>CM057456.1:1313437500-1314127500 GCA_016271365.2 Neoceratodus forsteri | reverse complement strand
AAACCAGATTAGATATAGGGAGATCCTCAGTTAGATATAGGGGTATGGCAGTTTGGACTCTACTCCCTATTAAAATAAGGGAAATTACCATATTAAATAAAAATAAATATAATAAAGATTGGTTCAAGCTTAAAAGTCAGCTGCCTGCTCTGTGTTTTCCTTTAACAACTGTTTAGAAGTTTCTCTGAAAACTTCTTTGACTGCATCTAAATTTTCCTTAGATACAATGTATTCACTTATATTTTATACATTCTTTTGTATATATTGTCTATGTAAGATGTAAGTGAGAAAGGAAACTGTATGAATGTATATATGGACCACCTTGAAAATGAGTTCACTCAATGGTGTTTTATCCATTACATGGCATATTTTTGAATAAAATATATTGCTACTACTACTACTACACTTGCCCACAGTGCCACCGAAGCTTGATCCTGGATGATAGGGAGCTCTGAAAATGTGTTACCCCCTCCTCTGGAGCAATCAGTTCCACAATAAATAGGCTTCTCAGATGGGCACAGCACCTGTGAGAATGAAGAGGTTGGCCCACGCAGCTAAGCACAGTAAAACCAAAAAACTGTACTGTAAGTGACCTTTTTTTCACTGTTGAAAGAAATGGCGTCAAGGTCATCCAAAAGCACTGAAAGAAAGGCACCCTAGATTGACTGCAGCAAAGGGAAGAAATCCCAATAGACTCATAAACATATTTGGGTAGTAGTGGGTACAGTTGCAAAGCATAAGATCTCATTAAAAGTACCCATTTAAACTATTGATGTCAAATCATACTGTGAAGAAATGTAGGAGTACAAGCTGCAGTTTGTTTTAAGGTGAGCTGCTGATATGGCATTGTGTAAATTTTAGAATCAGTAAGTGAATCTATGACATAAGGTATGGGCAGAATTATGAATAGCTCATAAAAACTAAAATATTTTAAACAAGCTTGTTGAAGAGTCCTTACTCAGAACAAACTGAGTTATAGTATGCAACCATTTCCTTTATCAGGCAATGTGGATTGCTATTTAATGTACAGTGTAACAACACATATTAATAATTAGAACCTAAAGACAAATAGGCACTGTCATCATTATGAATTGTATAGAACCACAAACAACAAGGTAGCATTTGCAGTGTCAGTGGCTCAGCAGGTAGCACTCTTGTCTCTGAGGCCGGGAGATCAATAGGCTGTGGGTTCTATCCACACACCAGGCACTTGGGTAAAAATCCCATGCTGTAGTGCAGCATGAGGGGGGCGCTGCACTCCTGAGGTGCCATCTTTCAGATGAGACGTTAAACCGAGGTCCCATCTGCCTGTTCTGGTGGTAGTTCAGGTGGATGTTGAAGATCCCATGGCACTTCTCGAAAAGAGCAGGGGAATTTTCCCAGTGCAATGGCAAAATTTCCTCCATTCATGAAAAATTGCCACCAACAACTTAATCTGGTTCAAGGTCAGTTGGCATTCATCTGTTTCCCCCTCCCCCCCAGGTCGTACCTGAAAATAGACAGGATTTGTCTAGTGCACTTACCCCGGTCAACAAAAACTAAATAAATTTGTCTTTTATGTAGAGAATCCTGTAACGACCTAGGAACTGCATGTTTTAATTTTCAGAATGAGGCACTATATGAAACTGGTAGGGTTGTATGGGTCAAGTAAACTCAGAAGGCAACACAGATAAAAAACTCATATTTCCATGTTAGCATCTCTATAAAATGGTAATAGAAAAATAAGTAGTGCAGTCATTAGACAATTCTTTTATTGCCATTTCACAGGTGCATTTTCAAGGTAATTCCTGTAAAAAGAAAGAGTGAGAATTATTTACAAAGTAAAAATCAGTTTATGTGACATTTTGAGATGCTCTCCACTATATGATATTATAAAGAAATTATAATTTAATGGCGAAACCAGCCACAGCATATAGAACAGTATACTATGAATATAGGTTTTAAAGACATTGGTTTAGAGCCATAATATGGAAAACAGTGTTTCCTTTCACTGTGGGGAACCTGTTTGTTATAGTGCGATGACATACTTATTAATTAGTTAATATTTCTTTGAAATACAGGATTATTATCAAGGCCCCTGGAATTCTGCAGTTGCTGAATTTTCCAACAGAATTTATATTATGCCGCAGAATATATATAGTGCCCAGAATTTATTGTTTTTGGTGAATTTTCATTCAAACATGTAATTTTTCCATAATGCCCAGCTCCATTCCCCATCTTATTTATCCAGAAGCCCCTACAGTATGCTCAGCATGTGATGTCATTGATCACATCACATCATATTTTAGCCAATGGTAGGAAACCATTCTGCCACAGAAATGAATAAATCATGCTGCAGAAATCAAAAAATGCTGCCACAGAAGCTTAGGAGGCCTGACACAAAAACCAGGTCAAATTGCCGCAGAGCACTAGGGGTCCTGATTATAATTTTGGGACCTACTGATTATTGTAATATAACTCTGATAAAAATAATGAAATATATTTATTTTTATTTACCTTAGCAACCACCATTTAATTCTGATGAAGAGGCATAGTTAAGCCATGAAACGTCAATGTATATTGTGAATTGATGGAATAAAAATCTGGATTAAAAGCTACTACAGAGGAGTTTGATCATTTTGTCTTCACATAGCAGTGGCTATGACGATTCAGCAAGAACCATCTCTTGGAAGGGGTAATCGACCAAGAACAGCAGAGCAAAGTGGCTGCCTTGAAGTGCCAACTATGCAAGAAGATCCCCAAGGAAGCTATGGTGATGTGTGAGCAGTGCAACGCCTTCTACTGTGATCCTTGTCACCAGAGGTGCCACCCTCCATGGGGTCCTCTTGCCAGTCATCACTTGGTGCCTTCTGCCATGGTCGAGTAAGCAGAAGGCTAACTTCCTGCAAGATTTCCACCTGCAGTAATCAGAAACTGGAAAATCACAGTATGTACTACATGCAGTGCAAGATGCCTGTTTGCTACCAGTACTTGGAGGAGGGGAAACACTCCAGTCATGAAGTCAAGTCTCTGGGGGCCATGTGGAAACTGCACAAGGTGAGGACTTTACAGCAGTTATGAATGAACAGGTGTGGTGCGTTGGGTGCTACACACATCCAAGACTTCTTGAGTATATAATTGCACAAGTAAAGGGTGGTTCCAAAATGGAAAACTGATCACCCTTAGATACATATAGATACATAGATGTTGTTGGCATCAAGGGCCTTTGGCCCACCTAGTCCGCCCATGAACACTAGTAACTGTACTTCTTTAAGTTTCCTTGGAACTAGGTTGTCCCCTTCCCCCAACTACCAGAATCCTCCTATACCTTTCTCATGTATTCTTAAATCCTGTAATCATATCTTCCCCCACCACCTCTTCTAGTAGACTTTTCCCTTTGCCCACCACCCCCTCTGTGAAAAAGTACTTCCTTATGTTCCCTCTGAACCTCCCCCTTCAGTTTCATCCTATGTCTCCTTGTCCTCGAGCATCTTTTTCTTTGCAAAATTGCATTTTCCCACACCTTGTTTTTTCTCGTGCGGTACTTAAATGTCTCAATAATATCCCCACGTTCCCTCTTCTCCTCCAGGGAATCAGCCTACCCCATATGGTTTGTGATGTAATCCCTATGCCATCTTGGTTGCCCTCCTCAGAACTGCCTCCATCTTATCTATGTCTTTTCATAGGTAAGGCCTCCAGAACTGGATACTGTACTCGAGATGTGGCCTCATTAATGTCCTGTATAGTGGAATTATGACCTTTTTCCTGCTGGTGATACCCCTGCCTATACCCTTGTCCATGAGAATGTTGGCAATGTTTGGGATGTTTGCACTGAATGAAATGGACTGTTTCCTGGGACTGTATAGTACTTTAGTAGCTTATGTTATCTGCACAATGGCAGTGGGGTATATATAGTATAGCATTATGAGTGTTCAGTGTTGCCATTACATTTTACGAGCTTTAAGACTGAGAGCTATTGACATCCTGAACTCACCCCCCCCCGCATGACAGTGAAAGAGGGGTTAGCAGCCTACTGATTCAAGCTTGACACTAAGCTGGCTGTAATAGTTAGTGAGCTCATCACAGAGGAAGACTGTTAACATCTGCTATAGGACTTGGCTGCATTATGTAGTTTTAAGATTTTATCCCAAGTCTATTGAGCAACTACTGATATAAAAAGGTGTCCTGGTGGTACACATGAGCAACATAGTGCCTATGTACCAAGCAGGGCAGGGTAAGCCTGAGAGGCACATGCCCTGGCCCCGTAGCTCCATGCCAACAGGCAGGCATGCAATGCCCAATATGAATGTATGTGTACCACCATGCAGAACCTGTCTGTGGTTCTGCCTTCAGCACACTGATGCACGGGGTGGATCAGCAAATATAGGGACAGGTGCAAGATGCTGGGTCCTGAAGTGTATCCCCTGCCCTGCATGAGCAGGGGATTCTGGGAAGGTGAGGGAGGAAACCATAAAGTTTATGGGCAAGTGCCTGAATGGCTGCCCCATGCCTCCCTGTCTGCCCAGAGGGCTGGGCCAGCATGGTGGGGGGTGGATGGTTCCGCCCCAGTCCCAGTCGGTGGTTATAATTGAGGGGATGTCAATGAATATGGCCAGGTCCCTTCTACAAATCCTGTGCACACCTCACCTGGCACTCTATATGAATGGCACAGAGTGCAGGCATGCTGCCAGACACACCACCAGCCTGGCTGCACACATAGCTGTGCAATCGGCCAGGAGATATGGTGCAGAAGGGACCTGCATCCATTCCATGCATGCCATTGAGGGTTTGCAGGACTCCCGATTCATAACTCAGAGACTTAGGGGGTTCCTACACACTGCAGATCCATGGCATGTAGCCACAAACCCTTTTGTGCATAGAAGCCCATATGTGAAATTTGATATACCTGCTAAAATATAGAAAAAATAAGGGCTGCCTGTTAGGAAGCCAAGCCATACTGTACTTAGCTCAGATACAGAGAAATGGTGTTGTTCACAGACAGGCAGACAAGTGACTAATGAATTTGAAAGTGGGTCAAAAGGTCATCTGCTATGGTTAAAAAGAACAAGAAATGGAAATGCAGGCTGAAGGACCCATTAAGGGAAACAGAGCAAGAAAGGGACTTATTCCTTTGATTCTTGGAACAGTCCTCAGTGGTATCTGGGAGGGCAAGTAAAGTGGACTGTAGGCTGTATCTAACATAATTACAGAACATTCTTAGAACAGGTGCATGACTTACAGGAGCTCACTTCAGATCTATGAAGGCCAGGGATTATCCCCAACCCCCATCCATCATTATTGCAATACTATCAGTGCTGCACTTAATTGTTTATCGTACAGCATCTTTGGTTTCATACACTGGAAATGGCATTTTATTCATGTTTAAAGTGTCTGTAAACTAAGAGTGTCTAGCTTTTGTTTACGGAATGCCATGAGCAACATAAACATAGACAGGCATGCTCTTAAACCTCTTCCATGGATTATTCTGTTGTTTAAAAAATAACATAACTTCACTGTCATAGGTTCACAGGTTCATTGGTTAGTTACGAGCGAAATGGACAAAACTGGCCTCATATTGCATGTTCGAGACACTTAAAAAGCATACATAATTTTGTTCACAGAATAATAATTGTCTAGCTTTATTTTAAATTCATTTATTTCTCCACTATCCACTATCTCAAGTGGGGGCATGTTACCTAGTGAGACCACCCTCTCAGAAAACCAAAATGCCCTTTTTTGGGTACGGTTTATATTTCTTTTAATCTGTAGCACATGTGATCTAGTGTTATATGAACTAGTACTTAATTGCAGTCCTAAATTATCCCATAAGACTGAATTATTAAATGCTCAGAAAACAAGGCACAAATCCTCTCTCATCTGCCAGTGCTCCAGTAAGTGCAAATTCAGACTTATCAACCTAGCCTCATAACTCAGGGCTGCAAACAATTTATTGATTTGGTAGTTCTGCACTGAAAACGTTCCAGCTTGTGGATGCAAGGTTTGAATAATGGGGCCCAAAAAAGAGCACAATAATCAAAATAGGGCTTAATCAGTGCACAATAGATTGGCAACATAACCTCATTTTCTTTCATATAGACCAGATATGCTCTGCTTCATGTTGCACAATGAAAATAACAAAATCACAACAAAAGTCTATACTCTAGGAAGTGCCTGCCTGAGTAACGGTGAGCACAGACTCATGAATTTATTTATTTTAACAACTGTGCTCTGCATAGAGGAGCCTCCTTATTCCTTAGCAGTATAAAGGCAGTGTCATTGAACCCGAGACTAGAAATTGCCCTGATAAAGTCATCTCCCCAATCCATACTTTCAAAAAAACACAGACCACCATATTGTGGGAGAAGGTAAATTTTTACTCAACGACTTAAAAACATTTACACATGCATGTTCGCTGTTTCCCAAAAATGTTTCTTTACATACTTCTATTTATACATTAAGAAGAAATGCACCATACATTTAAATTTTCACCCTGGGGCAGCAGACAGATTTAGGTCTTAACAAATGGACAGTCCAGTGGAGTGTTTCTGCATTCTCTGTGCAAATCCATGGCCAAAAGCAACTCTCAACCCCCCACTGTGCCTGTTCGTTCCCATGACCAGTTCCCCTTATGATGGATTCTGGACTTGCTATGCCATAACTGAGCAGTGTTTCCCACGTAGGTGTCATCTGCGCTGCCAATTGCCCACTGCAGTCCACTGTTCCACCCCACATTGCCAATGAGATAAGTAAATGATTTTTGTGTGCATCTGCACAGGGTCACCCTTTTCATAACTTTCCACTTTCTTTTATCCTTTCCTTGCCTGAATAGTTCACCACAAGATGCATAACTCATTTATGCATCTCCCAGATAATGCCTCAGGGCAAATATACTATAGCCAAATTTCCAATACCTCCTGGCTGCTGTTGTTAAACAAATCATGGACACACTGGACCAATGAACTCCATCCTTATTGTATAAACCTGTGCAATCTGGTATGATATACTGATAATAAACTACAGTATCTAGATCCCCCTAAATAGATAAACCCGAGACACCTCTCTATTCACCTCTCTGTGGACAGTGTTCAGAGGTCTTATAGCCTTAACAGTCCTCCGTTTTTTCTGTGGTACTATTCTGAACCAAGCAGGAGATGTGAGAGGCATCTGCTGCCTAAGTAATCCCAAATCCAAAGTGATCATTCTGACAATGTCAGTGGAGGACATGTGACCCAGATTATTGCCACCTAAATGAATAACAAGCCCCACAAGGGATAAGCTACTGTTACTGCATTCCCCCTTTACCACACCAATGCATCACAGTCTTCCTTGGAGATATCCCCAACTGAGTCTCATTTGCCTGACATGTTACCCTGTCATGTGCTCCTCTGATGTAGGAGTGTTCTAGTACCCATATCACTTTGACCACCAAAATGGATCAGTAACATAACTGAAAAAGAGCACCACCATGTCATTGACCCCCATGTCCAGAGTTTCCTCTGGTAACAGCTGGCTTGTTATGCACCTTATAAGCCCAAGATGCTCACCTATCAGTATCTTTTATCTTTTCCTCTTGACTCCCTAGCTGAGCCACCTCAGTGGCTGCCCCACTCTTGAATGAGTGAGCTTTGTATTCCCTTAGATCTCTGCTCATAGCTTAAATTCCTTTTCAAAGGACTGCCACAAACAGATACTTGGTGAGTGGCCCTCCATTACTGTGAATAAAGAAATCCCCCTTCCCCTGTGGCCTATGCACTAGATATTCTTCTACCAGCCTCCAGGGGCATACACTATGACCAGCCATCTTAAGCAGTGTCACTAGCTGACTGGTCACAGTTGGTTTTTGACTGCCTCAACATTATCGCAAAGTGATCTGCCAGCAATCTCACATCACTGATCTAAATGTTTTTATCTGCCAATACTTTAGAGTCCACCACCAGCTCTACACCTGAAAAGCACAGAAAAAGCCACATGCACAAAGAACCCTGAATAGATGCATTTTGGCAGCTGTTAAGTATACTTAACCCAGACATTTTATGATTTCATTCAATAAAGAACAGTCCACTGGCTTTCTGGCATCCTACTATTTTCCCGTAATCTGTACCCAACCAACCACCATTTTCTCTATTATGAATAAGCCTGCCACATCCCACAAGCCATGCATTTTTTAAAATAATTCAATAGCTGATAAGTGGCACCTTATGTAAGCTGGTGACCTTCTATAAGACAGTGGATGAAGCGTTGAACCACCATTGCACTCTCCAACATCCCTGGCCAATTCAACTATTGCCCCTAAATTTCTTAAATGTCCTCACATTTGCATCATACTTATGCCATATTGCTGGTGCCACAGCATGTTTAACCATTTCAGCTGTTCTTGGGTTGCTGTTTCATCCTAGGGAATATGGAATCTGGGCTTGACATAAATCTGTTGCTGGAACCACCTGGCAGAAGCATTCAAACTGTAAGCAAGACAATGCATCTGTGATGACATTGTCTATCCCAGGTACACATCCCTAAATGTGAGGCTGAGCTGTAGGCAATGCAGCACAAAGATTCACAAAAGCCTTATCACTGTAACCGAGTCTGAAGACTGAGCGTTCAAAATTTCAACCACAGCCATGTTATCTGAGTGAAACAATACTCTATGGTTTACCAGTCTATCATCCCACACAAAAAATAGCAGCAAAAATGGGAAACAGCTCCAACAACATTATATTCTTAATAATGCCTTCTCTTACCCAAGTGGCATCCCACTGACTTACAAACAAGGAGTTCTGAAAATATACTTGTAAACCAAACCACCTGCTGCATCCATCATTAGCTGACAATCCTGTGTGACTGTTGTTCCTAATTGCCACATTGAAACCCTGTTAAACTGCCTTAGGAAAATGTCTCACACCTCCAAACCAGCCCTTATACCAGTGCTCACCCTTATGTGATGATGGGATAGGAGTGCTTCCCTTGTTGCCATGCCAAATGCCTAATGAATGGCATCCCAGGTGAAATTGTTTTGCATGTGAAATTTAGATGGCCAATCAATGACTGTAAGGTTTTTAGTATTACTTTCCAAGATGCTCGGATTTCCCCAATTAAATCTCTCAGTCTGTCCACCTTGTCTGCTGACTGCCTGGAAACCATCACAAACATGTCTTGTTCTATATCGAGATACATGAGCCTTGTCTTAAGACTTAGTCAAGAAACGTAGCACTCAACCCCAAATTTAAAAGTTTCCAATTTTCCTTTATTTTTCTCTTTTCACTTCATTTCATACTTTTCAGCATTCAAAATGTATTTCTCCATATTGTAATGTTTCAGAACAATCCTGTTCCTTCATCAGGCAAACTGTTGAGTTACTAGATATTTTAAAGTCCTTTTTAACTGTTAGTAAATTTCTTTGTTCAAACTTATCCTTTTATAAGCTGTTCAAATTAAGGAAAAATATATTACTATAGGGGCTCAATCATTCATCCTTAATAAAATTCAAATAGCTTTAAATCAATGGTATATTCAATGCTACTTCTTAATAATTTCCTGAACAATATATTTAAAAAAAAAAACAGTAGAGTTCCACAAGTGCAGTGTCCTGAAAAACAACATACGTTTCATGAGTAATTTCTTAAACGGATATTGTATCACAAATTCCTGATTTCTCACTTATAAATAAACATAGTTTTACCTCTCTGTATATCTTATTCTTTCATTGTGTTATCACTTATGTCTTTCACGAACACTGCTAGCTCTCAGTCTGTTGAACAAACAAAAAGACTTTTTCCAATATATACCCTTCATTAAATGTCTGACATGGAACCTTTGTAAAAGAGCCTTGGCTCAAAGGTACTTGTAATTCCTAGAATAAATAAATAAAAAAATAAATGTTCCTACCCAGGTTTAAACAATATCTTATTCCTTTATATTTATTGTACCAGAAGTTATTGCATTACCTTATCAAGTTTTTGTGTCCAGGTGAATATTCATTTACTCCTTGTATTGGCTAGGACCTGCATTGATTTTTTCAAACTGGCCTCTATTAAACAGAATGCTGGTTTCAAGTGAGAATGGTCTCTTCTTCCTTGAAGAGTCAGGAGAGGCCAGGCCAGAGGGTGAACATGCCCATGGAGTGTGCTTTTGTCTCATTGTGATGTCACCTTGGGCAGCCCGGTCACTAAGGAAACTGAATACAGACAAGGTAGTCTGTCTGCATATTCAGTACCCCCCTCTGAATGACTTCTCATCAGACAGTTTGAGAAAGTTAACACAGGAGAGATAATGACTTTTGTTTGAAACTGCTGTCAGAAGCTGTCTCTGCATGCAGCTTTTGATAGAAACAGATGGCAAAGCATGCACCTCACAAAAGTAGTGAGACGGATGCTGTGCAGCCAAACGCAGCAGTGGGTTTCTTCTTTGGTGCAGTGCAGGGACAGATTTTACCTAGAAATAAATTTCCTGTGAACAGGCCTCCTGTCCCTCTGCATTTGTGGCCATTTTGGGGTTTAGGAGCCAGGAACAGTGAAATCAGCTTGCAAGCAGGGTGCCCAGCAGGGATCACTAAAGCAGGCTAAGACATGGAATGGGGACAGGATGGAGTGATTTCTTTTCATGTTGGTGTGATCAGGTGTGCCTGACCTTGATACAGTGATGTTGTACTGGGATAACATCACTGTTCAAAGTGGCAGCTGGTCAATCAGAGCCCAAGACTCTTTTCTTGCCATTGTATAATAAGAATTGTTTTTACTAGCATTGTTAAAGGAGATAGGAAATGATGTTTACATAAATAACTGCCCTCCCATCTTCCTTTCCATGCCAGTTATGTGTTCTGACATGATTTAATGATTTTTTAATAAATGATATAGCCTTGGGATGCCTTCAAATCTACAATGAATTCCACTTTCCTTGCCAGCTACTGCTTTTTTTTCATATTTCTAAAACATTCTATGACATTGGAAACTCCCATTCCATGCTATTCATCTGAAAAGGGAAGGGAAAGTTATAGAAATAGAAGATAATACCACGGTGGGGGTGGATATAGGAAGTAAGAATCTACAGGCACCTGAGACAGTGTGACATAATAAAAAGGGAGTATTGGAAATTCCTAGTAAAACAAAACAAAACAACATAAATAAAAATGAAAGAGTAAGAAAAAAACAGCTACACGAGGGAAGAAAGTGAAAAATGATAATAAAGGAAGTATGAATAATATAAGGGTGAAAGAATAGGTAGCACAAAAAGAAAGAGAGGATAGTTCTCTGATAATAAAAGAGAGAATGGAACAAGCAAAAAAGGAGGAGGAGAAGGATAGTGGAGAGCAATGGAAAGCATTTGGGAGATTCCTGTTGAAAACAAAAAGTTCTGATTATAGCTTACCACTGTATACAGTTACATGCATGCCTAATGAAATGACTTGTAGGTTAGACCTTATGATTAAGAAATTACTCTCATCTGCTGTCACTGGATGAACATGTGTGGTAGACCAAATTAGTGTCATTAGACCCATGTTAAATTCAGAACTTGTTCCATTGGTATTGGACTAATTTTATGTAATTAAAGCAATCTCCAACAAGAAAAAAGAGTTGTAGGACCTGGGAATGGAACTGGGTGAAATAACTTTACTCAATGACCTATTCCCAGAATTTTATAAAGCAATGTAAAATGTGAAAACCAATCAAAACAAAATGGTGTCTGTATTTGGCCTTACACAAAAGAATAGAGAAAATAAAAAAATATCAAGAATATCATATCAGACAACTTGAATACACTATTGACTACACATGATTGCATCCAAGAAATTAATAATATGACCAGATGGGAATGTGAAGGGAAAATAACTATGTGGTTAAAGTAGGAAATGTTACTTGAACTACTGGAGGCTAAACAAAGAGTTCTAGATGAATTAAACATATTTTTCCACATAGAAGATGATTTTATAAGAAAGAGGAATAAACCCTATAATCTAAGTGAGGAAAAAAGTGTACAATGGGAATCAATAATTGAGACCTCTAACAAATATGACATTTTGGCTAATACTGTTCAGTGACCATTAATACAATAGTTGGGAGGCCTCAGGGACCCAATGGCAAGCAGATTTTTGCCAATAAGCATAGAGTGATACATCTCAAGGGAAATAGCACACGTGATAACTCTGCTCTGTTCTTATCCTAGAATGCCTCAGGTCTTGGCGATAAATTAGAACACCCAAAAGTAAGCCAGTATCTACAAAAGTTTGATTATATTTGCATCCTGAAAACTTGAATGCCTGGGACAACTTATTTAAATAGCTATAAAACATACTGGAATAGTGTCAGGAAAGGGAAAATGTATGGCAGACGTATAGGGGGTTTAGCCACTTTATGTAAATTAAATAATATTTAAAAAATGGAAGAATATAATATTAATAGTGAAAGTTTATTGATAATTAAAATTACAAACAGGAGCAAAGATAGTCTCTTCTTGATAAACATCTACGCACAGACTGAAGCAAGTATTTATGGAGATATATACTGGATAAAGCATTTTGAGCAATTAATAGATATTTTACAACAAGATCACAGTACTAGTAATATTATAATAGTGGGTGACATGAATGTACAAGTTGGCAACCTGCAGAGGGTATCTGAATACTTCTAGCTTTATTTCCTAGGGAGAGATAGTAACCATCTTCACTGATAGGAAGACAAAAGATCAAAGAGTAAATCATAAGGGCATAGAAATTCATAGAGCACTTATAGATAAAATGTTACATTTTTAAATGGCAGAACAGTGGGTGATATAGAGGGAATGTTTCAGTTATTGATTATATCTGGGTAAAAATGCATATGATTCCATGCTGTCAAAGTCTAGAAGTAATACTCAAACCAGAAAGTGTAATAGGGAAATGCAACAACAGTATGTGCATAGCACCCCTTGAGGTAAAGAAAAAGAACTGTATATGATGAAGTTTTATAGAGGGACATAACTTTCTTAGAGCTGTTGACTCTAAGGGGTCCCTAATAGCATAGCATCATTTTAATCAAAGGATGGAGGATGAAATATTACTTACAGCTTTTAGTTCAATAATGGGGACAATTTCAGGTATAATTTTTATTTAGTTTTTGTTAACCGGGTAGGTGCACTAGCCATAGGGATGACAATTTTCAGGCACAACTTGGAAGAATTACAGAGCAATTACAGAAATGACAAAAAGCAGCTTAAATACAGAAGAAGATTCCAAACATAGTAAGCAAACATCAGGGTTGCATCATAAAATAAGGGTACAATGTACAGTGCAGTTACATAAAATGAAGTTACACTATTAGGTACAGAGAGTTAATACAAACATGATAAAATATGTACAGTTACTGCAATTAGTGAAAGAATGGTGTGTCAGAGGTAGGTTACAGTAAAGAAATTCAGTCAACAGCAGTTTATATTGAGCTATTTACAAGTAGGGCACAACCAGCAAATCCATGGAGAGAGAGCCAGTATGGCTCTAGGAAACACGGAGGGCTGATAAGTGCCAGTGGGAGAAGCAGGGAATTAGAAATGGATATGGTTTGAGTTTAGAGTAGAGGTAAAGCTCAGTGAAGGGGAGCTTGTTTTGAGAAAGAAAGAGGAGCAGAAAAGGTAGGGAAGGGGAGGGTAACAGGGTGAGTGAGGAAAGAAGTCATAGCCCTATGGTATCTAAGCATTTTGATCTATAATCAGTGCAGTGGGAGGACATAGTGCAAAGGTGGTTTAAAGCAAGAGTACTGACTAGATGAGATGAGATGACAGAGGAGTGCTTTTTTAAAGGCATCATGGGAGGGTGACAGGTGTACTTCAGGTGGGAGGGAGTTCCATTTGGGGGGGCATAAAGTGCAAAAGCACAAACACCTTTGGTTGTTTTATGCTTTGGCATGTTTAGCAGTGATTTTTCAATGGAGCGCAAGCCATAGTGGGAGGACAGGGGCGTAAGCAGCCCCGCCAGTGTTAAGGGGGTCTGAGTTCTAACAATACTATCAATTGTGGAGCAAAGGGCATAGAGTCTAGTTGCACTGGGTGACAGCCAGAGTATAGGAGGTAGTGGTGCTTCAGTCTTAGGGAGGAGGAGGCAAACCTGCATATGTTGTTGTATGTAATGTCCCACCTTTGAAGGTTAGATTTAGGTAAGGCAGCATATACAACTGACCCATAGATAAGGGTTGGTAGGAATATACCCCTTTCAATAGCCAATCTGGCCATGGGGGTTAGAGCATAGCTAGTCTGGTACAAGATGCCTAATTTTGAGTTAACAGAGTTGCAAGTGTTCTGTATGTGCTTTTCAAAGGTAAGGGACTGATCTAGGGTTACCCCAAGGTACTTGAAAGTGGTTACAGAACCGACAGGAGAACCATTGAGGTAGGAGACCCTGACGCCGTGCTGGCATGATTTGATCCTTGATGGTGTACCAAATAAAAGGGACTGCATTTTGGCTTCATTAAGGACAAGCTTGTTGTCAGATAGCCAGTTCTGTGTGTGTTGGAAGTCCAAGGAGAGCCATTGATTGATGTCACTAATAGTTTTTAAACTGGTGTATAAAATAATATCATTGGCATAGAGAAGGAAGAAGGTGGAGGGGAGGTTGGAAGAGATATTATTGAAAAATGTAGAGAATAGAAGTGGTCCCAGGATGGAACCCTGAGGGTCTCCTATGTTAACTGTAGCCTGATAAGAGTAGGTTGAACAGAACTTCACAACTTGGATTCTATTAGTTCGATAACTGTTGAACCATCTGATGACATCTAAGGCAAAGCCCACAGTCTTTAAGGTAGAGAGGAAAATAGTGCAGGCCACCAGATCAAAAGTTTTTGTCATGTCAATAAAAAATGCTCTGTCTAGGAGACCTGAGTCCATGATGGTGAGAGTGCCAGAGGTAAATTTGAGCAGGGCAGTGATAGTGCTATGCCCTTTGTGAAACTCATGCTGGGCATTAGATAGGAGGTCCTGTCTCAAAAGAAAGTCAACAGTTTGTGAGGTAACCAATTTTTCTAAGATTCTGCTTAGGACTGACAGTATTGCTATAGGTCTGTAGTTAGATGGGTCTATGTGATCACCTTTCTTGAAAACAGGTGTGACCCTTGCAGTCTTCCAGATGTCAGGAACACAACTTTGACACATGTAGAGAGTAAACATTTTGACCTGTGGGGGGGCTGCGATGAGAGTGCAACAGTTTTAGTAGCCTGGGTTCGATACCGTCAGAGCCTGTGGCAGTACTATCCAAGACTGATTTAAGAAATTTTATTACCTCCTTGGTAGTCATGGCCTTAAAGTGAAAGGAGGGGATCACTGTCCCTTTGCAGTACTGAGAAGGGGTGTCCTTTATCTGAGTGGCAGGGAATGATGAGGTAAACCTGGTAAGGTCAATGAATTGTTTGTTAAAGTAGTTGGCTATGGTTTGGGGATTATTGCAGTGGGTACCGTTGAGGATCATATCATTCAGAGTGGAGGAAGAATGTTTTGATGTGGGACCAGAACTTTTTGGGGTCACTGGAGACATTGGTTAGCCGGGTTTTACAGTAGGAGCTTTTTGCTGTTCTTATATCCTTTTTGTAAGCATTTCTTTGTTATCTGTAAGTGCTGTAGTCAAATTGTTCACCAGTAGACTTGAAACAGCTCCAACACTTTTCTCTCTCTCTTTCAGTTTAGTAAGCAAGTCCTTTTTTAACCACCTTGTGTGCTTCCCTTTTACTCACCGAGTTATAAGGGGGAAGTGATTGCCTTGTAAGGCAACAAATTTCGTAATGAATATGTCAAGTGCTGTCTGCACATCTCTAGCATTGTAAATACTGGTCCAGTTTGTTTTTGAGATGTTGAGAAGGAAGTTTTGGTGATCTAGGTTGGCATAGTTACAGAAGGAGATGAAACATGGCTTAGTGGGGGGGGGGGTGTTGCAGACTCCCAAATGCAAAAAACAGGGGAGTGGTCAGCAATTGTATCAGCAAGAGTGCCGGCAGTGAGGATATGCTCAGAATGGTTTGTTAGCACTCAGTCAATAAGTGAGCTTGAGTTTGAGCAAGAAGAAGACCTGGTGGGTTTAGCGATAATTGGTGTCGGTTATGACCCTGTATCTTTGCTAGCAATGCTGGCTGGTTCTTTCCTAGCCAGTTTATGTTTAAGTCTCCCAAAATGAGCATTTCACTATTGCCGAAGAGTAAGGATGCCTGAGTTAGCAGTTCATCTAGACCAGAGAGGCCGCTGTTTGGGGAATTGTAGGCACAAATGATGTGCAGTTTTTAAGTACCAAGAGTAAGGAGTGCATGTGCTGTAGTGATTCACAGTGAGTCATGGAACTTGTGTTTAGAGCCGAGAGGTGCAAGTGATCTATAGAGTAGATGGCGATGCCACCTCCTCTTTTGGTGGATGATCTATCCTTCCTGATAAGGTTGTAGGAGGGAATCACACATCATGAGTCTGAGATGAAGGGTTTAGGCCATGTTTCAGACAGGCACAAAATGTCTGGTCTGTAGAGTGATCCAAGCCTCAAGTTCAGCAAAGTTGTGCTCCAGACTTCTACTATTATGATGGGTGATGAGAAGTCCCTTGACGCTGCTAAGGAGTGGATCTGAGTGAGAGAGAGGTGATAAGCAGGGCCTGGATTTGTTTCAACATCCCCCAATAGCAGGATAGCAAGGAGTAACAGGAACCATAGCTTCTGGTGGATGAAAGTTGTTTGAATAGAGCAGTAGAGGAGGCATTTCTTTCTATAATAAGTATTTATGTAGATAACACCCTTTTTTATGAATAGCAGTGTTGGATCATGTAAAGTGTCAGGGAGTCAAAGGAGGTTGGAGAAGTAGAAATCGTCTGGAGGTGGCAAGTGGTCATAGTGACCATAGCTAACTTTATAGCTGCATTTAAAGTCTAAAATGAATAGCAGAGACACCACGTTTAGGAGGATTAGGTACTTTAGGCTAGCCATGATGTATATATCCCTTTGGGTTCAAGATCGAGAGCTCAGGCATAGGAGTTGTAAATAAATACCAATTTGGCAATTTGAAGCCATAACAATGGCTCAAGAAGGTGGGCTGAGAACACACTCAGACAGAAGAACCAACCATTTTTGTTTTGTTAATGTTGGGATCCCTTAGTGATGGGAGCCCCTAGTGGTTGGTGTCAATAAGGGATTAATGGGAAATCGGGCTCTTAGTCATCTGACCGTATACTGTCTATATAGAAAGGATCCACTCAGGGTGGGTGAGGTGGGGAGGTGGGAGCCTGCGCAAAGGGTCAGCGGGTTTAGCGGTCTGAGGGCTGAACCAGTGGTGTGGATTTCCACAAAAGAAATAATTAGTAACAAGCAAGGGTATATATGGTATAATAATGCTTGTCAAAAAGCTAAGCAGGCACTAAATAGACAACTAAGAGTGCTAAAACAGAACCCAAATATGAACAATTATAGAATTATGACTACTTTGCAGAAAGATTACAGGATAATATTAAAAGAAAAGAAAAACAAATATATTCAACAACTATAGACAGATTTAGAAAAGCTGTATGGACAAAGGACTCCAAGAAATTTTGGGGTCTAGTGAATAAAGGTATGAATAATAGCAAAAATGAATTAGAAGTCCACATTGAAGCAGAGACTTGCATAAAACATTTCAAAAAATTATTTTATAAAGAAGAATTACCTTGAGGTACTGGTTAGTCATTATATAGTCAAAACATGGTCAAAACCAGATACACAAGTAACAGTTTTTTTAAAACTGAGCCCTTGCTCTTTAACTAACTTCTGCCCCTTTTATCCCATCCCTGTTTTTGTGACTGTATTGTTATATTTCTACCCCCTTTAAATCACAGTGCATCAAATCATTATCTTAAACAAACACTTTCTCTTCTGTTTTGAGAAGTCTGATTTTGTCAAAGACTTATTTTCTAACAACAAAACTGTATTGTGTAAGCAAAAATAACAACACATAAATACCACACACGAATACCCACACAAATATCCTTATCGGGATATTACACAGCATAGCACAGCACTTTTCACACACACACATTTCATGGGCAAATAGAAACACAGAAACATAGAAACATAGAATTTGACGGCAGATAAGGACCGCTTGGCCCACCTAGTCTGCCCATTTTCCTACCTAACAGATAAGCTGCAGATCCTAGTTAGCCAACAGCTTACTTCCTCCTACCCCCCACTAGGACTGCCTTATGTCTGTCCCATGAATTCTTGAATTCCCCTACTGTTCTTGACTCCACGACCTCCTCAGGGAGGCTGTTCCTTGCAACCACAACCCTCTCTGTGAAAAAATACTTCCTCACATTACCTCTGAGCCGTCCCCCCTCTATCTTCAAATTGAGCCCTCTTGTTCTTGCACATCTCTTTTTCTGAAAGATGCTACCCTCTTGGACTTTGTTGATTCCCTTGAGGTACTTGAATGTTTCTATCATGTCCCCTCTCTCCCTCCTTTCCTTAAGGGCATACATATTAAGCTCCTTTAGTCTTTCTTCGTATGTCTTCTGGTGCAGACCCTGCACCATTTTGGTTGCCCTCCTCTGGACAGCCTTCACTCTGTCTATGTCTTTGCGGAGATGGGGTCTCCAGAACTGCACACAGCACTCCAGATGGGGTCTCACCAACTGTCTGTACAGAGGGATAACAACTTCCTGTTTTCTACTATTAATGCCTCTTCTTATGCATCCCAGTATCCCCCCAGCCTTACTTACTGCCTTCTCACATTGCTTGCCCACCTTTAGGTCATCTGATATAATTACCGCCAGGTCCCTTTCCATTTTTACTGTTGTCAGTATCTCACCCCCCATTGCGTACTCTTCCCCTGGGTTTTTGTTTCCCATGTGCATTACCTTGCACTTCTTTGCATTGAATCTGAGCTGCCATACATTTGACCATTCCTCCAACCTTGCCAAGTCCCTTCTCATCCTTTCCACTCCATCTTGTGTATCAATTCTGTTGCAGATCTTTGTGTCGTCTGCAAATAGACATACTTTTCCGTCCAGTTCCTCTGCAATGTCACTTATAAAGACATTAAAAAGGACCGGTCCCAGTACTGAACCCTGTGGCTAACTTGTGTATTAATCTTTTGTGTGGGACAAATAGAACTGGAAAAAAAAATATTTAGAAGTCACTAATATGAAAATAGTAATTTCATAGGTAGATGGTGCAGTACTATGTCAGTGAGCGTGTTTCACCTCTCTGCACCATTCGTAGCTGTTCATTTATTCGGTTGTTGTTTTCACAAGAATTGGTGGTGTTAAAGTGCTACCTGACATGGGGCAAGAGAACATTGATCAGGTTTCTGGGCAGCTGTTTTTTGCCTCTTGTGCCATCAGAGTTTTCTTTATTTGCCCATTATACCTATATGTTGCATATCACAAGGGCACAAAAAAATCAGTGCTGCAAAGCATTCAGATTTATGTGTGATCCAGCACCTGAGATCCCTTTCTTTTTTGCTTGTGAGGGGCACAATATCTATATCTGACAGAATGTTTATTGTACCCATGATGTGACCATGGACTATTCTTAGTGGAACTGGCACAGATGCCCTCTCATCTGCTATTGCCTCCATCACTGTGTTTCATTATCTTGCAGTGAGTCTCTCATTTCTTCTGCCTCTTTGTTGTTAGTGTCTTCTAAAAGACAACTGTACTGTGCCTTTCCAGTGGTGCTGATGTCCATGGCATTGACATCTGCTGCTGCATCTTCCTTATTCCCCATTTCAGGTCTTGGATCATTGTCTGCAGATGGAGTTGCCGTGCTTTTAGATATTCCATGGGCTCCCTCACGTGTTGGCTTTCCTGCTTCTGTTCTTCCATGTTCTTCCACATAAAATGCTCAAACTTGGCTTTCTCTTCCACTCTGTTTCATGTTCTGTGTGTAGCTGTTTTCACATCAGCCCCAGTTCCTTGGTGCTCTGTATCTGTCCTTTACCCTCATGTATCTTCTATGTGTTACTCTATTGATTCCAGGTTCTCAGTACTGGCCTGCTGCTTGGGTGATTCCTTGTCCTCCAGAAGAGCCAGCTGCTCTGGTGCTTCTGTATGCTCCACATGGGCCAGCTGCTCAGATTCTTCCATATCCTGTGGAAGGGCCAGCTGCTGTTTTGCTTCCATGCCTTCTGAATTTTCCTGTTGTTGGGATGCTCCCTCCTCCTGGGACACTGTCATGAGGTTTTCGTCATGCTCTTTATAAAATTATGGTTCATTCCTGATAATCATAATACACTGTTTTGAAACAAGAAATGTATTTAGAATCTAAATACTTAAAACAAAATATTGCCTACCTACTTGTCTATGAACTGAACTTATCAGAGTCTTACTGATAAATAGGACTGCACATACATCTCAACTATTCCCGATTTTCAGGGATGTCCCTCCAAAAATTCTGGTCTCTGTGGCTGAACAGTGGGGATAGTAAGCACAAAATAATGCCACACATTATACTGTAGATACAGAGTTGTTCTTGCTCAGAAAATGCATTTTATACTAAAGCTTCTATTCTACCAGCTTTTGAGTAGATATCACTAATGTTTAAGCTGTGTCACTGATTTTGGGCCTTTGCCTCTGATTTCTGAGCAGCAGGTTGAGGGATATGGGAATGGGGCACACCTGGGAAAAGAATAACAATTTTTAAAATTGTGATAATTGTGGTAAACATTTGTCTAGTGTAAGGGACAATTTCTAGCAAGTCACTTAACATTATAATGCTCATCTGTGATGTTATCCAACAACAGTAGCAGCTGAGAGCTATTTGAACACCTGTTATTCAAAACATAATACACAGAGAATAATGCCTGTGCTCTCAGGGTTTATGGATTAACACACACTAATTAGTTAATTAATTATTTAATGGACATGGCCTACCTCGACTTTAGCAAGGTATTTGACACAGTCTGACACAAAAGATTAATAAACAAATTAGCCAACCTGGGAGGGGATCCCAGGGTGGAAGCCTTGGTGAATAATTGGCTGGATAACAGAGGGTAACACTAAATGGAGTCCACTCTGAAGAAAGGGGGGTTACTAGTGGGGTACCGCAGGGTTCAGTACTGGGTCCAGTCCTTTTTAATGTCTTTATTAGTGACATTGCAGAGGGACTGGAAGGAAAAGTATGCCGCTCTGCAGATGACACGAAGATCTGCAACATGGTTGATATGGAGGTGGGGGTAAAAAGAATGAGAAAGGACTTGGCAAGGTTGGAGGAATGATCAAAAGTATGGCAGCTTAGATTCAATGCAAAGAAATGCAAAGTAATGCACCTGGGAAACAAAAACTCAGGGGAAGAGTACACAGTGGGGGGGAGGGGGACATTAACAACAAAAGTGGAACGGGACCTGGGGTAGTCATATCAGATATCCTAAAGGTAAGCAAGCAATGTGAGAAGGCAGTACGGATCACTGGGGGGATACTGGGATGTATAAGGAGAGGCATCATCAGTAGAAAACAGGAAGTTGTTATCCCTCTGTACAGACAGTTGGTGAGACCCCATCTGGAGTACTGCATGCATGCACTCCAGCAACCCCTCGTTGGCTGAGTGGAGCGATCGCATTGGAAGGTAATAGACAGGATGGTGGCAGTCCAGAATAGGGCAACTAAAATGCTGCAGAGTCTGCAACAGAAGCCATACGAAGACAGACTAAAGGAGCTTAATATGTATACCCTTGCAGAAAGGAGGGAGAGGTGGGGCATGATAGAAACTTTCAAGTACTGTACCTCAAGGGAATAAACAAAGTCCAAGAGGGTAGCATCTTTCAGAAAAAGAGATGTGCAAGAACAAGGGGTCACAATTTGAAGATAGATGGGGGAACGGCTCAGGGGCAATGTGAGGAAGTATTTTTTCACAGAGAGGGTGGTGGGCACATGGAACGGCCTTCCTGAGGAGGTCATGGGGCCAAAAACTGGGGGAATTCAAGAATGCATGGGACAGACATATGGCAATTCTGGTGGGGGGTAGGAAGAAGTAGGCTGTTGGTTAACTAGGATCTGCAGTTTATTCAATAGGTAGGGAAATGGTCAGACTAGGTGGACCAAGCGGTCCTTATCTATTTATTTATTTATTTAGTTTTTGTTGACCGGGTAAGTGCACTAGACAAATCTTGCCTATTTTCAGGCATGACCTGGGGAAGGGGGATACAGATGAATGGCAACTGACCTTGAACCAGATTAAGCTGTTGGTGTTATTTTTAGTTATCTGCCATCAGAGTCTATATTTCTATGTTACCTTGGTATGTGAAAAATCTTCATAAAACAAACTTTGCACAGGATTTTTTTTTTTTATAATAACTGGTGCAAGGTGTCAGAGAGAGAAATTTTAAACCCTATTTGTGTGAGTGATCATGCCCTTCAGTGGCTGCTGTACTCACACAAATACAGTGCGAGGAGGAAATTGCTGTAAAAACCTGCTATCGAGTTATTACGGAATTCAGCAGGTTATGGCATTTTATCAAGACTGGCTATCCAGTCATTATAGGGGGTCATCAGTTATTAAAAAACAATACTGTCTTACTGTGTGTTTCTTGGGTTCCTTTCTGAAAATCCATTGTTTTACTGGTGGTGTGGCACTTTCCTTTCCCCCTCTCTTTCTGTTAACTGGTGTGCTGCTCTTCAGTTACATTACCACTTTTCTCATCCTGGCAGATCTGCTTATATTTGGTGTCCCAAGAAAGTCTGCAATTCTGAATCTGGTAGTCATCTTCATTCCAATATACAGTACAATGACACAGAGAATTGTCTCTTAGATATATATTTTCAAGCTCAACAAAGCACCCATTATATACTGTTCCCCAACTTTAGGACAGCCATCAGTTTGGAGCTAATTGGCAAACACTGTGTCAGATGTCATAGTTACCTCATGCCTCCAGGATCATCAGCATCTGATTTTTCTGTTCCTTAATCAGGGTTTGGCAAGCTCAAGCCATCACATTTACAATACATCTTTATAAGATTTATAGGGGTGCACCTGGTGTGTGACCAAACAAAAGCATATAATTAAGGTACCAGTGCCCAACCCCCACTCTGCTGCTTAAAAGTCTGCAATTTATCCAAATAACATGAGTATTTTTACATATTCTAGATTGTTAGACTGGTTCTTGGTTTCATCTTTCAGCTGATCTATGATCAAGCCTGACCAGTGCGATATAGTGACCACCTCATCGATCAGGAAAGGCATCACATTTTACCTAGCCATTCTGAGCTGTGGTTCTTCTGCTTTCTCTATATCTTAATGGGAATCCACTCACTGGCTTCATTGCTTATATCATGTGCCCTGGCCAATTACAGTTTCACAGGGGTGCTCACCAATTAGGAGAAGACCACAGTTCTCCTGCATGCAATTCCATATAAAGGGTTTGGCAAGCTCAGCCCACCATATTTACAATATATTTTTATAAGATTTATAGGGGTGCACCTGGTGTGTGACCAAACAAAATCATACTACTAAGGTACCAGTGCCCCCCCCCCCATTCTGCTGCTTAAAAGTCTGTAATTTATCTAAGTAACACTAGTATTTTTACTTATTTTAGATTGTTAGATGGGTTCTTGGTCTCATCTTTCAGCTGAATTTTGACCAAGCCTGACCACTGCAACAAAGTGACCACCTCACCGGTCAGGAAAAGCATCACATTTTATGTAGTCAGACAGTTTCTCTGTCTTGATGGTGTATGGCCTGAGATTGATTAAGGTCTGTGGCAGCACAGTAGGTAGGGAACGTAGGGCAGACAAGGTGGGCCAAGAGGTCCTTATCTGCCAACAACTTCTACGTTTCTTTGGTGGGGATAAAAACCACAGTGTTCTATGTATTACTTGTATACATGTTCTTTTCCTTGTACAAATCATGCATGTACATTAAGGACCATGGAGTGAATTGTGTCAGTATGCCAACAGAACTGCCAGACCTGAATCCAATAGAGATGGTGTGGTATCAGATGAATAACTACATTCAGAGGTGTGTTATGCCAAGGAACCATGCTCTGCTAATATGGGACATATGACACTTTTGGAGGAAAGTACTGACAGTTTAGGACTGTGGTAAATACATTGATCACATGGAAGAAGTGATGCCAGCTGTTGTTCATGCCAATGGTTGCGCCACTGCAATGTAAAAATAATGGTAATAAAACTGAACTTTGTTTTTACTGTAATATCTGTTGCTTTTGATTTTTTATCTCCATCTAATATGTTTTCTGAACAGCCATACCATGTATGTATACTTACTTACAGTACTGTGTGTGAATTAACTCCACATCACCCCTGAAAGTAGGACACTAGTCTCAGTGGGCCTACCTGGTCAACAAATTTCATGTAAATAAAGAAACTGATGGGTCAGTATGTAACACCTGCTTTAGCCAAACCCCGGGCCTCACAGCATCCTGAAGTATGATGTCAGGTTTGCAAATTGCAGCTGTGGGGGATGGGTGTCAAAGACTTTGAGGAACCACTGAACAGGTAGCATTCCAACACCTATCAGGGCATCATCAAGATGTGTGAATTCAGGTTTGTTAATCCCGACTTGGGAGGGAGAGGGACAAAAGTTACATACAAACATTTGAAATTGCCAGCAGATACAGGCCATTTGGTCTATCTAGTCTGCTCGAGTGTGCAGCACTTCAGTCCATTAGACTGCAGCTGCCCTCCTTCTCTCATATGCCTTCCCCCATTTCCACCCCTCCTGATTTGTACCCTCCCTTGAATCTGTCCTACCCCCTCTTGAACCCCCCAACACTCTGCAACGATGCAACTTCCTCTGGCAGAGTGTTCCACCCTGCCACCACCCTTTCTGTGAAATGGTGCCTCCTCAGTTCCTTCTTGAACCTGCCCCCTTCCAGCTTCATAGAGTATCCCTTGGTTTTCCTTCCGCCTTTCAGATTGAATGTTCACCTGGTGTCTACTTCGTTCAAACCCTTTAAGTACTTGAAGGTCTCAGTCATATCCCCTATCGCCCTTCTTTCCTCTAGGGTATACATATTGAGCTCTCTCAAGCCTCTCCTCATATGGTCATTTCCTCAACCCCAGGATCATTTTTGTTGCCCTGCACTGAACCCGCTCCAGTAGTGTGATGTCCCTTTTCAAGTAGGGGTGCCAGACTTGCATGCAGTACCCTAGGTGCGATCTCACCAGGGACCTGTACAGAGGCAAGATGACCTCCTCACTCTTAGAAGTAATCCCTCTTGATATACACCCTAGCATCCTGTTTGCCTTCACTGCTGCCTTCCTGCACTGAGCTCAGTGGTCCATCTCCCCGGTTACCAGCACTCCCAGATCCTTCTCCTCCTTGAATTTTGCTAATGGGACATACTCCAGCCAGTAATTGTGTCCTGGGTTCTTGCCTCCAAAATGCATCACTTTGCACTTCTTGGTATTGAAGCCAAGCTGCCATGTGTGAAACCATTCCTCCAGTTTTACCAAATCCTCCTGAAGTACTTCTGCTCCTTCCCCCCATCTACCTCAGCACAAATCTTTATGTCATCTGCGAAGAAACTAATCTTGCTCTTAATCCCCACTGCAACGTTGGCTATGAAAATGTTAAACAGAACAGGTCCCAGCACTGAGCCCTGTGGTACACCACTTGTTACTGCCCTGGGTTCAGATGCCCCCCCAACTACTACTGTCTGCTGTCTACCCTGCAGTCAGTTCTTGACCCATCTGACCAGTTTCCTCCCTGCTCCCAGACTCTTCAACTTGCAGGTCAGCCTACCGTGTGGCACCAAGTCAATGGCCTTGCTGAAATCCAGGTAGAGGACATCCACCGCATGTCCCCTGTCCAGTGCCCTAGTAACCCTGTCATAAAAATCAACCAAGTTCATCTGGCAGGATCTGCCTGAGACAAACCCATGCTGCCTGCTGTCCTGGAGATTGTTATTCTCAAGAAATTGCACCAGTCTTTCCTTGAGGATTGTCTCCATTAGTTTTCCAACAATTGCAGTAAGGCTTACTGGTCTATAATTCCCCAGTTTGTCCTTGGGCCCAATCTGATGGAGAGGTAACACATGTGCTTCCCTCCACTCGCTGAGCACACACCTTGAGTTCAGAGAGGTGTTCAATAGGTCTGCCAATGGCCCTGCCAGGACCTCTGATAACTCTCTCAGCACCCTGGGGTGGACTCTGGGCAAGGTGCCTTGTCCACCTTCAGGGAATTTAGGCCCTCCCTCACCCTTTCCATCATGATTTCCCCACCTGTGGTTTCTTCTCCCCCACCCTCTCCCACCTTGCCCTTCTTCTCAGGTACAGTCTATCCCTCTCCTAGGTGAAGACTGAACAGAAGTATTCATTAAGTACTTCTACCAGCTCAGCCCCATTTTCTATCCACCCACAACCCCTCCTGATCCTAACAATTTGATCCTTGATCTTCCTCTTCTCTCTAATATATCTGAAGAAATCTTTTTCTCCTTCTTTGATCCTCTGTGCTAACCTCCGTTCCCTACCCACCTTTGCTGCCCTAACCACCCCGTTCACTTCTCTGTATTTCTTCACATATTCTTCTCTGTCTTCTGCCCTGTTGGATCTCTTGTAGATCCTAAATGTGTTCCTCTTCTCTCTCACCTTCTCCACAACCTCCCTACTCATCCAACTTGGTTTCTTGGTCCTGGCTTTCTTGCTCTGGCTCTTGACACAAGTTTTTAGTGGCTTCAGCCAGTCCTGCCTTGATGACTGCCCATTTTTGTTCCATGTCCATTTCTGGGTAGATGCTTGCCATATGACTTTCCAGTATGTGTCCCGTACTGCCAAAGTCCACCCTTTTAAAGTCCAGGACCCTAGTTTTTGTATTGGCTAATTTCTTACCCAGATTGATTGAGAACCACACTGTGTGGTAGTCACTACTTGCAAGAGATTCCTCCACTTTTACATCCCTGACCTGTTCACCATCTTCCACTACCAGGTCTAGTAAATTTCCTTCCCCCATTGGCTCCATTACACTCTTGGAAAGGAAGCCATCCTGGAGTGCTTTCAGGAGGATCTGTTTCCTGGCACAAATGGTTGCTGGAATGTTCTAATCCACCCCCGGTAGACTAAAATCCCTCACAACCACTGTGTTCCCTTTGCCACTATGCCTCCTTATCTGCTCCCCCAGTTCCCTGTCAATATCCTTCTTCTGGGCTGGAGGTTTATAAATGACCCCCAGACAGATCTTGGTCCCTTTCTGGCTGTGTAGCTGCAGCCAGATTACCTCCTACCTGCCCTTCTCCCCTCCCTCCTTATTACATCTGATCCCTTCCCTTACATAAATGGCAACCCCCAGCCTTCCCTTTATCTCTATCCCTCCAGAATAGTTTGTACCCTGTGATGGTTATGTCCTAGTCATGGTGCCTGGTTGCCCACATTTCAGTAATGGCAGCTATGTCTACCTCCCTCTTTGCTATCAATGCCTGCAACTCTGCCAAATTATTCCCCAGGCTCCTAGCATTTAATGAAACCATTCTCCACATTGCTCCTATCCTTTCCTCTTCCTTACCCTTTACTTCAACCCCTATTTCACCTAAGGTCATATCTATCCTGGTGGTGGGGAAAGGTCCATGGGACCCCCTCTCCTGGAGATTTCCAGCTCCAATGCCTCCCCCCTACCTAGTTTAAATGATGCCTCTCATTGATGAAATCCCCCAGCTTTTGCTTCAACACTTGTGATCCTGACCTGCTGAGCTGTAACCTACCCCCTGCATAAAGATCTGTGTTATCCCATATACTACCCCAGTCCCCCACCAATCTGTACCCCTTGGTCCCACACCATTCCCTCAGCCACTTGTTGAAGTCACTGATTCTTCTCTTCCTCTCTGTACTAGCCCTTGGCACTGGCAGAACTTTTGAGAAGGCTACCATTGTTGCCTCTTTGCTGCATAGTTTCCCCACTTCCCTGAAGCTGTTTTGTACTTCCTCTATCTTTCTTCCTTCCAGATCATTTGTTCCCAAATAAACCCCAATGTGCGACTTCCCCTCCACCTTCACCACATATCTGCCCATATTCTGTCTCACTCTACTGCCATGCATTCTACCCAGATATTACTTCTTCTGGCACCCCTCCCCCTCCCATCTTATACCCTTAAGCATAGAATCCCCTAGAATTAGGACTCTGGCACTTATCCTGCTCATTCTCTTGTTGCCCTTCACTCCCCTGCTCCCCAACTTGCGAGGCTCTCTCATCCCCCTGTCCTGCCTCCCCTTTGCCTCTTCTAACCTCTGCCCTGTCCCCCCCCCCTCGCAAATATGACCGGGGTACTGACCTCCACCTCTGAACTATTTTCCATCTGTGAAACCTCCCTTTTTCACTCATTTATTGCTCTATCCACCATGTTACCACTTCCTCTGCTATTACTTCCCCATGTCTTCCCTGAAATGTGGCCGTACCCCACTCTGACTCCCCTCCTCTCCCTATCCTTAGCCTTCCCAGGGCTGCCTGCTACTTCCCTTATCCTCTTGTCTCCTTTCTCCTTACTTCCCTCCAGAGAGACTACATCACCTCGCTGAGCCCCCCTGCCACTGTGTCTTAGTTTTAGGAATTATTCTGGTGAGAGCTGCAGTCCAAACAGAAATACTGTATGCCCAAGTCCCTAGAATCAAAAGCATCAAAGAACAGACGGTAGAGTCAGTAACTATTAATTACTGTATCATAAAATGTAAAAAAAGTAACTTCAAACACATCAAAATAGAATAAATAAAATAGGCTGTGGTCTATTTATTAGAATAAACATATGCTCTTTAACTATCTTGAGCCCATGATATCCCACCTCTGCTTTTGTTATTTCTATATTTCTTCACAAATTGTAGTGAGAAAGAAATAATGTGGCCTGCTGGGAACTGAACTCAGGCCCCCTGAATACCATCCTGGTGCTTTAACCACTGAGCTATAGGCTCCCAGAGTTGGATCTGAGGTTTTCAGACACTCTCCTTTCTGTGGTATTGCATATCCTGCAACTAGAAGTAATCAAGATGACAGCTAGATGTTTTTGGTACAGTATTAGACATTGCTAAGCAATTGAAATCACACATTGTAGAGAGAAAGAAATGTGACCTACTGGGAATTGAACCCAAACCCCCAGAATACTGTACCAGTGCTCTACCCACTGGGCAACAGGCTCACATGGGTGGACTTGTGGTTCCTGGGCTCTCTTTCTTTCTCTGGCATTGCATATCCTGCAACTATGAATAATCAAGATGGCAATTAGAAGTTTTTGGTGCAGCATTAGCCACTGCTAAGCAATTTAAATCACAAATTATAGAGGAAAAGAACCTCCTAGAAACATAGAAATTGATGGCAGATAAGAACCACTAGGCCCACCCGGTCTGCCCTTTTTCCCTTCCTGTTGCAAAAACTACAGATCCTACTTGATCTATGACTTTAGGAACAAAGGAACATAGACTTTGTTCTCTTTCCTCTCACTGGGGTTTCCCTGTGCCTATCCCATGCATTTTTGAATTCCCCTACCAAATATGCCCCCACCACCTCTGCTGGGAGGGTGTTCCATGCATCCACCACCCTTTCTGTGAAGAAATACTTCCTCATGTTTAAAGCTACCAACTTTCTGAGGCCTAAAACTGGGATGGTCCATCTTGACCATGACCCCCCGCACCGTGTCACTCCCATGGGCACCGCCGAAGACAACACTGCACACAATCAATTACATTTTGCTGCTTGCTCTAGCCATGCCACCTCACAGTAACATCAGTAGCAAACATCCAGATTAAAATAATACATCATTCTGCTGCAGCAAGTTCCAAATTATGATGCACAGAAAGTTCATTAGAAGCAAACCTGCGTTAAATTGTGATCAGACATTCCAGCTGCATGTATTGCTCCTCCTGAGAGTCCCATCTAACCCACTTATATTCACCTAATTTGCTGAGCAAACTTCACTTCAGTGACTCCCACCACCACACCAGATTGTTTTCACACACTTCCTTACAGTTGATCAGGTCCGGGTACCTTAGTTCACTGCTGCTGGTCGCTTTTCTGTCTGGAGTCCCTCTCAACTGCTGGCAGGCAGACGTCCACATGCATTTGTTGGCACTACTACCCAGCCTAATTTAACAGAAAGGAACATGCTTTACTGTGCTCCCACTGGCATGTTTACAGTGCAACACAGGCACAGGGGTTTAAGCAGCAAACTGCTGTCCGGCCCGGGCAGTGCCACAGTGGTGCTGAAATAACTGTCACTCACGGATTAGCGGTAAGAAAAAAAAAGGGACAAAACTGGGACAAGTAAGTAAAAACCAGGACAAAAGTGACATTTTGCAAAACTTGTGGGGACACTGGGACATGCTGCTTAAAATAGGGACTGTCCTGGGAAAATAGGGACTGTTGGTAGCTTTACATTATGTTACCCCTTAGGCTACCCCCTTCCAGCCTCATGTCATGATCCCTTGTTCTAGAATATCTCTTTTTCTGAAAGATGCTACCCTCCTGTGCCTTATTTATGCCCTTGAGATATTTGAAGATATGTGAAGATCTGTGTCATATCCCCCCTCTCTCTCCTGTCCTCTATGGTATTCATATTGAGGTCTTCCAGTCTCTCCTGATATGACTTTTGGTGCAGGCCATGCACTATTTTTTTTTGCCCTTTTTTGAACTGCCTCTACCCTGTCTATGTCCTTTCAGAAATGTGGCCTTCATAACTGGACATAGTACTCCAGATGAAGTCTCACTAATGTTTTGTACAGAGGCATCAACACCTCCTTTCTCCTGCTGGCGATACCTCTCCCTATGCATCCCAATACCCCACTGGCTCTTCCCACAGTCTTGGTGCATTGTTTGATCACTATTAGGTCATCTGATATGATTATCCCCAGATCCCTTTCCTGTTTGGTGGCCATCAGTATGTCTTCTCACATCATGAAAGCCTCTCCTGGGTTCTTGTGCCCAAAGTACATGATTTTGCACTTTTTTGCATTGAATCTTAGCTGTCTCACTCTTGAGAATTCCTCTAGTTTGCCTAGGTCCCTTCTCATTTTTTCCATCCCTCCTGGAGTGTCCACTCTGTTGTAGATCTTAGTGTCATCTGCAAAGAGGCACACCTTCCCTTCCAGCCCCTCTGCAATGTCACTTATGAAGACACTGAACAGGACTTTCCCCAGAACTGATCCCTGTAGCACCCCGCTGGTCACCATCCTTTCCTCGGATTGATCTCCGTTTACCACCACCGTCTGAGTTTTATCCCTCAGCCAGTTTCTAACCCAGTTCACCACTTTGGGATCCATTCCCATGCTGCCTAGCTTGTTTACAAGCCTCTTATGTGGAACAGTGTCAAAGACTTTGCTGAAATCCAGGTAGGCCACATCCACCGCTCCCCCCAATCCACTTCCCTGGTCACTCAGTCAAAGAAATCTATCTCATTTGTTTGAAATGATCTCCCTGCTGTTAATCCATGCTGCCTTAGAGCCTGTGCTTGGCTGGATTCTAGATATTCTATGAACCTTTATTTTTGCAGTGATTCCATTATTTTCCCCACCACTGAGGTCAGGCTGATTTGTCTGTAGTTTTTAGGCTCCTTACTGCTCCCACTTTTGTGTAGAGGGACTGCATTTGCCCTCCTCCAGTCCTCTGGAACCACTCCTGTTTCCAGCAATTCTTTGAATAGGGCTGCCAGTGGTGCTACCAGAACCTCCCTATGGTCCTTTGCTATTTTAGGATGTATCCCATCTGGTCCCCTTGCCTTGTCCATTTTCAGTTTTTTGAGTTTCTTTAGAACCCTCTCCTCCATAAATGGACTAGTGTCCATCTCCCTTCCCTTATTGCTCCTGCCACTTAATTGTGGTCCCTCACGTTCCCCCTCTTCTGTGAATACTAAACAAAAATATTTGCTCAGGATTGTTGCTTTTTCCAAGTCCCCTTCCACACACTACCATTCTTCCCCTTACGCCTTACAATCCCACCCCTTGTCTTTGTCCTTTCACTAACATACTGTACCTATAAAACATCTTGTCCCCTTTCTTTACTGCCTGGGCTATTATTTCCTCCATTTGCAAACTTGCAGTCCTAACTGCCTTCCTTGCCTCCATCTGTTTATCCAGATACACTACCCTGTCCTCTTCCTTCTGTGTTTCCTTGTACTTCCTGAAAGCCAATGTTTCACTCTTACCTTCTCAGCCACTTCCTTTGAGAACCATAGTGTTTTTTCTTTTTCTCTTGCCTTTGTGTATTTGCATAATGCAAAGGTTTGTTGCCTCCCCTATGGCTCCTTTTAGATGAGCCCACTGTTCCTCATCTGCCCCCTAGTCATCCCTTCCTCCTAAGGCTTTCCTGAGACATACCCCAACTTTGCAGAGCCTGCCCTCTTGAAGTCTAAGACCTTCGCTTTCATGTGGCTTGACTCTACCACTGTACTCATATTGAATCATACTGTGTGATGATCACTGGACCCTAGGTGTCCACCCACTATGACATCTGCAGTTCTGTCCCTGTTGGTGAGTACCAGGTACAAAATCAGACCCTCAGGGGTGGGCTCTAGCACTAGCTGTCTGAGGCATGCCCCTTCCAGGTATTTCAATCAATCAATCAATCAATCAAATCTTTATTTATTAAGGTGAACATCATTGAGCACAGCTCATTTGCAAGATGGGCCTAATAAGGTCAAGGTTCAATAATTGGTACATGTACAGGAATACTTAAAACACTTATGTACAGTAATCAAAGTTCAATAATTGGTACATGTACAGGAATATTTAAAAACACTTATATACAGTAATCAAGGACAGAAGTTGTTTAAAGCATAACAGGATATGGTAGGAACATATGAAATGCACACTAGGTAATCCAGTATATACATGTCAACATTGGCAGTAAACATGGCATACATTCAACATGAGGTACCCAAGGTTCCAGTGACCCAAGGGAAGTCAATGTGGACAAAAAGAAACAGTGATTGGATGACTGAAAGATGGTGGTCATAGACTGAGATAAGTGACATGATAGGAAGGGGTACAAATGACTAGAGCAGGGGCTGGGGCTAGAACTCGGGAGGTGTATGGCATTGATAAGGGCTAAGGCAGGGGCCTGGAATTATTGGGAGAAGATTATAGCCGGGGGGGGTGAGGTATCTGTGGAGATGAATTATAGGGAAGTGAATTGCCATGTTATGATGGCTGCCTGAGAGGGGGAAGGATAGAACTATGAATAAACTAGAACTTGTGGAAGCAATTGCATTTTTCAGGGAAGAGACTTAGGTATAGATGCTTGAAGGATGCTAAAGATACAAGGTTGGTCAGCTTCAGGGTCTTCTGAATCGTGTTCCATGATATAGCTAGAGTATAGCTGATAGCAGATCTCCCATGCCGGGGTGTTGACTTTAGGCACTTTGAGCATAATGAAGTTGTGGCTTCTTAGGGCATAGGTACTAGCTGTGGCCTGTGCGAAGCAGCCTAATATATAGTTTGGAAGCATCTTAGTCAAAACTCTGTATGTCAACACTGCAGCAGTTCTGTTTCTTCTGAGATGTAGAGATGTCCAACCGACTGCAGCATAGAGAGAGCAATGGTGAGTGTTAAACGGTAGATCTGTTATGAACCTCAGAGCTCTGTGGTATAGTGTATCCAATTTGCTTAGGTAGGAGATAGGGCAGTGACTATAAAGGAAATCTGCATAGTCAATTACTGAGAGAAATGTGGCCTGGACCAACCTCATCTTGGAGTCTCTGTTTAAAAAGTGCCTTATTCTAAAAAATAGACCAAGCCTCTGGCGAAGCTTTTTTAGAAGTTCTTCAACGTGAACTGTGTAGTCAAGTTTGCTATCTATCCACACCCTCAAATACTTGAATTTTTCTACATAATCAAGGCTTTCACCAAGGATAGTGGATAGCTGGGGGAGATTGTTTAGTGATGAGGGACTTGTATGGCTTTGGGCGGAGAAAAACATTGCTTTTGTTTTCTTTGCATTTAAAAGAAGCTTTTTTTCCATTAGTTGATGCTGTAGTATAAAGAATTCCACTTGTCGAACTTCATAAGCTGTAGCAGGCGATGGGTTGCTGACATATAAAACAGTGTCATCTGCAAACAAGTGCACAGTGGCTTTGGTAAGATTTGAATCAATATTATTAAAATAAATGGCAAAAAGGATAGGGCCCAGAATAGATCCTTGTGGAACTCCTCTTAGAAGTGGTTTTAGTGGAGATAGATCTCCTTCAGCTTTCACTTGCTGTGTCCTTCCCATGAGGTAACACCTGAACCATGTAAGGGAGGATGGATCCAAACCTATGGAGTGCAAGGAAGAGAGTAGTAGTTCATGGTCCACCATATCAAATGCCTTGCTTAGATCAAGGAATACAGCACAAACACTATTCTTTTTATCCAGTTCGGTTTACCAATCGTTTGTAACTTCAGCCAGTGCAGAAATAGTACTATGCTTAGATCTAAACTCGGATTGTGCTGGATTTAAAAGATTAAATTCTTCAAGATATTCTCTTAATTGGATGCTCACTAGTTTTTCTAGCAGCTTAGGTAGCACTGGAAGGATAGAGGTTGGCCTATAGTTGTTAAGGTCCATGGGGTCCCCTGATTTCAGTAGAGAGAAAACTTGGGCTGTTTTCCAGGTCGCAGGAATTGAACCAGATATTAAAGACAGGTTAAAAAGGTGTGTTAAAGGAACTGCAAGTGCATGCATTGCAATCTTTAGAAAGTAAGGGTCAAGGGAGTCAGCACCTGCACTTTTTTTGATATCCATCTGTGAGATTAGATCCTCCACTTGTTTCAACAAAATCGGTTTGAAGGAGAAGGAGGATTCAGCTAATCGAGTTCCTGTGTACTGGGAGCTTAACTGAGCACTTAGCAGATTGGCTGGAGAGGTATCAAATGCAAGGCCTGCAGTTGTAAAATGATTACTGAATGCATCCAGTATTTCCATTCTATCTGAGATTGTTACATTGTTGTGGTGCATTTGAGCTGGTAGTATAGAGCTAGGATCTTGTCTTGTTATGCCCTTAATGGTGCTCCAGAACCTGGCAGGACTGTGGTATGAGGAGTCGAGTTCAGCCATGTAGTAGGCAGCCTTAGCATCCCGTACTTTCCTAGTACAGCTATTTCTGGCTTTCTTAAATATCACCCATTCATTTGGGTTCTTAGTCTTCCTTGCCTTTTTCCAAATCTTATCTCTGTCAAGCAGGGCTGATTTAAGGTCAGGTGAAAACCAACGACAAGTTTTATTTTTAATTCGAACTCTAGTAATTGGTGCATGAGTGTTAAGGGCACCTAGTATTATGCTATTTAACACCTGATGTGCTTTTTCCACAGAGTCTGCTAGGTAGAACTCTTGCCATCATGTAGAGTGATTTAGATCATGGAGATATGCCTCAGTATTGAAAGTTTGCTTGGATCTCCTCAGTAGGAATTTAGCTGGGGGTGTTAGTTTGCCGGATGACCTTATTCCAGCAATAAGGCAGTGGTCACTTATATCACTGGACAGCACTCCAGCGTGCGTGAAGAGGTGGGGTTTATTCACCAGCATGATGTCAAGTAATGTGCTGTTGCTCAGATTCTTTTTGTTGATTCTCGTTGGTTCATTTATAAGTTGTGAAAACCCATATGTATCATAAAATGGTACTAAAGGTGCCACTGTCTTGGATAGCCAATTTAGGTTTAGATCACCTAGAATTATGGTCGCTTCAGTACCCATCTTGATTAGATTCCCCAGGTGGGTTAGAAGCTTATGATCTGCTGAAGGGGGCCTGTAGCAGCCAACTAGCTGAAATGCTGCAGTGTTGGAGAGAGCCACTTTGAGGGATAGACATTCAAATTCTTTGGGCATAGATGTTGCATCTAAGCAAGTTACAGATATATTGGATTTTACATATATAGCAACTCCCCCGCCCCTTGTCTGGCGATCTGCTCTGAATATTTGATAATTGGGTACATTTATGTCTCTGTCTGCTGTGGTGGGTCTGAGCCATGTCTCTGACACCACAAGAAAGTCTGGCAAAGTATGGGCAACCCAGGATTGTATCATTGTGAGCTTTTTTAGCAGGCTGCAGGCATTGATATGTAGAAAGCTTAGACCTTTGGTCAAGGCTAAATCTGCTGGTGAGGTAATGCACTCTGGAGGTCCTGGGTTAATTTCCACATTTCCAACACAGATCAAGAAAAAAATTAAGAGTTTCATAAGGGCTTCAAGAGATAAAATGAGGAGACTATCTTTGGTCCTCCTTTTCCTATTCAGGGGCCTCTGTTTTAAGCTATGCCAGTCAGGGTTATGGGTTCGTGCCTATCTTGTGGTTAGGTGTAATGGGGAACTGTATACCCAAAAATGTAGCACCGAGCAATATGATGATAGAACAATTTGCGTCCCTACATGGAGGTTGCCCCACTGGTTGTATTGTGGCATAGGTAGGGCATAGATAAGGATCCGGTCCTTTATTGATAATGGTGAAATAGAGAGACTAGGAAGGTGGGACGCACTTTTCAATGTGACAGTGACAGGGAAGATATCTTTCTCCCTGAACACCATGAAAAACAGAGCCAGGAGTATCCAAAGGGATCCCCCCATTATGAAAGCAAGGGTGATGATTAAATCGAGCTAGGAATCGACAGTGAAGGAGTAGAGAGAACAGTAAGGAAGGGCTGCTGATTTGGCAATACAGCAGTGGCAATGAGACAGATTACTGGATAGGGCGGCGCTGGGGGCGGGAATTGTAATTCGGCGGAGTTGCCTATAAAAATAACATCAAGGAAGGGAAGGGTGGGTGGGCATACATTTTGCAGCTTTCCGTACCTTCCCTGGCTGTCCCTCCTGGCTTTCTGGTCCCTGGAGGTGGCTAGGTGGTTGCTGACCGCCTGCTGGCGGATGTAGCTCCGGCTCTCAAACGAGGGCTTCCAACAGGGAGCTTCGACTGGGAAGAGACAGAGGATGGCACAGAAGTTAATATTTTGGCAGGAACAAGCATTTCTGCTGGGCAATCAGACTTAAATTATCACAACAAATGGCTGTGGGGGGGCTGGGGTGCCGTAGCATCTGGCACACTTTAACTTAACAAGAGGCTGTAATCACTTATCCACAGTTACACATTACAAAAGCCCCAAGGATTTCACAAGTTCATGAGTACAGCTCTTTTTAGCAGAATTTAACAAATTGATCTTGACCCAAAAAACAGCTTTTGCAGTGAAAAATCAAGTAATGCAAGTGAATGGAGCAAGGGGACCAATGGGCTGTGAGGCCACGAGAGCGCTCACCTTCCGATTGATGTGGCTTTCCGTACCTTCCTAAACATCCTCCTGACTTTCTGGTCCCTGGAGGCAGCTAGGTGGTTGCCGACCACCCGCTGGCGGAGTGTAGCCCCGGCTCTCAAACGAGGGCTTCCAACAGGGAGCTTCGACTTCCCTGGCTGTCCCTACAGGCTTTCTGGTCCCTGGAGGTGGCTAGGCGGTTGCCGACCGCCCGCTGGCAGAGCATAGCCCTAGCTCTCAAATGAGGGCTTCCAACAGAGAGCTTCGACTCAGTGTGTTCCTGCTCCTGGCTGCATCTGTGGCTTGGATGCTCCAGTCAACATCTGGCAGACTGAAGTCACCTATCAGCAGCACTTCCCCTTTAGTCACCATCTTATGGATGGCTTCTACTAGAACTTTAACCAACTCTTCCCCCCTGTGCTGGAGGTCTGTATATCATGGCCATGCAAATAGCAGTGCCATTTTCCATCTCTAGGGTGACCCACAGAGCCTCTACCCCACTCTGCAATCCCTTTACCTCAGTTGCTTTTATTCCCTCCCCGACATAAAGAGCTACCCCCCCCTCCCTTTTTACCCTCCCTATCTTTCCTGAATAGAGTATAACCCGGTATAGCTATATCCCAGTCATGGTTCCCATTATACCATGTCGGCCTTTGCCATCAATTTCACCAGGCTCTGGATTTTATTTCCCAGGCTGTGAGCATTCACACACGTGGCCTTCAGTATTTTGATACTTCCCCTCCTGTCATTACCCCCCTGCCTTTAATCTCCTTCCTCCTTTTCTCTGCCATTCTATCTTTTCCTAGTTTAGTTACCATTGGTAATTTCCCAACCTTAGGGTCCTCCCTGCTGACTACAAAATGTACCATTTCATATCGTGTTCTGTCCTCCATTACTATTTACAGTTTTTGTAAATTTGTTTACCAAGGATAGCCCAGCAAAAATGAAAGATTTGGTTTTCAGTGGGTTCCTCTCCTGAGTCCTGCGACTGCCCATTTCCACAGCTGAGTTGATTAGGGCACTAGGAAGTTAAGTAACTTATCCAAAGTCACACAGTATTTGGCTGACTGGAGTTTGAAACTGTGATCTCCCAGTTCCCAAGCTGGTTCTCAAACTACGAGACCACACTGCCTCCTACTTAAACCACTACACCACATTGCCTCCTTCAAACCACTAGACCACACTGCCTCCTGAGAATTTAACCCAGACCCTGAAATACTGTCCCGGTGCTGTAACCACTCAACCTACAGGCTCACATGGTTGGACCTAAGGTTCCCAGACACACTTCCTTTCTTTGATTTTGCATGTCCTGCAACTAGAAATAATCAAGATAACAATTAGATGTTTTTGGTGCAGTATTAGCCGCTGCTAAGCAGTTAAAATCACAAATTGTAGAGAAAAAGAAATAATGAGATCTACTGGGAACTGATTACTGGGGGCCTGAGACCAGAGAAAGAAAATGTGCCCTGGAATCTCAGGGCCAGCTGTATGAGCCTATATCTCAGTGGTTAGAGCACTGGGATGCTATTCCAGGGACCTGGGTTCAATTTCCAGTAGGTCACATTATTTTGTTTCTCATAAAAATGTGCCATTTAAATTGCTTAGCAGTGGCTACTACTGCACCAAAAACATCTAATCGCCCTCTTGATTGTTCCTAGTTGCAGGTTATGCAAAAACAGACAAAGGATATGTGTCCAGGAACTCCAGATCATACAAACATATGAATTAACCAGCAGAATTAGAACTTTTGGTCTATCAAGTCTATTCGTTGTGCAGGGTTTACAGCCCACACTGTTGTCCCTGCTCCCCCACAACCATTTCATCCCTCATCTCCTCCCTTCCCTTGACTATTATCCTAACACCGCATCTATCCCAGCCCCTCTTGATGCCACCCACTGTCCTCACCGAGATCACCTCTTCTGGCAGTGCATTCCACTTGGTTACCACTCTTTCAGTGAAGAAATGTCTCCTAACCTCACTCCTAAACACTCCCTCAACTTAAAGTTGTGCCTCCTTGTAGTTTTGTTGCACTTTGCTTAAAGAGACCTTCCTTGCTTACCCTGTTGATACCTTTCAAGTACTTGAAGGTCTCAATCATGTCTTCCCTCTCCCTCTCCCTCCTGTCCTCTAGTGAGTACGTGTTCAGGACTCTCAGTCTCTACTGTTGCTCTGCAATCATCTTTGTGGCCCTCCTCTGGACCATCTCCATCAAGTTGATATCCTTTTTAAGGTGAAGGTGCCAGAACTGCATCACATATTCCAGATGTGACCTCACCAATGACTTGTACAAGGGCAATACCACCACCTGTCTCCTACTGCTGATTCCTTTTGCTATACACCCTAACATCCCGTTTGCCCTTGCCACTGCCTTCTTGCACTTCATGGAATGCTTCATGCAACTAGATATCTTCACTCCCAGACCTTTATCCTCCTCCTCCTCCATGGGAGATGCCTGGACCCCTCCCAGATAGTATTCTGTCCTGGGGTTTTTGGCTCCAATGTGCATAACCTTGCACTTTTTGGCATTAAAGCCCAGTTGCCAGATCCTAGACCATCTTTCAAGTATTCATAGGTCCTCTTTAAGGTTCTATATCCCCTGTGTTGAGTCCACCCTCCCACAGAGCTTGGTGTCATCTGTGAACAGACACATTTTGCCCTTGATTCTGTCCCCAATATTTTATTTTTTCTTTGGTAACTGGGTAAGGCCCACTAGGCACAGGTGCCAATTTTCAGGGGCAACCTGGCAGCACTGGGAGGTTAAGTGACTTGCTCAGAGTCACACAGTATGCAAGTATAGGTTATAGGTATTAAACCCCGGTCTGTCTTAATCCCTAGGCTATACTACCATCCCCAATATCATTAATAAAAACATTGAATAGCACTGGTTTCAGCATCGATCCCTGCAGGATGCCACTTGTGACCACCATGGTACTAGACTACTCTCCTCCCACCATCAGTTTTTGGGTCCTGTTACCTAGCCAGTTCCAACAAAACATCTCCTCTCCAACTCCAAGGTTCACCAACTTCCTGATCAGCCTTCTGTGGGGTACAGAGTCAAAGGCTTTGCTGAAATCCAGGAAGAAGATGTCCACTGCTTGTCCCCTGTCCACTGTTTTGGTTTCCCAGTCAGAAAAGTCATCCAGATTCTTTTAGTAAGACATTACTCCAATAAATCCATGCTGCCTTGCATCCTGGAGACCATGTTCCTCTAAATGCTCTGTCAATCATTCCTTCAGTATGACCTTCATTAGTTTGCACACTATCAAAATGAGTCTGTAGTTTCTGGGGTCATCCCTGGGACCGCTCTTGTGAAGAGGCACCACATATGTTGTTCTCCAGTCCTGTGGTACCATGCTTGACTCCAGTGAACAATTAAACAGGTCTGCCAGAGGATCCGCAAGCTTCCTCGCCAGTTCCATCAGCACTCTAGGGTGCACGCCATCTGGGCCTGGTGATTTGTCTATCCTCAATGCTAGCCACATTTCTTCACTCTTTCCTCTTTTATTGCCCCATCCATCCTCCTCCTCCTCCCCCCCCTTCAGGTAGCTTTTCCTCCCTGTTGGCACCAGTCCGTCTTTCTCCTTGGTGAAGACAGAGCAGAAGTATTCATTCATTAGCTCTGCCATCTCCCTACTTTCTCTCACCCACCCATCTTCTTGTCTTAGTCTAACTATTCCATCTTTCTTGTCTCTTTTCTCACTTATGTTGTTAAAGAAAGCCTTCTTCCACTTATTAATCCCCTCCACTAATTGTAGTTCCTTCCATGCCTTGGCTCTCAGGACCACCCTTCCTGCCTCCCTCACCAGCCCTAGCTATTTTTCCTTGTCCTCTCTTTTGGTCTTTTTGTAGTTTCCTATAGACCAGCCTCTTATTCCTCATTGCCTGGGCTACCTCAGAGCTGTACCAGCTGGGTGTATTGACCTTTGAGTTCTTCCTCTTGTATCTAGCACACTCATCTGTTGCAGCCCTTAAACTGTCCTTGATAAGAATCCACTTTTGGTCCACCTTCATAGATAGGTAGATGGATAGATACTTTATTTATAAAGTACCCCTTCCCGGAGGCTTGGAGCACTGTACAATTACATTTAAAAACAAAATCACCCAAAAACATTTTCACAGTCACATTACAGAGTATATCAAAGCAAAATCATAGTATAACTATCTACCAGACATAACAAGATAATCAGTTAGGATATAAAAAGTTCAATAGTTATGTTAAATCATATGCCTACTTAAATAAAAATGTCTTAAGCCTTTTTTTAAAGGTTTTGACTGAGGGTGCCTCCCTCAAAAAGCCTGGCAGTGAATTCCACAGGGCTGGTGTGGTGATGGTGAAGGTATGATCGCCAGACTGCTGCAACTTAGCCCTGGAGATCACCAAGAAGCAGCCCTCGGAAGAACAGAGAGAGCGAGCCAGGCAGTGAGGAACCAGGAGGTCTTGCAGATAGTCTGGTCCCCATTGTGCAGGGCTTTATAGGTCAGTAATCTGACCTTGAAGGCAATCTTGCACCTCATTGGCAGCCAGAGCAGCCTGTGGAGAACCGGCACAATATGATCAAATCTTGATGCACCCATTAACAACCTGGCCGCCATGTTCTGCACCAGCTGCAGATGGCAGGGAAAACTGCTGTAACTTTCATCATGTGCCTTTTTAGTAACATAAAAACATGGAAACATAGAAATCTGACAGCAGAAAAGTACTCCAATGGCCCATCCAGTCTGCTCCATCCCTCCCAAAGTTAGCATTTCTACTCCCTAGCTTTCATCCCCCCAGTGCCCCTCCTCCCCCATTCTTGTGGGTTCCATCATCCTTCTTTGCTTCCGGGAACTTTTGTTTCCAGTTCTAACTTATACCCATGTTTTTATCCTATGCCCTCTTGAACTTTTCTACTGTTTTTGCCTCCACTACCCACTCTGGCAGTCCATTCCAGGGGCTCACCACCCTTTCAGTAAAGTAGTTCCCCCTCCTATAACCTCTGAATTGTCCACCCTCCAGCTTCAAGCTGTGCTTCCTAGTCTTTAGGTCCTCTTTCCTCTTGAAGATGATCCCTTCCTTCACCTTGTTTATTCCCTTTAGGTATTTAAAATCATATCTCCCCTCTCCTTGTTTCCAGGGAATACATGTCAAGCCCCTCCATCCTCTCCTCATATGTCTTCTGATGCATGCCATGCACCATTTTGGTTGCCCTTTTCTGGATGCTCTCCACTCTTTCTATATCCCCTTTTTGGTATGGCCTCCAGAACTGTACCCCATACTCAAGGTTAGGAAGAACCATGGACCTTTATAGAGGCATTATTACTTCCCTCCTCCTTCTTGTAATACCCCTCTCAATACAGGCCAGTATTCTGTTTGCTTTTCCTACTGCCTTGTTGCACTGATATGCCTGCTTTAGGTTGTCCAAAATTATAATCCTCAGATTCCTCTCCTGCTCCATTACCAAAACCATCTCCCCTCCCAGTGTGTATATTGCCTTTGGGTTGTTGTGCCTAATATGCATTATTCTGCATTTCTTTGCATTAAAACTAAGTTGCCACCCCTCAAGTCACCCCTCCAGCTTTCTCAGATCCTCTCTCATATTTTCTATCCTCCCCGGTGTGTACACTCTATTGCATATTTTCATATTGTCCACAAATAGGCACACATTCCCATCCAGTCCTTCCCCAATAACCCTTATATAAATGTTAAAAAGCATTGGCCCCAATACTGACCCCTGTAGTACCCCACTCATCAACCATTCCTCTATGGAATGCACCCCATTTATAACCACCCTTTGAGATTAACCATAAGTAGTTGTAGCTGATCAATTTTGGGGAGGAGGCTACAGATGTTGATATATGCCACTCTCAGTCCTTTGGGGAAGTGAGTGGGAGAAGAGGAAGCAGGTCCAGGATTGGGTTCAGTATTACCTGCTGCTAAAAGCTGCAGAAAGACAAAGTTCTTGAAGGAGCCTGTGAGAAGTTTATAAGGTAGGTGTGGCGGAGACAGGGAGTGGGGGGGGCAGGGGAGAAGGAAAAAGATCTTAGACCTTCAAGATGGAGGTAAGAGGAAGGGAGAAGGTAGCATCCAGGAAGCCAGGGGGAATGGGAGAGAAGGAAGGCTGAGGGTGGGAGAAGGGGAGCAGGGGAGGGAGATGAAGTGGGGAGGCAAAAACAAGCCATTAGGAAGAAGGGAAGCTAGGGAAAACAGGAGGGGAAGGAGAGAAAGGGTAACCAGAAGCATGGAGGACAGATAGTGGGAAATGATATCATGGAATTTATGAAAATAGGGGAGGTTAGGGAGCCAGTTAGGCAGCTAAGTGTGGACAGCTCTGAGAGAGAAAAATTGGAGACTCAATATAGAGTCCACACAATTTCCTAGAAATATGGGGAAGGAAAAGAGTAAGAGCAGCACAGGGGAGGAGAATGAGGAATACACAGACAGGAGGACTGAGGTAGGTACAAGCAGTGAGGAGCTGAGTGTAAGCATCACAGAGAAAAGAGTAAGGGACCCTAGGTAGGGAGTTAGAAACAGGTAGGGAGCTAGATTACAACAAAACCAATTTACGTATATGCATAATCATGGTAACAGAAGCAATACAGGCCATTAAAACATTTGTATCACAGAACAGAGTTATAGCTGCTATAGGCAAGAAGCTTACTTGAAAACTAGGTCAAATGATTTCTTTCTCACTATGATTTGTGATTTAAATTGCTTAGCAGTGACTAATATTTCACCAAAAACATCTAATTATCTTGATTATTCCTAGTTGCAGGACGTGCAGTACCAAAGAAAAGAAGTCTGTCTGTGAACTACTGGTCCAAACCATGTGAGTCTATAGCTTACTGGTTAGAGCACTGGGATGGTATTCTGGGGGCTTAAAGTTCAGCTCCCAGCAGGTCACATTATTTCTTTCTCACTACAGTTTGTGATTTAAATTGCTTAGCAGTAGCTGATACTACACCAAAAATATTTAATTATCATCTATATTTCTACAATAATTCATAAGGTGGTAAAAACAGGCAGGCACAGAATACTTTTCATTCAACATCCTGTTTCTAAAATTCATCACACATACAGGGAGATGTTCACAGGGCACTAATGAATATGCCTAATTGAATCTGAGGTGCTAGAAATGAATTCCCAAAGTCACTGAAAGATGGGGAAACTGTTCTTTAATTTTGATGGTTTTATGGAGATGGACTGATGCTATAAAAAGTCATAATCCTATTCACCTCTAATGGTGCGTTACACACCTTTTGGGTTTTGGGGTCCAGTAATCCTGCTATATGCTGACTGGTCTGCTGTTTATGATGCCGATATGTCAGTACCTTACTGGATTTGTCCCCCCCCCCACCAAGTAGACAGGCTTAACCCTCAGGAGTGCCAACTCAGCTCTCCTTGATAGAAGCTCATTTACTTCTAAGCAAAGCCTCAGGACTTTCCTGCCCACCTGACAGTGTATGTTAGGGGTCTTTGAAACATGAAGGTGGGCTTCAGCCTCTATTAGATGTTTCTCTAGGGTATTAAGTTTCTGCTCCCTCAGTTTCCTCTGATGGGAGACATAGCCAATGATTTTCCCTCAGATGGTAGTTTTGTAGGTTTCCCACGTATTACCTGTGGTAGTGTCAATAATGGCGTTATCTTTAAAGAATAGCTCAGATTCTTCTGTTACCCAGGGTATAAAATCCTGGTCCCATAACAACTGGAGTCCAATCTCCATGATGGAGAGGGACAGGTCTTGGGGTCCCATGAAAATAGGAGGTGGTCTGGGGCATGGTCAGAAATAACTATCTGAAGTACCCAGGATGCTATGGTAGATTGGAATATCATGGAAGACTCCAACCAACAGTCCAAGCAGCTGAGGGTACCATGCACTGTGGACTGAAAGGTGTAGTACCTCTCTTTGGGTTGAATAAGGAACCAAATATCAACTAAGCTGTTGGACCACTGTTGTGCTTCTGGGGTGTGTTTCCCTACTGATCATACCTTTGTCCGTCATGGGAATAATGGGTAGGTTTAAATCTCCCCCCACTATTATAGGGATGTTACCTCCACCCAAGGCTCCTATTTTATCTGAGAACTCCTGGAAGAAATTTGGATTGTCCTCGTTGGGGGCATAAATGTTACTAACATCAAAGGTCCATTTTGAGTGGACATGATGGCAATTACCCATCTACCGAGATGGTCTGCACAACTAGTCATAACACTCCAAGAGAGACATTTGTGGAAAATTTGTGAAAAAACACATTTGTGCACTGGTGTGAACCTCTTTCCCTACCCAGTCTTTCACCAAATAAGCATAGTCATGCCTGATCATTTTAATCTCTTGTACTAAAGCTATTTGTGCTTTTGCTCTCTACAGGTGGGACAAAACCTGTTTTCTTTTTATCAGGATATTTAAACCCCTAACATTCCACATAACAGAAACATAGAAACATAGACCCTGATGGCAGATAAGGACCGCTTGGCCCACCTAGTCTGCCCATTTCCCTACCTACAGGATAAGCTGCAGATCCTAGTTAGCCAACAGCCTATTTCTTCCTATCCCCCCACAAGAATTGCCTTTTGTCTGCCCCATACATTCTTGAATTCTCCCACAGTTTTAGACCCCACAACCTCCTCAGGAAGGCTGTTCCACGTGTCCACCACCCTCTCTGTGAAAAAATAATTCTTTACATTGCCCCTGAGCCATCCCCCCTCTATCTTCATATTGTGTCCCCTTGTTTTTGCATATCTCTTTTTCTGAAAGATGCTACCCTCTTGGACTTTGTTCTCACTGTAGGTCTGTAGGGAGTGAAAATATCATCAATATCTACCCATAAATATCCTCACAAGTGTTGGATAAAGCTGCTCATGCTGCTGGGTTCCACCAATCAAAAGCTACTGTGAGTATCTTGGGATCTAGAGTGAGAATATTTTGATATTATCACTCTAGGTCTAGAGGGAGCAAAAATAGCACCAATATCCATAAATATCTTCACAAGTGTTGGCTAAATATATGTATCATATATATATATATGTGTGTGTGTATATATATATATATATATATATATATACACATATATATGTATGTGTGTGTATATATATATATATATATATATATATATGCATATAGTATGGTAGCACGGTAGTGCTACCATAGTTAGGGTTGAGTACCCCATTTAATGTTAAATGGGGAAATTTTGCACCTTAATAACTTTGCCACCATTAAATAGATTTGCCAGAAATTTGGCAGGCATGGGGCATAACCATAGATCATGGGATCTGCCAATTTCATATAGGTCGGATATACGGCTGCAGAGTTATTTAGTGATATTCCGGGGCACATTTATGGTTTTTTGTGCATTCTTTGCTTGCGCCTACAGGTCGCATGGTTTGCACGACCAGTCCTAAGACTTCAGGGAACATGCGGCCACGGTCCCCAATGTGCCTTTTGAAGATTTTGTAAAAAAATATTGAATGGTTCAAAATTTATTCAAAAAACAAGTTTCCCATTATAGTCAAAGGGAAAAGTTAACAAAAAGTTTGACAGTGTCGCAAATGTAGTTTTTAGTGTTGCAAATGACTGCTGTAGTGTCGTGAGTCAGCCATTTTTTTTTAGTTACTGATCACTGAAATGCTTGGCATTTAAAATTGGGACCATCTATTGACACAATAGCCGATGACCCCAATGCACACCCCGATGCCAGTTGGAGAGGTGGACTGGGGGGTGCAAGGGGGACTTTCAACCCTAACACCGAATTTCCTCACTTTTGTCACTGCAGAACAACCCTAACTGATGTATTAAATGGAGTTTTTTGCTATATATATATAGCTAGCTATATATAGATTTCCAATACTAACACTCACCCCACCCTGCAGGCAGAAACAGGCATGGAGTGTGCCTTGGGAATGTCAATCCTAATGCTCACCCCATTCCATGAGTAAATAAGCTGAAATGGGTACAGCATATATGATAAAGGTGAGTGTTAGAGCTGACAATCCCAAGTCACACTCCACAAATGTTTTTGCCTGCAGGGAGGGCATGGGGTGTTAAGGTTGGAAACCCTAATGCCACATTTTCCAACTTTAGTCACTTTAACCCGAACTAGTGCATTAACAAAGTTTTTTGCAATAAATGTCCTTATTTTTTGAGATAGTATAATCATATCCTTATTTGCCAATGGGGCCCTGCACTCCCATCCCTCCATTGATGCAGACATGTATGACATCAGTTCAAATTTTGTGGCATAGAGTTCATTAAAATGGGCTCTAGAGGAGGGGACATTGAGGCAAAGATCAATAAGAAGGAGGCTTTTGTGATTTTTACATTGCGGGCTATGAAGCAGTCTGGAATGAATGAAAGCTTTGAATTGGCTACTTTTTTGAAGAAATGAAAAAAAATAAAATGAGAGAACTAGGATAATGCATTTTTTTAGCTTTCAGGCTATGTAACCTTGAATTAATATTTTTTCATGATGTATGAATATGCTTTGCAGTTCTTATTGGAGTCCCTCAAATAATTTTTATCAAACACAAATTCCATTCAAAGTAATACTAATCCAGCAATTATATAATGAAAGTGACACTGCTTCCTTTTTTTGATCTTGAGTGTATTAAACAAGTAATGTTATGCATTGATATAGACAGTGAACTCATTTCCACGTTGCTGTTTGTAATCAGGGCGTGTTAATGTCCCCTTGTCAAACTTTATTATGTACCATCTTATTTCTACCGTTGTCTACACTGAGGAGTTCACTTCATGACTATTAGCACATTAGGTACTTTATCATGCATTTTTTTAATTGTGTTATGTATATAAGGAATGAGTTCCAATATGGGAATTACTCCCTGAGGATGCATTAGTGAAACCAACTGTAGTTTTCAAAGGTTCTCACTGGTCCCTCCCTCATTTTTGGTAAGAGGTCTTACACACCCTCTGTCAATATGTGTGTGACATTATCAAACTATTTCTGTGTCTAGTGTAATTTGTGGGTGGTGCTAGAGTCCTCCTTTTGCCTGATATTTTCTTCATTTGCACTCCCAGCCATGGGGTCGCTTTGCATGCTTTCTCTTAGTGCAGTATATAACCCTGAAAAATTGCCCTCATGTAACATGGCTGTTGCTAAAGATGCCACATTCTTTTCTGTAGTAATGCTACTGATTCATGTTTGCATGCTGACTATGCACAGCGACACCAGGACACACAATTCATACTCAGTCTGAGTGAATTCCTTAATTAATGAATATCTTGCATCTTTAGAATTGTGGCTGACTCAGGCTGTATATTATCTGAAGTTCAGTTCCCCATGATATATAGTAGAGTAACTGGCAATACTTACAGTACACCAAAGATTGCATCTCACAGGTCTAGAAAAACTAATAACTAGTCCATGACCAACATCTAGCTAAACTCTCTAGTTCTTAAAATACTGAAGAAAGCAAGACTCCTGATATTGTAGTAAGCAGGCAAAAATATTAAATCAATCTTAGGTTAATGGTTTACTGTATATGAGTATCAATCTCTCAGCCTTGATTAAAATATAACTTATTGATCTGATTAGAGTGCTAGATGCCACAGTGGTTTCCCAGTCTTCGCTTGTCCAGGAGGAAAAAAAGAGCAGATTCCAGATGCAGGCCCTATGAGATTTTCAAGTCCTGCATAATTTTTGAAAGATAGTGGTTTCTTCTTGTACTTTTCAAGAACTGTTTGTTACATACAGTATATACTGCAAACTGGTTAGTGTTTTTTTTTTGTAACTCTTGCTAGGAAGGCTCACTGGGTTAGTTAACTCATGTTCAGTTGCATTCGGGAGTGGGTGGTACAGTTAAATGGGAGCAGAAATAAAGTTAACAGTATCAGCAAAATCAGGTACAATATACTGCATTTACAGAGTATGAAGCAGTAAGGACCCGTTACGTACAGCTGTATCATTGGACATGTGCCAGTGAACAAATAACAGTAGTCAGTTTGAGCAAAAAATGGCAATGTGACCGGCAGGGAAAATTCATGAACAACAGCATATTCAAACACTGGAATAAGAAGACAGTGTTTGAAGACCTATTAAAACTGCTTTTTTTTCCTTCTTCCTCTTTCATGAGGTGGGATCATAAGAAGACTGTTGAACATTTTGTGGAAAAATATGGCAAAATGACCAAATTATGACTGAATATTGAAATGTTTCAACATCCACTCATAACTTCACTAATTTACAATATTTTGACTCCAAACTTTCAACATAGCCATTTTCACACCAGCTAATGCACATGACAGTTGCCATTTTTCAAATCCTGGCAGAAATGTGTTTTCACACTTCGGCCAGTATTCCATAAATGCAGCACATCATTTTTACAAAAGTGGGGAATTATAAAATGACTGTCTTTAAAATTTTGGGTCAAAATAAAAAAAAAAATATTAACAAATGCTGTGTGACATCTCCAGATCACAAAGTAATAGTAGCAGGGTGCATGCACGAAATGTCGGTATTGATAATTATACTGACAGTGAAAATATAAAGAAATCTGATATATGTATTTGTGGTGAGTGAGCCTCATTTCCAACTTTTTTCATGACAATTCCAGAACTTACGATATTCCTAATTCATGCTTTTTTAGCTATCTTCAGATAATGCACTTTTTGGGGGACACTGCAGAAGTGGAGTTTACTTGCAGGAACCATCAGATATGGCCTGTGCACTAGACAAATGGTTAAAACATGAAGGGATTGGTGACACAACTATATCAGAGTATGATGAGATCCATGGTTAGCACAGGTAACCACAATAGACTTAAGTGACAAATGGCTTTGATAAAAGAAACAGAAGGGGACTGGTTAGAGATATTAGATTCTGGGTGGCACTTGCCAATTTAAGCAAAACACAAGATGATACAATTCATGCCAACTCAAAGGACTTACTATATCCAGTCAAAGGATGTACTATACCCAGTCAAAGGACATACTATACCCAGGCAAGGTTGGCACAATTTGCATCCCAGTATTATGGCACCTGTCCAAGGTGTTCCCAGTTGGAGATAGATTTGGCCCACATGATCTATAGCTGCCCCCATCTCACTTAATATTGGCAGGCTATTGATTACTGAAACCTTTGCTAGAGAAGTCAGCATTACAATGAAATGGTGCACCTTGGTGACATGCTGGGGTCAGAGGAACTCCAAGCCAAACACTGTAAGCTCACTTTTTTGGCAATCTTGATGTTCATTTGAGTATTCTTACTAATTGGAAGCCTGGCCAATCACCCAATTTTCTGTCCTGGAGAAGAGCAATATCAGAGAATATTTATTTACAAAAACTGGAGTACAATATTAGGGGAAGGATACACATTTTGTATTGTATTTGGGCAGTATACAAGCAGTATGAGGTGAATCACTCGTTGCAAAAAAAAAATAAATAAACATTGGTATACACTGGGAAATGATTTGCCACAAAATAATCTAGTGACACCTACCCTACCCCTCAGTTCTTTGATGGGGACAACCACACTGAAATTGAAATGCACTACCCAGAGGGAAAGAAGACAGGATTAAGATTAATGTATGTAAATGTCCGTTTCCCTTGTGTTGTTTGCTGTTGTTGTGTTAGATATTGTCTTATTGATTGTAAACAGAAATGCAGACTTTCTATCTTATAATGGCCCATCTATTAAGGCTTTGTTTCTGTATTTGTGGACAATTTTAATAAAATTGTGGTTAAAAAAAAGAGAACTGTTTGTAGTGCCAACACTTACCCCAGTGGGTAGTGCTTTGGGATTCTGTGCTGCTGAGCTGAATTCAGGATTGAGCTCAGTGAGATAGCTGGATGGGTCGAAGTTTGGTGGACGGCACTGTCATGTAGCACCAACACCCCCAGCCTGGAAAGGGAAGGTTCAGTGTTGTCTGCACAGACTCAAGTACCATATAGTGAAGAGAAATCTTCTCTTGGCATAGGGTCCTGCTCCCTTGTACCCATGGCTGCAGTTCATTAGACAGAAGGACTCTGCCCTGCATGTCTTTATCTGTCACATGGAAGCACAGGGCCAACACAGCCCCAAAAATCATTGACATCCATTGTCACAGTCAGACAGATTCTTCCTTTGACAGAGGGTCCAGAGGCTGCTGTGCATCTACATCTGTTCACACAGGTCCCAATTGGAGCTACATGAATGAGAATATGGTTCCACTATCTCAGAAAGGAAGGAAATTATTAAAAAAAAACTGTGTTACTGCACCAGCTAGGGTTCAATTTAACGCCACAAAAATAGGGAAATGTGCCATTAGGGTTTCAAACTCTAGCTCCCCAGTGGTTCCATGTGATAATCGCACCCACAAAACCACACCGGTTAATAACAACAATGGCAAAAGATTGAAAGTAAAAACTGTGAGTGAGCAACAAGCAAGGACGGCAACCCCAACCAATAGAATTCACTGTTTTGGGGGTGGGGAGGATGGAACTCGGGGTGGGGGGGCACAATTGGGGTGGTAGAGTTACTATTCCTAACTCCAGGGGGTGGGTGCAACTCAGGGAGAGGGAGAAAGCCATTGGTCACAGAAATAACAAGCACCGTAAATACCAGTTCACTCAAACAACAAGTAGTGTTTTGCGCTCACTGTTTTTGCTTCACTGTTTTGGCTTCGCTCTTTTGACAGAACACCCTCCCCACGCCCACCCCCAAAGCAGCAAAAGGACAGGATCACAAAAGCAACCACATACAGCAATCATCAAGTAAGACAAACAACATAAAGCTGTTTTTAGATGACACAAATGCAGTAGCACTGATGTGGGGTCTTACGATTGGAAGCCATGGGTGTGGCTAGAGTGTTGGGGTCGGGAAGCCTAAGCTCCCCTTATGGCTGTTCCTGCATACACAGTGGGAGTGGGGCCTTATGCTTGGGAACTCTGAGTCTGCATTTCCCTACTTGTAATTGTTCAACCCTAATGGTGCATTAAACGCAGTTTTTTGCCATGAATTTCCTTATGTTTTCAGGTATTTTTGGTGTATCCTTATTGGGCCTGGGAGAACTAGGTAAAGTTGTGACCCTTATTAAATAAGAACCAAAGTTAAAAGCATGCATACCCAAATTGCAATGAATGGGCAAAACCCCCACCACCTTTTTTCCTCTTAATGTTCTTCCTCTAAATAGATCATAGTGCTGTTATTGTTATACAAAGGATTTAATTAATTTAGTGATTACTAATGTTGTCATTTTGTTTTTCTTTTGTAGAATTTAACTGCTTCCCTGATATTTCCGATGTACTGTGTCCAGGAATTATTTCCACTGAAATCCGAATTAAGGGTTTGGAAATGTTTCCTTGTTTATACCTTCACTTTACCTTATGTGCTTTGTTTAATTGTTTTGCTTAAGCTTTATAGGCATCTCTTCTAAGCTGGAATTGTATTAGGAATGAGCCATCAGAGCAATGTGACTTAGGCAGTCAGTTTGAAGTCTGGTTACTCTATGGTGTATCCCTTTTAGGAGATCCCTGTGAGAATAGCAACATTTATTAATGCCTTTAAGTTTTATATATGACTTAGTGACTGGTAGGCTCCCTTTTTCTCTTGCATTTATTCTGTGCTTACTGATGTATTTATGAGTAAGAAAGATAACAGTTTTGAGAGATGGCATTTTTTTGCTATTAATTTTGTATACTTAAATCTTTTTGATTTGTGTGGCAATCAAATCATGTGATTGTGATGTCATGCCTTTGATGTATAAATTGCACTGTTAATCCTTATATGGTTCACGCCCTCTAGAAGGCTTGTAGCCGAGGCGCTAGGGGCTCACACTGACAACATTAGTTGTTGAATTTGCTGTGTCATGGTACTTGGAGCACTTTTGCTTGGACTTTGTTTGAAATTTTCTGGGCTTGCTGTCCGCTTAGTGTACCACCTTGGTCTGACATGCAGGACTTGTAATCTGGAGTCTTTATGAAAAATTACAGTTGTACCATTCATGAGGTGGTGTGATAAAATGGCTAAATTGAAGATCTGGAGTGAAAAGATGGAAAATAGCCAAAGTTATGAGCGCGCATACAAAATTGTCAATGACCGCTCATAACTTGGCCATTGTTAGGAGTTTTTTCACCAAATTTTCAAAATAGCCTTTTTGGAATCCCTCCTCATGAACAGTGCCATGTTATTTTGTTTATTGGTCCTGAAAGGTGGTTTTGAACAGCGGCTGTGCCATTGTGTGCCACAGGTGTGAAATCACGTTTTGGGCAGGATGTGAAGAATGTAGGCTGTACTAACAAGCATTTGTCAATGCCGAATGTTTGCTTGTTGGCATTGGCATTGGTAGTGTAGAAGTTACAGAGCTGTGTAATAGGAATGGCAGTGAAGTATTAAGCTGAAGTCAACCCCACCACCACCCTGCAGAGAATGACAGGCATTGGGGTGTGCCTTTGGGTCGTCAGGCATATCGGCCATGCTATTTCACCACACACCCAGCCTGCAGACACTGACAAGTGTCACGGTGTTCCTTAGGGTCTTTGGCCCTTATGCGCACCCCATTCCATTAGGAAATACGGTGAGATGGGTGCGATATAGGAGAATGGGGTGAACTTTGGGGCCGAAGAGTCCAAGGCATACCTAGATGCCTCTCACTGCCTGCATGGTGTGGAATGGTATGAGCATTACAGGCAAGAATCCCAAGTCACGCCCCTGCTGCCTGTCATTCTCTACCAGTTTGGGCATTATGGTTGGAAACCTCAGGCATTCATTGGTATTTTCACTCCAAATTTTCAACATGGTTTTTTTTGTGACCCCACCGTATGAACAGTGACAATATCAGTTTGTTTGCTGAAAGCTGCTTATGCACAGTGACTACGGCATTTATCACCACAGGTGCAAAAACATTCCGAACAGGATGTAAAAAATGACCGCTGTACTGTTCATGGGGAGGTGTAAAAAATGGCAATGTTGCAAATCTGCAGTAAAAATATAAAAAAACAGTGAAGTCACGAGCGTACATAGAAACTGTGCAACACACACCCATAATATAATTAGGTTGGGGATTTTTTTTTACAGCAGATTGTCAACTCAGGCATTTTGGTGCCTCCGATCATGAACAGTGTCATTGTGATTTTCTTTATCTGTCCCGAACAATGATTTCCCACAGCAACCATGCATCTCTGCACTGAAAGTGTGAAAACACACTTTGGCCATGTTGTGAAAAATGACAGCTGTACTGTTCATAAGGAAGTGTGGAAAAATGCCACTGGTGGAAATCTGGACTGAAAATATTACAAAGTCATGAACTTACGAGGGTGCATGGAAACTGCATGCACACACTCGTAACACAGTCATTTTATAGACTTTTGTCACCAAATTTTCAACATAGCCATTTTAAGACCTCTGCTCATGAACAGTGTAACTGTGATTTTAATAATCTATCCCAAACATTGCTTTATTTTCCCAGCAGCACCATCGATAAGCTACATTATCTTGAAAACACAATTTGGGCGACATTTGAAAAATGGCAGCTGTACTGTTCATAAGGAAGTGTAATAAAATGGCAATGTTGAAAATCTGGAGTGAAAATATTAAATTCGCAAACTTACGAGCATGCATAGGAACTGCGCAATGCAGGCTTGTAAAACAGACATTTTTAGGAATTATTTTCACCAAATTTTCAACATAGCCATTTTAAGACCTCTGCTCATGAACAGTGCCACTGTGATTTTCTTAATGTGTCCCATACATTGATTTCACACATTGACTGCGCCATTGTGTGCTACATGGACGGAAACACATTTTGGGCAAGATGTGAAAAATGACAGCTGTACTGCTCATAAGAAGGTGTGGTAAAATGGCAATGTTGAAAATCTGGAGTGAAAATATTGAAAATTTGTGAACTTACGAGCGTGCGTAGGAACTGCGCAATCCACGCTAGTAAAACAGTCATTTTTTGGAATTTTCTCACCAAATTATGAACACTGGCAGTGTCTTTTCATTAATCAGTCCCAAAAGGTGATTTGTGCAGTGATTGTGAAATCACCCTTTGGGCCTGAATAACGCCATGACAGTGAGAGCATTCATGAGAAGGGGTCCCAAAAACCCCATGCTGAAAATTTGGTGCAAAAATTCCAAAAAATGCCTGAGATATACAACAAAGTTGAAAAACCCTATCTATCCCATTATACAGCTTACCGGCATTTCCTCAGTTCGCGGTCAGCTTTGAAGAGTGCAGACGTGTTCCCAGTCCACCGATGATCATCGCGCTGAGCTCCGGAGGTAAGTATGGGATGAGGAGGGGTGTGGGGAGGCAGGGTGTGCAGTGGGTGGGTGCGGATTGTAGGAGGGGCAGGGAGACTACGTGGGACCGTTTTTTTCTTTACAAGTTGTTTTTTTTTTAAATGTCGACGCGGGACATTTGCCACACTGGGGTGGGATCCCAGCATGGCACAAGGATGGCTGGGGGATGTGGAGCAGATGGGGGACTGGGCACCCCCATCAGCCATAGCATCTATTGCCACACTGGGGTGGGCTCCCAGCATGGCACCCTGTACTCTGGGGGGAAGGACAGTGGAGCAGACGGGAGATTGGGAACCCCGTTGGCTATACCATGAGTTGCCATGCTGGGGTGGGCACCCAGCGTGGCATGTGGAAGGCTTTAGGGGGGAGCGCAGCACAGCCAATGGGGAATTGGGCACCCCTGTCAGCTATACAGTGTGTGCGTGGGGGGGCAGTACTCAGTATGCGTTTGTGTGTGTGGGGTGTGTAGGGGATGCTCATGAGCAGGCGATATCTGATCGCTGCTCACTGAAGCATAGCTTCCCCTTTCAACTGTACACCACTGCATTTTGGAGCTGTCATAGACAGCTCCAGCATGCATTGGAGGACTGGGGCCGTGCCTGCCAACACACTGACTGAATTGTAAGGGGGGTGGCAAACCTCCAAAAACTCAAATGATGGCGCTATGTTTCTTGCATATGCATGCAAGCAAACATAAAAATGTAAATTTTGAACATCTGGAGTTAAAATATGTTAAATTACCAAAGTTATGCACCTGCATAGAAACTGCGCAATGCACTCTTGTAACACAGCCATTTTTAAGATTTGTTTCACCACATTTTCAACATGGGCTTTTTGGGGCACTACCTCCTGAACACTGCCACTGTCATTTCATTAACTGGTCTTGAAAGGTGATTCTGTGCATTGACCATGAAATCACCTTTCAGGAATGAATAATGAAATGACAGTGCAGTGTTCTTAAGGTAGGGTCCCCAAAATCCCATGTTGAAAATTTGGTGCCAAAATTCCTAAAAATGGCCTCAATATCCACATACATTAAAGACACCATTGACTGCCATTATGTGGCACTTACCTTTGTTCTTCAGTTCACAATTTGGCTTTGAACAGTGCAGATGTGTCCCAGTCCAGAGAAGATGATAGCGCTCAACCTCCGGAGGTAAGTTGTGGGTAAGGGGGTGTGTGGTGAGGTTGGTGCACAAAGGGAGTATCAGGATTGGGGAATGGGTTGGGGGAGACGATGAGGGATTGTTTTCTTCTTTACAGGGTTTTTGTAAAAAAAAAAACATGACAAGGATGGTTTTCTTTTTTACAGGGACATAACTGTTTTGGGACACAGGAAGAGGGCTCTCCAGTACCCCACACTAGTGAGGGGCTCATACATGGATCAGGACCCTGGGAGTGGGCTCTCCCCAGTGTCTCACACTGCTGCAGAGGGGTGTAAATGCCAACATGGGGATGGGGCACCCTGAAGCCAGCAATGCATAAATTATTAATTTATGGGACACTGAGAGTGGGCTCCCCAGTGTCCCACACTGCTGGGGGTGGTAGTAAATGCTGACCCAGGGACTGGGCACCTCGATGTTGGTAATAAATGAAAGATTAATTTATGGGACACTGGGAGTGGGTTCCCCAGTGTCCCACACTGCTGGGGGGGTGCTGTAGATGCTGACACAGGCATTGGGCACCCCGATGTTGACAAGTACGTCAATGAACAGTTTTCTTTAGGTTAAAAAAATATATAATTCTTGGTGGACACTATGAGTGGGCTCCCCATTGTCCCACAGTACTGGGGGGGGGGAGATACACTATTAAAATAATTTGTGGACACTGGGAGTGGACTTCCCAGTTTCCACACATCAAAAGTATATTCATTTGTTTCTCTCACTAAGCAGCGAACAACATGGCCAGCAGCATAATGTGTTCAACCTAGAATCCCACATCGCAGCTGCTCCTGCAACAAGGAATCCTTGGCTGTGCTAAACATTGATTTTTTCCATAGGAAATCATGGGAAATACAAAATGGAATAACTTTGGAACAGATTAATATTTTTCCACCAAACCTTCAAAGGCACACCTGTGAGGCCAAGGCTTTCTATCCTGAACATTTCAGCCAAGAAGCTAAAGTTGTTTCTGATATCCAGGTGGACAAAAAAGTGCCAAAAATCCCAAACCATCTTTATTTTCAACACTCTGTATCTTGGAAATGGCTAAAGCAATTGAGACAATATTTTTCACATACAAACAACTACCCAGGACAATTGTGTATGTAAACTTTCAAAGAAATCACTTCAACCATTACAAAGTTATTAAGGTCCATAAATTGCTCTTTAGCAGTAAACACTCTCATCAGCCCTAATATACAGGTGCTATTGTGCCTGTATATGTGTGTATATATATATATATATATATATATATATATATGTAGAGGGACAGAGAGAGAGAGGAGAGAGAGAGAGAGGGAGAGAGAGAGAGAGAGGGAGATAATAGTGGCATGGTAGCCCACTGTAGTTAGGGTTCAGTAGGCAGTTTAATATTAAACACCAATTTGTGCACTTTAATAACTTCAAAACTGTTCAATAGAATTGCATGAAAGTTTGCATAAACAGTCTTGTTTGGTGGATCCCTTGATGTGCCATATTTCATTCTGGTTGGATGTGCAGATTCCAAGTTCTTTATAATGCAAAAAGTGAATTTTAAGGTGTGTTTTTCCCATTGGTTTTGCTGGGTTTTCTGTTAGCTTGGCTAGCACCCAAATGGTAGAAAGGGGCTGGCTCATAGATGTGCTTTTCGTTTGGTGAAAAAATATTAAGCAGTTCCAAAGTTATTTAATTTTGAAATTTTGAAAAATTGGTTCTCAGCATGCTCAGTAAGCACTTCAAAATAGCTGTATGAAAAGAAAAAAGGATCTTTTTTTATAGTGATGGCCTTCTTTTTCATGAGGGGGAAATCCTTTTTCATTTGCTGCTATCTTGTTTTCTGTTTTTCCCTACAAATAAAAATTTTAAAAGCCACAAAAATTACATTCTGAAGAACGAGCAAGATATGTATCTTGCTTATTTTGTCCCTGTTAGCTGGGTTCTGTACTTAACTGTTGGAGAAATGCCCTTGAAATTATTCATTTTAACATTGTAAATGTGTTTTCATGGCTCACTGACATGAAAAAAGAATCCTTTTTTGTATGAGTCAATGTTTTTTCCTGATGGTAAAATCCTTTTTCATTTGCTGATATGTCTCCAATCCCCATCCCCGATTGATGCCAGTCTTTCCCTGGTGTCTCATGGCACCTCCTTCACTCCTCTGCTCACTGTCAAGATTTTGAAGCTATTGTTAATATTTTTCTGGTGTCTAGTGGCACTGCCCTACTCTGATCACTGTACCTATCTTTGATATGTATTTCTATGGTGTCTAGTGGCACCCCCACTCTGATTGCCATCTCCATCATTGATATATATTTCCCTGGTGTCCAGTGGCACCCCCACTGTGATTGACATCCCAGTCATTGATAGGTATTTTTCTGGTGTCTAGTGGCACCCCCCTGATCACCATCCACGTCTGTTAGTACCTTGTAATAAAGACAACCTTCCCTCAATGTGTTTTTTAACCCATACAAAAAAAGGTCCCTCACCATTCCAACCTCCCCAGCTCAACCTCCCACTGAGCACCCATGACCCCACATCCCCCACACACCCACACTCACCTGGACAAGTCCTAGGGTCAAAATCCACTCTTTGAGCAAAAACATGTTTTGCTGGTGGAACTGCCAACTTCAACATCAGAAACTAAGATAAATGTGGTTGATCATATTTCAATGGGGTTTTGTACTTTGATGAATAACTGTCATCTTTGCATATTTTTACCCCAAATTTTTAACATGCTGTTTTTGGGACCCCACCTTATGACCAATAGTGGTGGAATTTCACAAATCAAGCACAAAGGTGATTTTGTGGTTGCTTGATGAAATCACATTTTGGGAGGGATTTGAAAACTTTCACCATCCTTGTTCATGAGGTAGGATCATAAGAAGGCTATGTTGAAAATTTGGTGAAATAAAAAATTTAAAATGGCAAAGTTATGCCCATACATTGAGATTTTGGTACACTCACTTTTAACTTTGGCAATTTTAAATATTTTGACACCAAGTTTTCAACATAAGCATCTTTTTACACCACTTCATTAAGCTGTCATTTTTCAAAGCCTGGCCAAACTGTGTTTTTGCACCTGTGGTGCACAATGGTGTTGCAGTGGTGCGGAATCACGTTTTGGTAGTGATTTCAAAATTTTCTTTACTGGGTTCATGAGATGGGTTAATAAGAAGGCTGTCCTAATAATTAAATTCCTGTTTCACTACAAATGGAAGTGCAGGGCTCTCTGGACCATGTGCTTCCAGCGCAACATAAATGTATGCATCGAAGAAGGGATGGCAGTGCAGTGCCTGGAGGGCTCTGAGCTCTCACAGACAAATACATATATGTATGCATCTAAGGAGGGATGGCAGTGCAAGGCCTGGAGGACCCTGTACTGTCACAGACAAATGAGGATAGAATTATACTATCTCAAAAAGAAAGGAAATTCATAGCAAAAAACTTTGTTAATGCACTAGTTAGGGTTAAATGACAGGGAAATGGTGCATTATGGTTTCCAACTCTAACACCCCACCCTGCAGACAGCAACAGGAAAAACTATTACAGTTTCACCTTTCTTGCTTCTTCACAAATTAATCATGGGGTATGCCTTTGGATTGTCAGCCCTAACGCTCACCCCATTCTATCAGAAGGTAAGCTGAGATGGGCACAGTATATGAGAATGGGGTGAGTGTTAGGGTTGACAACCCCAAGGTGCACCCCACACCTGATTTGTAAAGAAGTGAAACCATAATGTTTTTTCTTGTAGCTGTCTGTAGAATGGGGGTGGGTTGTTAGGACTGGAAACTATAATGCCACATTTTCCTACTTTTGTCAGTAGTGCTTTTTTTTTTGCAAAGAATATATACGAATCTATCTATCTATCTATCTATCTATCTATCTATCTATCTATCTATCTATCTAGTTATGTATTTATTAATTTATTTATTTTATTTATTCACATCTCAGATTACAACCTTTGAGCTCAGAGCTTGTTTACAAAGGTTCCACGTCAATACAGTCAATACATAACACATACATAATAATTCAAGTAATTGTTTGGAATATTGATGGGTAGATAAAATGGACAGTGAACATTTGGGTTGAAGGGATTACAGATAAGCAAAACCTATCAGTGTCAGTGGCTCAGCAGGTAGCACACTCACCTTTGAGGCTGGGAGATCAGAAGGCTGTGGGTTGTTTCCCCACACCAGGCACTTGGGTTAAATTCCAGTACTGACACTGTAGTGTAGCATGAGAGGGGTGCTGCACTCCTGAGGTGCCATCTTTCAGATGAGACATTAAACTGAGGTCCCATCTGCCAGTTCAGGTGGATGTTAAAGACCTGATGGCACTTCTTGAAAAGAGTAGGGGAATTTGTTGTTAAATCTTCAAAGACACATATTTACAAGCTTGTTTACATCACAGAGAAATAGAAAATAACTTGATAGTAAATATTAACAAATGGTGTTACATCACACAAAATCATATATCAATAAAAAAGAAATCCCAAAAGTAAGCTTTGTGAACATACACCCTACATGTGTCTTCAATATGTACGATCTCACACAGTACAATATAAGGAAAACCAAACATCCTCCCCCCACACGCTAAAGAGTAGGGGGATTTTTATTATAACTTCAGAATCAAGCATTTACAAACAGAAACACAGACTTTGACAGCAGATAAGGACAACTTGGCCCACCTAGTCTGCCCATTTCCTTACCTACAGGATAAGCTGCAGCCCCTAGCTAACCAACAGCCTATTTCTTCTTACCCCCTACAAGAATTGCCTTAAGTCTGTCCCATGCATTCTTGAATTCTCCCACAGTTTAAGACACCACAACCTCCTCAGGAAGGCTGTTCCATGTGTCCACCACTCTCTCTGTAAAAAAATACTTCCTGACATTGCCCCTGAACCACCCCCCCATCTTTAAATTGTGTCCCCTTGTTCTTGCACATCTCTTTTTCTGAAAGATGTTACCCTCTTGGACTTTGTTGATGCCACTGAGGTACTTAAAAGTTTATATCATGTCTCCCCTCTCCCTCCTTTCCTCAAGGGTATACATATTAAGCTCCATTAGTCTCTCCTTGTATGGCTTCTCTTGCAGACCCTGCACCATTTTAGTTGCCCTCCTATGGACTGCCTCTGTCCTATGTCCTTGTGGAGATGGGGTCTCCAGAACTGGACACTGTACTCCAGATGGAGTCTCACCAGCTGTCTGTACAGATGGATAACAACTTCTTGTTTTCTGCTGGTGATGCTTCTCCCTATACATCCCAGAATAGCCCCAGCCCTCCCTACTGCCTTCTCACATTGCTTGCTAACCTTAGGGTCATCTGATATGATTGCCCCCAGGTCCCTTTCCATTTCTGTTGTTGTTACTACCTCCCCCCCCCCCACTGTGTAATCTTCCCCTGGGTTTTTGTTTCCCAGGTGCATTATTTTTCACTTCTTTGCACTGAATCCAAACTGCCATACTTCTGATAATTCCTCCAACCTTGCCAAGTCCCTACTCATCCTTTCTATGCCTCCTTGTGTATCAACCCTGTTGCAGATCTTTGTGTCATCTGCAAAGAGGCATACTTTTCCTTCTAGTCCCTCTGCAATGTCACTTATAAAGACATTAAAAGGGACTGGACCCAGAACTGAACCCTGCAGTACCCCACTAGTAACCCTTCTTTCTTCAGAGTGGACTCCATTTACAATTACCTTCTGTATCTTGTTGTCCAGCCAATGTTTAATCCAGGCTACCACACTGAGACCCACTCCTAGGCTGGTTAATTTGACTATTAATCTTCTGTGTGGGACTGTGTCAAATGTCTTGCTAAAGTCTAGGTAGGCCATGTCCACAGTCCCTCCCTGGTCTACTACTTTGGTCACCCAGTCAAAGAAATCAATTAGATTCATCTGACATGACCTTCCCACTGTGAACCCATGTGCCTTGGGTCCTGTATCCCACTGGCCTCTAGGTACTCAACAATTCTTTCCTTCAGAACTGATTCCATCACTTTCCCTACCACAGAGGTCAAACTGACAGGTCTGTAGTTTCCTGCATCTGTCTTGGTCCCACTTTTGTGAAGGGGAATCACATCCACCTTCCTCCAGTCCACAGGAACCACACCATCCTCCCATGATTTGTTAAAAAGCGTAGTCAGTGGTTTCACTAGTTCTCCCCTTAATTCTTTTAGAATTCTGGGGTGTATTCCATCAAGCCCCATTGCTTTGTTCACCTTCAGTTTTAGGCATTCTTTCAGAACCCTTTCTTTTGTAAAAGGACTGGGATCGACCCACTATCAAGAGTGCTTCTGTTAATTGGATTAGGCACCTCCCCCTCCTCCTCTTTTGTGAATACTGAGCAGAAATAATCATTCAGTATCCCTGCTTTTTCACTGTCCCTCTCCGCCTGCCCACTGTCCATTCTATTCAGACTTACTATCCCTCCCTTTGTCTTTCTATGCTCCCTGATGTACCTATAAAAGGTTTTATCCCCCTTCTTAACCAAGTTGGCTATCTTTTTCTCAGTTTGGGCCTTTGCTATTCTGACTTCACTCTCTGCTTCCTTTTGCCTTAACTGGTACAGCTATCTGTCCTGCTCCTTCTGTGTTTCCTTATACTTCCTGAATGCTATCTTTTTCTCCTTGACTTTCCCCTCCACTTCTTTTGAGAACCATAGTGGCTTTTTCTTTCATTTTGATTTGTTTATTTGCTTCACTCAAAGGCTTGTTGCCTCTGTGATGGCAGTTTTGATGTTTCCCCATTGTTACTCCACCCCTTCTTCTAGCCTGTTTGCTAGTGCTTTTCTAAGGCACTCTCCCATCTTGCCAAAGTCAGCCCTCCTGAAATCCAGTACCCTCACTTTTGTATGGCTTGAGTCTGTAGCTGAGTTTATTATGAATCACACTGTTTGATGGTCAGTTGTTTCCAGATGGCAACCCACTTCTAGATCTGAGATACTCTCACTGTTCCCATTTGAGAGTATGAGGTCTAAGACTGCTCCCTCATGAGTGGGTTCCAAAACTATCTGTCTGAGGCATGCCACCTGTAGAGCATCAAGAATAGCCCTGCTCTTGGATGTGGCTGCAGCAAATGTGCTCCAGTTAACATCTGGCATATTCAGGTCTCCCATCAACAGTATCTCCCCTAGTGTTAATGAACACAGAATATAAGAAAACAAAATGTATACATAAAGGCAAATAAGAATTACTGTCATACACTAATTTAGTATATTGGAATGACTCTTCAAGTTAAGTAATGAGGCATACAGTTAACTGTCATGAGTAACAAGTTGTGGAGGTAGATTTTTCCACCACACCTTGAATTTTTGGTCTGAGCTAATTTGTTTCTCTTTTTCCCTTATATCCTTTAGGATTTGTATTATCTGTTGAAAATGTTGTTAATGTGCTAGTAGAAATTGTTGTAGAGACCATCTACATCGAGACTGCCATATACAGTGCTTAAAACATGTTAAAATAGGTATGACTGTACTGGGGTGAAAAAGTATCCATCATAATGGGATGATTCCTAATAATAGGGTGTCAGGTGGGATATCATAGAAGGGGCTCCATCCCCATTTCTTTTTGATGACCTGCCAAAAAAGTGGTAATATAGGGACATAAAAAAAAAAGATGGCATATACTGTAGTTTCTGGTGTGTTAGTACGTGTTGGTCTAGGACAGTTGCATTTACTTCTATTTTTATGTTTCAAATTGTCTTTAACACTTAATTTCTTGTGGGCACATAACCATATGACATCCCACATATGGGGGGGGGGGGCCTGGGGTCAGTCAAGGTGCTTTGTATATCCAGGTGTTTGAAACTTGGGCCAGAAAAAAAAGTGGGAGTTTGAGAGAACAAAGATAGTAAGATAAAATCATAAACGGCTTTCTTGTTTATGGTAAGAAAAATTTTTTTAGTGATTTTCCAGTGTTTCAATTTGGCAATACAATAGATGAAATGTTGAGGTAAATTTTGTATGTGCTTTTGTTTAGGGATGGCCATATCAATGGCCCAATCCTTCAGAATTATGTTTTTATGCTCTAACACCCAAGTCATCCATAATGTTGGTTTTTGTATAACTGCAGGTTTTATGTTTGTATAAAAAAAAGATACTAGTGAAGAAAACCACAGGGTTAATCATATTTAACCCCCTTTAGAAATTTATAAATATGTCGGTGCTCTCTTAACTGGGTTCAACCTACTGCCCCACAAACGGGAAAAAACAACTCTATAATTTTGTTTCCAACTGCTTGGGGGGGAAAATATGTCTGAGGTGTAAAAACATAGGAATTAAAAGGGTTTTTATGAGATAAACATTGTTTTTTACTCATATTCCATCTGTTCCATAGTTTGACTTTCTCCATGGCACAGTTTAAGGCCTGTTCCCAATTTAGGGTGGCAAGGTCTCCCTAACCAAAATAAATGCCCAAAATCTTTTGGGGTGTTTTAGCTACCGGCATGTCCATTATTGAGTTGACAGCTGAATGATCAGACCTATGGATAAACATATGATTTTGTTATAATTTAGTGTTGTTCCTGATACTGATTCATATTTTGTCAATATATCTCATGTTGGAGTCACTGATTGTGTGTCTGCTAGAATCAAAAATAAATCATCGGCATATGTCAACGTCTTTATTTCAGGGTTCTGGCTAGAAACAGATAAACCATTACTGTTTTGAATGGCTCTAATTAGGGGTCCTAATGTTAGAATATATAGTGCCAGACTCATTGTCTTACCCCTTTTTTTATGATACTTTTTTGCCTTATCCATCCATTGATGTATGGACATACTGATACTAGGGTGTAGCATTTTTGTACCCACATAATGAAGTTCTTAGGAAAACCGTAACTGGACAGAACTGACCATAATAAGGGTGGGAAACAGAGTCAAATGCCTTTGATTAGAGAACTCGTGGCTAAAGATATTTGACCTGTAACTTCTCCTTCTATACCTTTAGCCATGATTTCTCTAATCAAAATTAATACATCTATTATCTTCCTCTGTGGAACCAAACAGACTTGCGTAGCTCTTACAATATGAGGTAAAGCAATGGATATTCTGTTGCTAGTAAGTTACATAAGGATTTAAAGTCACAGTTTAATATAGAGATTGGCCTCCAATTATTTAGCATGGATTTGTCACCTTTTCTATATATAAAAATGATTAACCCTTGAGATATAATGTTTGGTATCGTACCTTCTGTTGACATAAAATTATATACATTGGTTATTTCCTGTAGTAAATCTTGCACTATCATTTTCCTGTAAAATTCTATTGTAAGCCAGCCATACCAGGTGCTGACCCTGTTTTAAGTTGTTGAATAGTGCTGTGAACTTCCATTTTATTAATTGGTTGTTGTAAGATGTCTGAAAATTCTTTTGATATTTTAGGTAAATTCTGTTCATGGAGCCATCATTTCTTTTTGATTTATGTCAGGGGAAATAAAAGGCTTCAGTAATATACTGTTCAGCAGTTTTTAAAATTTCCTTATTGTTTGTTACAAGCACTCCAGAATCATTTTTTAAGAAAGGCATCATTCGTTGTTTCCTTTTAGCTTGGCAACCATCAAAAGGATAGTAAAACAAAGAATTGCTCTGTGTTTCTTGTTCTTGATTTAAAGAGGCATTCTATCATATTGACATTATGCCATATTTTCTTTAAGTTGAGTTATCTGTGTTGAGTAGTCTGTATTAGTAGTATTTTGTAGAGAGATTAATTGATATAAATGTTGGTGCAAAGCTCTAAGTTTGATTATTTTGTGACCCTTTCAGTTGTCCTGTAACTTTAAGAAAATCTATTAAGTCTATTTTGGTGTCTAGCCACCAATTCACAGGTGTATCGTACATAAAATCTGATTTTCTGGCTAAGATGGTATGTTGTGAACCCAGTATTATTTCTTGATCTTCTGATAAGGTAATGCTAAGTTTCCAATACCCTTACTAGTACTTGTTTCTTTACAATTTGCAATTGTGATTTCTAGTAAGTCATGATCTGATGTTGCAGCTGTCTGTGTTTAAACTGAAACTAATGGTAAGGTCGAAGGGATGAAAAAAATAATCTATTTGTGATGATAGTTTACCTCTGTGATATGTGTGTGCAGGTTTCATTTGCATTTTTGAAAAGCTATCTATTAGTCCAGTTTGTAATAATAATTGGTTTAGAAAAAGAGTATCGCAAAAACCTTTTTTGTCTGGAGACCTGTGTCTGAGAATGACCCCCTGCAATTAAAATCTCCTGCAAAAATTATTTACCTAGCTGTAAAAAGAAAGGGTTGTACTGCCTTAAATAAATCCACTCTTCCTGTCATAGTCTGTCTTGCATAAATATTTAATAACCTAAAGTCAATGCTATTAAAAGTTATGTCTACAAGCAACACTCATCCTGGACTGATATCTACTAAGTGTGTGATTTTCATATTTGTATTATTTATGTCAATTCCTAGACCGCAACATTGATCCTCTCCAATGGACCACACACTTTGGCCCCAAAACCAAGAGGTCTTGGCTGTTGTTATCTCTCTATTAGTATGGAGCTTGCTATCCTGTGAAAAAAACAGATCATAGTAATGTTCTTCAAAATAAGCAAAGGTCATTCCTCGCTTTCTCTCAGACTTAATACTATTAGTGTTCAAGGAGGCAATTTTAACTCTATATAAGTCCATGAAAGAGAGAAGTGAATACGCCATTCCTAAATGTCTTTCTTTTTCTTCTTATTTTTTTTTGTGTCAGCTCTGGTTTTCCATTTTTTCCCAGTGTTCAGTTTAGTGTCAGCTTTTTCTGGGTCTTCAGAATCCAAAGGCATCTCTACTTGAGAAGAAGGAATCAAAATAGAATCCAATTCCTCTTCCATTTCTTTCTCTCCCTACTGAAGGGCTGTATAATGATTCGATACTAAGACAGGTTCAATTTCTGTTGTCAGTTTGGCAGGCGACTTATTTCTCCCATGGGAGACTGTCTGAAATTCCTCTTCTTCTACCTCCAGGGGGGGAGGGGGACAGGGTGGGGGGCATTATTGCACAAGGTTGCTGGCTCCTGTCATCTGAAGGGTTTTCACCTGCTTGCTTGGAATCTGTATCGGGTTCTGCCTCGGGGGGAGGCTCTGTGTGCATAGCAGTAGGTGTTATCTGAATTTCTCCTATTGGAGATGTTCTATGCTGTATGCAGGCTGCTTTTTTATATAAAAGTCCTGTTCAGTACAATCTTCATTGGTGGTATTGTGAGCAGCCCATGGACATGTAATAAATAAATGACCTTCTTCTTCACATAAATTATATTTCATGGTGGCAGTACAGTGATAACCTACATGTCCAACAGATCCACAAACTGAGCACTTGATTTTGCCACAGTTAGTACTAATGTGTCTAGAAGAGCCACGTTTAAAACACACACTGGGCTGTCCTTAGTAAAAGATAATCCCCTTGTCTCTCACCAGGAAAAAAACAGTTCAAAAGGTGTTCAATGCCATGTAATGTCCTACATAACTTTATTTTGAATATCCAACCTCCTGTGCAAACCCCATCTTGGTCTATAATCAGTTCACGTGTGACCTGAATGTCACATCTCTTTTCCAGCCAGTACATAAGTTCATAAGTTTCATAAGTAATTGCAAACTGTGGGACATAGGTCCATAATGCTTGCCAGTCAATATGGTTAGAATATAGTGGTTTTATCACAAAAAAAAGTGTCCAGCCTATTTTTAAACATTTCCATGCTTGTACTGTCCACCACATATGCAGGTAAACTATTCCATGCAGTCACTACTCTAACAGTAAACCAGTGTTTCCTTAAATTTGTGTTCCATTTTGGCAAGTCCAGTTGCATGTTGTGCCTTCTAGCATTGGTCCACCCTGACTTATATGATACTCTAAGAACTTCTCTAAATGCAGTATCTTTAGATATTTTAAACATCTTGCATAGATTACCCTTTAATCGTCATTGTTGTAGTGAATATAATTTATTTATTCAATCTCTCCTCATATGAAAAATTTTTTAATTCAGTTACTGATTCGGTGGCCCTACACTACACACTCTCGATTCTAACAAAATCCTCTCTTTTGTGGGGAGACCACACATGGACACAATATTCTAGGTGTGGTCTCACCAGGGCACCTTACAATGGCACAATAACGCTCTTATTGCTGTTAGTAATATGTCTCAGGATGCAGTTTAGGCTCTGGTTAGCTCTTTTAACCTGCTGTTTACAATGTGAGCTAAACCTTAAATCTGCAGTTATTTTTATGCTCAAATCACTCTCTTTGCATGTTAATGCAAGACTATTGTTCCCAATATGATAGGTATGATTATTGTTATTCTGGCCTAAATGCATAATTTTGCATTTAGAGATATTAAGTTCTAATTTACTGGATTTGGTCCACCAATACATTTCTTTTATAGCCTGCTGTAGAGAAAGGGCCTCAATTGTAGTTGTCACAATTGTACCTAATCTGCAGTCATCAACGAATTTAGAAATCCATATCTTAGGGTTACTGAGTTGTAAAGTCGAAATGTAAATATTGAAAAGACAGGGTCCCAGTACTGAACCCTGAGGTACACCACTAGTGACTGCCGACCAATCTGACATCACACCCTTAACCTCCACTCTCTGCTTCCTCCCAGTCAGCCACATGGCGATCCACTTTATGATGTTGCTAGCTAATCCCACTCTGATCAGTAATTATATTAATTCCTCATGAGGTAACTTATCGAATGTTTTGGTAAAAGTCCATAAAAACTACATCCACTGCTTTACCATTATCCAGGTCAGAGTTAACTTTTTCATAGAAGGATAACAAATTAGTCTTACATGATCTAGATTTAGTGAAGTTGTGTTGTGCAGGGTCTGACAAATTATTTGCTTCTAAATAATCTACAGTGATATCCTTCAAGATGCCCTCAATGACTTTACCCATAAATGATGTCAAACTAATGGGTCTGAAATTGACTGTTTCAGATTTGGACCCCTTTCTGTGGAGAGGGACTACCAAATCATCCCTTCAATCTTGAGGGGCCTCGTCCCTATCTAGGGATGTTTGATATAAGAAACTGAGTGGGAATGCTAAGGGATAAGCAAGTTCTTGTAAGATTCTGGGGTGGATATTGTTGGGACCTGGGGATTTATTGATGTCTAATTTTTTTAGTCTATTTCTGACCTCCTCAGGTGTTATTTTAACATTTCCCTGGGTAAATACTAATTCATCAGAAATAAAGGGGGGATTGCCCAAATTAAAGACTGAATAAAAATAATTATTTTGGATGTTTACTGCCTCTTTCTCATTAACCAATTCTCCAGTTGAGTCTTTAAAGGGTCCTAATATCAACGAATGGTTCTTCATACCATTTATATAAAAAAATATATATATTTTTTATTGTCTTTAACCTTAATGGCCAAGATAAGCGTATGCTGAGCCTTCCCCCTTTTTATAGCTACCTTAACTAATTTAGCACGTTTTATATGCTTCATTGTTTTTTGGAGTCTTTTCTTTCTTATATATTTTAAATAACCTATATTTTTTATTAATTAAGTGTTTAACATGTTTATTTAACCAACCTGGTTTAGATTTATTGATGCCAATGTGTTTCATTTTATGTTTCGGAATATACAAATTAATTAAATATTTAAGCTTTTTAAGGAGTATATTCCACATCCGCAATGTTTTTTCCTTTTAAAAGCCTTAATCCACTCCCATAATGCTAAATCTTGCCTAAGTTGGGAGAAATTTGCTTTAGTCAAATTTTATTTTATAACTCGCCCAGAACTTCAAAATGAGTCCAAATTATGAGTTTTCTCCATCCCATTTAATGTGATTAGAACCTTAGAGTGGTCACTATTACCCAAGGAGGGAGGATCTATAACCCATTAATTAAGTCCCCAAAATTAGTTAATACAAGATCTAGAATATTATCTCCTCTTGTATTTTCATGTACCATTTGTTCTGAACCCAGCTGATCAAATGCATCCAAATAAAGTTGTTCAATTTTATTGTTCACCATTGTTAGCTTCCAATCTATGTTGGGGAGATTAAACTCTCCCACTACCATTAAATTATATGCTGGATTTAGATTATTAAGTGAGTCCAAAAAGATTCACCCCTTCATTTCTAAACAAAATAGTCACAAGCTTTATAGTGGGTTTAGTCAGAGGGATAACACTGAAGTGCGTCCAGATAGCCTAATTTTTTGGGGCTGAATGAAGTACCCTTATTGTCTTTAGTAATTCTTCTGCTCTAAAACTGATATTGTAAGTCATCTCTCTTGTAGTGTGAATGAGTGCATATATCTCTGTCTGTAAAAACCCATTTTTTGTTTGATTATCTCCTTGCTAACAAAAAACCTGTCTGGTGGGTACTACATTCCCCCCAAATACCTTAGTTGCACAGCGTGTCTCCGTTTCACATTCTCTATTGGTTTCTGAATTAGGCTGGCAAAGGTAGGTCTCTGTGGTTCCATCAAGGTTTCAGTGACCACAGTAGTCATTAATTGCTCGGGTTCAGGATAATCTAATACTGTAACATTGTTGATTACATTTACAGTCTGAGTATCATAAAAAAAGTCTTCTCCTTAGTTGATTGCAAAAGTGGAGGATTACCTGTAAGGTCTTGTGCACTAGACTTTCCTCCCATCTATGGTTCTTTCATTTGATGATTTGTCTGGTCAGGTGCTGAGAGTGACTACCAGGTTGTGGCTTTTGTATAGTGACTTGTTCCATGGGAAAGTGGGACAAACTGGAGTGTTCTGTTGGTCTCCATTCCAGTGTACCTGGTAAAGGAATATCTGGATCTGGATGCCAAATGCCAGTTGATGCTCTTTTCCAGTCACCTGATTCCAAAGCTGATTTGGGTGACCATTTTGTGCTAATAGAAGCCTCTTCTCCTCTGGCCAATTCTGAGGTTTGATCCAGGACCTCCTTTGAAGTGTCAAACTGAAAAATGTGTTGTAGAACTGTTTTTTTTTTCCCGGTAGTGCCGGGGAAGTGTTAGTAAGTCATTTCCTCTTTCTTTCTTACTCCAATCTATTTTTTTTAAGAGTATATTCATTTTCTACATTTTGAAGTTGTTCTTGTAATTTTTTTTTCTCTTTCATTAATTTTTGTAGTTTTTCCTCAGTTTTGGCAATCGCTTTTTCTTCTGTAATATCCAAGTTGTTTGGTGAATACATTAGTATATCTTCAATTTCTGCTGACATTGGGCCACTAGGAATGCCCTCAGTTTGCACCTCAGTGTGCTCCTCACAGCATCCTGGAACCGGCTATCCAGAATCATCCAACCTCTGACAAGGGGTCCCCCTGCAGGTCAGTACGGGAATTGTCCTGGTGCCCTGGCCAAATTTTCTCCCATTCACTAAAAATACCACTAACAGCTTAATCTGGCTCAAGGTCAGTTGGTATTCATCTGTATCCACCTCCCCCAGGTCTTGCCTGAAAATAGGCAGAATTTGTTTAGTGCACTTACCCAGTTAACAAAAACAAAATAAAATAAAGTAAATAAATAAAATAAATAAATTACTGTGACAATTTGATAAAGCAATTTGCAGAAGTTTAGCAGTGAACAATAAGAGGAGTTAGGATAAGAAGAAGCAGGGAACAGGTAGTGCTGGTACCCATTGTCATGGAAGAGGGAAGTAAGGTATTTTGCTATAAAGAGAATAGGTTCCAAAAAACTTGAGGAGGGAGGATGATGAAGTGGGAGGAGATATGGGTGAGTGAAATTAAAATAGGGATTAGTGTAGTGTGGAGAGGTATGGTCAGGGAGCTAAGGATAAGGGGGAGGTGGCAGAAGAATTAGAGAAGTTGGTATGTCCAGCTAACCCATAAGGTGGGGTTAAAGAGCAAGTTGCAGAACTTAGAAGGACGTAAGTTCTAGATAGGACAGAGCAAGGCCTCAGTCACTAGATTTTGCTATAAAGAGCACATACACTTCATATGACTAGTGAGATGGAAGCATAGTTTTGATTTGAATGGGCCTATTTTGCTTTCGGCAAGAATGTCTCTTAGTAGGAAATTTAGCAGATTTGATGCACGGTATCCAAAGGATTGCTGGACTTGGGAGGTGTGGCACAACAGTACCTTATAGGGATTGTTCTGTGTTTCATGAGTCTGTCTAGTTGAAACAGCAGGTGTTAGCATGATGTGGACCCCGGGGGTCATCATATCTGGGGTAGCCTTTTTGGCCAGGAGGCAGAGCTGGTAACTAATTCTGCTATCTAGGTCCAAACAATCCGAGAGTGAATATAAATCACAAGTGTGGGTAAGGTGAGGAACTCCCAGGAGTAGTCTACAGGCTTTATTAAGTATCAGGGCTAACCTTTTTTTTTAAGGCAGTGTCAGAGGCTACACTGTATACAACAAGGCCATAGTCTATAACAGCATAAACCGAACTTGGTAAGGTAAGTTTGAGGACATTTTCTGTAAGGCAGTGCCTGTGCCAATGTAGTTGCCCAATCTTCCTGTTAGCAGATTTGGAGACTATGTCAATATGGACTGAGTATGATAGGGAGCCATCCAGTGTAACCCGTAGATATTTTATTGACCATTTCAAGAATATTGTTTTGTTTGTTGCGAATGACGAGCTCGGCCAGTTTGTATCTGATGTGCATTGAAGAAAACAGCATGGTTTTGGTTTTCTTATAACTGAGAGATGAATGTGAGTTGATGAACCAGTTTTCTACTAGATTGACGTCAACTTTGCATACTTTGCTCCAGGGTTTTGATGTCTGGATGACTTGTGTATAATACAATATCATCCGCATAGAGGAGGATCTGACCTTGGCATACTTGCTAGAGATGATTTAGGAAGAGACTAAACAAGATTGGGCCTAGGATGGACCCCTGAGGGACCCTGTAGTAACATATAAGGTATCAGAGAAGGCGTTACCGATTTTCACTTGTGAAGCATGTCCAGATAGATAGCTCCGAAAACAGTAAAGCGATGTCTCGGATACTGTGGTTGCACCTAGTTGGACTAGTAGGAGTTTGTGATTTACTGTATTGAAGGCCTTAGTGAGATCACTAAAACTAGCCCCCACTAAGTGACCCCAATCAAGGGAACAAGGGAAACGTGTATGGACCCAGTAAACTCTACCAATGCTGTTGTGGTACTATGTTGTTTTCTGAACCCTTGTTGCTCCCCACATTGTAGATTGTATTTGTCAAGGTTCTTGATTAGCTCATTGTAGACAATTCATTCTAGGGCCTTGGAATTTGGGGGTAGTATGAAAATTGGCCGATGATTGGTGTGGATCATCTTTTCACAGTTTTTGAAAACAGGGAAAACAACTGCTGCTTTCCAAACTTTGGGGAATTGTTCAGAGATTAGGGAGAGGTTAAGTATTCTTGTTAGGGGAGTCAAAATTAAGTCAATAGTAAGGGTAATGAGCATCACATCTAGGCTGTCCCCATTATGCCTGGATCTTGAGCAGATGTATACACACACATAATTGCAAAAAAAATACTTTACTGCAAATATTAGTGTTGAAAATGCAAAGCACACACAATAGAAAAATGAAAAACATTAGGATTTGGAGTTTCAGGAGTCTTGGCGAATTGGTGGTGAGGTGTTTCTTGTTATTGACATCTCTAATGCCCACCCCTTCCCCCAGCCTGCAGCCTCCTGTCTGAAGCATACTAACATACTAAAATTGCCAGCAGATTAAGCCTGTCTATCTTGTTTGCTTGAGATGCAGCTCACAGTTTTGTCCCTCTATCTGTCCCCTCCCATTTTGTTTTCCACAGTCCCAGGGTCCACCCTTGAACTACCCTTCTGTTCACTACCCTACCCTCCTGCACCTTTCCCATGTATATGTCCCAGCCCCTCTTGAATACTTCCACTGATTCCACTGTCACCAGCTCTTCTGGCAGTGCATTTCAAGGTGCCAACACCCTCTCCATGAAATAGTGTAGTCTCACTTCTCCTCTATACCTCCACCCCTACTAGTTTTAGGCTATGGCCCCTCTTGTTCCCTTCATCTGTCAGTTTGAGTAGACCCTCAGTGTCTACCCTGTTTATCTGCTTCAAATATTTAAAGACCTCTATCATATCCCCCGTCTCTTCTAGGTAGTACATGTTCAACCCCCGAAATCTCTCCTCATAGGACTTATCCCCCAGACCATGAATCATCTTTGACGCTCTCCTCTGGACTTTCTCCAGAAGAACAATGTCCCTTCTTAAGTAAGGGCACCAAAACTACACACAGTACTCCAGGTGGGGCCTCACCAAGTAATTGTACAGGGGCAGCAGGCTGTCACTCTTCCTCAATGATATCCCCCTAGCAGTACACCCAAGCATCCTGCTTGCCTTAGCCACAGCCTTTCTGCGCTGCTCTGAGTTGTTCTTTTTGCCATCTATTACCATTACCAGAACTTTTTCCCCCTATGGAGACAGTAAGCTTCCCTCCACCCCTGATGGTAGTCATACCCAGGATCCCTAACACCCAAAAGTAGTATGCCGCACTTCCTGGTGTTAAACCTCAGCTGCCAAATGTGTGACCAAAGAACATAGAACTGGTGTGCTAAAATCAGTCTGCATGTGGATCAGCCAGTAAAGGCAAATGAGTACAGTGCAAGCAGGAAAACCAATGATTCACACAGGCAAAGATTCTTCAAAAACAGATTGAATTATTGAACAAATGGCAAATGATTCCCTGGCACTTCACGGGTATCAACCCTCTTCATCGGGGAGGGGGCAAGTGTGCAACCACCTTTCAAGTGTCTTCAAGTCCTCCTGTAGTGTCCTTCTTTCCTTCTTGCTGTCCACCACCACTCCAAGTTTAGAGTTATCAGAGGAAATGCTCTACCTATTCCTAAGACCCTCCCCAATGTCTGCTATAAATGCATCAAATAGGAGCAAGCCCAAGACTGACCCTTAAGGGACCCCATTGATGACCCTTCTGGGAGACAAGAACTCCCCCTACCCCCACTCTCTGTACCTGATCATTTAGCCAATTTGTAATCCACCCTACCATTTGTTCCCCACCTCCAAGCTCCTCAGCTTATTTATCATCACTGAGTCAAAAAGTGTTCCTGAAGTCCAGATAGAGAACATTGACCAGCCTTCCACTGTCCAGCAATCTTGTCACCCAGTCATAGAAATCAATCAGGTTGGTATGACATGATCTCTACTGGATAAACTGGTGTTAGCATTCATCTTGAAAGCTATTAGCCTCTAAGAATGCCACCATCCTCTTGAGGTACAGCTCCAAAGCAGTGCCTCATAGTGATATATGCTTTGGAGACAGAGAAGTAAGGCTTGCTAAATGTTGCCAACAGAAACAGTTGTAGCTTTCTTCATTTACAGCTCTGCAGGCCCTATGTGAAGGAAAGTGATCATTAAGTCATTGTTTGCTCAGGGGAGGGGGGTGGGTATAAGGGTAGACAAACCCAAGAAACACTCCTTTTGTCAAGACTCTTGAGACAACAAACCCTAATGCTTAATTTCCCCTACTTTGTGCACTTTGCATTCTGTAACCCTAATGACTGCATTAACATAGATGCTTACAATGAATTTCCCTTCTTTCTGTAACAGTGACATTGCATTATCGTTCATGCAGGACTCTTTGGGAAATGTGCAAAATGGAATAAACAGAATAGTAGGGATATTTCAAGCCCATTTGTTTCATTTCATCCCATGCCTACTGACACAGTACATGGCCCTGTCAGGGCTTGACATTCACATCAACCACTTGGGAGGGAAGGCTCCCTGACCCACCAGGAGGTGCCGTTCTTGTGGCATAGCACTTGAGTGCAGGAATTCAACATGCTAGCCACTGGGCCAACAGCCAGCCCTCCTTACAATGTTTCTTTCTTAATTTAGTTTTTTACATTTTGACCCCACATTTTCAACATAGTGTTTTTGTGACCCCTCTACATGCACACGACAGCTGTCATTTATACAATTCTGTTCAAAATGTCATTTCCTGTCTCAAGTGTGGCAGCACATTTTGGGCAGGATTTGAAAAATCTCACATGTCGTGTTCATGAGGTGGGGTGAAAAAACAGCTATGTTTTTAAATTTGGGTCTACAATATTGAAAATTACCAAAGTTATAAGTGTGTGTTGAAAAATTTAATTGTAGTGAGGATTTAAATATTTCAATATAACTTCTTAACTTTATTGTTTTTGAATATTTTTAAGATTTAGAATTGGGCATACCAGCATCAGGTTGTACATGTAACAGGTGGGTGGGGTGGCGGATGGATGGTTGATGCACAGTAATGGGTGGGGATCTTAACCGGAACCTCGAGTGAGCACCCTGATGTCAGATTCATTTCTTATTATTTAGCTGGTGCTGGGGATTGGGCACTCCCAAGATCAGGAACATATACAGCCCATGCAATGAGATGTGGCTAATGACCACTGAAAAAAGCTATTATGCGGCCCCGTTTATAAGGAATGGGCTGTACGCCTGGGTTGGTTAATTGTTAATAAGTAATTTAATGCTTAATTTAATTTAGATGTTTTTCTGTTAATGTTAATTTAATTAATGAAGGTACCCCATTAACTGTAAATTAATTATTAATTGTATCCCAGTTAACTGATTTTTTTGATGATATAATGCATTAACATGATCTCTGGTATTCAGCAAAAGTGTTTGCTCAATGAATACAATACATTACATCTCAATTGCCTGGAGTATATCTTCTGAATCAAACATTGCTGCCATCTCAGGTGAGGACTTAGACAACCTGACAATGTTGCTGCCTACGGGAATGCCCTGCTTTGCTCACAGTCTGAAGCTGATAATCAAAGATGGACTAACACATGCTACTTTACCGAACACAAACTCTATCAGAAGCTTCTTCCATCGTCAGTAGCATCAGAAATATAACAATTAAGTCTGATGCTATTCATGAAATAAAAAAAAACATTAGTAGCTTCCAATGTCACACATTGGAATTCACAAGTCAAGATGATTTGCTCAGTTTTAGCATTGAATGAAGATTAGCTTGACAATGTTTTGAATGTGAAACTGTCATCATATGAGAGAGCTAAGCTCAAAGAAATGTTAGAAATTCTTGAACCATTGAAGATGCAACTGACATGACACAAAAGCAAAACATTCCTATATCAGGCTATGTGACACCATGCATCAGAGTCCTGAGGCACCATTTTTGTATCATACTGCTTGATACTGTTCTCAGTTGTTAAATAGTCTGAAATTGTCACTTGAAAAGCATCTAACTTGGTATGAGAGATGTGAAAGCTTTTTGGCATGTTCTATGCTTGATCCACACTTTAAGTTGAACTGGGTCAGTGATGACATGGAAGCAGCAGAGAAAAAACCTGCTTTCGTTAAATTGCTTTGTCAATACTGCAGTTGTTCTTCTAACAGTCTGCATTAGGAAACCATGGCATCTTAGGATGCCACATCCACTGAGGTTGCAGAGTCTCCCCCCTAAGAAATCAAAACTGTCTGCCTTCATGAGAAGTGGCAATTTGGCAACAAAAGAGTGTTAGCCTCCATTACATAATTTTGCTAACATATGCATGGAGCTTGACTGATACTTGGGTGAGGATCTTGCTCCAGAAATCTCTGCCGCATTATCATTCTGGAAAGAGCACACCACCATCTTTCCATTGCTGGCCCACGTAGCTTTGAGTGTCCTTTGTCTAACGGCTTCTTCAGCTCCAGTTGAGCACATTTTCATCGTTGGAGGCAAATTTTTTTCTCCAGAACTGAACTGCATGCTGGATGAGACATTTAAGCACCTCATGTTTGTGAAATGCAACAAAGTCTACAGTTACTAAAGTCGTCATTTCTCATCGTCAGTTTGCAAACAAAAAAAAAGCACATTATCAGAGTACATTTATATGATTCACTGTTGCTTTTTAATAAATAAAGTTAATAAAAAAAGTGCACCTTTTGCATAATAAAAGTGTGACAGCAGTTCTTTGAAGACTTTTATGTGCATTTTTTAATGTTATTTTCTCTTGTTAAAATAATAAACCTATCAACTGTTAATTTAATTGTTTAATTGTGGTACTGTTAATGCAATGTAATTAATTAACATGTCAGAAATGAGTAATTGTTCATTTAGTTTAGTTGATCATGATGACTACTTAATTTAATGCATTAACTGCATGCCTTAATTTGCCCAACTCTGCTATGCAGTGATGTGTAGCCTGGTCCCCACTGGCCAAATACATGTTAATTTGAAATAAATGCTATTTAGAGGCTCCATGATGCTGGTTTGACAACACTTTCATCGACCTACATCACAGTGACAGGATTTATGTTGACCGCAAGTTGTGATTGACATAAATACTGATTGTCTCCTGGTCCATTTTTTCATTGGGGGCTTTGCCCCCAAACCCACCATGAGGGGGGCTCTTCCCCTCACACCCCTACATACTATATATTATCAACTCCTGGTCTGAGTTGATTTGAGGGGGGAGTGTAGGATTGGGAGACAGTGTGCACCTGTCTCAGGTGCTCCAACATGCAACCTGTCAGTGAGTAGTCAATTTTGTCAAGAGGGGTGTAGGTCGCTGAGTTGGTGTCACTGACCATGGCACATACCCAGTTTAAAGCATCACACATCACCTTGAGGTGATGTGTATACCACTGCCCCCAAAGACACAAAATGAATTCATTTATTAATGTGTTCATAAAAAAGTTAGTTATTTTTTAGAGTGCTCAGTTTTTAAACTGTGCATGTGTGAAAATATGAGACATTTTTATTTGATAATTCAGAAATGTGGCAAGTTAGGAAAATAAAAAGCACACGCATTCAGCTAGCTTTTTAGTTATTGGTGAGGTAACAAAAGAAAGTTTTAATTTTGGCCAATTTAAAGTTTTTGCACCTCTGTAACTTTGCCCCCACTGAACCAATTGCTGCAAAATTGCCAGGCTTCAGAGATCCTGGCTCTAACTCTGTCCATCAAATTTCAAGTAAATTGGTTGAATAGGGAAGAAGTTACTAAGGTACAAACATTTGACATAGAGTTGCTTAGTCGGTGCTAATATACAGGTGCTACCACACCTGTATAATACATACATGCTGTACTGCATCTGCAGTGCTCAAATCAAACACACTTTCATACTGTATCTGCTGTGTTCAATATATGTTATTAAAGGGGAAGGGAAACATCACTAAATTCCAATTTTAAACTTGCTTATCCACTGTCCTGACTTTGTACACATCTCTCATTTTTTTCTGTTTTCCTCATGTTTAGAACCAGTTATGTACTATATGTAGCCTGTCTATTATGTCCTTATAAATGCTTCAAGCAGTGAGTTCATTGTCTAGATGCCATTAGTGACTCCTGAAGCAGATATTGCTACTTGCATGGGCTGCTGCATGGATGGGAATGGAGCATCTACTCAGTGTGTTCAGCTTCATCAAAGCTGCAGCTTACACAAATAGGTTTGCCTTTTAAAAAGGCAGACTCGACTTCCAGTGACATCAGCGTCGGCATGGCAGCCTGATTCTGGAGCTCTTGGACCCTAGTGACTTAATCAGAGTTAATCCACAAAGAAAAGTCACAAAAAGGTGATTTGGAGGAGGGCAGGATATCTAACAAGTGGTGGTGGGACTGCCTAAGCAACAATGTAGACGAAAAATGCATCAACCATAAAGAACAAGAGGCCTAGAGATATCAGTCCAGTGAGCTCGATTGCTTCAATTCAGACAGCGGGCTCTGGAGAGGATGAAGATGGACACAGTTCAGAGAGAGGGTGACAATGGCTGGGTAGGGCTGATTCAAGAGTGATTATGCACATGCTACACAGAATAGATACTAAAGTGACAGGTATCAGACAAGACCTCCAGAAGTTGGAAAAGCACACCTCAGAAAATGAAGGGCATTTGGAAAGCTTGCAGACAGAACACATGGCCTTCAGAAGATCCTTAATTTACCTATACAGAAGAGAAAGAGACCTGACAAGTAAAGCAGAGGACTCAGAAGCATGATCAAGATGAAATAATATTTGAGTGTTCCCAGAGTCCCAGAGGGCTCCGAACAAGCGGACATGGTAGCATTCATGTCAACTAGGCTACAGAAATAGTTGGATTTATCTGCAGATTCTGAGTTTGGGATTGAGAGAGAGCACAGGGCACTTGTGCTGAAACCACCATCAAATGCACCCCCAAGGTCGAGCATTATAAAATTTTTGAGCTATGCGGTGAAGGACAGAGAACTTAGAATGGCTTGGGCTAACAAAAATCTGAACCTAGATGGACACCGAATCTATGTAGACCAAGACTACCCTCTGATGCTGTTAGCCAAAAGGAAGAAAGTTTCGTAAATGGTCAAATTGTTGAAGGGAAAAGGTATTAAAGCTCAGATAAGATACCCAGCCCGCCTTTGGATTCAAATGAAAGATGACATCAAAATGTTTGATAACCTCCTGGCTGCTGTACCATTTTTGAAATCCATGGACTTACCAATTCTGGATATGTGAGAGGAAGAGGCAGAGGCCCAGATTGAAGGACTTTTGTGAAGAGTAGTACCAAGCCCCACAGTGGGGGGCAAACATAAGCCGAAAGACCTGGTATCATTACATAAGGAGCTCTCCAAATGGCTGAAGATGTCGGAACCAAACAAATGAGGTGGTAATTGGGAAGCAAGGACCGAGACTGTGGAGATGGACTTTTGTAACAGGGGGACCATGAAAAAAGAACATTTAAAAAGACTGAATGTTGCCCAATGATAGGGAGATTCAGAAAGAGTAAATAGGGTTTCCTTTTTCTTGTTGTTTTTTGTTGTATTGGAGACTAGAGGGATAAGAAAATGTGGTTAGGGGGGGAACTAAAGAATAAGGTCAGGGTTCCGGGGGGAGGAAGGGAAACCTGGTCCAATAGGAATAGGGCCCCAAGCACAACAAATTTGTATCTATGCAGATTGAAGACTGAGCAGCATCTAAGACCAAGGGATGAGGGAAAGAAACCTTGTATGGTTTACTGGTAAGGAGGGGCAAATACTAGGGATGTATAAATATCGATGAAATGAGAAGGTGGGTGACAGTGCAAAAGTATAAGTTCAGGCGAGCTAAATAATTGGTAGGGGATGCAAAAGAAGTTTTTATTTCTTTTTTTCCTCTCTCTAGGTTCCCCCTTTTTCTTCCACTTTTCTTCTTTCAATTATGATGGATTCAAATAAGGGCAGAGTGAATACGAGTTGCAGTGGATGCACAAAGGGCAATTATAATAAATGGATAGTGGGGAAGGGAAAGGGGGGAAAAGAATTATAAGATAAGATGGAGGTAGTTTAAGAGGATGCCTTGGAAAGGGAGTGTTGAAGGGCTAGAGAGGAAGGTAAAAAGAGTAAAGTACACAAAGGGAAGAGCAAGGAATGGTACTGTAAGAAAAGTAACTCTCCTGCACCCACTATAAAGGGAATAGGAATGATAAGCGGGCTAGACGGGAGATTCCCGTTATAGGGTTTCACGGCAGAAGGGTTGCCGGGGATGAGAGAGACAGGAATCCCGGAAATGCATAAATTGGTGAGGGAGAAGAAGTGACTCCGAGGGGTGAGCTCTCCTTACCCTGACACGGGTGACACCTCACTTCTTTCCATGGAGTTATATACTCCATGTAACCAGAGCACACTTGTCCTCTATTATGATAGGTCTTTGGGGATCATGGAGGTAAAACATGTTTATTATGCTACAACCTCAGGTTTGTTAAGAGGGGAGGAGGACTTAAAAGATGTTCAAAAAGTTTACATGTTGATGTTTGTTGTTCAGAACTGTTTATTATTATTATTTTGTTTTTTTCTGTGGTGATCGGTGCAGACTAAAGGATAAAAGGGATGGAAGAACTCTTAATGGAAAGGAAAATGGGTAGTTTGAAAGTAGGAACCTGGAATGTGAAGGGTATAAATAATGTAATCAAAATGGCTAGAGTACTACAGGAGATCCAGAGAGCCAAATGTGATATAGTATGCTTGCAAGAAACCAGACTGTCAGATGAGGAACATATGAAACTAAGACACTCCTGGGTAGGACAGGTAGTGTGGGACTCTAACCCGCAGGCCAAAAAAGCCAGGGTGGCAATAGTGATTAAAAGAGGAATCCCTTTCTCAGTTACTAATACCTTTTCGGAAGCCTCCGGAAGACTAGTACGGATTACAAGCCAATTTCAAGGCAGGACCGTGCATATTCTATCAGTTTACGCTCCTACACCCCCAACAGGGGAATTTATAAGAAGGGTATTTCACATAATAGTGAGATTACCAGAAGGACAGATAATATGTGCAGGAGACTGGAACTGTGTAGAGGATGGAATGATAGATTGTACGCCACCACGGAGGAAGGGACATGAGACATGTCCCAAATTACTATCCACAGTAATGGAAGAAGTGGGGCTGATTGACCTGTGGAGAATGTTTAACCCCTCGGGCAGAGAATATACATTTATTTCACCTGCCAATAGTTCATACTCATGGTTGGATAGAATTTATATACAGAGAAAGTGGGCACATATAGTTAAGGACATAAGTTTCAATCCCATGGCCCTTTCGGATCACTCCTTGGTGGTATATCATTTACAGTGGGGAGAGTCCTGGAAGGACAGAGGCATGGAGACTGAATCTCGGTCTGTTGAATGATAAGGAATTTGTTGACAAAACTAAGGAAATGATTAAAAATTTTCTACAGGAAAATGATAAGGAGGGAACTCAATTAAAATATATATGGGACTGTATAAAAGCAGTTATTAGAGGACGTGCAATATCCTATGCATCTTATAAAAAAAAAACAACAACATAGGGAAGCATATCTTAAAGCAGAAGAAGTTTTAAAATAATTAGAAACAGAACATAAAGAAACCAGAAAAGCCGAGTTATTACCCAAAATAAAACAAGCCAGAGAGAGGGTCAATGCCTTGTCATTGCAACAGGTGGAAAATACACTACAGTTTACGAGACAAAGATACTATGAGGGAGGGGAAAGGCGGGGCATGCACAGCCCTACATTGAAACAAAGCAGAAGGACATATAGTCAAAATAAATAAAGATGCTAATCCGGGAACCATACTGTTATTCAGAGGAAATCATACTTGAATTTAAAATTATATATCTGAGTTGTACAGAAAAAAACAGCGCAGATCAAAGTGAGGTAATGGAGACATTCTTCAGCAAATTGAAACTCCCTTTCCTGTTGGTGGGCTGCAAGGAGCAGTTGGAAGCCCCCTTTTCGAACACACAAATAAATGCAGCCCTCAAATCATTTAAAAGCGGTAAGACACCGGGACCGGATGGTTTTCCAGTCAAATTCTATAAAATTTTTGCCAAAGAATTGACCCCAGTTTTGACAAGGGTATGCAATATAGTCCATGAGAAAGGACAAATGCCAGAATCATGAAATAGAGCCCTGATAACAGTTCTGCCCAAGCCGAACAGAGATCCTGCTATGTGTTCAAATTATGGCCCGATATCACCGCTTAATGTAGATGCCAAGATTTTTACTAAGGCCATAAGTATTAGACTACAGTCCATAATTTGTGAGTTGATACATCCAGACCAAACAGGGTTCATGCCAGGGTGGCATATACAAGATAATATCCATTTACTATTAAATACAATAGTTGAAGCAGAGAAACTCCCTAACAAAACAGTGAAAGCAGTGATGTCGGTCGATGCCGAAAAGGCATTTGATAGGCTGAACTGGAAATATTTACAAAGGGTACTGGAGGCTTTTGGATTCAGTCCTTGATTTAGAGAATGGATAACTAATTTATATGAGAATCCTAGGGCACAGATTAAGGCAAATGGCTTGGTATCAGACCCATTGGAGATAGGTAGGGGCACATGACAAGGGTGCCCTCTATCACCACTATTATTCGCTTTAAGTATAGAACATCTGGCAGCGTACTTCAGGCAAACGCCAGAGTTTCAGGGAATTTGATTGGGTGGGGAAGATGTGCACATATCATTGTATGCAGATGATACCTTGATATACATAAATGATCCAGCAAAATATGTACAGAAGATAATAGACAAACTCAAGATGTTTGGCTCTTTTTCCATTTATAAAATAAACAAATCAAAAACAGAGCTATTACCTATTGGTAGATCTAGAGATCCACTCCCACTGCTTCCTTATGGTCTGAAATGGGCCTCAAATGGTCTAAAATGCTTGGATGTTTGGATACCCAGAGACATAGAGCTATTGTATGTCAAAAATCATTATAGACTATTATTAGAATCACAAAAAAGATTGTGCGAGATGAAAAGAACTATTTCTGACTTCGATAGGCAAAATTGAGATAGTCCGTATGAATCTATTACAAAGATTCTTATTTTTATTCATAGTTCTGCCGGTAAGGCCCCCTGAAAGATTTTGGAAACTAATTCATAGTATGATTTCAAAGTTTATCTGGAATGGCAGAAGGCCAAGGATTAAATGGTCAGTCTTAGTGGCCTCAAAGGAAAAAGGGGGTTTGGCCTTACCAGAATTTAGAAGATACTTCTTGGCAGCCCAGGTACAAAACTTTATCCCTTATATGAACAAGGGAGAAATCCCAGCCTGGATAGAGATGGAAGGGGGAAGATGTTCCACTGATGGAGGATATACTGATGATGGACTACCAAAATATCCAGAGATATCACTATAGTAATGTTTGGGTACATAATTTGATTATAACATGGACGGAGATATGTAAAAAATATAAACTCCAGATGGGGCAATCCTTAGATACTCCTTTAAGAGCCTGTTTGGATATTTTACCCTTCAAATTAGAGGAGTTACTAAAAACATGGGAAAGGTCAGGGTTAACTAAAATAGGTCATTTCTTTAAAGATGGTTCATTAAAATCACTTCAGGACATAGCACAAGAATTTAAATTACCCCAGAAGGAATACTTCAGATTTTTACAATTTAAACATTATTTGCTTGACAGAATGCGCAGAATTCAATCACAATCAAGTGAAATCCCAGTACCACAATTGCTGGGAGATTTGGCGACCTCAGTGAAGTCTAGAGGAAGAGTGGCTAAAATAGCACAATTGCTTTCAACCCTATAAACAGAACCTATAAGCAAAACCAAAACAAACTGGCAGAAAGAAACAGGTACAGAAGTAATGGAGGAAGACCGGGGTCAGATTTGGAAGGGAGTGTTTACAACCACTGCCTCTCCAGCATGGAGGGATTTCAGATGGAGGGTAGTACAAAGACATTTTAGAACACCAGTCATAACTCAACATTTTAAGGATCATTTTACGAATTTATGTTGGAGGGGATGTGGGGGGGGGGTAGGGGATTATACACATATTTTTTGGTCATGCCCGAAATTGTACTCATACTAGGGGGAGATCATAAATGAATGTAACCTGATGTTGGGGGTGAGGTTACTGAATACATCTTCTGTGTGGGTGTTGGGGTTGCCACCAGTAGAGGTGAGAACTAAAGCAATTAAATATTTATTTAACATACTGATTGCAGCTGCGTTGAAGGCGATAACCCAAAGATGGTTAACATCAAAGATCCCAGCTAAAAAAGCATGGCCAGATAGTGTTGAAAAAGTAAGGGAGATGGAACATCTTACAGCAAAGCTTAGGCTCCAGAAAGAAGGATATCTGGCTAGATAGCTCCCCTGTTTTCATTATATGGCTGTGAGGAATCAGAGGAAGGTATTGGAAATTCTAGCAGAGCAAGGGTAAAGATTTTTAGGGAGAGGAAAGGAGGGGAGAAAACGGATCCAAAGGGGGAAGTATACCCAGGGAGGAAGGAGTAAAGGCCAAGAACGTAAAGGAGAAATAACAAACAAAAATAATAAATCGGGAAATAATTAAGAATAAGTGTGACACCAGAGTAAATTTTAACAAGGCCGGGCATATACCCTTTGCACATTCCTTAATAAAAGAGGAATGAGAGCTGAGAGGAACAGGGGAAGCCCAAATCTAGCCAGGTATTTTATCTACTCAGATATTTAAGATATACCTAGACCTCTTAAGAATGTATGCACTTTATATACACAAGGAAGAGGGAAAACTCGTTTCAGAAGGAAAAGTGGATGAAATATGAAATTTGGATGGATTTAAATGCACCGAAGTATGGACGGGGGGGGGGTTGTTTGTTATCTGTCTGTGTAAACTTATGTGTATGATGTATGTATGTCCAATGTATCAAATTTCAGAAAACCTAATAAAAAATAATTAAAAAAAAAGAGGCAGACTCAGTTGTCCCTGGCCCTGGACAATGGAGTGGATGTAGGCAAAGGAAAAAGAGGCATGGAACGGGTGGGAGGAGTTGAGGGATGGGGAGCTGAGCTGAGGGCATGCCAATCATGGAGAGAGAGATGGGCAAGGGGACTTCAGAAGGGGTGGAGCCTCATGACATCACAAAAGGAGAAGGGAAGTTGATTGGGTAAGGGAAGAGAGAGAGAGAGGTGAGCAAAGGGGGGTTTAAAAGAGGCAGGCAAGGCAGAGGACGCTCACAGTTTTGCTTCTGTAAAATTCCTTTACATGAAAGCACATCAGTTGGCAGCTGATTTTAATTTTCTTCAGCTTTTGAGCCAATGAGAGATAATTTTCGGTAGCTTGTTGATCCAGGCAGGTGGTTTTGGATAACTATGGTGATTTTGTTGGTGAGTTGGTTGTTTTGCTACAGGGGGTAAGTAAAAGAATACATATATAAAATATATGGCATTAGTGGGCTATGCAACAATAGCGCTGGCCATATTGGAGAAAGATAATGAATGTAGGCATTGAGGTGAAGTAGGTTTGGTGTGCCATTAATGGTGTGTTTTGGTGGTGAGAACAGTCTGAAATAGTATTGAGAAGATTTGATCAGGCTATGCCTTGTATGTGAGTCACGGTCGACGTGGTTGGTAAAGGTTTTGTTAGTTCATCCAGGACCATGCGGCACAGCTGTAGTCAGGAATACCGTCGGGTTAGAAGGAGGTGACTGGGAGCCATGTAGGGCTCAAGTGTAGTAACACGGTAGCCAGAGGTTTGGGAATGCAAACCATGGGGCAGAAATTTAATGCAATGTTGCTGGTAGCAGCACCGCGCCTGCAACAGCAGGGAGAGTTTATATTTTAAAGTTCACACGAGGATGATTAGGACCCATGAAATGGTAGGGGGGAGGGTAATGGGTTGGATAGCTGCCTATGGGGTAGATGGTGTGAGTGGGGAGGCTTAGCAAGATCCGAATTTTAAGGGATACAGCCGGTAGAGAGAAACGCAAGCATGTGGGTCGTTAGAGAGAAAAGGCCAGGGAGAAGATCACCAGACAGGGTTATTAGTGGGGAGAAGAGTTTCCCAGGTCTGAACTGCAGCTAGTAGCATACCATTTGGATTTGAAATGCGGTACCGCAGAAAGCTGTAGGTGCAAGTCCTAGAGGGCAAAATACAGTGTTTCAAAGAGTAGCAGATGCTGGGCTAGGGGCACGCCGACCGCATTGGGGGCTCCAGAGGACAAAGGTATTGTACTGGGCGTCCATATGGGAGGCCGCATTAAATAAAAAATAAATAAATAAATAAATGCAATTAGTGGTTTATCTTTCCACCGGGAGGATAATAGGTGCAGCAATCCTGGGAGGTGGCCAGCCCTCCGACCCACCGAGTGAGGGTAGGAGGGACCCAGAGGCTTGACCGCCAGTTCTGACTAGACATGAAACCGCCATGTGGGGGAGCTTTGGTTTGGTGGAAGCCATTTTAAAAAGACAGGCAACCACAAGGTGGCTGCCATCTTAGATAAGGGAGACCTAGATCCCGGGGGGAGATAAGAATTGAGACTCAGTTTTGGCAGTCTGATGTTTGTAATGGAGAATATTATTAAAGTGCCCATACATCAGGGGAATAGATACTAGGATGTACAATGATAGCGGGTTTGAACAGATGGAATTTCTGCTTGCCATACACTGGGAGAATAGATTCTAGGCCTGTGATGCTATCTAGTTGGAGCAAGCAGTACAACTGACATGGTATCATACATAGTCAAAGGCATAAAAAAAAGGGAGGGCAGGGGTGGGAACAGGCAAAAGACATAAACACTAGATGTTTCAGTTAAGGCAGCAGGGGGAGAGTGCCCAATGGGGGATAGGCCATGATCCCCTGGCCCGGCTGCCATTTCAGAGACATGGTCGGCCACATAGCAACCACCATTTTAAGATGGCATGTGGCTGGAAGGGAGAGGGTGCAACTGGGTTGGGGCAGGCCTAGTGCATAGGAAGGATAATATAATAATAATAAAAATAGATATAATAATGCTATGCCAACTGCTATAAATTCGGGAAGGGAGACCAACATGGGACAGCAGTATATGGTGGATTGGCAGAATTTGGTTAATTGATATGAGGAAGAAGACAGGAAGGTACTGAGGGTTAGAGTTTTTGTAAAGTACTCGCTGAGGCTGCCGAGTAGTACAAGACCTATTGCGGTGGACTGTCCACTTGGTTAGGGGCTGTTTTAAAAGCAGGGGGTTCCATCACAGTAAAAAAAAAAAAAAAAAAAAACAAAACAGAAGACAGTTTATTTAGGAACTTCATCAGGGACAGGGTAAGCACAAATAAAAAGAACCAGGGAAGGGTTGGGGGCATTTGAAGGAGAAAGTCTGATGTTTAAAAGGTTAACAGTTTCGATTTCATTTCTGCATCAAGTAGCACAGCCACAGAGCAGGCCACCCAAGGAAGGACCACCACTGAAGACGAAGATCGCAGAGCCTTTATGGACTGGGGTGGTGAGGGGGCAGCCAAGTCCCTGGATGAGCATAGAGGAATACCAGACAGGGCCAGACAGGAAAGGGTGCTGAAAAATGGGTGCATTAGGTGGAGGGGCAGAGGGGAGCTTAAGGCTTATACAGCCAGGGAGTAGCAGGCCTGGGCCACCACTGACACTGGTCACAGAACCGGTGCCCTGGTCTGCCCCAACACCCCAACCACCCCTCTGACTCCACAGCCCTCCATAGAGGTGACACTGCTTTCCTGCTCCCTCATCAACCACCAGTCCACAGGGCAGTGGCCATCAATGAACCCGCTAGCTCAAAGCATGGGTGGGGCTGGCCACACAACACAGGGAGGAGGGGCCGCACAGCAGAGGGTACCTCTACATGGTGTGGGGAATGGTTGGTAAGCACCTGGGAGGAGAATCGGGGGGGGGGTTCAGATGGCAGGGTATCGGGGAAGGGAATTAAGCCAGAGAGAAGTATAGAGCCAGGAATGAGTGTTTTTTTGGTGGGGTACATGGAAGCCTCCATATGTTCTGATGTTCCTGCTGTAGTTTTTGTACCTGAGCTGATAATTGAAGGTTACCAGGCTTCTCACGGTCTGCTGAACCAGAATACTGTCACCGGGTCCACATAGAAAATTTTATTTCAGATTATGCTCCTTAAAGTAAAATAGGGCAATCGCCACAGAGCATCTTTCCCCAGGCAGGTCATTTTGGCATTAAACACTGTATTGTTTCTATGCAAATGGAAAAGCAGGGAGATTGGTGGCAAGATTTGCTCTCATGTCTCACTCACATAAGAATCTGACCCAGTTCAGTGAAAGTAGGGGTATGTGAGGTGGAGGGGTTTGTGGTGAGTTGGAACAGTTGAAGTTAAAATATGTCTGGTGGTCTGCAGGCATTGGATGAAAGGAAAGGTTGGGTCGATATGACAGAGGCCCGGCAGGATAGATGTGAGAGGGTTGTTAAACAGGTGGGGAAGGGGGTTCAGCACACAGGTTTGGAGAAAACCAGACAGAACAGTCATAAATAAATAAATAAATAAACAAACTGTGGTTAGTGGATACTTTTGGCACCACTCAGGAAACAAGAAATAATGGACAATAATCCTTTCAATGTGGGAGGTGAGGTAGGCACAGGGAAGAATGACAAACAACATCCAGGGAAAGGGTCGGAAGCTAGGGTCCCATGGGCACGGGATATATTTTTATTTTTAGTTTTTGTTTATTTAGGTGGCCTGAAGCAACAGATCAAAGTAAAAAAAAAAAGGGGGGGATCCTTTATTTACTCCTTAGAGACAGAACTGCCAGGTGGCTGGCGGGAGAACCAAAATGAGATCAGCTATCCCAATGATTTCCATTGCACAAGGACATTGCAAAAGTGATCCTGTGCCTCTAGCATATTAGTGGAACAAATTTAGTTACCCTTTCCACAACCAGGTGAGAGCATTTCAAGTTATCAATTAATGAATAATGGGGGGGCCACCGCTTGGGGTGTCATAGCCATTAAGGCTCACTTACATGGGACATTGTGGCCGGTAAAGGCTTGGTGGGGTAAACCACAGAGCACAGCATTAGGGCTTTTCAGCCTCTTTTGCTGAAGTTTCATTGCCTTCTACCCACCCGTCAAAAGGAGAACAGAGAGAGGGTTTTGGGAGGGGCTTGGCTGGGCTGTCAAAGGTGGATGACAGTAAGGGGTCCGGCAGGAGGTTGTTGGACTGCCAGAGGTGGATGGCAGAGGGGGAAAAAGGAGGGGGGAGGGGAAGGGGGAATGATAAAGGGATATGTGGACAAGAAGAAGCAACTGAAGGCGAGAGAGAGAAGCGGTCTCAGTCCACAAAATTACCAAGATGGCACCCAGGTTTTCACCTGGGAAAAAGGGGAAGAAGAGGAAGAAAGAAAGGTGATTGAATAACTTGCCCCCTGTGGTGTTTGGCCCACTGGAAGGCATTTAGACATCTACCCTGTGTTAGCCACATGATCTTACAGTCCAAAGGGAACTGAGTGCTGGGCACTGTGTTCCTTGTATAATAGGGCAGGTACAAGGCAGCAGAGTGGTGTAAAAGAAGAGGAAAAGCCTAAACTTTTGGCATGGGCAGATCAATCATTTACAGTTGGGTTTCATGGAATAGGAAAGGAAACGGGATTCAGACTTTTAGTGGAGCACAATTACTGTAATAGTTGGTTGACAATGTACATTGAGTAAAGGGGTTTAGGGAGTAACACAAGGACCAACAGTCCTCCCTTGGGGTGAGATCATAGGGTCTCCATGTCCGAAGTTAAGGAAATAAGTCAGATGCAAGAAATAGGAAGGGAGCAGCACCACAGTGTAAATATCATGTTGCCTGCCCAGGCCCGGCAGCATATGGTTAGTGGGTTTCTGTTGGGTAACTGGGGAATAGGGACTCAGGCCAGGTAGCCCTGGGGAAAGGACAAGCATGTATATAGCAGCCAGCTGGTGCCCACAGTGAAGAATGGTGGGGGAACCCAGGGGTCCTTCCGCCCAGCCCTTCCCGACAAGTTGAGAAGCTGCTGTTAAATCAGGGGGAGCAGTTCAACAAGGAACAGCCAGGGACATGGGACATGGCTAAGAAAGGATTTTCATATTCCAGGGAAGGAGATGGTAACTCCTCTCACCCCATATGGAGGAGGCAAGGACACAGAGGTCACTGAGAAAAAGGGGGGAGGGCAGGAGAGGAGGAAAAAAAAAATATATATATACAGTATATATGCTGGAGATATATAGCCCAGAGGAGCCAGTAGTTACTTTAAAGGATGTGTGGCAAAGGGAAAAGGAGGCATTGAACCACAAGGTGGAAGACGAGGTCAGATGGGTGACCTACAGGGGAATTTCTACTATGTGAAACTGATAGAAAGGATCCAATTTAAGTCTACCAGGAAAGGCGTATTGGGGATACCTGTGGGCATGAGGGTGATTGTACCCTTTCAGGAGGTGAGTCTTATATTAAAAAAAAAAAAAATGAAAGGAGGAGGAGCGTACCTACTTGGGGGGGCCACCGTCCATCGCAAGCTGGAGGTGGGCTAGTGGAAAAAGAAAGGTGTAGGTGCACATGAGATGGGCAGACTGCTGAAGATGGATAGCAGGTCTGCCGGGACCATTGAAGGTGGACAGCAGAGAACAAGAAGGGGCACAGAAAACAGGGAGGGGGATGGAGAAGGGGGTGGGAGAATTTGACTCAGAGGGACACAGAACAACACCAGACTGATCAGTGGTATGGGTGTACACGCATACCCAACAAGAAAGAAGAAAATGATGAGAGTGGCCCCACCAGATGTATGTCTGGGTATGAGAAGAGAAAGCAAGAATGAAAATGTGGTTTATGAATATTGTGGCAGCCCCCCTAGCTTTAGGTCAGGGGCGAGATGGGCAAACAATGAAGAAAATGTGGTTTATGGAAACTGTGTATAGTAATGATAATAAGGAACATAATGTTGTAAAATATGACGATGAAAATATTGTGGAAGAGAACTTTTTGAAAAGAATATAATAAATTACTTGCCAACGGAGCATCCACACAATTGGTAGTCTGTGTTTCATTGGACAGAGCTCTAGGGACAAATAGATTTGACTCTTAAAAAGGCAGACTCAGTTGTCCTTGGCCCTGGACAATGAAGTGGACGTAGGCAAAGGAAAAAGAGGCAGGGAAGGAGGGGGAGAGGTTGGGGGATGGGGAGCTGAGCTGAGGACATGCCAATCAAGGAGAGAGATGGGCAAGGGGACTTCAGAAGAGTCGGAGCCTCATGACATCACAAAAGGAGAAGGGAAGTTGATTGCATAAGGGAAGAGAGAGAGAGGTCAGCAAAGGGGTTTAAATGAGACAGGCAAGGCAGAGGAAGCTCACAATTTTGCTTCTAAATTCCCACCCACCACCCATGAAGAAGAAGGAAAGACCCATGGTGGAAAAAGAAAGGAAGAAGGGTGTAGGTGCACATGAGATGGGCAGACTGCTGAAGGTGGACAGCAGGTCTGCTGGGACTGCTGAAGGTAGACGGCAGATCAGAAGAAGTGGCACAGAAAACAGGGAGGGGGAGGAGAAGGAGGTGGGAGAATTTGACTCAGAGGGCCACAGAACAACACCAGACAGATGAGTGGTATGGGTGTACATGCATACCCAATAAAAGAGAAGAAAATGACGAGAGTGCCCCCCCCCCAGATGTACGTCTGGGTATGAGAAGAGAAAGCAAGAATGAAAATGTGGTTTATGAATATTGTGGCAGCTCCCCCAGCTTTAGGTCAGGGGCGAGATGGGCAAACAATGAAGAAAATGTGGTTTATCGAATTATGTATAGTAATGATAATAAGGAATATAATGTTGCAAAATATGATTATGAAAATATTGTGGAAGTGAACTTTTGGAAGATAATATAATAAATTACTTGCCAACTGAGCATTCATGCAATTGGTAGTCTGTGTTTCATTGGACAGGGCTCTAGGGACAAGTAGAGGTTTATCAAAATCAGGCACAATTGATTGCCTCCAGCACTGGCTGGAGCACCTATAATGGCATGATGGTGTAGAGGCTACATAAAAAGCTATCTTTAAAGTGATTCATGGAAGTTCCCCAAATGCCTTTTTCACATTGTATGCCATTACCTGCCATGCTTCAGGTGTCAAAGCTGTAATTTGTTTTGTAAATAAAATCTATCATAGTCATTTTCTTTGATGTTTTAGCAGCGCTTTGTTTCTGGCTGTCCTCCAGTTTTCACTGAGTGCTAGCTTATGGCCACACCCCCAGAGCAATGTCATGCAAGGGAGCCATCAATCACTTCCACTGGCCAGACAGTCTAATGAAGAGAGAGATTTTAGTAATGGTTACATTATTAGAACAGCTAACAAACTGATTTACATACATCAACAAGGCATTCCAGGTAGATTATAAAGTTGACTTAAATGTTCCTTACTCAGAGGTACAGTCTCCCAGTTGGTAGTGGTGATTGCAATACAGCATCTGATATGTAGATGTACATAGCAAGGCATTGTGGGTACAATAGCAAGCTGTTATCCATTATCCTTACTGTGAGATGCAGTCTCCTATTTCTGTAGTAGCTTCAACAATATAAGATTACATATGTTTACTTTCAAAACAAAGACATTGTGCATACAGTATCTAGCTGAAAAGATTTCTTTACTGAGAGATGTAGTCTCCTATTTCTGTAATGAGCACAGAAACATAATAGCCTGTATACTAATTTACATAGTGAGGCATTTTGGGTACAGTAAATAGCTGAGTTGCCTATCTCCCTAATCAAAGTGCAAAACCAAGGCAGCAAAGCACTCACCAATCCAATGTATAAAAAATGACAGAGTCTAAATGTATACATGCAAATTTCTCCACTTTTATTGCAGGATATTTTTAGTTTGTAGTGTGGAAAACCACTGCACTAACAAATTAAAAATACCCTGCAATAAAAGTGGAGAAATTTGCATTTGTATGTATGGACTCTATAATTTTATATGCAGTGGACTGTTGAGTGCTTTGCCTGCTTGGCTTTGCTATTTGGACTGAAATGTGAGGTTTGCAACCCTCAGTAGAGCACCAGGCTCCATATATCCATTGAGCACACCTGTTTTTGTTAATACTAATCAAAGTGCAGTCTCCTGTTTTGGTAGTGTTTACAGCAGTACAGTCTGTAAAATGGAGTTTGTCCTTTAAGGGGCAGACCAGGCTGTCCTGGTGCACCCCTTCCCTTTCCATCAGGATGGTGTGCTCAGAAGGGGAGGGGGGAAGGAAGGGGAGGGAACAAGGGATAGAACAATGGTCAGGCAACAGGAAGGGGAGTGGCAAGTGGAGGTACATAATGGACAGCACAGAGGGGCTCAGCCGCTTTTTGCTGGAGTTTTGATTTTTGAGCTTTTTGAAACTGCAGCATGTCGGATTGGCAGATTAATTGGAGGGTTGTGCAACAAGAAAAAGAGATACGGAAGAAACGAACAGTATGGAAGAAAAGGAGTTGAGTGTTTTAAAAAAAAGAGAAAGGAGAAGGAGAGGAGAATATATATATATATATATATATATATATTAGAGGCAAAAACTCCGTTTAATGCATTAGTTAGGGTTGTTCCACAGCGACAAAAGTGAGGAAATTCGCTGTTAGGGTTGAAAACCCTAACTCCGAATTCACCCCCCCCAGCACCACACACACACACACATTCAAGTATGGGGGAGGACCAAGTCAACACATCCAATGACAGACATCCAGCAGCAGGTGACAGAAATAACAAACAATTGTCTAAATGTACTACGAGACATCCCCACCCACCTGACCAGGTACTGCATGCTCAGTGGAGATCAACAGCAAAACTGAGGCCATGTACACCAAACGTACACATCCCTGATTGCAGCTGCACACAACGTACCACACTTAGTAGTTGCATGGCCTTACCTACCGATGCCCCACACCAGACCACACCACTTGTGGGGCCTCCTGAGCAATAGAGTTAAGCAAAACCAAGGAGTTGTACAGGTATAATATCTCTGATTATAACAAGGGTTTGAGAAATGCAGCTTTCTAATTGACTGTAAACATCGTAACAGCCTTATGTTTAGTTTTTATTAACATACATGTAGAGCCTAACCATATGATGAACATGGTTTAATGTTGTTTAAAAAACAGTTTTATTATGATAGCAATAAGCCACTCCCAGGTATTATGTTAATGGTCAGTTTATCACTGTCTAGAGACATGTGGCACTTGGCTATGCCTCATTTAACATTAAACCCCTACAGGGTGATTAACAGACCATTTAACATAACTGTTGGTCATGCCTTATTGCTTAATTGTCTTTATGAGTAGATACTCTCCCTCTGCTAGGCACTGCAGCAGCTTTGCAACACAGTGTCCCACCCAGTTAAACCATACACAGTCTAGTTACTGGAGAATGGCTGTGAATATGAACTCATGAAGATGAACAGTGTAACTTGATCATTACAGTCATTGAAACCCTAGTGTGATTATAACTGACAGAGTCAGTGATAGAGGATAACCCCTGCTGTCCTAGTACACTTACCCCATTATGAGTTAAATCAATACTAAAAGACATTCTGTTTATATCTACACCATACCTACTTGATTCCTGTTGTAGCACAATTAACATAGTTATCACTTTGATAGCATCAGTGACAGAAGTGTAGCAAACTCAAACAGTAGGCGCTACAGCCTGAGTATGAAACAACTGTTAAAAAAATCACACTGTGTCCATAATGGCATAGATCACTCATTGCAACAATAGTAAATGTATTACTATTTGAATAAGTTAGTCATCACAGATGCAATGAGATTTGTCTTTATCAGGTACAACATACTCAGTAAGTGCCTACAGGAAAATCTATCTATATACATCTCCGATACAGGTACATCATTGTTGGCTCAGTAGTGCTATGATATTTAGAAGTTGCTTGGCCTGATCCATGCAATTACAATGTTTCTTACAAAGAATACTTACTGCATATTTAATATTGAAACACACTGAAGGTCTATGTATGTACATCAGCAGTACACCTTCATCAGTAAGAATGCATGTGATACTGGCAGTACCAATTTCACAGCGTTGAACAGGAAATGCTTTTCCATATGTTTACATCAGCCTCTCTATGTTGAGTAAACCATTGCCGTAAATGTACTACTATGTAAATCACCTACTAAATGTATCACTACTTTTATCTTGAGCATGCTAGCTAGTGTCTTGTAGTTAATTTATGTGCTTCTCTTAATTAATGTATACTCACTAGTGTTTAAACCTTTCTACAACTGTCATCATGCACCTTCAGCATTTATATTGAATAACGGCACAGTACCAGTTGTGGTGTGGTGTGGGGCATCGATAAGTAAGGCCATGCAACTACTAAGTGTGGTACGTTGTGTGCAGCTGCAATCAGGATGTGTACGCTTGGTGTACATGGCCTCAGTTTTGCTGTTGATCTCCACTGAGCATGCAGTACCTGGTCAGGTGGGTGGGGATGTCTCGTAGTACATTTAGACAATTGTTTGTTATTTCTGTCACCTGCTGCTGGATGACTGTCATTGGTTGTGTTGACTTGGTCCTCCCCCATACCTGAATGTGTGTGTGTGTCTGTGTGTGTGTGGTGCTGGGGGTGAATTCGGAGTTAGGGTTTTCAACCCTAACAGCGAATTTCCTCACTTTTGTCGCTGTGGAACAACCCTAACTAATGCATTAAACTGAGTTTTTTGCCACTAATTTCCCTTCTTTTTGAGAATGATAACGAGAAATAGTGAATGTAATGCAGCGGCGGGCCGCGCGCTCCCGCCACATGATGTCTTGTGGCATACTAACAGGGACAGCAACGCAAACAGAAATGCTAACAGTGGCGCACATGGTAACACAAGCATGAATGAGAACAGAAAGGGTAATGCAGATGGTGGCATAGACGGGAATGGTCTGCCACGTGATGTGTTGTCACATAGTAACATGGTGCCTGCAAACAGAAATGTCAATGGGCATGGTGATGTAAAGTGAAACAGAAAGATAAACAGTACTGTAGACAGAAATGGCAAAAAATAACAAACGCAAGCGCAAATGAAAACGCAAAGGATAACGCACATGGTGGCGCAGACGTCAACGGTAAGTGAAACGGGTACGGAACCGCAAGCGGAAAGGGCAACAGTAACAGTAATGTAAGCGCACAGGCTGGTTTTCCCCAAAACCTGCATAGAGAAAGACAGTGAGTACAAATAATGTATGCATAATAATGAGTATCGGCGCAGAAAATGAGATCTTGGAATACTAAATACATTATATCTCAGGAACCGTACAACGTAGAAAATAAATTTAAAAGTCATATTATTTACAACTGTCCTGGCTAATTTGGGGCTTATGGGGGCTAAGAAATTTTCAGACAAAAAGTCTGTATCTCTCACCGTTTCCGAGATACGGGCCCTGAAAGGCGCGGCGTACACCATAATGTTATCCTATGGGAAAAAAAGAAAAGTTTGGAGCACCATAACTTTGCCTCCTGTAATGTTTTTCACCAAACCACTGAAAGGCACATCTGTGGGCTGTTGGCTGTCTTCCTTCCAAATTTCAGGAAAAAGACCAAATCGTTATTTTGCAGCAGGGATCCAAAGGATTTCTGTTATCGTCGAGCGCTGTAATGTTATCCTAAGGAAAACCATCAACTTTGGAGTGCCGTAACTTTGCCACTGTGTGATATTTTTCACCAAACTACTGAAAGGCACATCTGTGGACTGTTGGCTGTCTTCCCTCCAAATTTCAGGAAAAAATACCAAACCATTATTTTGCAGCAGGGTGCCAAAGGATTTCTGTAATGCGTCGTGCGCCGTAATGTTATCCTATGGGAAAAACTGTCAACTTTGGAGTGCCGTAACTTTGCCACCATGTAATATTTTTTTAATACAACACTGAAAGGCACATCTGTGAGATGTCTGCTCCGTTCCCTCCAAATTTCAGCCCAAAACTCCCAACGGTTCTTTTGCAGCGCAGTGCCAAAGAATCGCTGTCACTGTCCCACAGATGGAAAACTACTGTCGCAATTTGCGAAAGCTTTCAAAAAAGTTCGACACTTTCGTGAGCACAAAAGTAATTTGCGAAAGTAATTTTTTCCAGAAATTTGAAAAACATATTTCTGGGGTGTTTTACCACAAAATAAAGACATGGCAAGCATCCTCAGGGCCCGACTAGGTGAATATAAAACGAATTAGGTTGCTAGAGGGTCTCAAATTTAAATGCCAACCATTTTTCTGATCACCAACTGAAAACAAAATGGCAGATTTGCAAAAGTAACAGGCCCATTTGCGAAAGTAAAAATGCATTTGCGACACTGTCAAACTTTTTGTTAACTTTTCCCATTGACTTATAATGGGAAACTGTTTTTTGAATAACTTTTGAACCGTTTAATATTTTTTCACCAAATCTTCAAAAGGCACATTGGGGACCCTGGCTGCATGTTTCCTGAAGATTTTGGGCCAGTCATGCAAACCGTATTACCTGTAGGCGCCACCATAGAATTCCAGAAAGCGTAAACGCAGCACAGATCACACGACAATCTGCAGCCGTAGATATCTGACTGGTACAAAACTTGGCAGATCCCAAGGCCTATGGTTCTTGATCACATATTCCAAATTTCAGGCAAATTCATCAAACAGTTTCAAAGTTATTAAGGTGCAAAATTTTGGGGTTTAACATAGAAATGGCTCCTCAACCCTAACTATGGTAGCACTACCGTGCTACCATAATATATATAAAAACCAGACAGATAAGAATGCAAAGTTTGTTGGTATGGGCTTGGGGTGTTTTACTGTGATGTAAAGGTTTTTGGGTTTTGAAACCCACAGTAGAATTTTTGAAATATATAGTATCTGAACGGGCAGTACAGAAGAACAAGAGGCAAGAAAGTAGGAGAAGTTGTGGTGTCAGCAGGATGTGTAGAAATAAAGCATAGATTTAAACAGCTGCATAGTTCAGGATAGCAAACATTTTGTGCCTTCATATTTGAGTGTGGTTTACATACAGCAGTGATAGCAAAGCATACTGTTGAACAGAAGAAACTGAGTGTAATTGGTACAGGCAGCAGTTTTTTCATTTCTGGAGTGATGCATATGGCAGCGTTGATGGAGCAAAATGTGAAGAATGGCAGGAGAGGGTGAGCTTAAACGGGGGTTGCAAGCACTTTGTGGTGCAGTGGAGGAGGCAGGGCACTGAGATACTGAAGGGTTTGCAGTTTGTTAAAAAAAAGGGGGGGAGCCCCAGATTGTTCACATACTCGTCAGCCCAGGGTCTTGTTGGCACTAAAGACAGGAGCACAGTTGTGAGGATTTGTCAGGGGGATCAAAGGGAAGCATTGTAAGGGGCCTGACGGGACAGCCCAGAAGTGAATCAGGACAGAAAAAGGAAGCCAGGGGAATGCCAGAAAATGTGGATCCTGTGCATTCAGGTGTTGTTGCCTGATGGGGCTTAGCAGGAGATCAAGGGGATAGGATGCTGGAGAGGAGCGCCACACGGAGAAGGCGCGTTTAGGAGGCCTGAGCAGAGGGGCCTAGCTTGGACAGGGTGCAAGGGACAGATGCTGGCGGCCACGTGGGTGTGATATCACATGCCACATGAAGGCCGCAAGGTGAGTGGGAGTCATAAGAAGGAGCTATGGGGAGAAGGAGGGGACCCCGGGGACTGCAGACAGAGGGAGAGATAGTAAGTGGGGGCCTGGTGGATATGGATAATGGGATCCAGTATATAGTAGGCTGTGAGGCGTATGGCATGATGTCACATGCCCTCAGGACCACGCTGTCCAGCCACAGGTCTGTTTGGTGAAAAAACTGGAGTCAGGCTACATTGCCAAACAAAGGGACAACGCACACTGGGGGGGAGGGAGCAGCCAAGAAGCAAAGCTGTAGAGGAAAAAGGGTGTGTGGGGGGGCATTGGCCCAAAAGGACTTGACAAAAAGGAGGCTGGGGGGACACAAGGGGATAGGAGACCAGCGGGCCAGGAAACACGGCAACGACAGCCATGGGGGGAGTAGGCCTAAATGAGGCAGGGCCCTCCAAGGAGAGGGGATCAGAATCAGGCCGCGAGGCCTAGTAGAACTGCCAAAATGGGACAAGAGTGAAAGGACAGGCCTGGAGGGGCAACAGACAGAGGCATGTGACAGCAAGCAAGGGGGTAGAGCCTTTGCAGGCCCGGGTACACACAAGAGGTGGTGTTTGAACCACGCGAAGGCTAGTAACCAGCCAGAGGCTCATGGGGCCGGGCACGGAAAGGAGAAGGAACAGGCCCAAGGGGGTAACAACCAGAGGTATGCAAAAGCATGCAAAAGAGGAGCGGCTTAGGCCTGGGAGCCCACAGGAAAGGGCACCTGAGACGTGTGCAGGCCGCAATCATCCTGAGGCCCATGGGAGTAGGGCTGGTGGTGAGATAGGGGGCCTGTCGGGTAGTGGGGGAAGAGAAAGGGAGAGAAGACAGGGGTGGAAGAGCGAGGCCAGTCATCTGGAAGGGGCCTGTGGTATGATTGCAATGGAGGACGGCCCAGGCAGAAGTTTAAAAAAAAAATATATATGGGAAGGGGGGGCCTGCCACATGAAGGCATGCTGTAAACATAAGTTAACAACAGAATCTTGTTTTCTTCTCTTCAGTTGTCTTCACAGTTTGAAAGGAATGAAGGACATGGCACCAAAGAAGAGCAGGTCTTCAAAGGAAGATGCTTACAGGGCCATAGTCGAATTGGTGAAAAAAGACAACAGAATGTGGGAACTGGTGGAAAGGGCAGAACCAGGGAGACCTGGGGAGAAAAGGAAAGCTGGAATGGAGAAAAGGGGCAGAGGAAAATGGCCAGCTGAAAGGTCACGCAGTCCCACCAGGGTACAACTACTAGTAGTGGGACCCACCAAGGTGGCTGATCCAGTACCTCTGCAGCCTATCGACCCAGTGCCACCAGTACCTCTCCAAGACCAAGTCGGGACCCCCCCAGGGCAACCCAGACTGGATCTCCAGAACATAGTGGTTCTTCCGCAACCGCTAGTGGTACACCCACCCCCTCAACCACAGGGTGCCGTAATGAGGCACCAGAAAGATGGCAGACAACAAAGCTAGGACAAGGACACGCACCCAGTGCAGTGGGTGACAGTATAAAAGAGTATATAAGTCAAATTGTGTGTGCACTTGGGACAGGAGGCCTAGGGCAAATGGAGTCAGCTCTGGCAGAGATTAGGATGGAGAAGGAGGTACCGAAGGGGAAGGAAGGAGGTACAGAGAAAGAGGGAAAAGGAACAAGGGAGATAGGTGTCCGTGGGATTAGGGTAGATGAACATGTTCCACTGGCCACAAAAGAAAAAATATGGAAAGGAGAGTATGTGGATATATTCGCTTTGGGGAGCTGGGAAGCAGCAGCAAAGTATGAGGAAACAGAGAACACAGGAAAGAATGAAATGGCAGCAGTGGTAGTATTACTAGCGAAGAAGGAGGAGGACAAATTCACAAAAGGGAAGACTTGGGATGGGTGGTTTGTAGGTTTTGCCACCTTCTCAGCCACTGTATTAGAGAAGAAGCCTGAGCTGGGCATCCTGCTCATCACATACTCCCTAATAATAATGCGGGCAAAGGCAAAAGGGGGGGTGGGGTGGATATACTATGACAAATTTTTCCGGTAGAGAATGGTGACATACGGGGATGTAGGATGGGATACAAAGCAACTAGATTTGTGGACAAATTATATAATGGATCAGTCCACACCCGAAGGGGAGTGGGGGAGGAAAAGAGTTATGCCCCAGAAGTGCTGCTAGGCTTACAATAGGGCCTTTTGTTCGAGGCCTCAATGTTGTTTTCGGCACACATGTTCAAAATGTGGGGAACGCACCCGGCAAACAGATGCAGAACAACATGGGCCCAGGGAGCACAAGGATCCGGGGGTCATAGTTCACATCAACAGTTTTTTCGAGAAGGACAGGGGTTTAAAAGGCATGCATGGAACAGGGGAAGGAGGGGTGGGGGAACACGAGTAGAGGAAGTCAGAATCACTGACTGGAAAAGCCAAGCACTGAGTGAGAGGGAGGGACCGGGAAGGGTAAAAGGGAGAGAAGACAGAGAGCAGTTTGAGGCAGCCTGAACCCCCATCAGGATAAAGGCATGGAAAGGTTGATTGGACAGATATCCGAACAGAAAAGTGGCAGAGATGATCGGAAAAGGTTTTTGCACAGGTTTTTCATTGCAGTGTGAGGGTCCCAGACAAGCGAAAGAGGCAAGCAACCTGGGGTTAGTAAGAGGGAAGGAAGAAATCTTAAGACAAAAGATAGAGAAGGAAAAGGCAGCGGGGAGAGTAGAAGGCCCATTTGATACCCCAAAATTGCAGAACATGAGGATCTCACCATTGGGTTTGGTACTCAAGAAACAGGAAGGAAAATACAGGGTGATTTGCCACCTATCCTTTCCAGAAGGGGATTCAGTGAATGATTTTATCGGATAGTAGTATAGTAGGGTGACATATGCGACATTAGAAGATGCAGTCCGGATAATCCGGGCTACTAAAGACGCATGGATGTCAAAAACGGATATCAAATCCGTGTTCAGATTGCTACCAGTTAGGAGGGAAGAATGGGACCTCTTGGGTTTTAAAATTAGGGGTCAGTACTATTTTGACAAAACCATGCCCATGGGATGTTTTATAGCATGTGCAACATTTGAAGCGTTTAGCACTTGTTTGCAGTGGATATATCAAGAGAAAACTGGTTATAGAACGGTTGTTCACTATTTAGATGATTTCCTTTTCATCGGTAGTGGGGAAAAGGAGACACAAAAAATGCTGGACAAATTTCAAGAGCTGTGCAAGGAATTAGGGGTTCCGCCGGCACCGGGGAAAACAGAGGAGCCCAGTAAGGTACTAGAATTTCTGGGTATTGAGATAGATGCTTCAGTGGAAATATTCAGGCTGCCAGACAAAAAAGTGGAAAAACTGAAAGAATTGATCCAAATACATACCAGCAGGAGAAGGGTACAACTAAAAACAAGTACAGCAGGTACTGGGGCACCTGAACTTTGCCTGCAGGGCTATTTGACCAGGAAGAGCATTCACAAAAAGGTTAGCAAGGTCTACAGCCGAGATGACCAGACCACACCATTGGGTAGACCTGACAAGAGGTGTCAGGGAGGATTTTAAGGTATGAGAGGAATTCCTCAGGGAGTATAATGGCTGCTCCTTCTGGCAGGAGGAGTGGGTGTATAACACAGACCTCGATCTTTACACAGATGTAGCGGGGGGCCTAGGCATGGGGGGGCTACCTGAGGGGCAGGTGGTTTGCAGAACCATGGCCTTCTGACTGGGTAAGGGACGGCAAGGTAAAAGATATAACATTGTTAGAGATCATGCCCATCTGGGCATGTACCCTGGTTTGGGGGGGAGAATTATGGGATCAGAGAGTGACACTCTGATGTGACAATAGAGCAGTGGTAGAGGTCCTAAACAACAGGGGAGCCAGGTCAGAAACAGTCATGCAAGTCTAGCGACTTTTAGTGCGCAGGGTCTTCCAGCTGCACATTTCATTCTGAGCAAAACACATAGAAGGGGTACACAATACCCTGGCTGACAGCCTTTCCCATCTGCAGCTGGACTGTTTCCAGAGGCTGGCACCAACAGCGGAGGAGCAAAATACGCCCATACCAACGAACATCTGGGACGTTGGCAAGAAGGAGCAGAACTGTTGTTTCACAGCTCATGGGCACCTCAGACTCTGAGGGACTACGATGGGGCCTGGCAAGTGTTTCAAACATTCAGGGCAACACACCATATGGAGGTAAGTAGGCCACTCACAGAAGAACAATTGGGAAAGTTCACCATAGAGCAATGGCAAAAAGGAACAGCCCACACCACAATGGGGGTCTATCTGGCAGGGATTTGTGTTATCTGCAGTGTAAAAGGATGGAAGGACCCAACAAAATCATTATTCATTAGAAGAATGATGCAGGGATGGGGAAGGTTAAAACAAGGGTCAGTAGACAATAGAAGACCAATATGGGAACAGTGGCTAGCAAAACTAAAGGATGTGCTACAGGCAATATGCAGATCAAAGATACATAAAAAAGGGGAGAAGAGAAGGATTAGGAAGGAGGTTTCCCTGAGGTAAGGGAGAATAATATCCTAAGAGAGGGGAAAGCCAGTCGTCCAACGCAAGCTGGAGACTGGCTAATGGGGAAAAGGGGGGGAGGGGAGGAGGAAGAAAAAGGAATAAGACCAAAAGAGGAAGAAACTGAAGGAGAAAAAACTGTCCTGGTTTTCACCATTACCTAACAGAAAAGGAGAAGAAAAAGGCACCCAGGTTTTCACCAGGGGGGAGAAAAAGAGGAAGAAAGAGGGATGATCAGAGATTTATATGTGGATGAAAATAAAGGAAATTGTGAGAGATGCAATAATAAAAGATGATGAAATGGAACATGGAATTATGATATATAAATAAATTAATTGCCAATCTGAGCAAAACAAACAATGGTCACTGTCTTTTTGTGAGGGAAAAAGGGGGAATCCGGGACAAAAGCCTCTGGAAAAATATTTTTGCAATGCAGGTAGGCCAAAAAGATGATTTACCATTCTGTGTAGATGTTGTTTCACTTTTACTGCCTGCTGGTGAAGAGACAGGTCTGAAGTGACAGCTCCTGTCAGAATGTGAGAGTGTGATAATTGTGCTCTATGTTTATGTTATAGGGCTTGCATGGCCGCAAGTAGTTCAAGAGTGTAATTATGGGTCAGGAATTACATATCTCTGAGCTGATTTCAGCCAGTTAAATCACTAGAATTTTTCTGCATGTTACAATGCTAGATATAGATACTTGCAAATTATCTAGAGTCAGCTAAAAACTGACAATGTCCCTTTAAAATCTTTTTTTCCTTTGCCTGATGTAAAGGTTGGGGGGTAGCAGCACTCAGAAAAAAATGGGCAGGGTTATGAAAAAGAGCACAGAAATAAAATGTGTTTTTTTCATGGAAAATAGTACTTTTTGGCAGTTTGAATGGTAGGAGACTGATTCACAACTCCTACAGGTTACTGTGCCTATTTGCTATGGCAACCTTCCATAAATCACTTTAAACACTAGGGAGACAGGAAAACAAAAAAAGAGAAAGACATAAAAAGAAGAACAGCAGGGGCTCTGCAAATATGAATTAGGCATGATGCATTGCTTCCATTCACCATTAACATGCCTTGTTCAATCTATGTTGGACCTGGCTGTCTCTGCAGAGGGCAGCATGGGCTTTGTGGTTTCCCTTAGCTGTAACTGACAATGATACATTGGCTGCTCTAGCTAAAGTGCCCTGCTCAACTGTACTGCATTTTTCATGGTTACATCTAACAAACAGGCACTCTTAAAAGCTAACATTAGGTTTAAGAGCAGCCAACGCCTCTAGTGAAACTTAGAATGACTTAATATTTAGACACAGTTTTGCTCAAGTTTCATACTAGCTCTGAATTCCGTATCCCATAGTGTTTATAACTTAGATCATGTGCATGAAAACTTCATATCTGTTCCTTAACAGTTTATTTTCTCCAGTTGATAATCTCCAATTAAATACTCTGTCACTGACATCAGTTATTTTATGGCAACATATCTGTTGTCACAACAGATGGTAATGACTTCATACTAAGAGGCAGGGGACAAAGGAACTGGGGTAGAGTTCTCAAGCATACATTTTGGGGTATTTAAACTTGATGAGTGGTTGGAACTAGGGTCATCTGAGAGAACTCAGGTGTGGGAGACCTAGCTTGCTCTTCTCCAACTATGGGGTCGTTAGAGGGAAAACAATGATGTAGATAGGGGTGATAGATGTGGAAATACATCAGTGACCACAGTTCAGGGGGGTAAAGAAGGTGAAATAATATAGAGAGTGAGTATGGTAGATCTCATCAGTGGAAGGAGAAAGGGTAGGAGATGGGTCCTGGAAGATGTCCTGCTTGAATAGCAGAAGCATTGGGAACAAAATGAGTAAGTTCCAGACATGGCAAAGCAATTTTATTTATTAGGTGCTATATCTTTAGGATTCAGAGCACTGTATAATCAAGGCAAAACTAGAATAAACTATGAAATATACAATTTAAAATGGATTCTGAATATGTATAATATTAAACAATAGGATTAAACAAAACTAAACTTAAAATAATTGAAAATGGGTAGGCCTGATTAAACAGATATGTTTTAAAAGAGGTCTTAAAGGTCTCTACTGTGTGGTCTAAGTACACATTTTCACTGAAACACTGAAACTTTTGCTGTACTTGCTCTAGCATGTTTAAGGTGATGATGTGACCATGAATTTGGATGGATAAATAAAAGAAAAGGTGATCATCTTTGTCCATCTGTTACTGTGACTTATTTGGTGGGTGCTCCTTACTTTTTTCTTAGACTGTTCACATTTTTTTGAGCACCACCTATACCCCAGTGCTCATATTTTTTGATTCCTCTACTGTGTGGGCAGAGTAGATACTCATTGGTAATGAATTCTAGAGCAATGGTGCAGCAACTCCAAAAGCCCTGCTCCCCAACTGTCTAAGGTAGGAATGGGGGATTACGAGCAAGCTGGCATCTGTGCAGAAGAGAAGAGAGCATGAGTAGGACAATAGGGAACCAGCAGACCTCTGAGATCATCAGGACCCAGACTGTATAAGGCTCTGCATGTTTACAAGCCAATCTTGAAGGTGGCGAACCACTAAATTGGCAATCAGTGCAAATCACATAGAACTGGTGTGATGTGGTTGCTCCCAACTGGGCAACTGCATTCTGGATCCAACTGCAGGTAGCTCATCAAACCTCCAGATAACCCTAAATATGGAGCATTGCAATAATCCAGTCTGGAGGTGACAAAGATGTGGACTCTCATCACCCTGTCGGCAGGCACCAAATGTGGTTTGATTCAGATGATGTTATGGAAATGACAAAAGCCATTTTGGTCAACAGCTAATACCTGCTGTTCTATTGTCAGTGTGCTGTCATCAATGACTCTTAGAGTCTTTACCTCATCCACAGCTCTGAGTGGTTGGCCATTCAGTGAAGGTAAGCAAGTCATTTCAGCCATCACTGCTGATCCAAGCTGAATTAAACTGCCAGTCAAAACGTATGTCTTACCAGGGTTGAGACACAACCATCTGAAAGCCAACCAATCATTGATCCCACCTAGACTCTGCTCCAGCATAGAGGCAACATCATTCCCATCAGGAGTGCAGGACAGGTAGAGTTGAGAATCATCTGCATAGCATGGAACCCAACACCATACCATCTAATGGTCTTCTTTAAAGGCAACATGTACATAGCAAACAACACAGCCTTGAGGAAAATCACAACTGAGTGCAGCTGCTCCAGAGATGGAATTACCTAGAGCAACCTGCCCTGTTCTCCCACTAATATAGGACTCAAACCAGCACTAAACTGTAGCAGAGAGTCATACATAGTTTGTCAGGTTGTCCAGCAGCACCCCATGGTCAGCTGTCTTAAATGCCAATAAGAGATCCAGAAAAGCCAAGATGGAACATTGCCCTCAATTTCTGGCCAGGAAGAGATCATGTGACATCCTATGCAGAGCTGTCTTCATACTGTGATGAGGCCTGAAACCCTTTGGAGAGGCTCATGATGTCGAATAGTTCCAAATGAGCTTCGAGCTGTGCCGTCAACACCTTCTCAATTACATTCCTTAAACAGTGAAGGCTCGAGACTGGTCTGTAATTCATTCAAGTGTCAGGGTTCAAAGATTTTTTTTTTTTTACAGAAGGAGCTTAACCACTGCCTTTTTCGAGGCAGCAGGAAAATGACACCCTTCATTAGGGGTTGGGTGAACAACAAATAGTATTTCATGAATACTACGAATAATGCACTATTCGTTCATCAGATCCAAATAGCAAAAAACTGCACTTTTTGTCCCCTATTCAGGAAATACTATCTTAAAAAACAGAAATGAAACAGCATCCCACCCTCCTCCCTAACCCAAATCCATTAAACTATATCAGCCCCCATCCCTGACCCTCAATTAGAACTCCATCCTCCCTCATCCCCCCAGCACCCACAGTTTCATAATAAAATATGTATTTTGTAAGAAAAACTCCAATTATGAGTGACCGGTACTACCCGTCTGCCTCCATGGCTGGGTGCTTTCAGTGCTTTGCAGTGTACTTCAAGAAAACAGATTGTTCCTTCCCTAAGAGCAGCAACCCTCCTGCACCCCACACTCTTCCAGCACCCAATTCCATACATGGGACTAGGGAAGAAGGCGACCAACACAGCCTGCCATCCTCCATGAAAGTGCTTATGAATTTACTCACACAGTAAAACTAGCTCAAGATGTGAGCAGCTGGTTTTACTATGCAATCAAATGCGTGAGTGCTTTTATTCAAAAAAAGGTGGCCATCCATGGAGAAGGGTGGACTGTGTTGGTCATCTTCTTCCCTAGTCTCAAGTATGGAACTAGGTGCTGGCAGGGTATGGGTGAGTGCTGATAGCATGAGTGGGAACAATCTGCTATTTGTAGTGTACTACAATGTTCTGAAAGCCAAAGGCCGGCCATAGAAGTGGGCAGGTTGTGCTGGTTGCCCATTGTAGGAGTTCTTCTTGCAAAATACATGTTTTATTATCAAAATATGGGTGCTGGGGGGGAGGAGGAGGGTGGGATGGGGTTCTAATTGGGGGGACAGGGGTATAGTATAGTTTAAAGTATCTGGGCTAGGGTGGAGGGTGGGGGGCTGTTTCTTTTCTTTTTTTCTTAAATAAAACATGGATCACTAATGCAAACACAAATACAAATGCAAATGAGAACACCAAATATCCAAATATTTGTGGTCCCCAATAGAATATTCTGCCCAATATTTGGGATAAGGTACTCATAGTCTCCCACTACCCATCAGAGAACACCTGACAATTCCAGGAAAAATTGGGCCCAGAGATTACAAGCTGCCAAGTAGTAGCCAGGTAGGCCCAGGGTCCAACAAACTGCAAATGGGGCATAGATCCACAATCACCCAGAGCATCTCCTTTTCAACAACCAGGTGAAACTCAGCCCAGGTTGGCAGACTGGCAATGCCTGTCCTAGGCTGCTTATTACTGAACAATGACAGAACGCTTGAGGAAATACCAATCCAAATAAAGGGCATCTTGTCCAGTAAGAATCTGCTGAAATCCATGCATTTTTCAGCAGAAAATGGTCGAATGGATCATAGACTGGGAGTTAATCAACCTGTACCTGATTAAAAAGAGCTGAGTTGTTCAATTCTTCCCAGCAGCAATCATACTTGACAAGAACTCTATCTGTTTCAAAGGGATTGCCTGCTGATACTAACCATAGTCAGCCCTCAGTGCCAATCTGTCCACCATGGAATTGGATTTTCATTAAGAATGCTCCAGCTTCTGTCTCCTTATCTTCAGCCTCTTCAGCTCATCACAATGCCATGGTTCAGGCATGAGCTCCAGGCAGTGATGGCAGTGGCTATAATGGAACCTTTTACCATAATGGAAACATGGACAATAGTAAACAATGAACAGAGCCTTGCCATACCAGTCTACTCACATGGCCAGGGGAGTAGACAAAAGGCAGGAGGGAGTGGCACTGCATGCTAAGGAAAGTGTGGAGACCATAGAAGATACTATTCTGGGGAGTAGACATGGAAAAGAAGTGGTTTGGGTGAAACTGTCAATGTAAGGAGGTAAAAGGATCCATGTCAGAGTGGTGTACAAACTGCTGAACCAAGAGGAGGATGGGGACAGGGAATTAGGGAAGGTGATCTGGAAGGCATCAGCTAATGAGAGAGCTAGTGATGGTCAGTGACTAGAATATGCCAGATGTTGACTGGAAATCCAGACAGCCAGCAGTGCAAGAAATCAGGTGGTGGTGGATGTCATGCAAGACTGCTTTCTCATGCAGTGGTCTTGGAACAAACTAAAGAAGGTTGCCCTTGATCTGATTCTGTCAGTTGCTAAGATACAGTTGTCAGAGAAGTTGAGGCAAGTGAACCACTGGGTTCCAGTAACCATAATACAGTGTAGTTCAACATAACCCCAGGAACACATCATTCCAGTTCAAAAATGATGGTACTGGATTTCAGCAAGATGGGGAAAGATGAAAGACAAACTAGTAGGGGAAGATGGAGTGGAAGTGGCAGAAGCAAAATAAGATGTAATAGAGGGTGTGTAACTAAGTGAGGGCATCATGCTTTTGACAGGTCATGAAGAACAAAAAGCACAATGAGCTGACCTGTTTTACAGAGGGGTGAGAAAGGCAGTAAGGGCAAAAAGGGCAATGTTTTAAAAATACAAGGGGCAACAGAGCAAGGCCAACTGGGAGGATTTTCTGAAAAGGCTGAATGAAGACAGAAAATTGCTAAGAAAAATAAATAATTCCCATCCAGAAGAAATGTATGTACTCTTACTTGAGGTGCTCCCAGAAACATCCACAATTCTATTCTAAACCACCATTAGGGTATAGTAATTCAGTTCAAATCTTGCCGCTTTTTGTTAATATATTTTAATGTCATGTAGATCTCTTATTTACATTGTCAGCAGATGACAGTTGATTAACCACATTTCTGGTTATCAGCTTGTATAGCTTGTTGATGCACCAGACATTGCATTTTCAGGCACAGATGCATTAAACATCAGACAATCTGCAGAGTAAAGTGCAGAAAGTGCAGCTGTGTTTCAGTGCTGAGTGAAAAAAAGCCATGACCTGGCACTCCACACTGTAGAACCTTGTCAGGGGTAATGTGATGTGTGGGGATCAATCACTGCACTTTTCACACTTCAAACGGCAAAAAATTGGAAAGTGGTCCATATTATGGCACATAAAGCTCAATGCAAAAAACTGTGAAGTGATACACATTGGTTTTAAGAACCCTAAAATGGACTACTGGGAGTAAGGGTAGACAAGACAACTGAGGAGAGAGGCCTGGTGGCCATCATTTGTGACATATTCAGTCCATTGCACAGTGTAACAAAACAAATGGGACAGCAAGCAGGAAGTTGGGATACATAAGAAGGGGATTTGACAGTAGATAAGGGAATGATACTGCCGCTGTACAGTGCCTTAGTAAGGCCACACCTGAAAGACTGCACCCAGTTCTCTAGTCAGTACATCGAGAAAGAAAGGGACCACACAGAGTATGATACAAGGTGGGGGGGGGGCACAAAGATGATCCAGGGACAGCAGGAAAAGTTGTATGAGGTAAAGCATACGCTTGAGGCCAGGAAAGAAAGGGGGATATGATTAAGATGTATAACTTCTTGAGAGGAATCAACAGGGTGAATTGTAAGGACTTATTCTCCAGGAATGAGGGCACATTAACTAAAGGACATGTGCAGAGACGGGGTGGGGGTGGGTTAAAGAGGGATGTGAAGAGGTTTTTCTTCATGGAGCAGGTGGTGGGCAATGGAATACACTGCTTAGAGAGGTGGTTGAAACCAAGACTGTGTCCAGGTTTAAACTTAGGTGGGGGCAAATAGAAGGGAATAGTAGGAACAAAAGGCAGAAGAGGGAAAGGACACCTGGGGAAGGGGTTGATGATCAGCCACTAGGAGAAGCTGATCTCTAAATCCAGCCTGGCACTAGACCAGACGAGGAGTTACGCAGGGAAATGGGAAGACTGAATGGACCTGGGTATTTTTCTGTTCTAATAATCTATGTTTCTGTGTTATTTTTCTTTTTTACTTCAAGTGTGTAAAAAACTGATGAAATCCAGCAGAAAAGTATCATATGTTTGTGCAACTTTCCTCAGTAATAAATGAGGGAGAGGAGAGATATGTAGAAGATACATGAAATACAAACTGAACTGTGACTGAAGATTAAATTTTGCTGCATTTTCCTAGAGGCAGCAGCAGCTCTTCAAGTCTTCAGTATTAACCACACTTAACAGCTTAAGCTGCAGATCAGCACTGATTCCCACAGCACAAAATTATCAATTGTCTAGTTTTACTGCACTTGTACTGTATAAGACTGTTTTCTGAGCTCTTTAAAACTGACATTTCTTATACCATAAGTTATGCAAGGTCTCTAATATTTACCAGTTCATGATAAGGAAAGCAGCTTTCTGTGGTTCTTCTTGTTTGATGTTTGCTATCAGTACTGTGGAACTTTATCTACACATCCTTTAAGGTTCTTATCAGCTTTAATACAGTGTAAATCTTTGACTATATCAATCAGAAGTTTCTTTTTTTCAGGCTTTTTAGTTTTCACTGTTGTTGAAGTAGCCCTGCTAGTTGTCAGTGTCACCCTTGAGCAATGATCTGAGAGTCCCGCTCCTCATTGTCAATTCTGTTATGTGGTCAATGTCAGAACAAATGTTTCTTAGATAGAAATCTTCTGCAGTAAAACACTTTGTGAACTACCTGATGGGAAAAATATAATTTTGCAATAATCAGTCTTTTTTATAATCGCTACATTATGGGACATAATGATAATAAAACACTTCTTGGTCCCTTAACACAGATGTATCCCAGTAACACAGTATATCATATGTAAAGAACTTTACGGTTATTTACTGTATGCATTTTAAACTGGATATTTATGATATCTGATATTTTAGAGAGAGGGAGAATCCAGCCATCAGAAAAAAAAAAAAAACACCAAGCAAAAAAACTTACAGCAGACGTCAGAAGAACTCAAATTACTCTACATTCTGAAAAAAAAAAAAAAAAAAAAAAACAAAGTGGGGCTTACAACAATCAAATTGTACCAGTTTGGTACAAATACAGCCAATATTTTTAAACGCCAATGGATCTGAACAGAATACACTGTTCAAATGCTGCTGCACAGACTCAAAAGCTCATTGCTTCCTTAATAAAACATAAAAGAGAACAGCTTACTACTTGCTGCAATATCTTCCTCTTTATTATTACAAAGTGCTAATAACGTCACCATATAAGTGCAGATGAAAAACAAACAGGGTTCGGTGGCAGAACTAGAGACAGTAAAATAAAATAAATGCTGTCGGGACCAACATAGGTGCACCTCAACCAGATTGTTCAAGCAGTCAGACAAACGAACGTGCGCAGTATGTGCTAACATTCCAAACAGATGATGTTTCCATTTGTCTGATTGCTTGGGCAATCTGGTTGAGGTGCACCTATGTTGGTGCCGACAGCATTTATTTTATTTTACTGTCTCTAGTTGAGTGTGGAGTGACAGCCATTTACCACCACCCTCTGTGTCCTGCCACCCAGCCAGTTACCTACCCACCACACTACTGTCCTGCCCACACCCATATTCCCCAGTTTGTGTAATAGTCTTCTATGTGGCACAGTGTCAAAGGCCTTGCTGAAGTCCAGATAGGCCATGTCCACTGCCCTCCCCGATCCACCTCCCTAGTCACCCAGTCAAAAAATTCAATGAGGTTGGTCTGACATGACCTCCCCCTGGTGACCCTAACAATTTTAGACCACAACCCCAAAGCATTTGGACTTAGAGTCAAGCAAAGAATTTGGACCAGAATGGTAAATGTCACATTTTTTGGCACTCTGCAGCTCCACAACTACATATCTGACTGGACTGAATATTGCCAGATCCAGAGATCTATGATACCAGATGGCACATGCACAATTTCAGGCAAATCGGACTAACAGTTGCAAAGTTATTAAAGTGCAACATTTTGGGTTTAACATAGAAGTGGCCATGCAACCCTAACTACAAGTCACTACTGTGCCCTTTAATATATATCCGTTGTGAAGAAACTACATTAATGCATAAGTAAGGGCTGCTATTAAAGCAACAAAAAGTATGGAAATATGATGTTAGGGTTTTTAACCCTAAATCTGCATTCCCCCAAGCAGCCAAAGGGGACAAGGCAACACAAGCAACCACAGACATCCATTATCAGGTAAGACAAACAACATACAACTCTTATCATATGACACAAGAGACATCCATCATCATGGTCCAGCCCTTCAGTAGCCATAGATAGACATGCAGATGTGCACACTACCTAAGAACTGCAGTAAAAAATTTCCATAGGATCACATTGTAAATTGTAAGTAAGGAAGAAAATATGACAGGGTGTGTGATAATGCTATATTACCACACACCTCAGGTGAGTTATGAGGCATTAGGTGCAATTGACTGCCTTCAATCACCTGAGAAGTGTGGTTTATGATTCCCATAGGATCACATTGTAAATTGTAAGCAAGCAATAGCACACAGCAGGGTGTGCAACTATGTAAAATTGCTGCATGCCCCACATGAATTGTGAGGTATGAGGTACAGCCAAGTGTCTTCAATGACCTGGGAAGTGTGTTATATGATTCCGATAAGATCACATTATAAATTTTAAATGAGCATATCACACAGCATGGTATACAGTAATACTAAATCGCTACATGCCCCAGGTACGTTATGAGGCATGAGGTGCAGCGAGGGCCTTCAACCAACAGGGAGGTGCAATATAATATTCCCATTGTATAATATTCTAAATTGTAAGTAAGCAATAACACACAACAAGACATGCAGTAATGCCAAATTACTGCATGCCCCAGCTGGGTTGTGAGGCATGAGGTGCACCTGACTGCCACATCCACTTGGGAAGTGCAGATGTCTTCACTCAGATGCTGAAGGTACATATGCTGCCATGAAGGCACAGGGCCCAAAGGGCCCTGTGCTTCTATGCCCACATAGATGATTTCATGCAGATGCCGAGTGCCTTCAGCCACATCTGGCATGTATCTCCCTGGCTACAGAAGTGCTGGACCATGATGATGGATGTCTCTTGTGTCCTGTGAAAAGAGTTGTATGTTGTTTGTCTTACCTGATGATGGATATCTGTGGTTGCTTGTGTTGCCTTGCCCCCTTTGGTTGCTTGGGGGGGAATGCAGAGTTAGGATTGAAAACTCTAACATCATATTTCCATATTTTTGTCACTTTAATAGCAACCCTAACTGATTCATTAATGTAGTTTTTGTAAAGAATTTCCTTAGTTTTTGAGACAGTGTAATCATAGCCTTATTTGCCTGAGGGCTCATCCCTCCATGAATGCATATGTATGTACAGATGTGCAGATTAAGGAAGTATTTTTTCACAGAGAGGGTTGTGGATGCATGGAACGGCCTTCCGGAGGAGGTCGTGGAGTCAAAAACAGTGGTGGAATTCAAGCATGCATGGGACAGTCATAAGGCAATTCTAGGGGATGGGGGTAGGAAGAAGTAGACTGCTGGTTAACTAGGATCTGCAGCTTATCCAGTAGGCAGGGAAATGGGCAGACTGGGTGGGCCAAGCGGTCCTTATCTGCCGTCAAATTCTGTGTTTCTATGTTTCTATGTAGCTGTGGAAGGGCCCTGTGCTTTCAATGATAGGACATCAGTGATCAAATTGTCAGCATAGACATCTTATTAGCCCAACTCATGTAAGGAAAGGCAAGGCAAATTTTATTTATATAGCGCCCTATCCAACGGCTCAGAGTGCTTAACAAAATAACAATAAAATATAATAAAACAACCCCAGAATAAATTAATTCAGATCAGATTAAAAGCTACTCTATACTGAACATTTTTGAATCTCTGCCAAAACAAAATTCCATGCAACTGCAATGCCATTCCATGCCACAGGTACAAAAAGATGTTTTGACCAGGATTTGAAAAATGACAGCTTTGATACACATGAAGTAGGATAATATTAGGTCTATGTTGAAAATTTTGGGTCAACATATTAAATATTTCCAAAGTTATGAGCTTATTGTGGCCCAGTGGCATCAGCAATAGCAAATTACTCCCCTGCATCCTTTCTGTGACCACACTATCCACCTACCCTAAACTTCTCCTTAACTCTCCTTATGTGTTTTCCTGAGCTGTCCTATCATTTTGCCTATGTATACCTGGTATGCCCAGGTGCCCAGTTTAAACATATATTTGTGCCTATGTATATACTTATGCCTGCCTATGTACAATTGTTTATGCTGTATTACACTGCCTATTGCACTCTACACCTTGTAAATGTATGCTACTCCAAATATGTACCTTGTTGTATATTTACCTAGGTATATATTGTTCTACTTCCAGCAAAGTCATAAGAAGGACAGGTCTAATGCATCTACACTGAAAAGTTATAGTGGTATAGGTTAAATCTGAGTAGGAAACTGTTTAAGTGTCCTCGCAGATCCAAGAGTTATTTCTGAGCTTGGTGTTGGTGGTGATGGTGATGGTGGGAGGTGGGGTTGTATATGCAAAAACAATGGTGAGGAAAACCCCAAAGTGCCCAGTTACCCAGCATATTGTGAAGACTGTCCACTGTGAGGATTTGTCTTTTTTTTTATCACAACTCTATTTTTCCTCCTCCGGTCAGCTGCCCCATTCCAACTGACCCCCCAGCCCCATCTCCCAGAATAGCTGGTGCTTACCTTGTACCCAGCCTGGAAGTGGAGCCTGTGGGGAGTCAGTCATCATTCAGCTGCTGCCAGCATTTTTCTGCCTCCAGTTATCTCCCAGGAGCCAAAGGAGCAGGAGTGCATGTGCATGGAGGCTAGAGCTAGGACCTCTCATGGCCAAAGAGCCTTCAGCTTTAGGGCCCCCTCCTGGTTCAACACACTGCCCCCCTCCATCTCCGAAGCTCCAACTATATCGTGCTTCAAAACTTCCTTAAGTAACCACCTTATTAACACCCGATGCTGTAACTGCCACTAGTCAAAGCCGTACTCAATACTTATGACAAAGCTTATTACTAAGCTGCTAAGGATGATATAACTCTGGTATTGTTTGCATCCATCCTACCTGTACCAGCTTGTTTGTATCTATGTCTTAATTTTACTGTTATACTTATGTGTTGTACTGCTATACTGTGTATTTTGGTTTGTCTTACTGTGACAAGGTACCTTTGTAAATGAGCCTATGGCTCAAAGGTTTTCCAAACTGCTGTTTAAATAAAATAAAAATAAAATAAATAAAAATGTGCCCTACAGCCCTGGTGACGGCTCCTGTCCCCAACCCCATAGCCTAACACCCAGCCCCCTCTAATCCTGTGTAACTCCTAGCCTCCACTAGGGGTCACCATTGGCAGAGGGGTGCCACATCCCCTCCCCAGAGAGGAGAGCCTGCCTGTCAGCAGCTCAGTCCAGCTCTGCCCCCCCACTGACGACCTCTGATGACCTGAGCTTGTTCCCGAACCCAGGTTGCTGGCGTGCCATGAGTTAAGGTGTCCAGCACCTCAGCACCACAGGGCTGGCATGTGAGGATTTGTCTTGAACACCAATTCGTATCTTTCATGGGGAATGAAGATGAATCCTCAGTGTTTAAAATTATAAACAATAAATGTAAGAAACTCCATGTACTAAGTGTAACTGGTGGCAGGCATATTTTTTGTGAAAACCCACCCCCAAAAAAACAGGCAATACTAAAAACTATGATGTATAAACTCATGACAGGTCCATTACCAGGTGGAGTTAACATGGTTCGACTGAACCCCCCCTTTTTGACTGAGCACTGTAAGTTTGTAAACCTCTCCCTCCCTGCCTTTTTGTCAAGCCTAATTTTTTTGTTTAGCAGCCAGGTTTGTGCCCACAACCTGAGATCTTCAGTGGGGTGGATCTTCAAGAAGTATACAATGGCATCCAAGATGTTCACTTTCTTGGTGCCTTGTGGGCAAATGTTTCCTCTGCATTTAAAAACTCTTAATAATCCCAATTTCTGTGGTCAAACATTGGCTGCTCTTTAGGAATCATCTGACTGCGAAACACATGCTGCAGCAGTGTTGCCTTTGCTTACTGTGTGAATCTGTGAGCAAAGTGCTTTCAAACATTTTTGAAACCGAGGCCCAGGGATTTGTAATACACAAAGCAGATATTAGGCTAGATTTTTTAACACTTGAGGCACAGTTTTGCTGCAGTGGTGCTACTCATGCCAGGGCTGTTATACCACCTAAAATGTGATTATTCAGTAGACACTGACAGGTCTGCAAGCTGAAGCAGACTAAATAGACTGCAAGTTTTTTTCATGCTGGCTACTTTTATATGTTTGTATGTCTAACATTTGGCATAGGTACCACAGGATGTGCATCAAAAATGATGCATGCACCAAACTTCTGATATATGCATCAAGTTTTTTCAGTAAAGTGAGTGAAGTGTCATAAATGCATCAGATTGCATGAAAATCATCTGTATGTGTTCTGGCACATACTGTATAAAGGGATGCAGCTGCAGCAGTAAAACTCCAAGTACTTCATCCAAACTTCTGAAATTCCAGGCCTTGAGCTTTTCAGGAAACAATCCCCAGCAATGTTGAGACCATTGTTCACTACTGTTTATGATGATTGTGCGCATGCGCAAGAAAAATGTTTTGCGGCAGGTTTCTGCAGAAGCAGGTTGTGGAGGCATGGCATTGTTGTGCCCAATGCCCCCACAGCCTGCAAAGGCTTTTCCCCCATCCCCCAATGCTGTGGCACACTGCTGCTGATACTAGTTCAGCCAGCGTGCCACAACTTTCTAAAAAATCAGCCACTGCAATCAGGGGTCGCCTCGTCATTGCAACGTCAGCCATCCACTGCAATGAGGGAGCGACCCATCATTGCAGGGCAGGATGTAGGATGTGTGATATTGTTTGTGAACATGGCGGTGGCTTGCCGCCATATTCACAAACAATATGTACCCCCCCAATGTTTATTTGCTGACGGGGGAGCCCACTCCCCGTCAGCATAATGTGCCCCCCTGTTTAATTGTGTGCCAAAGGGGTGCCCAATCCCTGTCGGCAGAAAGAAATCCTCTTTGTTGTTTGCCAACTGGGGTACCCAGTCCATTGAGCAGAAATATATCCCCTTTGTTGTTTGCTGATGGGGTGCCTAATCCCATCAGCAGAAAGAAATCCCCTTTTTGTTGTTTGCTGATGGGGCTGCTAAATTCTCGTCAGCAGAAATAGATCCCCCCTGTTGTTGTTTTCTGACGGGGGTGCCCAATCCCCCGTCAGCTACAGCTGTCCTCCCAGACTCTGGTGGCACGCTGGGAGCCCACCCCAGCGTGGCCCATGCCCCTGAAATGTTGAAAGTGTCCCGCGACGTTTTCTTGTACCTGAAAGAAAGGAAACAGTCCCTCGTAGTCTCCTCGCACCCCCTCCCACAATCCACACCCACCCACTTACTTACCTCCGGAGCTTGGCGTGACGATCTTCACTGGACCAGGAACACATCTGCACTCTACAAAGCCGACCGCGAACTGAGGAAATGCCGGTAAGCTGTATAATGTAATAAATAGTGTTTTTTCAACTTTAGTGCATATCTCAGGCATTTTGGGGAATTTTTTCACCAAATTTTCAACATGGGTTTTTTGGGACCCCTCCTCATAATTTATTGAACTGTCATGGCGTTAATAGGCCCCAAAAGGTGGTTTCATGGTCACTGTGTGGAATCACCCTTTGGGGCCGATTAACAAAATGACAGTGCCAGTGTTCATGAGGTGAGCTCTCAAAAAGCCTATGTTCTAAATTTGGTGGAAAATATCCCCAAAATAACTGCTTTATGAGTGTGCATTGCGCAGTTGCTATGTACGCTTGTAACTTCGCGAATTTACAATATTTTCATGCCAGATTTTCAACATTGGCATTTTGTCACACCTCCTTGTGAGCAGTATAGCTGTCATTGTTCACATCCTGGCCGAAATGTGTTTTTGTGCTTCCGGCACATAATAGCGCGGTCACTGTGGGAAATCAGTGTTCAGAACCTTTTTCAGGGGCGACCCGGGAAATAAACAGTACATAAAATAGAAGACAGTGGTACATATACAGGCTGAGAGTATACAGTATGCAACAGCTTACAAATCCATGAGGCATAGCCTTCTTATCTATGAGTTGTAAATGTCTAACTACTTAATCTGTTGTTCATTTGTTCATGCTTCAGAAACATACAAAGTAATGAGACAGTACCTTGAATTCATTAGGTAACGACAGTGTCACTGTTCCTGAGCAGAGGTCCTAAAATCCCTATGTTGAAAATTTGGTGACGAAACTCCATAGCATGACTGTGTTACAAGCGTTCGTTGAACTGTTTCCATGCACCCTTGTAACTTCTCAAATTTGTAATACTGTCACGCCACATTCTCAACAGTGGCATTTTTTCACAACTTCTTATTTACATTACAGCTGTCATTTTTCTCATCCTGGCTAAAATATGTTTTTGCTTTCCTGTGGACAATAGCAGGGTCACTCTGGGAAATCAGTATTTGGGACAGATTAAGAACGACTGAGTGAGAGGGGGGAGTGACCGAGCTCAACTGAGCTCTGTCAGGACTGCTGCAGATTTGTTTGTGGCAGACAAAGGCCCCAACACAAGAGCCCAGAACAAAAGGGCAGCCTGCAGCACTGGGAGAAACAGAACGAGAGAGCGAGTGAGGGAGGGGGAGTGAGTGAACTCTCTGAAGTGCTGTCAGGACTTCTGCAGATTTCTTTGTGGGCAGAAAAAGGTGTCGATACAGGGATAGGGGCCCAGTACAAAAGTCCAGCCTGCAGCAATAGGAGAAACAGTACAAGTGAGTGAGACAAGGGGACTTAGTGAGCTCAATGGAGCTCTGTCAGAACTGCTGGGATTTCTTTGTGGGCAGAAAAAGGAGCCAGTGCAGGCAGGAGCCCCGTACAAAAGGGCAGCTTGCAGCATCAGGACAAACAGCATGAGAGATGAGAGCTCTGTTGGGACTGCTGCGGATTTCTTTGTGGACAGATAAAGTTGCCAACACAGCCAGGAGCTCCATGCAAAAGCGCAGTCTGCAGCGGCAAGAGAAACAGAATGAGAGAGTGACAGAGCGGTAGTGAGTGAGCTCAGCGGAGCTGTAGTGTGACTGCTGCAGATTTCTTTGTGGGCAGAAAATGTGGCAACACAGGCAGAAGCCAAGTACAAAAGGCTAGCTTGCAGTGCCGACAGAAATGGAATGCGAGAGTGACAAGGGGGAGTGAGTGAGCTCAGTGGAGCTGTGTCGGGACTGCTTCAGATTTCCTTCTGGCCAGAAAAAGCTGCCAATGCAGGCAGGAGCCCCATACAAAAGGGTAGCCTGCAGTGCCAGGAGACACAGAACGACCACATGAGGGAGGGGGAGTCGATGAGCTCAACGGGGCTTTGTTGGGACTGCTGCAGATTTATTTGTGGGCAGAAAAAGACAGCAATGCATGCAGGGGCCCAGTACAGAAGGGCAGCCTGCAGTGGCAGGGAAACCAGAATGAGTGAGTGAGTGAGCTCAACCAAGCTGTATTGTAACTGCTGCAAATTTCTTTGTGGGCATAAGAAGGCAACAACACAGGTAGCATCCCAGTAGAAAAGGGCACCCTGCAGTGCCTGCACAACAGAATGAGCGAGTGAGAGAAGCGGAGTGAGTGAGCTCAACTGAGCTTTGTTGGGACTGCTGCAGATTTCTTTGTGGGCAGTAAAAGGCACCAACAGAGGCAGGAGCCCAGTGCAAAAGGGCAGCCTGCAGTGCCAGGAGAACTGGAATGAGTGAGTGAGACAGGCAGACTAAGCGACCTCAACGGAGTTCTGCCGGGACAGCTGTGGATTTCTTCATGGGTAGAAAAAGCCACCAACACAGGCAGGAGCCCAGTACAAAAGGGCAGCCTGCAGCACCAGGAGAAATAGAATGAGTGAGTGAGACAGGGGGAGTGAGCCACCTCAATGGAGCTCTGTCAGGACAGCTGCATATTTCTTCCTTGGCAGAACAAGGTGCCAACGCACGCAGCAGCCCAGTACAAAAGAGCAGCCTGCAGCACTGGGACAAAGAGACTGAGCCACTGACAGGGGCCCACTGCGCAAGCTCAACAGACCAACGTAATCAACATTCAGCATTGACAAATGCTTGTTAAAGTGTGATGCCATCATTACGTAATACATTACATACCCCAAACCCAGCAGTTCAAGTCACATTCACTGGAGTGCTTGTCCCAGGTACACTTATTGTAAACTTTATTAGAAGGCACAGAAACTTTAAACTACAGAGGGATTTTAAGCAGATGTGGGTGAACTTGTCTCATCCATTGTGTAGTTTGATGTTTGGATAGGCATGAGTGTGTGGTAGTGGGGTTCATGTTTTCCTGTGCTCACAGAAAGGTCTGCTTCTGAACTGGCCAGGCTGGTGCTAAACCATTGAATGTTGGCTTGCCCCTCCTCACCAATGTGATTCCAATTAGTCCACATTCAGTGGCAATGGATCAAGGAGGGAATACACCTATGTGGTTGAATATGAGGCAGTTGTTGCTAATGTTTCAGCATACCTCAGGCACCATAGCACCCACCACCACTGCCAGAAAGATGCCCTGTTGCTAGTGCCTCCTAGTGGCCCCACCAAGTGGGCTTTCACTAGGCAGGTTTGGGACAGATAGGGTGGAACCATAGGTGCCTTTCCACAGAATGGTGCTCCTAATCCTATGGGTGATTAAGTGGCAGATATTCCATAAGAAGTACCAGAGACTGGCCCCTGGGAAAGAAGAGCATCATTAGACTTCTGCTCCATCTCCCTGCCAATTGGGACTATGGGATCATGAATTGAACCCATGGCTCCCTGAATGGAAGGCAATCACCTCTGCCATTATGCCATTAGAGTGGCTCAGGCACTGTACTTCTGGCTGAGCCTGTCAACTAAATCCTAATTTGATGTGAACATGAAAATCAATTAAGAAAACTGAAAAATAAAGACTAAGCTGCTGTTCACCACAACACATAAACTTAGCTAAGTAGGTGCTGTCAAAAGGTTATTTAATAAGACATTACTGCAATTAAATGACTCCTGTTTGGTCTTACAGCTTAATGGTACTGCATAAAATTTCCATAACATTTATCACTCCATGTTCTGAGCTGCTCCCGCCACTATATGCTCATGTCATTCCCCTCCATCTCAGACCACTCCTATACCTTTCCCAATCTAGCCTCATCTCCACTCAAAGTACTATACCTTTCCTTTACTAACTAAGGCTTCACAGACTTCCAGCCTGAACTTCCTGTCAAATTTCCTACTATATCCTTATCTATGTCTCCTACACTGTCTTTTCCCTATGCTCTGTCATGTGCACTCTTACTCCCCACCTTGCACTGTATTGCACAGCTATTGAACAGCTATTGAACAAATAAATCTGCTGCTACTGTATATGTACTACTTGTAATGTGTTGTACATTATCTAAACTTTTTGTGCTGCTAATGTGTGTATGTATATATATATATATATATATATATATATATATATATATATATATATATATATATATGACTTGTTATTTATCCACTATATTTGTTTGTACAGTATTGTTTTATTGTACTGTTTTTTGAATGCTATTACCACTGTAATGTCCCTTACTCCCAGTTCACACCTGGAAATGAGCCCTGGTTAACTGTGCCTTTCCTGGTCACCAACTTTTAAATAAAATAAATAATTAAATAAACATTACAGTATTTAACTAAGTGTGATGAGCTGATTGTGAAGTCTGACTTGTAAAGCTTTTGTTTCATTACGCATAATATGGGGTTTAGGCTGGGCTTTACTAGTGTTCTAAGACAATACTAGAGAATCCTCTGTCACCACCTAATCACCCACAACAGATTCATAGTACTTACAGAACCCAGCACAGAACAGCAGGCAGAAGAGAGTATATGACAGGGCCTTCTAACACCAATATGCAAGTTAATAACACTGAGAGGGCTGGGACTAGCAGAACAGTAGCACTTAGTAGTAGTAGTGATATTGTACTGGACTCCATTTTGAAATTACAGAGAAGAAACTGTACAATCACAATCCAAAGAACTGCCTGGCCAGCTGCCTGACAAATGTTCATTGTTGTCGATGAAAAAGCTGCTGAGGGACTAGGGACGATGTGGTGGTCCTTATACTGATCTGCTGGAGGTGGTTAACCTCACAAGCCTGTTGTACTTGATTTTGTCTCCTCTTTAAAGGAATGGTGAAAAAAGGGTAGGGAGGAGTCAGGTGTGGGGTCTTCAGAAGCTGCTCTTAAAACTTTAGTAGAATGACTGGTTTATTGCCTCCCAATAAGGGCTGTGTGGCATTTTAAAATTTAAACTGAACAGAATTCCACATATTTGTTTTGCACATTCCACCTAATTCCATGGAGATTCATCAAAAGCAGAATGCTTGGAATTTCAATGTGGAAAGGTGAAATGCTTTTCCTCGAATTAAGGATCCACCTATATTCCACAGACCGTTTGCACAACTGTTTGACATTAATTCTACAGAACACAGTTAGCCGATAGCATTAAAATGCACACAATTACTGTTTTAACCCTTGTATAGGAATAAGTTGATTATCAGTTGTGTCTTCTGCATTGTTAATTAATGTTCTCATGTATCCTATTTGTTGCCATGAAGTGCACTGGGATTTTGCATATGTATCAAATAAAATTCAGACAACCATCTTAGTTAATTGGCAATTGATTTACACAAATCAATTGATAAAAACAAACATGTTCACTAAGAAGTGAGCAGGCACCAACTTAAAGCATGGAGAAATTCTTCCATATATAGCTCTAACATGTGGTATCACCTCTGAAAATTAACAAAATTGAAAAAAGTAATTTAAGAACAGAAACACCCACCCAATCTGTTAAGCGGAAGTGGACCAGTTATGACTGGTTTCATTGTATTTCAGACCCATCATTAATTATTAATGATCACAGCTACTATAAGCACCAAAGATCAAGCAAGCAAACTGAACAATTTATATAAATCCTGGAATATACAGCTCAAAAGAAAGTGGTGTCATAATATTGTACTTGATGAAAGTGAAAAAGTCTGTATCCTCACAGAAGGGGGGCACAACTTCTCCAAGCCTAAAAATACCCTGTGACTTTAAAAGTAAGGAAGTTCCATAATAATAACTAAATCATAACTGTATGTCCACAATCTCTTTAAACAAAAATTGACAAGAGATTTTGTGTAAAATCTAATATGGACTTCAGCATTTAGGCATATGACAGAGATAGAGCACTATCTAAAAACAGACCGACATGGTAATACCACTACTATGTTCTGACAAAATTCATTACTATGCAAAAGAATGTTGGTATATATGTTTGCAGTGTAGGAAACCATTATTTCAGTAGGTGAAGACAATTTTGAGAAAAAGAGACAATTTCTGTGGAGGAGGGGCTACACAATTTAAAGGGTCTCAATTATGTCAGCAAATGAGTATTAGAAATGGGAAGCACAGTAAAAATAGAGGTATCAAAACAATTTATACTATACAGACTCCATTTTTATGCAAAACACATGCCAACATAATTAATAACAGAACAGAGCTTCCATATATATTTGTATTGAAGCAATGTAAAATGAGCAAAGAATACCACAGAAGCATAAACTACAATATAACAGTTTCATTGTTTTTTACAGAGACCATTATTAAGAAGTGCAGTGCCCCATACTAAAATAACTCCCAATTATTTCACAAAAAAGCGTCTAATTCTATATTTTCACTCAAAACCCAGCACTTCTCATGCCCCCAGCTGGTAGATCCAGAATCTTTCACGTCAACCAATTTTCTGCTCCCAGTCCCCTCTACATGGTCCCATAATAACTTTCTCAATACCCACAACATGTGTATGAATACCAGATACTTATTACAGATGTTTATCAATGGTGTTTGAAACTTCACCCCTCTGTGCAGCTCAAATATGCTCACCGACATGTACCTTGAATTGTTGGATCTTCAGTCCAGCATAATATGAGCTGCATGAACAAAACACAACATAAACCACTCCATAGATGTTACAATTGATAACATCTTTTATATTCATTCCCCTACCATTTTTAGTATCCATAAAGGTACTTGTTTGTTTGATATAAGTGCAGCAAATACACCCACCATAATGGAAAGTTCCACTGGGTGGAGGGGCAACAAAGAAATTTGGGGATATACTACTACAGTTAGCAGGTTTGAAACCTCTGAATCTCTAATATTCTGGGGACTCAAAAGACAACAGTTGGTACTGTTTCAACTACATGCTTTAGCCTGGTATCTATTCTCAGAATTCCCTAATTATGGGACATTATGTTTTTAATATCCCCAGCTCATATACCACATATACTATATGTAATCACAAAAGCACAAACAGGAGCCCTTTCCCTTTTATTATTAAATAGTGGTGTAAGAGAAGATGCCCTAAGATAAGTGATAAGAGTTCACATAGTCTACGATGGCTAGAATGGAGGTTTAGCTATGCCCACATTCCTGAAACTGTTTAATGTGCTCTGCCTTTTTTATGGGAAAATCTTTAGCATCTGTACCATTCCATAATGTTCTAATTAACTGGCCCTTTGAGATGTTATGGGCAACATGTGGGGGATGACAGTTATTGAACGTCAAGAGACTATTCCTATCCATTGCTTTCTGAAACAATTTGGTTCCTACGTGCTCACTACTGATTTAAAAAAATCTGGAGGTCAAGAAAATATATTGTATTTTGAAGAACTGTGGCTTTAAGCACTAAATTTTGTTCTTCTAAGGTTCTTGATTAGTGTAAATGTAGGATTGTTGTCATGCACTATTCTTACAAACATTTACTATCAATATCAGACATAAGGGGAAGTCGAGGTACTGAAGCCCCCAATTTATGAATTCAGCCATCAGTCAGACACTTATTACTCGGGTTTTGCAGCAGCAGCACAAACTAAATTATTCTTTGTTCTGTGATTATCGGCTTGCAGCTGCTGCTGCATTCCCAACTTCTGACTTGACTGTTAGTTTTTCCCCGACTTCAGGATGCAATGACTGTGGTGTTATGTTGATCCACTGGGAGAGGTCTACCCATCCCATTGCAGCACCATGTCACAGATCATCATTGCACTTCAATGATAGCATCCTGAAGTTTCTCTTTTCAACGTTTCTAATGATGACAGTGCACCCTGTATCGAGTCTTCAGGCCATCACATTTTTTTAAAAAGCAATTGAAAACCTACCAAAGGCTTAGTGTGAGGTTTCTAAGGCACTCTTTGAAGATGGGAGAGAGAAAGAGAGAGAGAGAGAGAGATGGAGAAGAGCAAGAGAAGAGAGAGAGAAGAGAGAGAGAAGAGAGAGAGATGGGAGTGTTTTCTTTTTATTATTCAAGTCAGTTACCAGCAAGCTTTGTATCCATTCATTTGTGAGCTACATCATGAATTTTAAGTTCATTGTGCTCCCTGTCTTGAAAAAGAGATGAACCCAAGCTTAATTTAGTTTAAATCTGCTGGGTATTGCCAACACACTGAAAGAACTGTTCATTTTTTAGTACATGCAGTCTTCTTCGTGAGTCTGTGTATGTAGACTGATCCAAAGTTGTACATGTATAACAGTGTAACTTGTATTATGAAATTAAATTTTCTACATTTTTATTCAAATAAAGAATAGTTTCTGTCATGAAGTGACTGCTAATTCTGACAGCAATATTTGCAATCTGTATGGCATCTCCATGATCTGTTTTAGAAATGTCCTCAAAAACAACCCAATTAATATGGCAGAAAAAAAAGGAACTAGTATGCTGTGTATTTAGGGATTAAAATTATCAGATACACTATTTAGGAGTTATACATAGATACATAGATGTTGGCGGCAGATAAGGGCCTTGTGGCCTATCTAGTCTGCCCTATCCCTGTTTCTAATGCTTAAGGTACCCTACATGCTACAAACCCCCCCCACCCTAGTCTGAGAGTTTCCATGTGCCTATCCCACTCATTCTAGAATCCTTGAAATGTGGCCACCCCCACCACTTCCTGGGAGAGACTGTTCCATCTTTCCACTACCCTTTCAGTGAAATATAATTTCCTCAAGTTCCCTCTAAGTTTTCCACCTTTTAGTCTCATGCTGTGCCCCTTGTTCTGCTATTTCTCTTCATGTGGAAGATGCTCCCCTCTGGTACCCTGTTGAACCCCTTTATATATTTGAAGGTCTCTATCATGTCCCCCCTCTCTCTCATTTCCTTCAGGGAGTACATATTTAGAGCTCTGAGTCTCTCCTAATATAACTTATGCTGCATCCCGATACCATTTTGGTCACCCTCCTCTGTACCGTCTCCATCCTGTCTGTGTTTTTTTGGAGATGGGGCCTCCAGAATTGAACACAGTATTCCAGATGAGGCCTTACTAAGGAGTTGTACAACGGTACCACCGCTTCCTCCTTCTATTTGTTATACCCCTCCCTATGCACCCTAGAATTCTGTTAGCCTTTCCAACTGCTTTATTGCACTGTTTAGCCACTTTGAGGTTGTCTTCTATGACTACCCCTAGATTCCTTTCCTCGGTGGTGGCCTCCAGTGTTACCCCATCTAGTTCTTACACAGTCCTAGGATTCCCTCTCCCTAGATGCATAATCTTACAATATTTTGCATTGAAACCGAGCAGCCATTCCTTGGACCAGTATCCTAGCCTCTTTAGATCCCTCCTCATTTTTTCTATATGTTCCTGTGTATCTACTGTACCCTGTTACATAGCTTTGTATCACCCGCGAACAGGTTATCCGTCCCTCCCTTCTAGATCCTCTGCAATATTGCTTATGAAGACATTGAAAAGTACTGGTCCCAGCACTGATCCTTGGGGTACACCACTTGTTACCCATCCCTCCTGTGAGCTAACCCCATTTACCACCACTCTTTGTGTTCTGTTACTCAACCAGTTTCTAACCCATGTGACCACCTCTGTCCCCAATCCCTGATTTGTCAGCTTGTGGATTAGTCTCCTGTGTGGGACTCTGTCGAAGGCCTTCCTGAAGTCCAGGTAGGGCACATCTACCACTGTGCTCTGGTCTATTTCCTTTGTCAGCCACTTGAAGAGATCAATCAAGTTGGTCTGGCATGACCTCCCTGCAGTAAATCCATGTTGCCTTGGGTCCAGCAGCCCCCTTGTCTCTAGGCAGTCCACCAGCCTTTCCTTAAGTAGGGTTTCCAACATTTGACCTACTATCGAGGTCAAACTGACCAGGCTGTAGTTTCCTGCCTCCTTCTTGCTACCACTTTAATATAGGGACACCGCTTGTACCCTCCTCGCTCCTTTATCTAGGGCTGCCGGGAGTGGATATCCGCTGCTTACAGCTGGTGCAAAACGCGGCAGCTAGGCTGTTGACTGGAAGCCCGAGGTCCAACCATATAACACCTGTGCTTCATGAATTGCACTGGCTGTCTGTACTGTGGTGGATCACTTTCAAGGTCATGTTGATGACCTATAAAGCCCTACACGGTTTGGGACCTTGCTACCTGAAAGAACTCCTGACTTCTTACTGTCCTTCCCGCTCCCTCTGATCCTCTGGTGAGGGATTGCTGGAGATTCCCAGGGTAACTTTAAAAACATCTGGTGGAAGAACATTTGCCTTTATGGCCCCTACCCTGTGGAATTCTCTACCTTGCCAGATACACAATTGCCTGACTGTGGAGAGCTTTAAAAAAGCTTTAAAGACCTTCCTTTTTAACCAAGCATTTTTAGTGACTTATATTATATTGGATCGTGTTCTGAATTTAATGTTGTTTATAATTATGGTTTTAATATTGTATAAATGATATTGTAAAGGCGTCCTGAGCTTTTGGAAGGGTGCCTTATAGAAATAAATATTTACTTACTAACTTACTTACTCTTCCACTCCTCCAGAACCACGCCTGTTTCTAGTGATCCACTGAACAGCTTAGCCAGAGGTTTAGCCAGTTCCTCCAGGAGCTCATTTAGGACCCTTGGGTGTATCCCAGCAGGCCCCATAGCTTTATCCACCCTAAGTTGTTCTAGTCCTCTTTTTACTCTGTCCTCAGAAAAAGGTTTAATGTCCACCCCTTCTCCCTGTTTGCCCTCCTTCATTAATGAGGGACTATCACCATTGTCTTCTTCCATGAATACGGAGCAGAAGTATTTGTTGAGGATGGTTGCCTTGTCAATGTTTTTCTCCACTACCCTGCCTCCCTCTTCCCTAAGTCTCACAATCCCTCCCCCTGTCTTCCTTCTCTAGTTACTATACCGAAAGAGTGCCTTTCCTGCTTCCTTCACCATTTTAGCTAGCTGTCCTTGGTTTCGGCCTTTGCTGCCCTTACTGCCTTGTTCGATTCTTTTCATTTTTCCAAGTATTCTTGCCTGTCCTCCTTGCTTTGTGTTGCCTTGTACCTCAGAAATGCCATCTTTTTTCCTCTTACTAGCTCTGCTACTCCTCTCAAGAACCACAGTGGTTTCCACTTTCTTTTGCTCTTTTGTGGTTCAGAGCATGAATAAAGAGTGTCTAGACGCTCACTCATAAATAAAATATGATTAATATCCTGATATAATTCAAACACTAAATCCAGAAAACATGATGCAGCTGGATCTATGGCCCTTAATGTTTAACAAATGTATTTTCTGCATTGTAATATGAAAAATTAGCAGAATTTTCTTTAATACGGCATACAATAAGTATTTGCCATCTGATTGTATTGCAGCAGTACAGTATCGATGCATTCGTAAGCAATCTATTAAACCACCCAATGATACTTCAGAAAAATAACACTACTAATAATAAAGCTGAATAATGTTTTCTATTTCTAGTGGTAATATTTGCTGGGCTCTTGCAGAGAAGTAGCCTAAGAGGGAAGTAAGACATATTGTGAAGGAGTGCAGTGGCAGTTAAAACTGTTGTACTACATACTATCCAAAAGTGTATGCTGTCATATGGGTAAATAAGCAAAATATGAGTCTACTGTTGCCACCAAAAGCACATTAGGTAAACACAAAATACCTACAACCATCACTGCAGCAGTTGCATACATCTCAGTGGTTGAACGTTATGAATGACATCCATAATTTAACCCCTCATTATTGCTCTAAGCTACTTGAAGAGGTGCTGTTCATAGAGAAGTTGCTATCTTCCATTGCAAATTTGACTTAAAACTGTCCAAAGACATTCACAGTAAGATATGATACTAAATTAAAATGTACACAGCTACAGTCACTAGGTTCCAGTGTTCTGAACTTTTATCTTTAGGTTTAATAATGTCTCCCACCTTGTCCCATATTTTGAGTGTGTTTCCCACAGATGCCTCAGGAGACACTTCACAAGCAAAGGGTCAGAGGTTTGATTCTAGGTGGGAACAACTATTTGGAAAGGCAATGTGGTCTAGGAGTTAGAACACAGGCTTAAGCACTGCAAGATCCCAGGTTCAAATCCTGTTGCAGCTTTGTAATCCCCAAGTGACCTTGTAGAAGCAGGACCCCACTGGTGGTGAATCAATCAGAATTCCCCTTTTTGCTTCTTGGGGACCACCCCCAAAGGGGATACTCAGAAGCTGAGGCAAGGAGGAGTCTCCAGTGGCCCTTCAACCCATCTGGCCCCAACTTCCTTCCATATCTTCTCACTGACTACCCCTCCCTTGACTGACCCTAGGTTCCTTGGTCCTCATCCCAGCCCACCCCCAGAAACCCAGTGAAAAGCCCTTCTTGAAATCAGTTTACAGGAGCTCGCGCCTTTGCCTTTGGGTAACCCAGAGTCCATGCCACCACCACCTCCTGGACATTGGGCATCCGTGCCAGGGCATATCCCCATTGCCCCTCCTCCATATCTTGGTTAATTCCACCCATAGTTGAAATTATACCCTCACCTGCTGTGTCCCCCCACTGCCCCTGCTGGGGCCACCCCACTGACATCCCTCGAAAGGGCTTGTCCTGATACTGCCAGCTCCCTTGCCCCCTTCTCCCCCCACTTGCCTGCAGCTAGAAGCCTAGTGCATGCCCCTGCATTTCGAACACACATGTTTAAATTTGCAATTTGAACATGTGCAACCTGTTTTGTTGAAACCCCAGCAGGTCTTGGTGCCTGAGGCTAGGAAGCTTTTCATCCCATGCTCCCCCTTTGCTGCCCCGCCTGCCTGGACAGGGACATGGTCTTCACCAACAGTTCCAAATGTGTGCTGTCCCACAGTAAGTCTCCCTTTGCTGCCATTCACCTCCAGAAGACCTCATCATACTTGAGCCATCCATAACCTATCTTGGTCTTGTATGTGTCCCTGATGGTCGCCATATATGTCAGCAAGGGAATGGCCAACTCTGGCCACTTCTTCAGCACTAGCACACTGTATATGGTAAAACCTGTTTGCCAATTGTCATAGGTTTTTCCTTTCCACTTCACCTCCTCTGCCTTGTAACCCACCACGGCCAGTGCCACCGCCTTCTTGGACTTTCCCACCGACTCCTTCTCTTCATATTTCGTGGTGGTGTCCTCGTTAACCAACCCGAATATGTCCACATACTCCCCTTTCCAAATCCTCTCCTTGAGTGAAGCCAGTACATGGTCCTCCAGGGTGTAACCCAGGGGCCCTTCATATTTCTGGCCCCCCCCAGGGTTTTCCCCTCTCTCCTCCCGCCTCTCATTGCCCTCCTTCCCTTTAATTGCCTTCAACGTCTTCTGCAACTTCTCGATCCCTGCTTCCCCCAAATCCACCGGCAAACCCTCCAAGTACTCTCTGAGGTCACCCTCACTGGAGATATCCACTCCATCCTTACCCCTGTCTGGGCTTTACTTGTCCTGTTCAGGTTTGGGCTGTGGCTCCGGGGTGGTGCTGGGTTGGCACTGGCCCATTGTGGTCTCTTCCTGGGCTGTCCCCTTCCCGGGCTGTCCCCTTCCTGGATGTTCCTCCCACTCGTTCTGCTACCTCTTCCTCCTTTCTCCACTTTGCCTCCTTCATCATCCTTTTGATGGACATCTGGTTCTTCTTGGGTGCTGTTCCTGCGAAAATGCTATGGGCAGAAAAACACACGTCAACAATGCCAATGGTCTATCCCTGCCAGGCCCCTTCCGGCCTCCCTTTCCTGGGGCTGACCCTGGCTGGCTCTGACCTCCTGTCCCTTGCCACCTGTGGAGGAAGGTACCACAAAACACACTTCCTGCCATCCTGTTCTATATTGACCGATGGCACCCCCGACTCCCGAATTCCAGTCCCCCCTTCACCCAGGGACCCATGCCTGTATGTGCACCAGGCTTCAACTCAGTGTCAAATTAGACCATAGCCCCTCTACCCATACAGAACTTGCATTTTCTATTAAATTTGGTCCCAGCTTGAACCTGAATGAAACGAAAGTGGTGCCTTTGACAACTGGTGATTCCACGCAGCGATATATCTGCTTAGTCTCAAGCTATTTGATATGTGGAACAGGCCTCCCCATCTCATTCCCTGATCTGACATGCATATGTGTGGCACAAGGATGGCCTCACCCATCGTGTTCACATTCTTTGTCTGCTGCCCCGGCCGCCCGCCCTCCATTCCCCTGGAGCCTCCTCACCCCAATGGATGGGTTCCTCATCCGAACCCACAGCCCCAGCCCAGTCGTGATTCCTCATGTAGGCCATGCCTCACAGCTCCACACCCGACTGCTTGCCATTGCCCCTGCATCCCACCTGGTCAGCTGCTACGTCTACTGCACCAAGCCACAAAATCACATTTTCTTTTTTTTTGTGTTTGTCCCCCAACGTGGACCTCTCTTGAGGTCTCCCCTGCTCTAGGACACCAACAGAGAGATATGGCCTACTGTCAGGCCTCTGCATCCCCCCGCCGAGTGGCAGCCCTGCATGCAGCCATCCATTGCCACTGCAAACCCAAAGAATTTCTTTTTTTTTTCATTAGCGCCAACTCCTTCCCCAAATCTGCAGGGTCCCCCCACTGCTCCAAACCAGGGCTCTGCCTTGTATTCGCCTGCCCAGCATCGCTATCCTGCCACCCATGTGGCTCCCGGCTTACCTCCAGCCACACCAGCCCCTCTGTCAGAGCATGCTACCACCCTCCCCACTTCGAAGCACACCATGTGACGGGCTCTCTCTGCCCCAGTAGAACAACCTCGCACTGCATTCCGCTAGACCTCGTGGCCCGCCTTGTCCCTATTACACTGCTTCATGGCCCACATGCAGTGCCCCATTTCTGCATGCCCTACAAGCCTCCACCATTGTGAACAAATATAAGATCAATCACCTGAACAGCGCAAATGTCCCCTCCAGGGAAACAGAACCAGGCCCCTTCACTTAAAAAACTAACAACTCTTTATTCGAGCCACCAGTATTGGGTCAGGTTCCTCTCTCCCTGTAAGACCGTGCCCTCCCCAGATCCTGCTTGGCACTTCTGTACAACCTAGTGCTCTGATCCTCCTGTTATGTGCCACCTCATGGCCTTCTATGAACCCAGCACCCACGTGAGGGTCGCCACCATCACCTTGTTTTCTGTCAACATTCATACACAATCACTGAGACACACAGCAAACACCTTTTTATTTTTTTATTCCCCCTTCCCAGCTGGCTGTCATTTCTTAACCAGGGCTGCTCCATGCTGCCTCTCAATCCCAATGTTGGCCCGTACGCTCAAGTCACCAGCATACGCCTTCCCGGGTCATTCTGCCTGGACAGCAGACACGCGCTTTGCCGGACCGCACCTCCTTCTTCAAAACTGAGTGCTCTTTACCCTTACAGTCACCTCTTTCTCACCACCAAGTGCAACCAGGTCACCTGCACAACCTCAAATGAACCGATCATCATATCCAAGCCGCACGTCAGCCTCATGCCCACTGAACTAAGAATTGTAAGGAAGGCCCAGAGGGATTTCCCTAATCAGTAACCACAATAACCTACCGGATAACCACCCCTGCCACCGTGCCCAGCATTTCTTGTTCCCCACTCTCCATTGTAGCATTCCAGCTAAAAACCTGGACCACATGGCCTGCTGAGGCCTAGCTATCCATGTTCCTTACCTACAGTTAGATTTGCCACAATGTGCTGATTTCAGGTCTCTGAATATTCCAGCAAAAGAGGGCTAGCCATGGGCAGACTGCCCTTATAAACCCCTTAAGGATCCCACATTAGGACCCCTGCTTGCCCCGCCCCCAGCCAATCCCCTGCTTCCTGGACCCCCTTGTCATATGATGCTGTCTGTGTCTGGCCCCCTCCCATATGGAGGTCACAGACCCCTCCCGTCCACCCCATCCCCTGCCCCTGCCCCCTGCCCTGTCCCTCCCCTTTCCATTTCTGGTGGGGTCATGACACAACCTGGCCTGCCCACTAAGAACAAGCCTAATTGTGGAAACCTGATGCTTTAAAAATCACATTAACAAAAATTACCAATATTGCTTCCATTAAAAGGGTCAAATGGTAGTGCTGACATGTTTCTCAGACACATTCTAGGGCAGTGATATAAATGTATTTGCTAAGGACCAGACCGTAGATCTTTGCCATGGTAAAATGTATACCAAATGGTTGGTAAATCATGACTGAGAATACCATGAATATGATTTTAGCATGCTTGGTCTTTATCAAAGGCATTGCAAGCTGGTTCTAAAAATTAGTTATGATATCTCTTCCCCGTGCCTGGTTCTTCTGTGCAAAATTGCAAACAGTGCCTTCTCGTGACACATTACCACATATCACATCTCTGCTCTTGCTCCGGTTTGATGTGCTATTATCTCATTAGATTGATCTGTTGTCCTTGCAAGCTGAAGAAACATGGGCTAATGATTAAATTCATACACTTCATGCAAGAATGCCAACATAAACACAAAGAATGTGGAGTCTGTATTTTGGGGGTGCTAGACTAAATCAAGGAGGGCATATACAACAGGTAAAGTGCTGGAACACACATACATCAGCTAACATATGATCTCCAAAATGTGCGTTGTGCAACTGCTTTGGGTAAATCATATAGGTTACGCAAGCAATAATACCCAACAGGGTGGGCGGTATTGGGCAATACCGGATCGCTCAGGGGTGTAATGAGGCCCGGCACTGCAGGCGGAGGGCCTTATAGCCCCTGGAAGGTCTGGTATTGCCTATACCGCCCACCCTGGAGGGTATTATTGCACTTAGAAAATGGACCAGTATACTATATGTACTTTAAATCAAGTAAACTTTATGATTACATGTTAAAATTGTTAGCTGTTTGATTCATTTTGTGATCAAATAGTTCCTCCGCCTGCATTAAAATACTGTGTTTTTTTACATAGGGACATTTGTCATACAAGGGCCTCTGTAGATTGTTGCAGCTGATTGTCAAGGTTACCGCCCTCCACAAAGACACTTCCCGTTTTCTCTCTCACTCTGTTTATTTTTTCTTTAAAGTTGTTTCCCATTCCCCCGCCATGTCACGCTTTTATTTTCCTCTCTTAAGTCATTCCCTGTTCCTACATACTGTGCTACGATCAGAATGCAGCAGGATGAATGCGGCCAGAACAGTTACCAGGTGTTCTCCATGACTGAGCAGGCAAAGAAGATGTCCGAGTAAGTACAGCTCAGTTGTTTTCAGGGTTGATCGTAATTTTGATGGCCTAGGAGAGCGGCAGTGGCAGGCAGCAGGGGCAACCGCTACTAACTTTAGTTACAGAAACTGATTGGATGGACGGAGGAGTCAGGGCTCGGGTGATGAGCTGGTGGGCTGAAATCAGCACTACTGGCCCTGAAAGTGTGTGTGAAATCAGTCACTAACAAAAGCAAGCATACCTCTAAGGCTCTAAAGGAAAGTTAAACGCAGCATTTTTCACCACTCCGACTTTAAATTGCTTCAGTGAACAAGCGGGTGATAAAGCTGCCAAACTGCACTGCTGTTACTATTCAAAAAAAAAAAACAACCTGTTATGTGAGGTTTTTTTTAAGCCAGAGAATCTAGCGATCCTGTTGGTTTCTTTCAGAGAAAGAATGCAGAGTGTTACATTGCTGTAAGCCGTGTTTACCTCTAGTCTGAGTTAGTAAGATATTTTAAAAAAGTGTAAGCGAAGACAGTAGAGTAGGGACATATTTCAGGGGGTAATGTGTGCAAGCAGGTCAGCAGCGGCACTGATCAGGACATGAGCGGTGGTGCAAACAGTCAGATGAGAAATACAGTTTGCAGCATGAAGTGATTTTTATCTGATGTAAATTGAGAAAATAATCTTTTTTTGTGGTGACAGGCATTACATTTTGATTGTGACAGATGATGCCATGGTCATGGGGGGGGATCCTCTTGCTCGCTAACTGAGAAAGCAACATGGCAGCAGTAGTATTTTTCAATGTTCTACACACCCATGACTATGTAGAATGATATGAGGCAACGGAGACTGGGACTAGTTATTTCTCGGTCTCTGTTGTCTCATACCAGACCAGTAGATTGGCTATTCCAGCCAATCAGAACCTAGCAAACAGTTTTCCCATTTTCTAATGGAGTAATACTGTAAAATATATTTAAGTGTAGGTTCCACTCTTAAAAAAATGTGTAGATTTCTCAATACAGAATAATGGTAGACCATACTGAAAATCACCTTTAATACTACAAATGTTGAACTGTGATGCTTGCTGCAGAGAAAAAAGGGGGAGGTGCAGTGGAAGCTTTCACAATTTTGGTGACTATGAAATCAGGTTGCCAATTACTCAGAGCAGGAAGACTGTGTAGGCTGTGACAGGGTGAGACTGGGGTGCAAGGTGGTGCAGGACAAAAGGGCTCTTTATAAACCCTTGATCTTGATAGCAAAACAGATATTCAGAGTTTGCTGTTCCCTGCCTTCTTCCTTAGTCTGGTGTGTTTCAGTCTCCCTGTTGTCTCAGCTGCACAGTTGCTCCTGTTCTCCAAAACACAGCTTCTGTGCTGAAAAGGAGATATTGCATTACTGGGACTGTTTCTTTCTGTAATCATACAGGGGATAAACCCTTGCTGAAAAGGAGATACTACATTTAGCTGGGCTGTCCTACATAAATAAATTGCAAAAAAAATCTAGTGTGTCGGGACTCCTTCCGTGGGAGTAGAATGTGTTTTTTTCACTTACAAGCATGTCCCCCATTACTCTATAAGTAATTATGGTTTGATTTGTTATTTACCATTTGAACAGTAAAGTTCAAATGGCAAATAACATATTGAACAGAGTTACTTAGCGAGGGACGGGGGACCTTTTATTGCTTTCTGCATTTTTTTAAAAACTATTGGAAAATACTGAGTACATTTGTTTGCCAGCGATGGTACTGTAGTCCAGCACGATATGGAGGGTAGCAAGTTCATGCTGAGAAGAGGCTGTCAGCAGCGGTTATTCAGAAATATCAAGGTGAGCATTGAAAATCTCTAGCATATACATGCTCTACTTTGATATAAAAACAAGCTTGAGGCATCACCACATGTGGAGAGATAGTAGCAGTACTCATGGAGGCAGCGCCAAATTTAGTTATAGTGCATCTGTATGGCAAAAGATATGGGAGGAGGTAAGGTGACATCTTACAATGAAAGGGCTAAAAGAGCAAGTTTCAGGAAGTATAAGAGGACCAAAAGGGAGGAGGACAGGGCGGTGTACCTTGAATGTCTCAGGGAAGCAGGGAAAGCTGTTAAGAAAGCCAAGGCACAGACAGAGGAGGGTTTAGCAAGGACTGTGAAAAAAGGGGACCTGACTTTCTATAGGTACATCAGCAATAGAAGAAAAAACAGGGGGATTGTGAGGCTCAAAAGGGAGGAGGGAGAGTTTACGTAGGGGGATCTAGACAAAGCAGAAATACTGAACAAATACTTTTGTTCAGCATTCACTAAGGAGGGAGAGGGTCAAGGACCACAGCTGGGGAGCAGAGGCAATGGTGGGTGGGGGAAGTAGAAGTGGACACGAGTCTATTCATAGGGGAGAGAGTTCTGGAAGAACTTGCAAAGCTGAAGGTAAATAAAGCCATGGGGTCAGACCACATACACCCGAGGATATTAGGGGAGCTGAGAAGGGAACTAGCAGTGCCTCGGGCCACCCTGTTCACAGAGTCACTCAACACAGGTGTGGTTCCAGAGGACTGGAGAAGGGTGCATGTAGTAATGCTGCACAAAAGTGGCAGTAGGGAGGAAGCAGAGAACTGCAGGCCAGTCAGCCTCACCTCAGTGGTGGGGAAGATCATGGAAACACTGCTGAAAAAAAGGATAGTAGCACACCTGGAATCCAATGGTGCCCAGGATCTGAAGCAACACATATTCACAGCAGGAAGGTCTTGTCAAACAAATCTGATAGAGTTTTTTGATTGGGTGACTAGGGAAGTGAATCAGAGAGGGGTGGTAGACATTGCCTACCTAGATTTTAGCAAAACCTTCAATACTGGCCCACACAGAAGGCTGGTTAAGAAGATGAGTAGACTGGGCATGGGGCATAAGATGATACATTGGGTTAGAAACTGGCAGATGGACAGAAGACGGAGGGAGGTGATAAATGGTATCCAATCTGGGGAGAGAGGTGACCAGCAGAGTACCACAGGGATCAGTACTGGGACCAGTCATTTTCAATGTCTTCATTAGTGACATTGCAGAGGGGCTGGAAGGAAAGGTCTGCCTATTTGCAGATGACACCAAGATCTGCAACAAAGTGGATACTCCAGAAGGAGTGCAGAAAATGAAGAGGGACCTGGAGAAGTTTGAAAGATGGTGGAGGTGTAGCAGCCGATGCTCAATGCAAAAAAGTGCAAGACAATGCACCTAGGTAGGGAGGGAGGGACCTTGGAGTGAGCCACAGAATGGGGGGGGGGGGGGGGGTTGCTGACTGTCACCAAAGAGGAAGGGAGTTATGGGTTATCATATCTGATGACATTAAGGTGTTAAAGCAATATGCAAAGTCTGCAGGGAGGGCCAGTGGCATGCTGGGTTGTATAGGCAGAGACATTACTAGCAGGAGATGGGAGGTGGTGATGCCATTGTATAAAACACCAGTAAGGCTTTACCTGGAATACTGTGTGCAGTACTGAAGACCACACATGCATAAGGACATAGACAAGGTGGAGGCTATCCAGAGAATGGTAACAAAGATGGTGCATGGCTTGCATCACAAAACATATGAGGAGAGATTAAGAGACCTCAATATGTATTACTGGAGGAGAGAAAGGGAGGACATGATAGAAACTTTCAAATACCTCAAGGGCATAAACAAGGTGCAGGTGGGGGTTATTTTCCAATGTAGAAAATATATCAGAACAAGGGGACACAATATGAAATTGGAGGGGGGGTAGATTAAGAGGTAATGTGAAGAAGTTTTTCTACACAGAGAAGGCGGTGGACACTTGGAACAGTCTGCCCCAAGAGGTGGTGGGGGCAAGCCCAGTGGAGAGATTTAAATATGCCTGGGACAGGCACAAGAGAACATTGGGTGGGGAGGGAGTGATGAAAAGCCTTTGATCACTTAGGGCCAGTGACTGCATACAAGTATAGGCTTATGGACAGACTAGATGGGCCTAGCGGTCCTTATCTGCCAACAATTTATACGTACAGTATCTATGTATCTGAGCAATTTTGTCATGGAGGTTATAGGTGGAGCTATGCAGAATGGGGGGGAGGGGTAGAATTTATGCAGCAATCTGCTCATAGAAGTCATAGCACCTCAGCCAGAAAGAGGAAGGATTGACAGTTCAGACAGATGTGGGATCAATGGATGTGCACACCATGGAGGGTTATTAGAGGTAATAGTCAACAGGACTGGAGAAGGGTATGTAGGAAGGTATCTAAAGAAGGGATCTTCTAGCGACCCCGTCTCTGGATATTGGATACTAGGACTGAAATGTAAGGTTGATCGAGGTGAGGTGAGTTGAATTGTACCATAGGAAAGAGCAGGTGCCAAGGGAGGGGTGAAAAACAAATGAAGTTGTGCACAGCACCCAGCATCAGATAATTTCTCAACAGATGTGTGATCATTTAAACATGTATCAGTTGCCCAAGTCAGAAAACTACTGAGCAAAGTGCTGGGTAAGTCATGGAATAGTGGGGACTCCCTAGACCTCAAACTAATCGCACTTACCACTGAGGAAGTACTCCCACCTATCACTAAGATCCTTAATCTCTCTCTGTCATTGTCTCAGTTCCCACAGGTTTGGAAAACAGTCATCGTTACACCAGTTCATAAAGCTGGGGACCGTGCGCTACATAGCAACTATAGGCCTATATCAATCCTCTCTCCCCTTTCAAAAATACTTGAGCTTATTGTTGCCACCCAACTAGTGGACTACCTCAGTAAATACTCCCTGCAGTGTGAACAACAACATGGTTTTGGAAAAGGACACATCACCACCACTGCTCTCCTAGAACTCACCAGCTCCATCCACCAATCTATTGACCAAGGCAGTCTTGTGGGGGTAGTCTTTATAGATTTAACCAAGGCCTTCGACATGGTTAATCACCAGCTCCTCCTTAATCAGCTCTCTCTAACTGGCCTCTCCCCTGATTCACTGTCCTGGTTTACAAGCTATCTTGGAGACAGATCACAATGCGTGAAGATTTCCAGCACTATCTTAGACCAAAAGCCAGTTTGATCTGGTGTACCCCAGGGCTCATTTCTGGGTCCCCTACTATTCCACATCTTCATTAACAATTTACTCTCTGTCTGCCACCTGCACACACTGCTCTATGCAGATGACGCTGTCATTTTTGCAAGCCACCCTGACCCATATGTGCTCGAAAGCAACCTACAGAATGGTTTCCCGGACATCGAGCACTGGTTCTCCAAACAGAAACTAGTGCTAAACTACAAGAAAACTAAAGTCCTGTTGTTCTTCTCTGCCTGCAGTAGATACAACTGTCATGCTATCACTATCAGAAATAGCCAAGATGACCCCTTGAACAAATAAAGCACTTCAAATACGTTGGGGGTCACCCTAGATAGTCACCTCACCTATACACCCCACATTGAAAATGTATCCAGAGCCGTCAATGCTAGGATTGGTCTTCTCTATTGACTCAGAAAGTGTCTAACACCTAAAGCCCTCAATCTGGTGATTCGCAGTTTGGTGCTCTCTATTATCGACTATGGCCTTGTCATTTACGGAGTTGCTACTGATACTGTTCTCAAAAGGCTCACTGTTGTGCTAAACAAGGCTTGTAGATTCCAAATGGGGGCATCCCACCTCACCCTTCACCTGCAATCTCTATGAACAGACTGGATGGCTCAATCTATCTGGGAGAATTAAATATCACACCTGCCTTCTCACTAAAAAGATTCTACTTGGGTTCATGCTTGAAGGGTCTGTGTTGTCTGCTTCACAAATCTCCAAAGACCCAACATATGCGCACCTCATCCACAGAACTCCTACCAGTCCCACGGTGCCGGACCATGCAATGCCAATGCTCCTTTGGCAGCAGAGCGTTTCCTGGTTCAGTGGACTCCCCAACAGTCTAACTACCCTTCCTAAACTTGGAGAGTTCAAACATAAGCTACAAACTCACCTTCTAACTGAAAACTCCTGTGATTGCTCCACCTAATTTCCAGGTCCCTTTCAGGACCTCCACTAGTCCACCCCCCTCTTCTTGGACCTCCCCTCACTGACACCTCTATTTCCCTCATCTTACCACCTTCGTCCCTGCCTTTGCCTCTCTCTCCCTCTTCCCCTCTCACTCCCCTTTCTAAGACTCTTTCCTCCCCTCATCGTAGTTGCAATTTTACAAGGCTGCCTGGATACTCCTCTCCCTCTTGGTCCCCCCCCCCCTCTACTTTTCTTCCCTCTGCCTCTGATAAGGTTTTGCTTAATGTGTATATAACTGAAGCATAATTTTCCTATACTATAATATAAACACCCGTACATCTGTTCAGAAATATTCTGTTTGACTTGTCTGTTTCCCTGCAACTGTTTGTAACCCTCCCTACTGACGTGGAATATTTGCACATGAGCTGCCTGGTGCTCAAAGGTATTTGTAATCCTAGAATGAATAAATTTAATAAATAAATAAAAATTGCCATCTGACCAGTATGAATAGTTTTCGGTTTGGGCATCGTGTCAAACACATGTTGGTCACCATGTCAGTGGCAGGGCACCACTATGAGAAGACATGGAACCTCACAGAGTATTGTCAGATTTGTTGTCTGGTGGGGGCTTGCGAGGAGAAGAAGGTGACAGCTGTCATAGTTCTCCCACAACAGGATGAATTTCTAAAAACCACAGCTGGGGGGGGGGGGATTCCAGCCATCAACAAATTACTCACATGCCTGTGCCTGTATCAGAGATGGTTAACAGAGCAGCAACTCCTCTCCTTCCAACCTGGAAAACAGTTGTATTTAGGCATCAGTTCATTCATGTGTTTAGTGCTGGGTTAGAATCAGTCAGTTTCCATCTCTGTAACAATGGTTCATAGTCCCATTGTCCCAGTACTACATCAGCTCAAGTGACAAAGACTCCGTGATTAGAGATGCAGCGAATTTAAAATCCACTGGTGAAGTGAACATGAAGTGGCCACTTTGCATTGGCACTTCGCTACGGGGAGTGCACCATAGGAAAGGCTCACTTTGCCTTGTTATTATTATTTCGCATTGTGATTCCACCTTAAATGCGAAGTAAGGCAGAGTGACAACAATATTGGCAGCATCCCACCCACATAGTCACCAGAATGAATGTGCATCCCCAAAGTGCTACTGCCTTGTGTCCAGAAAACTCTGCAGTACTGATGAAGTGAAATGAGAGTGTAACAAGAAATGCAAGGTCTCCAGAATTAATGGCGCACTCAGTTATGCATGCAGTGGTCAGGTCACACACAGAGTCACCAGAATTAATGTGAATCTCCAAAATACTTCTGTCTTGTGTCTAGAAAATCCCTCAGTGCTGATGAAGTGAAATATTAGCGTAACAAGAAATGCAGTCTCCCAGAATTAATAATGCCATGCAAACACACAGATTAAGATTGCGCTGCACACTCAAGGGATGCATACGAAAAGGCACAACAACACCTAACCAGTGCTCACAAGTCACACATCCAAATCTGGAAAGGAATACATTTTGCCAGTTGGGGGATTAGTGCAAGGTAGTAACAATCCTCTACCAGTAAAGATACCACAAAGCAGTATAAAAAATTCATGCAGGTGCAATGGATAGCAGGTTCATACTGCTGCAATTACTCTGTAACACAATAAAAGGTGTCTGATTTAATGGAATGCATCGCATGCACACACACACACTCAAGCAATGTATAGCAAATTGAAACCTTTAGTAATATAACCAAATGTTTTAAACAGACAAATTGTACACTGCTGTACCATAAAAATCAGCAAAAAATTTCAAGAATTACTGAAAATATTACTGTGTGTACATTAACACAGTTATACAAGAAAAATATAACCAAAACAGAAAGACTACCTTTTTCTCCCAATTAATCTACCTACACCACAAATACGCCCTTCCCCCAAAGCACTCTTCGCAGTACACAGACTGACTGTTCTAAATTAACATTCAAAACCCACACACAACAATAAACACTCGATGATATGAGCACAGAAGGGTTTCCTACAATTGGATGTACTTAATTTTGAGTAAAAAATATTACTCAAAAAGGCATTTTAAACAGCTTTTAGAGGGTTTGAATCACAGAGCTCTGAGAGCAAACTGTCTCTAGCTATCACTGCACACACACTACCTAGGCCAGAACTGAGGCTGTGCCACACAATCTAGAGCCCATGTGACCTGCAATCCCATGAATAACTGCAGACTTTCATTTGGAGCTCAATTACAGGGTGAAGTTAGGTGAATTACATTGATTTCAATGTACTTCGCCTTAAAATCGGTGGAGAAGTGGTTTGGGGAAGGCGGAATAACGTATAGTCATTGGTTTCAATGGACTTCGCGTTCCTCTTTATGAAGTGAAGTACTCCGCTTCACATTGTGGAGTTCTTTGCGGATTCCATGTTACTCAGTGAATCACTTCACGGAGCAAATTGAGGCCACTTCGCCCACCACTGTTTACAGTACTGTAACTCACATGCTGTACAGGAAGGAACGCGAATGCCTATGGCTGTACTTCCCTGATGAGCTGTAGCACAAAACTCCCCGACTTAAAAACACTTATTAATGAGTACAATGGTGGAGTGGTGACGCCTGGAGAGATACAACAAAACATGTCTACAATACATCCAAGTAACTAGTAGTTGTGATTCATGACATGATCGTGAATCATGATTTGTGAAAGCAGTTGTGACCATGATGATGAAGAACATTATTCGGTGTCGACTGTGTGAGATAATCAATACTGTACTGGGAATGTGAATGCCTACGGCTGTACGTCCCTGATGGGCTGTAGCACAAACTCCCCAACTTAGAAATGCTCATTAATGAGTACAATGGCAGGGTGGTGAAGCTTGGAGAGATACTACCAAACAGGCTTACAATACATCCAAGTAACTAGTCAAACAATCATTTGTCAATGCCGAATGTTGATTGTGTTGGTGTGTTGAGCTCGCTCACTGCCCCTCGGTCACTCACTCAGACTGTGTCTCACCATGCTGAAGGCTGCTCTTTTGTACTGGGCTCCTGCCTGAGTTGGCACCTTGTTCTGCCCAGTAAGAAGTCCGTAGCTGTTCCGACAGAACTCAGTTGAGGTGGCTTACTGCCCCTCTCTCACTCGCTCATTCTGGTTCTCCTGGCACTGCAGGTTGCCCTTTTGTACTGGGCTCCTGCCTCTGTTGGTGGCTTTTTCTGCCCACAAAGAAATCTGCAACAGTCCCGACACAGGTCTGTTGAGTCTGCTGACTCCCCCTCTCTCACTCACTCATTCTGTTTCTGCCAGCACTGCAGGCTGCCCTTTTCTATTGCACTCCTGCCCATGTTGCCGCCTTCGTCTGCCCACAAAGAAATTTGCAGCAGTTACAATAGAGCTCCATTAAGCTCGCTCACCACTCCCCCTCTCTCACTCGCTCATTCTGGTTTTCCTGCCACTGCAGGCTGCCCTTTTGTACAGGGCCCCTGCGTGCATTCCTGCCTTTTTCTGCCCACAAACAAATCTGCAGCAGTCCCAACAGAGCTCCGGTGAGCTCACTCACTCCCCCTCCCTCACTCACTCATTCCATTTCTGCAGGCGCTGCAAGCTGGCCTTTTGTACTGGGCTCCTGCTTGAATTGCCACATTTTCTGCACACAAAGAAATCCACAGCAGTCACAATACAGCTCCATTGAGCACACTCACTACCGCACTGTCACTCACTTGTTCAGTGTCTCTTGGCGCTGCAGGCTGCGCTTGTGTATGGAGCTCCTGGCTGCATTGGCACCTTTGTTTGTCCACAAAGAAATCTGCAACTTTCCTGACAGAGCTCCGTTGAGGTCACTCAGGCTCCCTCTGTCAAGCGCTCATTATGTCTGTCCTGGCGCTGCAAGCTGCCCTTTTGTACGGGGCTCCATTGGTGCCTTTTTCTGCCCACAAAGAAATCCGCAGCAGTCCTGATAGAGCTCCATTGAGCTCACTCAGTCCCCCTGTGTCATTCAGTCATACTGTTTCTCCCACCACTGCAGGCTGACCTTTTCTACTGGGCCCCTGCCTGCTTTGACACCTTTGTCTGCCCACAAAGAAATCTGCAGCAGTCCTGACGGCGCTCTGGTGAGTTCGCTCACTCCCCCTCCCTCACTCGCTCTTTTGTTTTATTTCTCCCAATGCTGCAGGCTGCCCTTTTGTACTGGGCTCTTGCGATGGGGCCTTTTTCTGCCCACAAACAAATCTGCAGTAGTTCTGACAGAGCTCAGCTGAGCTCGGTTACGACCCCCTCTCACTCGTTCGATCTTAATCTGTCCCAAACACTGATTTCCCAGAGTGACCATGCTATTCTCTGGCAGGAGTTCAAAAACATATTTTAGCCAGGATGTGAAAAATGACAGCTGTAGTGTTCATAAGCAGGTGCTTCTTGCCTTTTTTGGGAAACTGTTGTACTGTACTATATATATTTGTTTGCTAGTGATGGTAGTCCAGCACCATATGTAAGGTAGCAGGTCCATGCTAAGGATAGGCTGCCAACAGGGGTTATTCTGAAATATCAAGGTGAGCATTGAAAGCCTATCATAAACCCCTATACCTCCTTTTCTCCAGGCAAGGACACTAATGATTAGACTATAGATTAGGATATGTATTACATATGTAATGTCGGGACACATTTTTTTATATTAACATTTCTTGGCCCCATTCCCCTTCCCCTTAGAGTTGGGAAAAGGGAAAAAAAGGCTTTTATTTAGGTAAACACCAACAGGTGTTTACCTAAATGGGGGCTGAGGAATCGGATTCTATGGTCTGTTTATCCCTAAAATGTAAATTTAACTTTTTAAGTGATAGTGCTATAACCACCCCACTAGTGTCATGCAACTGCAAAGATAGTGCCGCAATTTGCGGCATTTTTGCAAATGTAGTACCGCAGTTTGGTGTTTACCAAGCAGCAGTATTTTTTGAATTGCAGTGCTTTTTCCCATCAGTAACTGAAAAAGGATGGCAGCAGTGCAAAAGTACAAAACCCATTTGCGTCAGTCAAAAGTGCTTTCCCGAAAGTAAAAAGTACTTTCGAGATGGACATATATTTTTTTCCCATAGACTATAATGGGAAACTTTAAACTTAAATAACTTTTGAATGGATTAATATTTTTCCACTAAACCTTCAAAAGGCACATCGGTGAGACAGACTCCATGGACTCTAACAATTTCAGATCAAACCCCCAAACCATTTTGGACTTATGCCCGGGCAAAGAATTTGCACCTAAATGGTAAATTTCAAATTGTTTTGCAAATTGCAGCACTGCAACTGCACTACTGACCAAAATGAAACTTGCCAGATCCAGAGATCTATGGTACCAGACAGCGCATGCAAAATTCCAGGCAAATCAGTCATGCAGTTGCAAAGTTATTAAAGTGCAAAACTTTGGGTTTAACATAGAAGTGGCTGGGCAACCCTAACTATAGCTGCACTCCCCTGCCACTATAATATATATTTATACAATGGGGGTGAGGGATAAATGAGTGAGATAATGTGTTATTTTCACTGCAGTGGAATACCAACTGTGATGACATCAACACAGTAAGAATATTTACTGATATACACACATTGTGCTTACATCACTAACAAATATTTTCACTATGGTGATGCCACCAGGGTGAGAATATCTTCACTGCAGCCTACTTTCTAAATGAAACAGCTTCACAGTTTCTCTTTCTCACTGAAGCCTGCAACGAACTCAATTAGCATTGCAAAAGACAATCACCTGTGTCCCATATTGTTTCTGACACTCCTAGCCCATTACTGGGTTGATCTAAGCTTCAAAATGGCCTCCTTCATAAAGCAGTTTCTCTTTCTGAGTGCTGCCTGCAACAATTTCTCTTTCTCAGTAAAGCCTGCAACTTGCTTAATTAGCATTGCAAAACACACATACACCTGTGTCACATAGTGTTTCTGAAATTCCCAGCTCATTTAGAAAAACTCTCACACACACACACACTCACACCACACACAGAAAGAGCAGAAAACACACAGAAACAGTAAGAGAACACAGAAAAAATGTTCCTAAAGCTCCTAGCCCCATTGTATAAATTACACACATGATGTGCGAATCATGGGATATGGAACATATTCTCACTCCTGCAGACTGAACTGTGCATTCTCACTCTGCAGGAGTAAGGATATTTTCCATATCCCACTCCTGCACATTATGTATCCCCTGCCCATCATGTATCCCCTATTGAGATATATATATATATATATATATATATTGACAAACAGACCCCAGATTGATTCTGTGGTCTGTCCAGGTCACTCTCTCATATCCTTCGGGTTGATGGCACCCTGTTCTTCTCCCTCCCCTTCAGAGACTGACCACTGTAGAGCCTGAGCAGGCTCAGTCAGGATGGTTTCTGGGATTCTGTGGAAATCTCTAACATAATGGCTTCTTCCATTAAAAGTGTCATTCAGGCAGTAGTGGTTTTTAACAGAAACATCCATTCTGTAGCTGACGATCTAGTGTTACTCTGTAGCCACCCTGCACTCAAGAAAAGGAATACACCATGGTATAGCACATATTTCAGTTCTCTAAGGGTACAGAGTAGAGGCAGAGGACCCCAGATTGATTCTATGGTCTGTCCAGACTGGTCAGACTATGCTATGATATTCTTTGTGTTGATGGTACACCATTCTTGTTCTTTCCTTTCAGAGATTATCCAACATAGAGCATGTGGAGATTCAATCAAGATGTTTTCTAGGATTCTGTGGACATCTCTAGCATAATGACTGCTTCCATTACAAGTGTCACTCGGGCAGTAGAGGTTTTTAATAGTCCCATGGCTGAAGCCAATCTGTTGGCCTCAGCCATGGGACCCTGAGATGGTTTCATGGCTACCTGTCTGAAAGACAGCAAAGATTAATTCTGAATAATGCTTTCAGATCTGTATACTTAACTTTCATAACAGGGGTCCCTCTGGGATTGGTCATGGGGCCTTCACGATTTAATCTTTATACAAATGATGTTGGACACTTATTAGGTGGTGTCCATCATCATTTTATGCAGATGACACTATGTTTTATGTTGGGGGTTGTTCTGTGGTTCAAATACAGGAGAAACTCCAGAGTGCTTTTGATAGGCTACAAGGCTACTTTTATGATTGTGGTCTGTTGTTAAATGCCACAAAATCTCAGCTAATGTTGTTCCACAACAAGCCAGAAGCTATTCAACAGCCTCTAAAAAGAAATACTTTGGATAACTGTACCCTTGATTTGGTTGATTCCTATAGATATCTGGGGATCTGAGTGGATTCCCAGTGTAAATGGAATACTCACAAAGAGTCCCTAATTGACAAACTAAATAGAAAGTTGGGGTGCCTTTATAATATAGAAAATATATTCCACAAGACACAAGATTAAAATAATTAATTCAGCAGTTACTACTCTTTTTGACTATGGAGATATTTTGTTCAGGGGGCATCTGGGCTATTGCTCCATAGACTGGATGTGATCTACAACAGATTTGTCAGCTATATTTTGGATGCTCCATGGAACACTCATCATTGTCTCCTTTATGGAGCTCTAAACTGGACAAGTTTATCTGTATGTAGAAATATCCACACAATTCATTTGGCTTTTTGGTGCTGTCTTAACAAAGTACCTATATATTTGTCAGATATAGTGAAATGTAGGAACGTAAAGAGTGGTTTGCGTTCAGCCAATTTGATTGAATATGAAGTGCCAGTTATGAAAATGGTGAAAGGAGGTTCAAATGTTGTCCATATTGCTGCCAAGCTATGGACTAATTAATCATATAATTTACGTTTACAGAAAATGGTCCCACATTGCAACACTATAAAAACTTGGTCAATGAAGAATGTTGCCTTACCTAAGGCTTGTTGTAATCAAACTGTGTAAATTTACTTTAAATATGTTTTGGTGTCAATCATGCACTGATTGTAAATGTGTATATTTTGTATATTGAATGTGTAACATGTTTGTCCTTCTATGCCCATCGGACCCCTTTGTAAATGAGTCTAGGCTCAACTGGGTTATCCCTTTCTGAATATCAAAATAAAATGCTTACTACTGCTACTACTAGTACTACATCATCCATTCTGTAGCTGACATTCTAGTGCTGGCCTGTAGCCACCCCGCATGCAAGAGAAGGAGTGCCTTGTCGTATTGTGGGGACTTTGGTTCCCTAAGGGTACAGGGTCAGAGGACTGTGCAAGTAGAGCAAATCCATTCTAGAGACTGATAGTCTTATCCTGATATGTCTTATCCATAACTATAAGGACTTAGGAGGCAATGATTAGCACCAGAAAGAGTTTTCTCTTAGGTGTCATGGCAGATGAGAGAATCAAACCCTCTGCTATCTTTAAGGTGGTTGATTGTATCTTCCACCTTTAGTGTCTTTCACAAAGATGAGAAGAAATTTCACAAGATAGATGTGAGGGTTTTTCTCATTTCTTCTCAGGTAAGATTTTTCGACATCATGGCTGAGACAGCTTCCATGGTGAGTAGTTGTTATTGCAATGGCAGAGGTTCTTGAGACTGCAGAAACTCAGTTTGTTTGGGACAACTTCCATCAATCTGACTCTGGGGAGATCTGTCAGGTAGTCTTGGATCTGTGTCCAAGTCACTGTATCTTGGACGCTGCTACTGCCATCCCAGTGAAGGCTTTGGTGGCAGTGCTGGATTCACATCTAATGGGAGTTGTCAGTGCCTCTCTAAGGGAGAAGTTATTACCTGTGACTTTAAAAAATGCTGTGGTTAGACTCCTCCTCAAGAAGGTATTATTAGATCCTGACAATTTCACAAGTTGTAGACCTACAGTATCTCTAACTTGCCCTTATTGGGCAAAGTTATTGAGAAAGTAGGAAGAGTGTGGTTAAGAGATCACTTGGTAGAGTTTTCCATATATGAGACTTTCCGGGGGGGGGGGGTTCAACCTCAGTACAACACTGAGATGGCCTTGGTAAGGGTTTTGAATAATCTGCTCTTGGGGAGGGAATCTGTCCTCTGCATTTGACATCGTTGGACATATGGAACTTTTGGAACAGATAAGGAGGACTGTTGGGGCAACAGGTTCCATACCTGCCTGGTGCTGATCTTTCTTCAGTGGTTGCCAGCAGTTGGAGGATTTGGGGAATTTTTGGTCTTCCTCATCTAGCACTGACTGTGGCATCCCTCAGAGTTCCATTTTTCTCACATTAATATTTGTGGTGATTATGCCTTTGCTAGGAGAATTGAACGCCCACAGGAGGTTCCCTTAAACAATGTGGTACTCACAGCAAAACAGTTCCAGAAGTGCAAATATAGCAAGTCACACATACTCTACTACAGAAAGGATCTTTCTATGCTGAACAATGTATCAACCAAATATATGTTTATTGAAATACATACCAAAGTTAAAAAGCTTGTGCATCAGTATTATTTTTTGTGTCCCTACAGTTCAACGGCTTCTTCTCACCCCATGATCTCCAGAGACACCAGGGTGAAAAGAAGTAGATGACCTGAACAGATACTCTAAGCTCAAATATAAAGAGATGATAAAGGATTTACATGTTTGATTTTGCCTGAATATCATGCCTTAAAAACATGAAGTATAGAAATTTCAAATGATGAAAGGACCAAAGTCCCCTGAAGAAGCATAGCAGGGTGAAACACCAAACTAGGAGCAGGAGGTCTATATCATGGAGTGTATGGATTAAAACAGAATCCACAAGGTTTTTTCTTATGTGGCTGATTTGTTGCTTTTGTGGATCCCCTCTGTCTGTGTCATTTTAGATGCTGCAACCAGGGACATCAATGATTGCAATCAGGCAGGGGCTTTTGATACTTTTTCCAGTACTTGCACATTTCTTTATTCATCTACGACATTATCATTGAGCTGGTCACTCATTTACAATAATAATAATAATCTTTATTTTTGTTGCGCCTTTCAAAAAATCAAGGCGCAGAACAGGCTTTAAAATACATCCAAGTAACATATCGTAAAAATCAATAAAATAAATAACTAAAGAATATCATCCACATAATAAAATCAGATCCACTGAGGCAGTAAGAAATGAAAACTCATAGATATGTGTAATACAGCAGTAAAACTCAAAGCAAGTAACACTACAACTTGTTTCATTCTATACTGTAGCAAGACAAAATAAGAAAACTACAGTATACTGTATGCCTATGATGCAGAAAATGCAATACAGTAAGATGTTTGTTTGCCTAATTTTGAGGAACCATTGTTTTATATCTTTAAGGTTTTGGGCTTTATGCTGGCAGTATAGCCTAGGGTTTAGAGTTATGAGCTGTGAATGAGCTTGGTATATCCGGCAGAACTGAGTTTGATTCCCATAATCTCTACTTGCATACTGTGTGACTCCGAGCAAGTCACTTAACCACCCTAGGTGATCCCAGGTTGCCCCTGAAAACCGACACTTATACCTATTGAGCCTTATGCAGTTACCAAAGAATAAAATAAGAAAATAAATAAAAAAAAAGGTAACCCATGCTTAAGAAATTGTACTACAAAAAGGGTGAAGGGGACTCCAGATTCTTGATTCAATATAGCTGAAGGCTTTCCTTATGAAGTTATTGGTGGTTTGGTGGATGTATAGTTCTAGACTCTCCAAAGATTTTTAAGCCTGATCCAATTGGACATATCTGACACAATAGTTTAGGTATTCCAGGAATTCACCCTTTAGGCACTTGAAGTAAACTTGAATATTATGGGAAGCTTCTGTCAGAATAGCTAATTGAGCTGGTGAAGCATAGAACAGTGATAAGTGTTCCAGAGACAATGCAGAATGAGTGTGGCTAGCTTGTTATACAGTATGCCCAATGTATGTAATGTGCAACCTGCTGCAGTGACACAGATAAGGTCTAGGTATACTAGGGTGGGGGAGAAACTGGGTTGGAATGATTTGTATCCTGACATCCAAAGTTAGATTGGTCTTATTGCTGAAAAGAAGACCCAGTCTATGAAGGATTTTCTTTCAAAGACTATCAATGTAATATGATCAAATGAGGCTTATATATAACTATACCCCATTCTCAGCTACATAGTCAAGCCATACAAAAGTTAGGGTACTGGACTTTAGGAGGGCTGACTTTGGAAAGATGGGAGAGTGCCTCAGAAAAGCACTAGCAAACAGGCTAGAAGGAGGTGTGGAGCAACAATGAGGAATCATCAAAACTGCCATCACAGAGGCAACAAGCCTTTGTGTGAAGCAAATAAACAAATCAAATGAAAGAAAAAGCCACTATGGTTCTCAAAAGAGGTGGCTGTGAAAGTCAGGAAGAAAAGATAGCATTCCGAAAGTATAAGGAAACACAGAAGGAGCAGGACAGAGAGCTGTACCAGTTAAGGCAGAAGGAAGCAGGGAGGGAAGTCAGAATAGCAAAGGCCCAAACTGAGGAAAAGATAGCTAACTCAGTTAAGAAGGGGGATAAAACCTTTTATAGGTACATCAGCGAGCGTAGAAAGACAAAGGGAGGGATAGTGAGGCTGAATAGAATGAATGGTGGGAAGGCAGAGGGGGACAGTGAAAAAGCAGGGACACTGAATGAATATTTCTGCTCAGTATTCACAAAAGAGGAGGGGGAAGTGCCTAATCCAATTAACAGAAGCACTCTTGATAGGGGGCGTCAATCCCAGTCCTTTCACAGAAGAAAGGGTTCTGCAAGAACTCCTAAAACTGAAGGTGGGCAAAGCAATGGGTCCTGATGGAATTCATCCCAGAAATTCTAAAAGAATTAAGGGAGGAACTAGTGAAACCACTGGCTACTCTTTTAATAAATCATGGAGGATGGTGTGGTACCCGAGGACTGGAGGAAGGCGGATGTGATTCCCTCCACAAAGTGGGACCAAGACAGAGGCAGGAAACTACAGACCTGTCAGTCTGACCTCTGTGGTAGGGAAAGTGATGGAGTCACTTCTGAAGGAAAGAATAGTTGAGTACCTAGAGGCCAGTGGGGCACAGGACCCAAGGCAGCATGGGTTCACAGCAGGAAGGTCATGTCAGGCAGTCTAATAGATTTCTTTGACTGGGTGACCAAAGTAGTAAACCAGGGAGGGACTGTGGACATGGCCTACCTAGACTTTAGCAAGGCATTTGACACAGTCCCACACAAAATATTAATAGTCAAATTAACCAGCCTGGGAGAGGGTTCCAGGGTGGTAGCCTGAGTAAAACATTGGCTGCACAACAGGACACAGAAGGTATTTGTAAATGGAGTCCACTCTGAAGAAAGAGGGGTTACTAGTGGGGTACCACAGGGTTCAGTATTGGGTCCAGTCCTTTTTAATGTCTTCATCAGTGACATTGCAGAGGGTCTGGAAGGAAAAGTATGCCTTTCTGCAGATGACACAAAGATCTGCAACAGGGTTGATATACAAGGAGGCGTAGAAAGGATGAAAATGGACTTGGCAAGGTTGGAGGAATGGTCAGAAGTATAGCAGCTAGGATTCAATGCAAAGAAGTGCAAAATAATGCACCTGGGAAAGCAAGCAATGTGAGAAGGCAGTAGGGAGGGCTGGGGGTATACTGGGATGTATAGGGAGAGGCATCAGCAGCAGAAAACAGGAAGTTGTTATCCCTCTGTACAGACAATTGGTGAGACCCCATCTGGAATACTGTGTCCAGTTCTGGAGACCCCATCTCCGCAAGGACATAGACAGGATAGAGGCAGTCCAGAGGAGGGCAACTAAAATGGTGCAGGGTCTGCAAGAGAAGCCGTATGAGGAGATACTAAAGGAGCTTAATATGTATACCCTTGAGGAAAGAAGGGAGAGGGGGGACATGATAGAAACTTTTAAGTACATCAGTGGAATCAACAAAGTCCAAGAGGGTAGCATCTTTCAGAAAAAGAGACATATAAGAACAAGGGGACACAATTTAAAGATAGAAGGAGGGCAGTTCAGGGGCAATGTGAGGAAGTATTATTTCACAGAGAGGGTAGTGGATGCATGGAACAGCCTTCCAGAGGAGGTTGTGGGGTCTAAAACTGTGGGAGAATTCAAGAATGCATGGGACAGACATAAGGCAATTCTTGTGGGGGGTAGAAAGAAATAGGCTGTTGGTTAACTAGGATCTGCAGCCTATCCTGTAGGTAGGGAAATGGGCCGACTAGATGGGCCAAATGGTCCTTATCTGCCGTCAAAGTCTATGTTTCTACGTTTCTATGTTTCTATACCCCATTCCCTTGGTACGTACTGTATAACAATAAACACGGGCCAAGGAAATGGATTAGCCTCATTATAAACATTATTAGGCCAAATTTGCATTCAGGGTGCATGCCAAATTACTACATTTTGGACACGAGTGAAAGAGATCTGAAAAAGTCTGTTTCCCTTTGGCATTCAGCCTTTTATGTTAGCATGCATCACGTTTTACAGGGAACACACACTGTGCGTGTCAAAGTTGTTGGCAAGTCTCATGATTTACAGCAGTCAATCAGTGATGTTTGAGATTGACAACTTCTTGTGCTGCACACCATTAGAGTTCTCTTTCCATCTCTCTCTCTCTCTCTCTCTCTCTCTCTCACTCATACACACACACACACACACACACACACACACACGACTTGGATATTGATGGAACTCCTTTTATGTAAAAGATAATTACTTTTGATTAGGAAACATTAGAAATCATCAGAGAATTGTGCATGAGCATTCCAATTAGCCAAGTCTCACTGTGTTTTACTCTAGTTTCAGGCAGATAGGCTAGTAAAATCATACTGCAGTGGGGAGGAAATAATTTACAGTATGAGCCTACACTGGAAACTGCAGGCTTAGCAGCAGGAGCAAGACAGTGCAACTTTAGCAAACTGGGAAAGTGAAGGGTGCTTTTTTAAAAGATTTGTTCAACAAATATTTTTTAGTGAGCCTTGGTGGGGTAGGGGGCACAAAAATCCATAGTATTTATTATTTACCACTGCAACAAGGCAGGGCAGAGTGAATGTAACAGTCTGGGAAGGGTGCAGGGGGAGTTTGATAGATTTTCTTAACAAATAGTTTTACTGTTGACGATGATGTATGCTGAGGCACAGAAACCCATCTTTATTGGCAGTGGAACCGCCTGAACCCCTGGCAGGGCTATTCAGCCACTCACTAAGGATGGGGGTATTTCCAAAGGACTGGAGGGTGACGGGCATTGTTCTCTCCATAAGGGGGAGGAGAAACAAAAAACAAGCAGGGAACTACAGACCTGTCAGTCTGACCTCCATTGTAGGGAAGCAGATGGTGTCACTGATCAAAGAGAACCTTGTATACTACCTGGAGAGCAATGGTCTCCAGTACAGTAAACAGCATGAGTTCATGGCAGAGAAGTCCTGTCAGACAAACCTGATAGTTTTCTTTGATTCGGTGATAATGGAATTGGATAGGGGCTATGCCATAAATTTTCTCTAGTTTGACTTCAGCAAGGCTTTTGACTCAGTGCCCCACAGATGCTTACTGAAGAAGATGGAGGATCTAGGTGCAGCTAAGGACATAGTGAATTGGGTAAGAAACTGGATAAAGGGTGGGCAGCAGAAGGTTGTAATCAGTGGACTCAGATCAGAAGTGAGAGAAATCACAGGTGGGGTGCCACAGGGATCTGTCCTAAGTCCAGTCCTCAGCAATATGTTCATCATTAAGATTGGAGAAGGTATCCAGAGGAAGTTGTGTCTCTTTGCAGCTGACACTAAGCTCTCTGGGAGGGTGGATAGTGATGAGGGAATCAGAGAAATGCAGAGTGATTTACAAAAGCTAAAAGGGTGGTCTAATGTTTGGCAGTTGAAATTCAATGCCAAAAAATGCAAAGTGATGCACCAAGGGAGTAAGAATCTTGGGACAGAGCACTGAATGGGTGGGATGAGACTTAGCACTACGACTGAGAAACATGACCTAGGAGTTACTATCAGTGACACCCTCAAGCAATTGAGCCAGAGCAAGAAGGACTGTGGTAAGGCAAGTAGGATGCTGGGTGTATAGGGAGGGGTATTGATAGCAGAAGGAAGAGGTAATACTTCCCCAGTATAAATTCTTAGTGAGGTCACACCTGATTATCGTGTCCAGTTCTGCAACCCTCACCTCCAGATGGATAGGGACAGGTTGGAGATGGTGCAGTGCAGGGCAACAAAAAGGATTTAGGGCCAACAGGGCAGATCTTACAAGGAGCACATCGAGGCACTGAACATGTACTCACCGGAGACCAGAAGGGAGAGGGGAGATTTGATAGAGACTTTCAAGTTCCTTAAAGGATTAGACAAGGTGAACTGTGAGGAACTATTTAGCTTGAAATCTAGTTTGAAGCCATGAGGGCATGAATGGAAACTGACTGGAGGGAGGTTCAGGAGGAACATGAAGAAGTATTATTTTGCAGAAAGGGTGGTTGAGCCATGGAGAAGTCTACCAGCTGAAGTGGTGGGTGCTAAAACAGTTGATGGTGTCCAGCACAGTTGGCACAATGTCAAAGGTATAGTGGGCACACAGAGTTACAGAATCAGGTAAGAGAATGGGGGCAGTTGGGGCGGGCTAGGACCCTGGATGGACAGTGGTTCCCAATCTTAGCTAGGGAACATGGGCAGACTGGATAGACCATTTGTCTTTTTCTGCTGTCATTGTCTATGTTTCTATGTTTCTATTCCTTTAAATTTTTCTGATTGCCTTTGAGTGAAAACTAAGTGAATTAGGCTGCTGCAGTGAGACACAAGTGGCTGGATTCATGAAGCTTCCAGAACCTAAGTCCCACTCCACAACTGCTTTTGCGGACTGTAATCACCTGCAGCTGCAGAGGTTGCAATTCATAGCCGCAGAAGTTGCAGAGGGTGTTATGGCTGCTTCCACCAGCCGTAGCATGTTCCTGCTGCTGCAGCCATCTCCCTGGTGATACCATCCGCAAGCCGCCATAGATCATGGAGCCAGTCGTAATCCAGCTCCACCTTTGTGAATACCCGCCACTGTGGGTAACCTGCATATCCATAAGTGGCAACTCACTTGCACGGGGTTTACCTGCAGCTGCAGTTATTTCTCAAGTTTTGTGAATCCTGGCCAAGGTCTCTAAGTGAGGGTGAGGGAGACCTAGAGGTGTCAAGAGTCTGTGATGGCCATGTGTGTGGCAGTCTGTCATTGTGTTATTGTGTATAGCATAAACTATGACAAAATGTACTGGCAGAGAAAGATATGTAGCGAAGGAAAGGAGCAGGAGCAGGTTCCACTATGCCAATTCTGTACTCAGTGGTGGTGGAGAAGAAGTCAGGACAAGGACTCAGAATCATAGTGATGGAGCAAGGACTATGCCTGAGTTAAGGACTAGGGCTGCGTGTGTGATAGTATGGCCAAAGAAACCATGGTTTATTAGTCCCCAGCAGTCCACTGGTTCTACTACCACTTTTCCTAACCATCTAGCCATTGTATCTAGTGATGAAAGTACCCTGAGCAATCCAGAGCTATACTAGTTTCAGTCTCTTCCTTCCTCAAGTGTCTCTAGTTTTAGACCTCTTTATTCCTCTCTTGCTTCTATTTCCTCTTCATGTACCTGTAAATAAGATGAGAAAGGCAAATTTAAGACCAATTATGTTTTGTTTGATTCTAATATATTCCCTGCTTGTAAAATGAAGTGAGACAGACAAAGTCAAAACCTGTCATAGTTTCTCGAATCACATTTCTTGAATCACTTTTTCTGGAATCTAATACTGTACATCTACTTCATGTAAAAAGAGGTGAGAAAGGTAAAATTAAAACTAGTCACAGTGTCTCGAACCACATTTTCTTGAATAACACTTTCTTTTTTTGACTCTCATATATCCGTTCAACATAAACTGAAATAAGAAAGGCAAAGTCAAAATCAGTTATGTTTTCTCAAATCACATTTTTTCCAGATCATGTTTTCTTGGCATGATCTTACCACCACGTATGAGGCAGTACACATGCAGATGGTGCCTCTTTTGAAAAAGGCAGTGAATGGGGAGGGGCAGATGCATATTATTATATGTGGAGCAGTCTACGGGGTTTACAGGGGCTTTGAATCTCTTTGCAGTACAGTTGATAGGGTTAAAATAAAAAATCAATATAGGGAAATCAAGGATTCTGGTTTCTGGGTCTCAGAAGAAAACAGACTTAGGATGGACAACAGGATAGCAGCAACTGGAAGTTGTTGAACACTATCAGTATTTGGGGTGACATTTAGGGGTAAGAATTCTTGCAAAACACATTGAAGTCATAGCGTGGAAAAGTTAAAACAAGGAATATATGGCACTCTGAAATTTTTGTGGTAAATATTCCACTAACACTTTCTTATGCATCTCAACTGTATATGAAGCTAAAATGTAAACAAGTCAAGTGCTGAGCACACCCAAAATTATTTCCTGAGACGTGTTCTAAGGTTACTGAATTTTATCCCTGGTGGCCATCTTTGAGCAAAAACTGGAACAAATCAACCTATTCTAGCCCGCCCAGTGGTGTGGAGGGCTGAGGCGCTGGGTGCCTTACCTACTGCCACACTGATAACCTGGGGTTGGGAATGGACTCCGATTGCTTGGGGGCTGGCAGGGAGAGGAGGATCCAGCATCCCAAGACAGCTCTCCTTCCTCAGGGAGAGGGTTAGTGTGGTACGCTGCTTGTCTGCCATCCAGCAGTGGCTGGATGGCAGCACATGCACACCACCATGTATGGAAGGGACACCACATTCAGAACACTGGGGCTGTCTCCGTGGAGGCAGAGCTCAGACATCGCATCCATTGCATATCCATGGGCCCAGGGAGGAAAACTGGAGGAAAAACACCCCAGGCAGCATGATGATGATGGACCCACTATGGGCCTTGCACCGGTGGCTAGGCACAGCCACAAATTCTGTAGCAGAGGATGACGGTGAAGGTAAGTCATGGAGGAGCCGGGAGATGCAGCTGGATGGGCAGTTAGATGGAGGCCACCGGGGAGATTAAGACCATAAATAGATGATGATAAAAGAAAAAAAATCAATCAATTCTTTATACAGTTGGATCTCAATTATCCAAACCACTTGGGGACAGTGATTTTGTCTGGATAATCGATTGTCCGGATAATTAAGAAAATTGAAAAGAAAAAAATACACTCGTTTGACATTTCAGTAAAGTGTTCTTTATTTGTGATTATGAAAAGCTAAATTGTTTAAATTAGGTTAAAAGTTCTGCTGCACCACAGTTCAGGTCGTGTGGCATACGGGGATATGGCATATGTGCAGGCACAGTTTTTTAAAAAGATTAAATAATAAAATAATTGTATTCTGCTTTAAAAAGTCATATATTTTCTTCTACTTAGCTCCATTGTATTTCTTTGTGGATGCCAGAGCATGCAGGCAGTTAAGGGTAATCAAATGTACGGGATTGGCATCGGGCTGGTGTTCCAACCAGGAAATAGACTTTTTAAAGTGTTCCATAGCCTAAGAGTTACTGACATTCTCCTCAGATGCACACTACTCACTGGTGGCACAATCTTCCTTATCATCCTCATCATCCTCGGCATCCAGAACTCTCTGTTTGGTGAAAAGGATGACAATGTCACCATCAGTGAGATCTTGGGCAGTGAGCTGCTCCTGATGTTGTGCATTAAGCTCCTCAATCTTGGCTTCTATGGCACTGTCAAAGTCTCTGATCTCCTCTGCCAGCTCGACCCCATCCCCATCCACACCGGAGTCAGGAGCGGATTCTGTTGCCCCTATCTTTAATGTCAAGGAAATGATTTGGCAATGCTCTCTTTTGTTGTCTGTTTCCAGGAGTCACCAACCATGTTCACCACATCTTTTAGTGTCAGTTTGTTTAGACTGTCAATGACCAAGACATCGAGGTCTGTCTCTGTCAAGATACAGTGCAGCACATGCTTTCTATAACATTTCTTTAGCCCCTCCAGTATGCCATGGTCAAAAGGCTGCAGTAAAAAGGTCATGTTAGATGGCAAAAACGTAACTCTTATTTTGCAATCCCTCGATTTAAGGCCAGCAGGATGGGCTGAGTAGTTGTCAACCAAAAGTAGGGGTTTTCACTGCAACTTGTTTAATCTCATGTGTCTTTGGACTTCTGGCACAAAACACCTATGGAACTAGTCACAGAAGAGATCAGAGGTCATTCAAGCACTTCGCTGGTTTTCGTAGACAACAGAGAGAACAGTCATATTTACATTTTTAAAACATCGAGGATTGGCAAACTTTCTGATCAAAAAAGGCTGTAGCTCATGTGAACCTGTGGCATTCGAGCGACCAAGCAGAGTTATGCTGTCCTTTATTTTTTTATAACCAACTACTGTCTGTTCCTTAGACCTGGCCAGTGTTTTATCAGGTAGCAGCTTCCAATACAGACCTATTTCATCTTCATTATATATCTGGTCATTGGTGCATCCCTTGTCACAGATTAGGCAGTGTAATTTTTTTGTTGACCCGTGCTTGCATACCAGCCAGCATATTGCAGTAGTAGCAGATTTGGAGGTGTGGTCACTGTGGGCGAATGTAAGGCACACATCAGTAGGTCTGTCCCTCATTCCTCAATAAGGCAGCATGCAGGCACCACACCAGCAACATGTAATGTGGTGAGCACATCTAAGAAAAGTTCCGCTGCAATGAGATCCAAGCTCGGCATGCAGCAACACCTCCCAACATGCCTTTCCTGGTGAAGCATTCTAGTAAACATGGTGGCAGTGACTGCCGCCACCATCTGCCACAATGCCGACTTCGGGGGTGCCCAATCCCCCTGTTGGCATGCCCTGACCCAGTTCATATGCTGATGGAGGAACCCACTCCTTGTCTGCATAATGCCCCCGCGTTTGTTGTGTGCCGAGGTGGGTGCCCAATCCCCTTGGATCTAGCCCCCCTTCGGTATGTTTCCAATGGGGGTGCTCAATCTCCCTTCAGCTAGTCCCCCAAACACTCAGGTGTCATGCTGGGAGCCCACCCCAGCATGCCAAATGACCCTGTTAAAGAAAACTGTCCCATGAGTTTTTTTTTAACCTGTAAAAGAAGAAAACAGTTCCTTGCAGTCTCTCCTGCCTCCACCCCCAACCTGCACCCACCCTCTGTGCACTCTGCCTTCCCATACTCCCCTCACCCCATACTTATCTCTGAAGTCTGGCGTGACAATCTTCGTTGGACCAGGAACATGTCTGCACTCTTCAAAGCTGACCGCGAACTGAAGAAATGCCAGTAAGCTGTATAATGGCAGAAATAGGTTTTTTTCAACTTTGGTGCATATCTCGGGCATTTTTTGGAAACTTGGCACCAAATTTTCAACATGGGGTTATTGGGGACCCTCCTCATGAATACAGTCACTGTCATGGCATTATTCGGTCCTGAAGGGTGATTTCGCAGTCACTGTGCGGGATCACCTTTTAGGATCAATTAATGAAATGACAGTACTACTGTTCATGAGATGGGCTCTCAAAAAGCCTGTGTTGAAAATTTGGTGAAAAAAATCCCAAAAACGACTGCTTTATGAGCGTGTGTCGTGCAGTTTCCATGCATGCTCATAACTTCGTGAATTTGTAATATTTCCCTACAGATTTTCAACATTGGCATTTTTCCACACCTCCTCATGAACAGTACAGCTGTCATTTTACATATCCTGGCCAAAATGTGTTTTCGCACTTCCAGTGCAGAATAGCATGGTTGCTGTGTGAAACCAGTTTTTGGGCAGTTTGAGAAAATGACAGTGACACTGTTCATGAGCAGAGGTCCTAAAATGTGTATGTTGGAAATTTGGTGATGAAAGTCCATAAAAAGACTGTGTTACAAGCATGCATTGCACAATTTCCACGTACACTTGTAACTTCGCAAATCTGAAATATTTTCATGCCAGATTTTCAACACTGGCATTTTTTCACACCTCCTCATAAACAGTACAGCTGTCATTTTTCACATCCTGCCCAAAATGTGTTTTCGCAGCTGTGGCACAGAATGGCATGGTCGCTGTGGGAAATCAACTTTTGGGACATATTAACAAAATCACAGAGCCACTGTTCATGAGGGGAGGTCCCAAAATGCCTATGTTGAAAATGTGTCTCTTCAGGGTGGGGGTGAGGTTAGCATCAGTTCAATACTTCACTGCCATTCCTATTATGCATCTCTAACTCCTGCACTACCAGTGTGTCAGCGTGGCTCAGTTGGTAGCACATCCGCTTCTGGACCAGAAGGTCATGGGTTCTCATTCCACACTGGGATTGGACTTGCACTTAAAAATCACTGGCATCTGAGTGCAGTATTGAGGGGTGATGTACTGCTGGGGTGTGCTGTCCTTCGGATGAGACATTAAACTGAGGTCCCTTCTGCCCATCCTGGTGTTGTCCTGGTGGGTGTCCAGGTGGAAGTAAAAGAACCCAGGGCACTCTTCACAAAGAGCAGGGATCATTCCTGATGTCCTGGCCAACATTCCCCTTTCCATAAACTAGTTCATGCAATTATCCAGGCTGTGTGTGGGTGATGATGTGCGATATGGCTGCCACCACACATTCAGTTACTTCACTACCAGTCTAGCATTGCTTGTAAAGCACTTTGGGATACTGTGTATGAAAAGCACTATATAAATGCTGATTCTTTTTCTTCTTCAATGCCAATGCCAGCGAGACAACATTCGGCATTGACAAATGCTTGTTTCCTATAGGGCTGCACCTCACTTTCATCTGTATGTAAGCTGCTTTTTCCAGCCTTTCATCTGCAGCTGGTTTCAGAGCCTTTCTATGCTTTAGTTCCTGGTCATCCTCAACATTAGTGGCATGGGATAGTAATTGGTTGTTTTGTTTCTTTATGTCCAAAACTTGTTGTTTGCTAATCCCATATGCCTCTGCGATGTTGATTGCTTTCTTTCCCTTGCTAAATTTGTCAGCAATATCAATCTTGTCACTTATAGAGCAGATTGTGCACTTCCTTTTGACCACAGCACTTTGGGCTTTCATTGGGCTTCAGAGGCACACAGCAAAGAAAAATAACAAACAAAAGCAAAGACAAAAGAGAGGGATGTGACACAATACACAGCTCATGCTAAAGTGGAAGCTAATTACAGGTATTCTAGCCTTTCTACACCAGAACTATAGCAGAACCCAATAAAAAAAACATTGTAGGGATAAGGGCTGCTGCACTAATAAGAGATACAAAAGTGTGAGATACAATGTGAGTCACAGCAGCAATGATTAATCACCTGTGTTCACACATACTGCGAGACTGTGACACTTCGTCTGGTTGCTACTGACTGTTGCATTGTTCTATTATTAGACGGATTACTAGACTGAGCAACTATGTTAATCCTGTAAACAAAAACCGCTTAAGCGCTAAGTGTTTAAAAAAGTAGGCATGATCAGTGCTAATGTTGGGACCATGACGGCAGTCCACTCAAGCGAGTAGTTTAGATAATCGAGGTCTAACTGCATTTGTTGAGAACTGTGAGTTATTTTGTAAGAGTGTTGAAAATGGAAGATCATAGACTTCCAATGAGAATATTACATGAAGCAATTACAGGGCAAAGTATTACTCCTCCTTTAAAGAATGGTGGGATAAATTATATTTAATACTACAAACAATGGGCTTATTGTCAAGGTAGATTGTTTTAGTACAATTAGAACTTAAATTTATCTCTATAAACAAGAATGTAAACAATAGATTATAGATACTGCAGCACAAACAGATTTGTAAAGAATTGGCATTTCCAAAATTCTAATCGAGTATGAAAGAATTAAAATCAGCTGGGGTTGAGAAAATTATTTGGATTTCCATAAGAATGTTGAACAGAGGCAAGCTTTTACGAGAACAAGATTAAAAAAAAAATACTCCTTTAACATTTAGACTTTATATCTTAAGAAAATGGTCTCAAGTTGTTGTTGTGAGGAAATAACGTTAAAAAACTATTTAAACAATTACCTGTTACACTGTAAAAACCGTGATCTGATAAGACAGAAATGGATTTCTCCCATCTTATTTGAATATAGTTATAATTCTCACCATGTTAAAATGGAAATGCTTTTATCTGTAAAAAAGAGCCCATTGCTTTTGCACTGGGCTTCTTTTCCTCCTCAGCATGAAGAAAACCTTTTGAATATGTAAAATGATGATCTGGATTTCTGTACATAATTTTTTTTTATGTCAGTACATATGGTACAGCAATAAACTATACTGCTACTATATGTGTAGCAGTAGTGCAGTGCAGACCACAGCTTTCTAAGCCTTACTAACTACTGGGTCAAGGCTGCCTGATGGCTTATGCAAGCACACACCCCATGTATTCATATCCTAGTTGTAAAGGGCTGCGTGGTGGGCAGCACAATGAAGTGGACTGTTTAAAAAATAGTTTCAGTCCATTTCTGCTCACTGTCTATTTACTGTGGTAAGGAATTGTCTGGATACAATCATAGCTTATCATTATAAAGAAGCAATGTGGTCTAGTGGGTAGAGCACTGGCTTTCTTTTAAAACCATCTTTAGGTAATGCTTGGTTATGACTCCTCCACAAAAAAATTGATTTTGAAAAATGTGTGCATTATTTTTAAAAGTCTTGGAGCAGCCCTGCATTGGGCTGTGTCCAAATCAACTTTCATCACCATTCTGCCTGTGCCACCACCATTCACTTCAGGAGTCAAACTGAATCAAACAGCCTCACAGAGGAACACCAGTACAGGAAGTGTCTTACTTAACATGTTGGTTGTGGAGGAGAAGCACACTGGGAAAGCATTCTGTGGTTTATCTAGTCACCACTAAAAATTTGGATATACTATACCTTTACGATCTGAGAGTGGGAATCTTCATGGTGGACAGTGACAGTAACATGCTGAAATTGATAAATGTTGAGGATTTCATTTATTCACCTTAATTTGCACAAGCACGACAGCTAATGGTGAGACATGTGCTTGACATGCATGCACAATTAAAAGACTCAATTACTTAATCATTCAATCTTTTATTGCACTCTTAAACACAAAATTCACTTTTAAATTGTTAACTGAAATCAAAATCATATTTCATATAGAAAAGACAACTACACTGATAATGACATACATAAACACTTATATTGTGCATATGCATCAGTATAAAATGTTTGTAAGAGACATAATCACATACAAAATTTTACAGAATCATTTGCTGACCTGACATATAATAATAGAACTCATATCTTGCAGAGATAAAGTACAATTCATAGAACACAAACAAGCACGGTATGGAACATCACTAGATATTTCCATCACTCCACAAAATGTGCTGAGCTCCTCTTTCATTTCCTGTAGATGCACCATGTTTCTCAGTATTACTTGATTAAAGATGTTTCCCCAAGGTGAATCTCTGTCTTTCATATGGTGTGGAGGCTCATGGAACAGACACTTGTCTGCTGGGCTATAGAATTGAATGATAAGACCTCTAGAGTATATCTGTGATGGTTGCAGGGGTGTGTTCTGCAAAAAGTGGTTCCACTTCTGTGACCACATGAACAAGTAACTAATGACTTCTGTGCTAAATCAGCAACTGAGCCTTGTCATTCCCATGGTGAGTCTACTTGAATGCCACACATGCTGTTATTTACAATCTTCTGCAGTAATCCAACAAAGCAATGCTGGTGGTGGTGGTGATAGCCATCATGGCACTGTTGGCAGCACAAGAATGTGAGTACTGATGGTGGTATAGGACTTGGTCGGAACACCACTGTTTCATCTGAGTCATTACAGTAACATCAGCAGCAGCATACACAAAAGTATTCAATTCTAATTAAAGAAGTGGCAGAGATGTTTTTAACACAACTTGCAGACAGGTTTGACAGCACTGGATCACACATGCTGTGTAACATGGCAACACTACTGGATCCTAAATATATTGTAGAGATGGTGTTCATTCCATCTGGATGCACAGAGCATGTCAAACAGAAAGTGTTGTAGACACCACCATAATTAGAGGTGTGTTGGATATGGCAGCACACCAAGTTGTGCCAAAGTTTTGAAGCTGGGATCAGCCAGTGATGATTTTTGCATCTTGTGTCAGTCTTATGCTGACTGTTTTCTATTTTAAAAGAAAGTGCAACTGAATTACTGGGCTTCTTACAGCATAGGTGCTTCATCCAAGGTTATAAAATCACACAAGTTGCACTGGCATGCAAGTCACCAAAGAGAAGTATGGGTGCACACACTCTGATTTTGGCAAGTGCTTTACTATGAAGTGACCAAGTGCTTCTAGTGCATCATACAACATTCAATACAAATAAAAAGTGCTGCTTACAACCACTTGCTTCAGCTGAGGTATAGCCTATTTTATATCACTTGTTTAAAATAGTCTCCTTTCCCACCCCCCTTATAATCAGTTCATAATTGTGTAGCTTAAGCCAGTACCCATGAACAGTACAACATCTGTAGTCCATCAATGTCAGATGAAATGAAATATTTTGAGTTTGACTTTGGGTAAATTATGCTCACAGGAAGTATAACCAGGGACTTCCAACTGCTCATAAGAATCCTGTTCATTTTGTTGTTCTTGTCCATATGTCCTTTCGGTTGTTACCTCCTGGTCATCATAACATACAATGTGTTTACATTTTGGTGACTTACTCTGCCTTCTTCAGTGTGTCATGAGTACCTGGGGGGGGGGGGTGATTGTATAGCAGCAGACAAGGAAGTGCTTAAGTGCAAAAATTAAAGTGCTAAACTTAAAATGCTAGCAAAGTGGGAAAAACATATGAACTGAACAAATGTAACAACTGGGAATAAACATTCTATCAATTCAGTCATAAATCTACATGCTTATAAATCTGGTTTTAAAGTAAATTATTTTCTTAGTCCTTCTGGAGCCACTGCTTCTAACTCAAACATCCAGAAAGCTTCCCTTTCTTGCAGCTTTATGCTGATATCCAGCCCCCCCACCCCGGATCTGGTTGTACTACTTCAAGGTCAACAGACGTGAGGTTTGCTGCTGAACAATGGCTGGCCTCTATAAAATGCTTGGCCATATTGTATGTTTTGTTGCTAGTTCTTGCAGTTTTGTGCTCAGCAATCCTTGTTTTGTAACATCTGTTTAGCCTATCCCACATAACTTAGTCCACAAAAGCAGGTTAACATGTTCACAACCCCTTCAGTAGAGCAACTGATAAAATTATGGATTGATAGGTTTTATTTTTTCTGAGATGTCTGAATGTTTTGGCATTATATGTATTGGAACATTGCTCTTTTGTGGGCTTGGTAGCCAAGACAGGGTAAGCAAGAGCTAAACTGTTTGACTAAACAATCTTTAAGATTCCTGCCTCTTCTATATGAAATAAATGGTGTTTTTTTCTGTAAAGTGCTTAAGTCTTTGTTAATTTTTAAGAACATGCCAATGTCTCTATATACTTTGTCTTATTTGTGTGGATGCTTGAGTGTAGTCCATAACACAACTCAAACATTCAGCCAGATGTGTACTGTCTGCCTCTTGTAGCCCAGGATGCATGAGTTGTGTTTGTGGAGTTTTATCAGCTCTAGCATATGCTGTTTGTATAAGTGGTTTGGCATATTCCCTCTTTAAGTTTTTCTGCCATTTTTGTTGTGCCTTGTTCAAACCGCTCCTGAGTCATACAGTTCCTCTGGAACCTTATTAAACTGGTAGGATGGTGGCTGTCAGCATGGAGGAGCGTTTTGTGATCTGTGGGCTTAGTGTAAGCATTTGTCTGAATTCTTGGTCCATGTTTGTTGAGCTCTAGATGAAGACAATGTACTGTCTGATTGCTGTACTCTTGCGTGAATTTAAGATGTGTAGTACAATTATCAACATATAGCATACATTCACATAATTCATTTTCACTACCTTCCTAAAGCAGCAAACTGTCATCTATATAATGTTTCCATAGTTTGAGTTTTGGTTTGAATAGATTATTCTCAGAATAGATGACTGCTTCTTCCCAGCTACCCACATAATGTACAGTGAAATTAGGGACAAATGTTGTTCCCATCACTTTGCCTTTGATGTGGGCATAGAACTTGTTATTCTACAGAAAAGTAATCCCTTTGAGTAAAAACTCTGCCAGTTCTAGTAAAAAGCCATTAGGTGGAAGAATATGTTGTGGTCTGACACCAAGGTACTTTCCCATTGCTTGCAGCTGCTCCCAGTGGGGATGTTGGTATATATTGCTTCTATATCAATTGTTAACAATAAAGTATTCATTGAAACTTGCAATTCTGAGAGATAATTTATTGTGTCAGTCATATCTTTCAGAAAAGATGGTAGTTTGACAATCCATTTCTTAATAAACAAAAATCAAACTGTGATGCCTTTTCTGTTACCCCATCAATACTAGAGACAATTGGTTGCTCAGGTAGCTTGTTAACATTTTTTAAGAATCTTTAGTTTTAGATAGATGACAGATGTTCTGGGATACTCTACTGCCAAAAATGATTTCTTTGCTTGTAATCCATATGTGTTGTTCTGCATGATATAGAGTATAAGTAGACTAAGATTGGCTTGTAATTCAGGAGTTGGATCTCTGTCAAGTTTTGTAAAATGTTTTATCAAACAGTTGTCAGAGGGACTTCCTTCAGAAATGATACTCACAAGCCAATAGTCTGGATACTTGATTAGCAAATATTTATTTATCCCATTATAAAATATACATTAAAATTCCATGAGTCATTCCTTATCATTGTTATCAGGTCACCATATTTTAATTATATTACACTTTCCAACAGCAAACATTCCAGTCCATATAATTTTTAATACTTTGTTTCTTTCCTTCATCCTTGCTTCCCTTCTTCTTGTGGCCCAGGTGCATGACCCAACACCATTCTCTGGTTCTTCCCTCCTATACCTTTTCTGGGATCGGAAGCCAACAACCCGACTACCAGTTTATTATTTTCTTCCTGCCTCCCTCCTCCCCCCTCTGTATCCAAAGCTGGATACAACTGACCCTGACCCGTGTTCCTTTCCCCTACCCAAATTCCTAACCTCCCCTCTGTGACCCTCCCCACCTCCCCTTTTTTGCTCCTCTGTCCCCTCCAGGCCATCTCCTGCTCATGACCTGTCATCCCTAGTGGTGGGCAAAGTGGCCAAAATTCCCTCCATGAAGTGATTCACGGAGTAATGCAGAATCCATGAAGTAATCCCTAATGCTAAGCGGAGTACTTCACATCATAATAAGAAAAGTGAAGTCCATCGAAACCAATGACTTCACGTCATTCCACCTTCCCCAAACCACTTCTCCATCAATTTTAAGGTGAAGTACATTGAAATCAATGTACTTCGCCTCATTATTGAGCTCCAAGGTGAATTTTGCAGTGATTCATGGGATTGCAGGTCACATGGGCTGTAGCTGGTTCTGCACAGCCTCAGTTCTGTGTAGTGTGTGTGTAGTGGAAGATGGATACAGTTTCCTCTCAGAGCTCTGCAATTCAAATCCTCTAAAAGCTGTTAAAAAAGCCTTTTTCGTGTCATTTGTTTTTTGCTCAAAATTTAGTACATCAATTGTAGGAAACCCCCCTGTGCTCATATCGTTGAGTGTTTATTGTTTGTGTGTGGATTTTGAATGTTAATTTAGAACATTCAGTCTGTGTACTGACAGATACTTGAAGTGTGCTTTGGGGGAAGGGCGTATCTGTGGTGGAGGTAGGCGAAAACTGGGAGAAAAAGGCAGTCTTTCTCTTTTGGTTATATTTTTCTTGTATAACTGTGTTAATGTATACACAGTAATATTTTCAGTAATTCTTGACATTTTTTTGCTGATTGTTGTGGTGCAGCATTGCTTAATTTCAGTTTGTTTGAAAGATGTGGTTATATTACTGAAGTTTTCAATTTGCTACGCATTACTTGTAGTGTAGAGTGTGTGTGAGTGTGTGTGACTCATGCCATCAAATCAGACAAATTTTATTGTGCCACAGAGTAATTGCAGCAGTGTGAACCTGCTATCCACCTCACCTGCATTATTTTTTTGTATTACTTTGTGGTATCTTTACTGGTAGTGGACTGTTACTGCCGTGCACTACCCCCCAACCGGCAAAAGGTATTGTTTTCCAGATTTGGATTTGTGACTTGTGAGCACTGGTTAGGTGTTGTTGTACCTTTGCTTCTGCATCTCTTGAGTGCACAGTGTAATCTTAATCTGTCTGTGCATTTGCATCTCCTATGGGCTCAATCTCCATCTGTAACTTAAGTCGCAGTTATTTGTTTGGCTTCCCTTCAGGGTACTGGTGTGGTGCATATCTCTGTGTGAACATTGTTCTCATTGTTGTGTGTTTTTAAGTTAGGGTGATCATCACTAGTCACTCATGATACAAATTGCATTCTTCATATTGATGGTCATAATTCAAGAATTACAAAACTGTAATTTTTTCTATAGTTAGTTCCATGTAAGCCTGTTTTGTAGTATCTCGGGTCTTGGCTTCAATCACCATTGTACTCGTTGATATGAGTTTTCAAATCAGGTTGTTTGTGTGGTACAGGTCAGGGAAGTATAGCCATAGGTATTTGCGTTCCTGTACAGTTTATTATCATTGGTCACGTCACACCAGACACTCATCACAAGACAAATCACGTTCTTCAAGAATCACAGCAGTTAATATTTTTTTCAGTTCTGATGATACGCTGAAGGCCTGTAAAGATGAACAAAACATTGATGAATCTTTTTTAACTTTTCTTGAAAAATGCTCGCCCACAAAAAAAAATACTTATCTTCACTGGCTTGACAGTATTCCAATGTCAAAATTCCTCATCAAGTCAAGAAATGCACACCTCAAGTTCGACTATGTGATGTGTGATAAAAAAGCAATGATTACATGTATATGTATAAAAATACATACATATATATATATATATATATATATATATATATATATATATATATATATAAAATTGAAATGAACATTTAAGGTCAATTCAGGTTCTGTGAAAACCATGATGGTACCAGGTATATTAACTTACCAAGGGTAGTATTAGTGTACACACAGAGGGCATCCTTCCTGTTGGGAGTCAGTGCAGCAGACATTGGGAAACCAACAGCATTATCACATCATCATGGACATTTAACTCAATGGTCGGGTCATCTTTCGAGCACATCATTTGGTAAGACACTGTGCATCAGCTCAGTAAGGTCAAGAAGCATTACATGAAATTCTAAAAGCAGCAGCAGGGGACATACTGTGGTTCTTATTGGAGTGTGTGCACTCTTGACTGAGTGTGCCATGAATTAAATGGATACTTATCTTTCCATTTTATGCTCTAATTTCTCTTCATCTGGAGTTGGGAATTTTCTGTCAAAAGACAGAAGCATTTTGGGGATGCACATTAATTCTGGTGACTGTGTGTGACCACTGCACTCATGACTAAGTGCAATCTTAATTCTGGGAGACTTTGCATTTCTTGTTATGCTCTCATTTCACTTTGTCAGCACTGGGGAATTTTCTGGACACAAGACAGTAGCATCTGGGGGATGCACATTAATTCTGGCGACTGTGTGTGACCACTGCGCACATGACTGAGAGCGCCATTAATTCTGGGAGACTTTGCATTTCTTGTTGTTCTCTCAGTTCACTCCATCAGCACTGGCAAATTTTCTGGACACAAGACAGTAGCATTTTGGGGATGCACATTAATTCTGCTGACTGTGTGTGTGGGGGGCTGCCATTATTGTTGTCACTTTGCCTTACTTCACGTTAAGGCAGAATGACAGCCCAAAGTAATAATTACAAGGTGAAGTGAGCATTTCATATTGGCCTCTCTTCTGCCACTCTTCACCTCCTGCCCTTCACCTGCCATATTAGTTCCCTCAACCTGTCCACCTTGTCCTGTGGCAACTGAAACAGCTTGTGCTTGGTTTCCACTTCTGTGCCCAAGAACTTCAGGCACCTGGTCAGCCTCTCTGTCTTCTCCCCTGCCAATGGTATCCTGATCACCCCATACAACTCCTGAAAATACCCCAGCATTGCTGCCATCCCTTGCTCACTCTGTGTAGCGGACTAACAATGCGAAGTGCCCACTTTGGGGGCACTTCGCTGGTGAAATTTAAACTTGCTGCATCTCTAGTCATCCCATTCACTTCCTTGTTGCCGTCTTCTCTGCAACCCTTTCCTCCAGATATCATCTGCTGCCCTCTTCTGGCAGCCCCATAATCTGGTTAACTGTCCTGCTGCCCTCTGTTGGCAGCCCACCTTTCTTCTTCTGCTTCTTCACCGTCCTTTGCCAATGGCCCCCATGCCCCCTTTTCTGTCTTACTCTGCCCCTTTTGTTTTCTGTTTCCCTCAGATCCATCTTTGCTATAGACATTAGGGCATGTGGTTGGGTGTCAAATGAAAACCTAGCAGAAGAAGGGGTCTCTTTTCCCTTACTTCCATTTTTAAAGCCCTTTAGGACTCCTTCAGGGCCACGGCTTTCCCTACCCCCAAAACAATTCCCTTCCACTGTAACTGGCCTGCATCATTTTACTTGCCTCTGACCTCACCTGGTGGAGCCCCCTTCCCACTGCTGGCTTCCCTTCCCCCCATCTCTCTCCCCTAAGTACCCTTGCCATTTCTGTCTGGAAGCCCCTGACAATTTTGGTTGCCTTTAAGTGGCAACCCTATTTGTCAGAGGGACTTACTTCAAAAATGATATTCAGAATCCATTAGTCTGGGTGCTCGATTAGCAAATATTTATTGATCCCATTATAAAAAATACATTAAAATTCCATGAGTCATTCCTTATCATTGTTATCAGATCACCATATTTACATTATATTACACTTTCCAACATCAAACATTCTAGTCCATATCATTTTTGATGCTGTCTTTCTTTCCTTCATTCTTGCTTCCTTTCTTCTCGGGGGCATAAGTGTGTGACCCAACACCCTACCCCAATTCTTCTCTCCTATACCTTTTCTGGGGTTGAATGCCAACAACTCAACCCCCAGTCTATTCTTTTGTTCCCCCCTCCCATACCACCCCCCTCTGTATCCATGGCCAGATGCCACTGGCCCTGACCGGTGTTGCCCTTCCCTACCCAAATTCCTACCCCGTGCCCCTCCCCCATCTCACCTTTTTTGCTCTCCTCTCCAGTAGCCCACCTCCAGCCTAGTGATGGATGGTGTGCTTCCTCCTCAGTCCCTGCTTCTCCCACTTCTCAATGGCCACAATTATGGGTAGGAAAAAAAAGAAGGACATCTGCACCTCTGATACGTGTACCCCATCCCCTCCATGGTACCCCAGAATCTCACATGTGATGTCTTTGTATGATATGTACATTCCCCTCCATGTCAGCTACCAAAGCGGCCACCCTCTGATTCAGGCACCTCCTAGCCTTCTCCACTGATCTGATGTTCCTGGCATGCCTCCACACCTTTCTGGAAATAATTTCAGACCATCCTATGGTGACCCTTGGAAAGCATCCCTTAATTATCTCCAAATCTGCCTTTTTATCTTGAAACAGTGACCCCCATGGTCTGTCCCCCAAATCATTACCCCCAGTGTGTATAATTATTTGGTCTGGCCTTGGCCATCACCTCTTCTGTTCCTCTAAGACTGGTAGGAGCTTTGCCAATTTCATGCCACGGATCCTTGTCCATTGTATCCATGTGTGATCTCCCTTTGCAGCTGTCTCCCTCCCAGCATGATTGATGTATGCCTTTCTGCCCAGTAAACAAATGAATGCTCTATAATCCATATTTGCCATTGCCTTTTCTTGCCTGTTGACACAAATTAAGACACAATTATATCAATTTCTGAATATGTCTCTTATAAAAGGCTGATTTCCACCTCCCTGCCCATTTCACTTCATCGTCGGACACTCCCTGTGCAACCCTTTCTGAAGCTGCACCTGTTCTAAATGAGTGGGGTGAGAAATGGGAGGGGTCTTCCCTAACAAATGCAATTCCTTTTTTTAGGACCCCTGAGACCTGGTAGCACATGACCGGAGATCCAGTCCTATGCTTAAAGAAACTCCCCCCCTTGGCCGAATAGCCTTATAGTTCTCCAGTGTGGCCACCGCACACCACCCTTGTCCTCACTGCTTGTCAAGGATGATCTCCACTCCTAAACCTGCTTGGTCCATTTTGGACCACCTTAACCAAATGATTACCTTCTCTGGATCCCAGTGGACCTCATCCCATAGTAATCCCCCATCCTGGGTCCTCATGCTTTGCACAACCACTTCCCCCACCCTGAAAGCCCCACTGGCCATGACAGTGAATACCACCCAAAATAGGCTTGCTTCATACTCCAATGTGAATACCCTCCCTAATGCCACCAGTCGCTTCACTGATAACTGCCCTGCTATAGGCTTTCTGGAATCCCATGGGTTCTCTGCCATCCTATAAGCATACATCTGACCACATTGAATTTGTTCAGCTCAGGCCAACCTTTTGCACTGCATGTCCACCCTATGCCTGCAACCTGCACCCTCATAGTTGTATGGGTCATCCCAGCCTCCCATTTCCTGACCATGTATTTCATAATCTGACCTGTGGTGACCAGTCTACTTACCTCGAACCCCTCCTGTCTCCAAAACTCCTGGAAAGTGCACCAAGCCCCTTTGTATGCTTTTAGTGTGTTTGCCAACCAAGAACTCTAATACAGCAGTCAGACTCCTTCCAACCAATTTCTCATATCTAATTGGGACTGGATATCTCTGGGTGGCTGCATGCATCACCAAAGACCTGAACCTTTCCAGCTGAAGACGGGAAAGAAAGTCAGCAATATCATTCTATATCCCTTCAATGTGCCTAGCTTTGAAGGACAAGTTGAGTTTTAGCCCTATCAATACCAGCTGTCACATTACCCAGGTCAACGAGTCAGTCGACTCCCTTTGTCTATTGATTACCTCCACCAGTGCCTTGTTGTCACACCAGAATATGATCATCCAGTCTGTCATTCTGCTGCCCCAAATCAACAAGGCCATACATATGGTGAAAATTTCCAGAAAAATGATGTCCTTAACTAACCCCCTCTTACCCCACTCCTCCGGACATGCCTCCGAAATCCAATTCCCTTTAAAGTGCATTCCCATGCCCGGTGCCCCCGAGACATCCATGTACAATTCCAGGTCAGTATTGAACAGCCACTCCTCCTGCCAAAATGTGATCCCATTGTAATACTCAAAGAATTTGTCCCATATTTCCAGATTCTGGGGAAGCACTTTTGCTATCTCCATCCAGTGGTGTGATAACTTTGTCTTCCCTGTAGCTCATGCTAGTCTCCTAGTGAACGCCCTCCCTGGTGCTATCGCTTTGCAAGCAAAGTTTAAATGCCCTAATAGTTGCTGCACTTTTGCTAATGGTACCCACCTCCTGCCCTTCACCTGCCATATTAGTTCCCTCAACCTGTCCACCTTGTCCTGTGGCAACTGAAACAGCTTGTGCTTGGTTTCCACTTCTGTGCCCAAGAACTTCAGGCACCTGGTCAGCCTCTCTGTCTTCTCCCCTGCCAATGGTATCCTGATCACCCCATACAACTCCTGAAAATACCCCAGCATTGCTGCCATCCCTTGCTTACTACTACCCACTAAGAGGAAGCTGTCCAAGTAATGTACTATGGTTGTATGCCCATACCATCTCCCAAACACCCACATGCTGAATGTCACAATTGTGGCACACACTATGGAGCAACCCATGGGCATGGATTTGTCAAAGTAGTACCTCTCTCACCCCTGGAATTGAAATCCCAGTAAATCCCAGTCCTCTGGCAGGATGGACAATAACCAGAAAGCTGACTCGATGTCCATTTTTGCCTGCCATGCCCCACCCACTGACTTAATCAGGCCCACTGCTTGGTCAAGCATAGCGTATGATAACATAGAAACATAGACTTTGATGGCAGATAAGGACCACTTGGCCCACCTAGTCTGCCCATTTCCCTACCTAGAGGATAAGCTGCTGATCCTATTTAACCAACAGCCTATTTCTTCCTACCCCCCCCACAAAAATTGCCTTATGACTGTCCCATGCATTCTTGAATTCTCCCACAGTTTTAGACCCCACAACCTCCTCAGGAAGGCTGTTCCATGCATCCACCACCCTCTCTGTGAAAAAATACTTCCTCACATTGCCCCTGAGCCGTCCCCCCTCTATCTTCAGATTTCGTCCCCTTGTTCTTGCACATCTCTTTTTCTGAAAGATGCTACCCTCTTGGACTTTGTTGATTCCACTGAGGTACTTAAATGTTTCTATCATGTCACCCCTCTCCCTCCTTTCCTCAAGAGTATACATATTAAGCTCCATTAGTCTCTCCTCGTATGGCTTCTCTTGCAGACCCTGCACCATTTTAGTTACCCTCCTCTGAACTGCCTCCATCCTGTCTCTGTTCTTACGGTGATGGAGACTCCAGAACTGGACACAGTGCTCCAGATGGGGTCTCACCAACTGTCTGTACAGGGGGATAACAACTTTCTGTTTTCTGCTGGTGATGCCTCTCCCTATACATCCCAGTATCCCCCCAGCCCTCCCTACCACCTTCTCACATTGCTTGCCAACCTTAAGGTCATCTGATATGATTATCCCCAGGTCCCTTTCCATTTTTGTTGTTGTTACTACCTCCCCATTGTGTACTCTTCCCCTTGGTTTTTGTTTCCCAGGTGCATTATTTTGCACTTCTTTGCATTGAATCCATGCTGCCATACTTCTGACCATTCCTCCAAAATTGCCAAGTCCCTTCTCATCCTTTCCACGCCTCCTTGAGTATCAACCCTGTTGCAGATCTTTGTGTCATCTGCAAAGAGGCATACTTTTCCTTCCAGTCCCTCTACAGTGTCACTTATAAAGACATTAAAAAGGACTGGACCCAGTACTGAACCCTGCAGTACCCCACTAGTAACCCCTCTTTCTTCAGAGTGGACTCCATTTACAATTACTTTCTTGTGTCCTGTTATCCAGCTTATGTTTTACCCAGGCTACCACCCTGGGACCCACACCCAAGCTGGTTAATTTGACTATTAATCTTTTGTGTTGGACTGTGTCAAATGCCTAGCTAAAGTCTAGGTAGGCCATGTCCACGACCCCTCCCTGGTCTACTACTTTGGTCACCCAGTCAAAGAAATCAATTAGATTCGTCTGACATGACCTTTCCGCTGTGAACCCATGCTGCCTTGGGTCCTATGCCCCACTGGCCTCTAAATACTCAACAGTTCTTTCCTTCAGAAGTGATTCCATCAGTTTTCGTACCACTGAGGTCAAACTGACAGGTCTGTAGTTTCCTGCCTCTGTCTTGCTCCCACTTTTGTGAACCCTTTCTTCTGTGAAAGGACTGGAATCGACCCCACTATCCAGAGTGCTTCAGTTAATTGGATTAGGCACCTCCCCAACCTCCTCTTTTGTGAATACTGAACAGAAGTATTCATTTAGTATTCCTGTTTTTTCACTGTTCCTCTCTGCCCACCCACCATCTATTCTATTCAGCCTCACTATCCCTCCCTTTGTCTTTCTACACTCCCTGATATACCTATAAAAGGTTTTATCCCCCTTCTTAACTGAGTTGGCTATCTTTTCCTCAGTTTGGGCCTTTGCTATTCTGACTACCCTCCCTGCTTCCTTCTGCCTTTACTGGTACAGTTCTCTGTCCTGCTCCTTCTGTGTTTCCTTATACTTCCTAAATGCTATCTTTTTCTCCCTAACCTTCACTGCCACCTCTTTTGAGAACCATAGTGTTTTTTTCTTTTGTTTTGATTTATTTGCTTCACACAAAGGCTTGTTGCCTCTGTGATGGCAGTTTTGATATTTCCCCATTGTTGCTCCACCCCTCCTTCTAACCTGTTAGCTAGTGCTTTTCTAAGGCACCCTCCCATCTCGACAAAGCCAGCCCTTCTAAAGTCCAGAACCCTCACTTTTGTATGGCTTGTCTCTGTAGCTGAGTTTATCATGAACCAGACTGTTTGGTGGTCACTTGTTCCCAAATGGCTACCCACTTCTAGATCTGAGATCCTCTCACTGTCCCCATTTGAGAGTATGAGGTCTAAGATTGCACCCTTACTAGTAGGTTCCAAAACTAGCTGTCTGAGGCATGCCACCTGAAGGGCATCGAGAATGGCCTTGCTTTTGGATGTGGCTGCAGCAAAGGTGCTCCAGTTGACATCCGGCATATTAAGGTCCCCCATCAACAGTATCTCCCCTTTCTCTGCCATCCTAAGTATGCCTACTATCATATCCTTGTCCATTCCTTCCCCCTGACATGGGGGTCTGTATAAAACCCCTGTGTGGATTGTGGTGCCATTTTCAGTCTCTAAGGTGACTCACAGTGCCTCCTCTCCTCCCTGTTTACTCTTTTGTTCAGTTGCTTTTATCCCTTCCCTTACATAGAGAGCTACTCCTCCCTCTCTTCTCCCCTCCCTGTCTCTCCTGTAAGTTGTATACCCTGGTATGTTAACATCCCAGTCATGGTCCTCTGTGTACCTTGTTTCTGTGACTGCTACGATATCCAGGCATCCCTCTTCCATCAAGACCACCAGTTCAGGGAGCTTGTTGCCCAGACTATGGGTGTTGGTACTCATTACCCTTCATTTCTTGATGGCCTAACCCCTTTTTTGCCCCATCCAAGTCCTTATTGCATTTGTCACTTTCTCCATTTACCCCTGCACTTCTCCCTATCGACATCTCTATGTTGGTGTCTACCTCACTTAGTACCCTGATTTTTTTGGGGGGCTAGGATTTCCCTGCTCCTCTCTAGTGCCTCCCCCTTGGCTAGTTTAAATGTTTGCCAATGAAGCATCTAAACCTATCACCTAGGATCCTGGTTCTCCTCCTGGACAGATGCAGAGCATCATGCCAGTATAGGCCTGCATCCCTCCAGGTGGACCCCCAGTCCCCAATGAAGCCAAATCCCTGAGCTCTGCACCAGTTTTTCAACCACTGATTGAATCCCATGGTGTGGAGCACCCTAGTCTCACCTGTGCCATAGACAGGCAGCACCTCTGAGAAGGTTACCATGCATGCTACTGTATTTGTCTAAGGCCCCTCCCCATTTCCACAAACGCTTCTTGCACTGCTTTGATCCCTTTCTTAGCCAGGTCATTTATCCCTAGGTGGACAATGACATGCAGCTCCCTCCTCTGTGCAGCTGCTCCTGCCATCCTGAGGATTCGCTCCCTGTTCCTTCATGCCATGGCACCAGGCAGGCACCTTACCTCCCTCCCTCTCCCCTTCCTTCCCCAGTTCTACCTTCCTAACAATGGAGTCCCCCACCAGTTGTTGTTTCCTTCCCCTGTGGGGTCCCATGCCACCCTCCTGTGGGTCTTCTTTGTGGAGGTTCCCAGCATCCTCCTTGGTCTCCACTGTGGGTGCCTCCATAGAGGAACCACACTATTCCAGAATGGCATAGAAATTGTGGAGAGGTACAACTGGTGGGATGTGCTTCTGTTCCACCACCATCATCCTCTCTGAGCCCACTGTGGTCCAACTGCTCCTCTTTCTTGGCAACCTCTGAGGCAATGGCAGTGACCCTGGTGGTCCCTGCGTGGGAGAGGAGGTCCCACAAATCTTGGCCAACTCAACCAAGAGATGAGCAACCTCCTCCCTCAGTCCAGACAGGTGTCTGCAGATGGGACAACACCACATCCTCCAGAAGGTCTCCCAGAAGACTGCTGTGCCACAGTAACTGCACTGTACCACTCCCATCATGTCTTATTTCTGGACCTCTAATTGTTGCTTGGAATACTTACTCTTTCCTCTGTTTGTTTATTTCTTTTTCCTTTTCTGTCCCTACTTACACCTCTGTGCCCTTTTAGCTTCTGAGACAAGAAGCTCCTATATTTCTCAGTATTCTCCTTACTTGCTCAGAGTCAGACCTCCAGCAGTGGGGGGGGGGGGATGGAGAGCTACTCTTGCCCTTTTAGGATAGTGAGTCTTGGCTGGCTTTGTGATCACTCCCTTCATGCTCCCAAACAGGAAGTTCCTGTTGTCAGTTAAATCCTGTGCCTATAAAAGTAGAACTGCCTTTGGGTGCGGGGGTGGAGGGGAGGGCAGGAGGGCAATATAGTTCAAGAAGAGAAGTTTAGTTATACCAGCAGGACCTTCCTACTGGTGCTCTGCTTGTTCTCTGCCAGAAGCTATCTAGGGCAGTGTTTAAATCTGGTTTAACCTGGCTCCTTCTAGCTAAGCCACTCCCCCTACTTTGCAAATATTTCTGCACTTAGTTAATTTCACAGATAATTCCCTTCAGCCACTTGTGACAAGCACCTAGGTAACTACACAGATAACACAGATAACAGATAACAATTCACTTCAACTGACTCTGACAAACAGACTAATTTTCTTTTTTACTCTAAATTGAAGGTCCCAGTTCAAGAGTCCTAGTTCTTAGTCCACATAGAGAAGTTTAGTTATACCAGCAGGTCCTTCCTCCTGGTGCTCTGCTTGAAATTTGCCCAAGCACAGGAGGCCTTGTTATATCCCCAATCTGTGTTCTTTTCTTCTGGTACGTAATCATTGACTGATGCTCCCTCTGGGTAGGACAAATGGTGGACCCAACAGAATTCCCCAACCTGTTTTTTAGGTACCACCCCCAGGGGTGATATCCTGAAATCTACAAATGGGGGTTCCTTGAGGCCCCTCCACCCTTCCCACAGCTACAGTATCTCTTTTGTAATTTTCTTGCTCACTACTTCATCCTTGCCCCTTACTGATCCCAAGTTCCTTGCCACCATTCTTTTTCTTGCCACATGGTAGCCCAGATCAAACCTCCTCATGAATCCCTCCCTCAACATTTTTCCTGCCTTTGCCTGCACATAACCCTTAGTCCACTCCTGAATGATCTCTTGCTTGATGGGTGTCTTTGCCATGGGGAAACCTCTTCTTTCTTCCCTTCCCCCACCCACCTAGTGTCCGCTGTATCCGCCCCATATGCCCCCCTCCTTGCTGACCCCCCTCCCTTCCATTTGATACTGTCTCTATCTTCAATTCCCAATGTAGACTCCCCATATGACCCCCTCCCTGCTGCCCCCTCCCTCCTTGATATGCTCCCTTCCCCGAACTCTGGTATATCCTTCCGAAAGAGCTGCTCGCCATGTTGCTGGTAGCTGGACCTCTCTCCTAATGCCCTGCAGCAACAGACAGGATGCTGGCCTGAGCATTTTGAACATATGTGTCTGAACTTGAAATTTGCCCAAGTGCAGGAGGCCTTGTTATATCCCCAACATGTCTTGGCTACCAGAAAATTGCCCCCTTTTTACCACCTTCCCCACTGCCCCCAGCCTGTCACAACAGGGTCCTTACTCATAGCTCCATATGGGTGAAGTCCCATCTCAAATTGCCCCATACCACCATCCACTGCCTAAATGCTTCATCACACTTCAACTACTTCTACCCCATCTTAACCTTATATACATTCTTAATAATGGATGAGTAAGTTAACAGCGGGATGGCTAGTGTAGCTCAGGCTGCTTTTCCAACAGTATAGCACTATAAATTGTGAAACCTGCCTGCCAAGTATCAAAATTCTTCCCTTTATAAAGGTTGTCTCCTCCTCTGTCTTCCCCACCATCGCCAGTGCCACTGCCATCTCTGATCTCCCCACTAACTCATTTCTCTCATGTTTCTTTACCGACTCTTTGTTCACTAATGCAAAGGTATCAGTATATTCCCCTTTCCATATCTTTTCTTTAATGGATAGCAGTACATGATCCCCCAGCGTGACTCCTGGTACCCCCTCATCCTCCTTCCTCCTCCATTTATCCCCAGACCCAGATCCTTTCCCATCCCCTTTAACCCCTTAAATTTCTTTCCATACTTTTTTCATTTTTTCCATGACTTTCTCCCTCCTATCATCAGGGAGGGGTTCCGGTTCTGGAGCCGGCTTGGGCTCGGGTGGTATTTGGCATTTTCTTCTGTCCTTCCCCTTTGGACCAGGCAGGGTCTTTTTTCTGGACAGCTCCTCCTTTTTCTCTCTTTCTCTTTTCTGTGCTGCCTCGATAAGTTTATTTATGTTCCCCATCAATGCTGCTGCCTCCTCTCTCAGCTGGGCACTCATAGCTGGCACTAGTGTCTTTTTGGGTGCCATCCTATTCCTTCAAGAAAGGGGAAAACAACACCACACATGTTACCCATCATTGTACCCTTTTCTTCCCCTCGGGAGAGGAAAAGGGAAAAGGAGGTTTGGCACCCTTCCTCATTACCCCTTCTCCCTCCACCCCGTGCCTCCATTTGCCCCATTTTTGCCTTTCTTATATGGACTATTTATTATTTGTGCTCCTTGTTTTTAGGTTGACCCTAAAGGGATGATCCCCAGATGGTTTAATAACAAAATCAAATCTTTAATAAAGCATAAGCAGAAATTATTTAAAAAACTTAAAAACAAGAGCTTACTTAATAAAGAAACCATTTACTCAAAATATCAAGCCACTCTACGATCCCTTAAACACACATTAAAACAAGCAAAATAAAAACTCAAATTTAGAATAGCCCACACCAAGGATTCCCACAAACTCTATACTGTTATCTAAACAGTTAAAAAGGGAACACTAGAAAGGTTGGATCACTCTCCCATGATAATAAAATTGTCAGCTTAGGCATTGACACAGCAAACTTTTTCAACACTTATTCTGCCTTTGTGTTCTCCCCAAGGATGTCCCTCCTCCCACTGATTACCACTCAACAAATAACACCATTGAATACTCTATTTCCGATGCTATGATTCTTTCAGCCTTATGCACCTTAAAAAAATCATCCAGCCCCGGCCCTGACAATATCACTCCAAGATTTCTACTAGAAACAACAAATGCAATATTAACTCCCTTGAACATTGTTTTCAATAAATCTCTTACAAATGGTCAGATTCCTATGGATTGGTTGACAGCTACAGTGACCCCCATTTTCAAAAAGAGTAATACATTTAACGTACAGAACTACTGACCTATAAGCTTCGCCTCTGTAGTCTGCAAAATCCTGGAAAAAATTATTAAAACACATACAGAAAAAGAAATAGACAGACTTAACTTAGCTGACATATCACAACATGGTTTTAAAATAGGGTACTCGTGTACTCCCAATTTGATTTCTTTTTACAATAATATAACTATCGGTGTAGACAATAACATTTCATCTGATGTCATATTGTTTCAGCAAGGTTTTTGACAAGGTCCCATGCAGGAAACTGGTATCTAAATTGGAAGCCTTTGACTTTTCACACTGCCTCACCAACTGGATAAAACAGTGGTTAACTAAGAGAACCCAAAGGGTGAATATAAACAGTTCCCTGTCCTACCAATGCCCTGTTAGTAGCAGAGTCCTCTAGGACTCTGTCCTGGAACCCATCCTGTTCAATCTATTCCCAAGTGATATGCAAATCAATTCCCCAAAATGGTTGGTAAAATTCGCAGATGACTCAAAACTTGGTGGACATGTAGACACTGATGCAAATTTATCAAACCTTGCTTCAGACCTAAAAAACATTGAACATTGGGCCCTGACTAATGGAATGGAATTCAACATTGGTAAGTGTATCGTTCTTCTCTTTGTCCAGAAAATCCCCAAAATTCATATAAAATAAATAACATTCCACTAAAGGCATTTAATACTGAAAGGGACCTGGGTATTCTTGTTAACAATAAATTTACAACCCACAATCATTGCCAGAAAATGACTAGGATGGTTAACTCCCTTCTCAGTCAAATAAAATGCTCTTTTGTCACCAGGACAGAGCAATGATTTATGCCCCTATACAGATCTCACATAAGACAGTACTTGGACTACAGATCACCTCTTTGGAATCCATACCTAAAGGACGACATCGTACAGCTGAAGTGTGTCCAGTGACGTGCCACAAAAATGGTGTACTGCTTGTCCCACAGACCTTATTCTGAGAGACTCCAAATTACAGGACTACACACTCTTCAGAAGAGATGGTGTAGGGCAGACATTTTGTTTCTTTACAAGGTTTTACAATCCCCAGAACTTTTGTTAAAATGTGGTCTCACTTTTCCACTACTAGAAGGGTACTTAGGTCACACAACAAACAAATTACAATAAAAAAAAGTAAACTCCAATAAAATAAACTATTTTCCAATGATTTGTGGGCCTAGACTATGGAATTCACTTCCACAAGAATTAGTTGACCTCAGTAATTTTGGAACATTCAAGAAACATTTGGACATCTGGCTTACTACTAATCCTAACTTTATATACAGTACTAGCCCACAATGTGTGGGGGAAGATCATGAGGGGCCTCAGTCTTCTTTTTTCTAACAAACTTAGTAAAACATAGTAAACTTAGACCCCTGCACAGCACTTGACTTTGTTCCTCTTGCCCCTCTATCCTCAGCCTCTAGCCAGACCCCTCCCTAACCTTCGCTAACTCATCAGCTTAATCCCAGCATGTACCAATGACCCTAGGCCCCTGATCCTCACTAGATCCCACCTTGCCCCCCCCCAGCAAACAAAGCATTCATAAATTTTATTTTATTTATTCCTTTTTTTTTTGTTGCCCCAGGAGGCTGTGTGGGCCCAGTTTGCTGGCCACTCCCTGCAGGGCCCATACAAACACTCATGTGGCCCAGCCTGCATGCTCTGCCTTCCCAGTGTTTCCAAGCCATACCTTTGTCATCCACCCTTTTCTTTTTTTTCTTTTTATGAGACCTCAGTGCCTGCTCCAGCCAAACCTGTGCACCACTTCACATCCACAAAGGCCTTCCTGTGATCCAGCCATGTGCCAATGTCCAGTTAAAAAAAAAAACACAGAGTCCTCTTCTTCACCAAATGCAACCACCCATATGTGGAGTCACCAACATATCACCCCAGCCTCCACCCACTGAATTGCAAGCCTCACCTAGGATGCACTGCAGCCTTCCCTGCTCATTTACTCTCCCCGTAGTTCGTCTGCTATTTTGTCATTCTGTGCCACCATTTTGTTCCTGCAGCCTGCTCCCATTGGTATCCATTGTCATCCCCCAACTCTCAAGTTCAGTGCAGCCTTGTAACTCAAGGCCCCCTAGACCTTGCAGCATCATTAGCCCTCCTGGTACTGCCTTAGAAAATGTTAACCTCCAGCAGTTGAGACCATGCCCTCTGCCAGCCCCCAGCCTTGAATCCCTGGCCACACAAGGCCCACCCTCACTGTAAGCTCTTGTGAGCTGCTGTGGCTCCAGTGTGCTTCTGCCACCCTTCCCTAGGGAACCACCCCCCTGCCCACCCATGTGGCTGGGCCCTCCACATTCCTGACCCACGCCGCTTGGCCCAGGGCCACTGCCCCTTTCTAAGGAGGTCATTAGTCCATCTGGCTAGGTTGCATCCTTCAAAGCTGCTTTAAACACAAATGCTGTTTGTTTTATTTATTCATTTTTTTTTAATGGACTCACTGCCCCCATCTCCCCCTGTTTCCCTCGTCCACCACAGGATCCTTAGCCTGGCTTCTGCATGTCAGGCCCCGAATTACTTGTCTTTCTCTACGCAGGTTTTCTTTTCTTTTCTTTTCTTTTTTTATATCTGCTGCTCTTCCCTTTCTTTGCAGTCACCACCAAATGGCCCAGCAGACCACCTCCTTTTAGGCCTATGTGTACCCAACCGGAGATCTGTAGCCCCAGCAAACCAACCAAAACACCACCACCATTCGGTTACCTCCTGTAACCCACAGCTAAGCAGCCAAATGCCACCACCACGCAGTTGCCTCTAGGACATGCCCACCCACATAATATTCCACAGTTGCATCCCTCCAGCCACCCTTGCAATGTTTGGCCTATTGTGCAGCTTAAATTCTCCACAAATCCAGCAAGGCCAATCAGTGCTTGTTCAGCTTATCCCAGCATGCCGACCATGCAGCCGCCACCAGGCACAAGTAGACAACACCAAACAAAAACCCGAACTGCTACCACAAGCAAACTAATGTGGGCAGCCTGCCAAAAACTACCACAAAGAACACACGAAGGTGGAGGGGTGGTTAACCAATGCAGCTAAAGAGAACTTGATGCGTGAAAAGGGAGTCTTCTCTACCATGAACCACCACGTGGCTGGTCTGTGCTCAAGAGCCTGCAAAGACAAATGTGGTGGTCCCTCAGCCATGCAAGTATTTCAAAACCGGTGAACCTACCAAAATCAGCCCTAGGAAATTCTCATATCATTAATAAACAGCAACAAACCTGTAGCTTCTTGGCTCTATAACTCCCCAGCCAATCCCCTTCCCCTTTACCTGGCCTACATCATTTTACCTGCCTCAGACTTCACCTGGCTCCCCCTTCCCCACTGCTAGCTTCCCCACACCTCTCTCTCTTTCTCTTCCTCTCTTTCTCTCTTTCTCTCGTTCTCACTTTCTCTCTTTCTCTCTTTCCCTCTCCACTCCTCTCCACTCCTCTCCACTCAGTACTCTTGTCATTTCTCTCTGGAAGCCCCTGACAATTTTGATTGCCTTAAAGTGGCAACCCTATTTGTCTTTCCATTTCATATTCATAATCTTCTCTTCCTCCAACACAACTACAGCTCCTTCAATAACAAGGTTTGTATTTGCATTGAAAGTCCCTAATTACATTCCCTATTAGCATAACTTACCCAAAGTCAAAGCCAAAAATGTAATTTCATCTGACAGTGATGAACTACAGGTGCTGTACTCTTTATGAGTAGTGGCTTAAGCCACACAATTATTAACTGATTATAAGGGGGTCAGGAGGCTACTTTAAACAAGTGATATAAAATGGACTATACCTCAACTGAAGCAAGCAGTTGTAAGCAGCACTTTTCATCTCTATTTAATATTGTATGAGGCACTAGAAGCTGTTGGTCACTTTATATAAAAGCACTTGTCAAAAATCAGGGTGTGTGTACCCGTACTCCTCTTAAGAGATTTATACTCCAGTGCAACTTCCGTGAGTTCCTATTTTAAACTTTCCCATTAGAAATCCCTTACCATTCAGTGGCATTCTGCTGTTCACAAAGTACATGCACCCCCCCCACACCCTGTGAGTGTCATACTGTAGTGTTCTGCACTGTAAAACCCTGGCTACTGTAACACTATAGAATTATAAACAAAACTAAAAAGTTTTAAAATAGTGTGCCAAATTGTCATTTAATTACTAGCACCATGTTGCATCTCTCCCTGCAATAATTCCCTTCAGGTCCATTGAGTGCTGAACGTTCTTTCCCTTACTTTCCCTTACTGATACAGTCTCCTCTTAACCCCTGATCTGAATTACCTGCAGTTAAACACATCATTAGAAATTGCAGCATGTGTACTGCACATAATGATAGGAACCTATGAGAATGCACTGTATAGGCTTGGAAAGAAATAACTTGAATGAGGCAGAAGGCAGCAGAACCTGCAACTAAAAGGCAAACTATACAAGACAAACAAAAGAGGAGCGTAGTTAAACCAAAGAGTTGTACCAGTCTGGAATGGGCTGCCAGAATGTGTGTTCACTTGTGGGACAATGAGCACATTTAATAAAATGTTAGATGACTAATCCTTAGGGGAATAAATGGGTACTTCCGCTGAGAAATGACAAGTCTAAAAAGGTTATTGCTTACTGACTTTTATTTTCCTATAATTCCTGTGGTTCCTATGATGATACTGTACAGGCCTCTATAAGTGGGTTACATATGAACGTATGGAAAATGCCAGCAGAAAAAGGCATTTTGGTCTATTGAGTCTGCTCAATTTTGCAGCTAGCAGCCCTATTTTGCAACTGCCCCTCCCTCCTTAACCCCCCCTCCCTTGGCCCTCCCTCTTACTCTGTCCCAGGCCCTCTTGAAGCAGCCCACTGTTCTACAGGCTACTACCTCTGTTGGTAACACATTCCACTCTGCCACCACCCTCTCAGTAAAAAAGTGTTAAGTGGCCTTTTGTTCCAGCTAAATGATTCCACACACTGTAATGGCATCTAGAATGGCAACTGCAGAGATACCAGCATAGGTATCAAGCTACATCACTGTGGCATTTTGGGGGAAGCACTGGTGCATGTTTAGTGCATCCACCCAGCACCAGTGACTATGGCATATACAGAGTAAGTCATTTGTACTGTTCTGTATGCCAAGAATGCATTAGGTAGTTAAAGAGTTTTTACTGCATGCTGTAGGCCAGCTGTAAAAACACATCTCTCATAATGCAGCATTGTAGAACACCAACTGAATGATAGTCACCCTGACAGAGATACCAACAGGTGGGCCAGCAGCAGATGACAAGGACCTATGTCCCCAAATGTATTTATTTATTTCATTTTGGTAACCGGGTAGGCCCATTGAGTCCAGTAACGGTCCCTTTTTCAGGGGTGACCCAGGATTAATTACAGGCACTTCAAAATATAACATTTACAGAGTTACAGCAAATACAATATTTTACACATCACATTGCAGGGAGAACAGTTAACAATGTATGACACATTTGTGACAATTGTTAATACACATAAATACATTTGTGAATACATCCACTCACTGACAGTTTTTTGAATCAAGATGTCCAAAGTTAAGATATCAATGGTGGCAAGTGCATTGGTTTAGCTCCAGTAGGTGGGCTTTGGTCCCCTTTTCAATCCCCCCAATGAGTTGCACTCCTGGAGATTAGTAGGGAGTGTATTCCAGAGGGGAGATACGATGGCTGAGGAAGCCCAGGACCCTTGGGTGGACTTATCTCTGGGTACCGTGAGGAGCTGTCTACTTGAGTACCTTAGTGTCCTGTCATTGTTTTTTGTTCTCAGCCTGGATGGTGGGACCCCAATGCTGTCAGTCCTAAATCAGAGAGGATAGGTGTATGAAGACTCCTATTACTATGAACGGGTGGTGATCCGGCACCAGGTGAATGCAATGTAAAAGTAGCTCTGGACAAGTACTGTATAGCACAGCACAGTATAAATCATGCTACTATTCTTCTTCACAATACTAAGTGACATCATGTACCTTTCTGTCTTTCAGATCAATAACAATGGGAAGACGGTGATCACCTTTGCAATATGAGGCCCAGTCCCAACCTATGTCCTACCCACTCAATGAATAACCTTTTGGTAAATGTTTGCCAAATAAATGCTGACCTTTTTCACTGGTGTATTTCATTCTAGGGTGTAACGGAGTAAGTACAGTACTGTACTATACTGCACTAATTATTGTACAGGTATATAAGTATTGTGATTTTCACTGATTATGTTTATTTTATTATGCACTCAGTTTTTTGTTTGACATTTCACTGAACTTCCAAAACATGTGCAGAACTCATCACACACTGTTCCACATAGTAGACAGACTTTTTTTCTCTGATTTGGAAAGATGTCCACTGCACAGGGGGGTACCTTTCCCACACAGCCTCACCCCTGCTCATCTTGGCCCACAGTGGCAGTCAATATACTGTACACAGGGAGCTTGCCCTGACTGTAGGATATCATTTGAGATGGTAAGCTATTTCTTTTTTTGTCTAATATACTGCAATATTTTTTGACAACTGTACAGTATTGTGCACAGTACTATGTACTGCATACAGTCCTATAAGTCTGTCACCAGCACTGACTCATCATTTTTCACAGGATCAGCTTGGTCTGCTGACTGGCACCATTATTGAAATGCCTGCTTGGCATGATGTTATTATAGGTTCATCCCCTCTTTCTCCCTGATGGCACTATGCTGCCCCCATTTTCCACCTTCATGAGTCTTCAGTGGAGCAGTGCGAAATGAGATGGCTCTAAATTCACGGAATTTTGAAGAAATTTCATGAAATTATATGCAGTTTTGTGGAATTTCATCAGAATATTTTGGAATTTTTAAGATTGATTAGTTTGGTCATAACTCAGCTATCTTTTGAGCTGGACCTCTACAATGTGGCATGCTTACTTTCTGCATGAAGTTCTAATAATGTACCAAATTGCATAAATATAGAATGGATTATCTGAAAATTATAGGTGCTCAAATTCATAGAATCATAGATGCTTGATGGCAGTAAAGTACTACACTGGCCCATCTTGTCTTCCCTAATTTCCCACCCCATACCTACTTCCCACTGCCAGCCCTTGCCCCCCACTACTCAGCCCCATATGTCTGTCCCATGCCCTCTTGAATCCCTCCACTGAATCAACCTCCACCACTTCTTCTGGTAGTCTGTTCCAGGGCACCACTACCCTCTCTGTGAAGAATCTCCTTCTCACATTTACTCTGTATCTTTTTCCCTGCAGTCTGAGGCTGTGCCCTCTATTTCTAGCTCCCTGCTTCTTTTTAAGTAAGCTCCCTTCCCTTACTTTGTTGAGCCCCTTCACATATTTAAAAGTTTCACTCATGTCTCCCCTTTCCCTTCTAGTTTCCAGTGTGTATTGACCTAGTTCCCCACACCTCTGTTTATATGACTTCCCTTATATACCCTGTACCATCTTGGTTGCCCTTCTTTGAACCCTCTCTATCCCATTTATGGCCTTGCAGAGATGTGGTCTCCAGAACTGGACCCTGTACTCCAGATGCGGCCTCATCATAGCTTTGTAGAGAAGCATTATTATCTCCTTCCTCCTACTAGTGATACCCTTGCCAGTGCATGCCACCATTTCATTGGCCTTTCCCACCACCCTGCTGCATTGGTTTCCCACCTTAAGATTTTTTGTGGGAAATTTCATGAAAAGTTTTATATGCATTTACTTCAGCCATCTATTAGAACAGAGATCTTACATTTGTCATGATTACTTGATAATAAGTATTCTAATAATGTGCAAAATTTCACAACAATAGGATGGATTGTCTCAAAATTATAGTTGCTCAAAATCTGTCCACCTTTATAGGCGATGTCTACTGACATCACATCCTGTTGCTCATTTAACTAAGTCTCACATCCTGTTGCTCATTTAACTAAGTCCCCACTTCTCCATTTGCAGGTTATACCTGCTAGCCACTAGAGGGACCCTCTGACCTTCCACCTCAGTCTCCCCACCTGAATTCCCCTCCCTCTTCCTGTTACCTCTCTACCTGATTAGGCTACTTCTCTCCCTACTCTCACCCCTGCCTCTGCCCACACCTCACCCTCACCCAGCCATCTGGCTTGTTCTACTCACTACCCCTATCCCATCATCTGACCCACACCCAGCCTGTCACTAACCCCAGTGACCACTAGGAGTCACTATTTCAACCCTGTTTTCTGGCCCAAATCCAGCCTGCTGCAAGTCAACTGGAACCTGGATCCCTGCTCTCAGCCAGGTCATAGCCCAACTGCCCTGCCAGGGTCTCGAACCTTGTACTCTGTCCACCAGAGTCCATGACAGTACCACTACTCCAAAGTGGTATCTACGCTTTCTGAGGGACTATCAAACTACTTGAAACTCCCCACCCCACCTTTACCAGGGTATTATGATTGGCCACCTCTTCCTCACATCTGGCAAAATGCCCCATCAATAACCCTTATACCTCTGATCTCCTCCATTTTACTATCCCTTCCCATTTTAAATCCCCCTCTAAGATGCTACCCTACACCCTCCCCACCGGCTATTCTGACACATCCTACAAATGCCCCCCATAAGTCCACTGCATCCCTCCCAGCTATCTCCTGGTCCCATTTCCCCACACTCCCTTTCTCTTCAGTCTATTCCTTTGGCTGCCTCCTAGCCTCTCTCTCCCACTCCAGAATCCACTCCCTCTGCACAGCCCCCCCTACTGCCGCCCCCAACCAACGCATGGCTAAATCCCGGTCACTCCATGTACTACACTGCCACCTAACCATTGCCCTACTCCTTCTGGCAGCAGGGGATGTAAACCCTTACCCCGGCCCAACCCCAACCCCAGGCCCTGACCACCCCCATACCTAACCCCTTAGCCAAGGCAAACTCTGACACTCATTCGGGCTACCTCCTCCGAGGCTTATGCCTCCTCCATCTGAATATTCGTAGCCTAGCCCCTAAGCTCGATCAGCTCCAGGTCCTAGCTGCCACCATGCCCCCGACATAATCATCCTATCTGAGACCTGGCTAAACCCTAGCCTACCAGATAATACTACTGCTATTCCAGGGTTCACCATCACACTGCAAAACTGGCCCTCCAGAGGCGGAGGGGTGGCTATCTACATCAGATCAGCCCTCCACTTCACTGTCTCCCTTACAAAAACCGAACCTAAAGCTTACGAGCTTCTAATGGTAAAACTGTCCCCCTCCTCCTCACTACCTATCTTTGTAGCTGGGATTTATTGCTGCCCATAGAAACATAGAAACATAGATTTTGATGGCAGATAAGGACCGCTTTGCCCACCCAGTCTACCCATTTCCCTAGCTAATGGATAAGCTGCAGATCCTAGTTAACCAGCAGCCTACTTCTTCCTACCCCAACCCCCTAGAATTGCCTTATGATTGTCCCATGTATGCTTGAATTCCACCACTATTTTTGACTCCACAACCTCCTCCGGAAGGCCGCTCCATGCATCCACAACCCTCTGTGAAAAATACTTCTTAAGTTACCTCTGAGCCGCCCTTCTATCTTCAAATTGTGCCCCTTGTTCTTGCACACCTCTTTTTGAAAGATGCTACCTCTTGGACTTTGTTGATTCCTTGAGGTACTTGAAAGTTTCTATCATGTCCCCCTCCTCCTTTCCTCAAGCTATACATATTTAGCTCCTTAAGTCTCTCTTTATGTCTTCTGGTGCAGACCCTGCACCATTTTAGTTGCTCCTCCTGGACAGCTTCCATCCTGTCTATGTCTTTGCGGAGGTTGGGTCTCCAGAACTGCACGCAGTACTCAGATGGAGTCTCACCAACTGTCTGTACAGAGGGATAACAACTTCCTGTTTTCTACTGATGATGCCTCCCTATGCAACCCAGTATCCCCCAGCCCTCCTTGCTGCCCTCTCACATTGCTTGCCCACCTTTAGGTCATCTGATATGACTACCCCAGGTCCCTTTCCATTTTGTTGTTGTTAGTATATCACCCCCATTGTGTACTCTTCCCTGGGTTTTGTTTCCCAGGTGCTTTACCTTGCACTTCTTAGCATTGAATCTAAGCTGCCATACATTTGACCATTCCTCTAACCTTGCCAAGTCCCTTCTCATCCTTTCCATCCCACCTTGTATCAACTCTGTTGCAGATCTTTGTGTCATCTGCAAAGAGACATACATTTCTTCCAGTCCTCTGCAATGTCACTTATAAAGACATTGAAGAGGACCGGTCCTAATACTGAACCCTGCAGTACCCCACTAGTAACCCCATTTCTTCAGAGTGGACTCCATTTATTATTACCTCTGTGTCCCATTCTCCAGCCAATTCTTTACCCAGGCTGTCATCTTGGGACCCACTCCCAGGCTGGCTAACTTGTATATTAATCTTTGTGTTGGACTGTGTCAAATGCCTTGCTAGTGTTAGGTAGGCCATGTCCACAGCCCCTCCCAGATCTACTACTTTGGTCACCCAGTCAAAAAAAATCTATCAGATTTGTCTGGTATGACCTTCCCGCTGTGAATCCATGCTGCCTTGGGTCCTGTGCCCCTCTGGCCTCTAGAAACTCAACAGTTCTTTCCTTCAGAAGTGATTCCATCATTTTCCCTACCACTGAGGTTAAACTAACAGGTCTTTAGTTTTCTGCTTCTGCCTTGCTCCCACTTTTGTGAAGGGGAATCACATCTGCCCTCCTCCAGTCCTCAGGTACCACCCCAACCTCTCATGATTTGTTAAAGAGGGTAGTTAGTGGTGTCACTACTTCTACCCTTAGTTCTTTTAGAATTCTGGGATGAATCCCATCAGGCCCCATTACTTTGTCTACCTTCAGTTTTAAGAGTTCTTTCAGAACCCTTTCTTCTGTAAATGGGCTGGTATCAACTTCTGTATCCAGAGTGTTTCTACTATTTGTTTTAGGTACCTCCCCCTCTTCCTTTGTCAATACTAAGCAAAATATTTGTTTAGTATCTTGCCTTTTCACAGTCACCCTCTGCCCACCCTCCTCCCCTTTATTAAGCCTCACTAACACTCCTTGTTTCTTCGCTCCTGATGTACCTATAAAAGGTTTTATCCCGCTTCTTAACTGAGTTGGCTATCTTTTCTCGGTTTGGGCCTTTGTTGTTCTGACTGCCTTCCCAGCATCCTTTGCTTTAACTGATATAGTTCTCTGTCCTGCTCCTTCTGTGATTCCTTGTACTTCCTGAATGCTTTCTTTTTCTCTTGAACCTTCACTGCCCTTCCTTTGAGAACCACAGTGGTTTCTACATCATTTTTTTTGTTTATTGCTTCACACAGCGCTCGTTACCTCTATGATGGCAGTTTTTATTATTCCCCATTGTTCTTCCACCTCCTTCCTGCCCATTTGTTAGTGCATTCCTTAGGCACTACCCATTTTGGCAAAGTCAGCCTCCTAAAGTCCAGTACTTTTGCCTTTGTATGACTTGACTTTATTGCTGTGTTTATTGTGAACTATACTGTTCGATGGTCGCTAGTTCCCAGATGGCTACCCACTTACATCTGTGATCCTCTCTTCATCTCCATTTGAGAGAACCAGGTCTAAGATTGCTCCTCTCGAGTGGGCTCCAATACTAGTTGTCTAAGGCATGCCCCTGTAGGGCATCTAGAATAACCCCACTCTTCAAGTGGCTGCTGCAACTGCACTCCAGTTAACATCTGGCATATTCAGATTACCCATCAGCAATATCTCCTTTTTTCGCCATTCTAAGTATTCTTTCTATCATTTCTTGTCCATTTCCTCCCCTGAGAAGGGGGTTCATACAACCCTGTGCGGATTGTCGTTCATTGCCGGTCTCCAAATTTACCCACAGAGCTTCTTCTCCTCCCTGTTTTCCCTTTTTCTGTTGCTTTGATTCCTTCTCTTATGTAAAGAGCTACTCCTCCTCCTCTTTAACCCTCCCTGTCCCTCCTGTAGATAGTGTATCCTGGTATGTTCACGTCCCAGTCATGGTTTTGTGTGTACCATGTTTCTGTGACTGCCACGATATCTAGATGTTCCTTCTCCATCAAGGCCACTAATTCAGGAAGCTTGTTACTCAGACTACGAGCATTGGTACTCATTGCTCTCCATTTTTTGATGGCTTTACCTTCTTTTGCAGCATCCCCACTGACCTTTCTACCTCAGTCTTTTCTCATTTAGTACCCTGTTTTGTAGGGAGATGCTGGGATTTTCCTGCTGCTTATCAGTGCCTCCCCCCTTGACTAGTTTAAAAGCTTGCCAATGAAGCATTTAAACTGATTGCTCAAAAGACTTGTTCCCTTCCTGGACAGATGCAGGCCATCCTGCCAGTATAGGCTGGTGTCCCTCCAGGTGGAACCCCAGTCCCCAATGAAGCCAAACCCCTGTGCTCCGCACCATTTTTCCAACCATTCATTAAACTGCATGGTGCAAAGTACCCTCGCCTCACTCATGCCATTGACAGGCAGCACCTCAGAGAAGGATATTGTGTGTGCTACTTGTTGTAGGCCCCTCCCCAATTCCACAAAGTCCTTCTGCACTGCTCTAATCTCATGATGAGCCAAGTCATTTGTCCCTAGGTGGACAATGACATCCAGCTCAGACTCCCGTGCAGCTGTTCTTGTGATCCTGAGGATGCACTTCCTGTCTCTCCAAGCCATGGCATCAGGCAGATACCTTACTTCAGTTTTCCCTGCACCCCCCAGTAATATCCCCCTAATAATTGAGTCCCTCACCAGGAGCTGCTTCCTTTCCTTGTGGTGTCCTCTGCCTCCTTCCTGTGGGCCTCCCTTGTGACAGTTGTCCTCAGCCTCCTTAGTCTCCTCTGCGGGTGCATCCATAGGGGAGCTATGCTCCCCCAGAATGGAGTATGGATTGTGGTGTGGAACAACTGACTGTGTGTGCCTCTGTTCCACCATCCTCACCCTCCCTGAGCCCACTGTGGTCCAACTGCTGTGCTTTCTTCGCAACCTCTGAGGTAGTGGTGGTGGCTCTGGTGCTCCCTGGATGGGGGAGGTTCCCTTCCTACCATCCATTGTGGCCTGGGAGAAGGTTCCCTTACTACTGTCCAGAGTGGCCTGAAGATGGGCAACTTCCTCCCTCAGGGCAGAGAGTTGTCTGCAAATAGGGCAGCATCATAGCCTCCAGAAAGACTCCCAGAAGACTGCTGCCACACAGCCATTACATTGCACTACTCCCCACATTTTTTTTGTTTTTTTTTTGTGTGTGTGTGTGTGTATGTATGTGTGATTGGTTTGTTATATAGAAATATGTATATATATTATACAATGTGTATGCTTATATTGTCAGTGCAGTGTGCTAGAGAGGATATGACAGTGATATGCACCTTGCACTCTTGACACTCTTGAGAAATGATGTCAGAACCCCAGGTATAAAGGAACTATTTCAGGGGTGGGGTGAGGGGTGGAAGGGTTGGCCTAAACTGTGCCCTCACAAAACAATCAGCTAAAAGCTCTGACCCACCGCTGCGATGAGTGCCTTCCTGTCAGCAAGATGCCCTACCCAACAATTTGACAGAGAAAATACCCTGCTAATCAAACAGAGAAAAAATCCACACATCCAAGTCAGACACAGGTAAACCTCCCCAGCCCCAAAACAGACCTGGTGGTTTGTGCTCTGAAAGCTGTCAGCCCCAAAATAAGTCAGCTGTGCTTTAAACTCTTCCTGCACTGAAAATCTTAAGAATTGTAACAAACAAACGTAAACCTAGATCCACCTCCCTCTGTTGCTTGAAAGACTGTCTTTTCCTGTTTCACACTACAGGTTTTGCTATGACAAGGGTAGTTAGTTTCACCTCCCACAGAATTAAGCAAAAAGTGCTCGTTGTTGCAGATATCAAGTACAATATAGAATTTCTCACACAGCTCACAGCTGAATAAAGAAGTAGTGTCCTTCCAGGTGAAGAAAATGTGCTTTGTGTCTCTAACTATTGCAGCCTCCAGTAATTTATAGTAATTTGATCTAGTCTAGATGTCTCCACCCAGGGCAATTTGTTGACAATGGTGATGATGTAGCCTTTCCTGTTCCAATACAACACTTTGTGGTCTGAAAACAATTTCTTGCACCTAAGGTTGTCTGTGTTTCAATTCACACTGCAGGTTTTGCTATGACAACTCCTTAACCACAGTAACTTATTTAAAAATAGTTTAACTATCACAAACTCCTACGCACCAGTAAATTATTTAAAAATAGTTTCTGTCCCAAAATCCTAGTAGTCAATCCAGCTACCCCCAAGGGACAACCAAAATGCAGTATTCCAACACTTGTGAAGTTACTTCCAAGATAACCAGAGTTTGCAAGCTCCTTTTTCAACTCCTCAGCCACCTGTAAGTTATTTAAAAGTAGTTTAACTGTCAGAAAATCCTAGTAGACAATCTAGCTACCTCCAAGGATCTACCCAAAATGCAGTATTTAAATCCTTCTGAAGTTACTAACAAGATAAACAGAGTTTGCAAGCCCCTTCTTGGTTAAACACTAAATAAATATGTGAATAAAAAGCAATTACCAAGGGTAGTTAGTTTCACCTCCCACAGAATTAAGCAAAAGCCCAGGTACGCCATCCACAATAGTCACCGACCTTCTGGGCCAGCTCTCATCTCTTGCCCATTCGGGTGAACTATATGTTATGGGTGACTTTAACCACAACTGGCTAGCACCCACTTTCAACAAAACCCAAACTGAGTTAGTCGCTCTCAACCTCAGCCAAACCATTATGGAACCCATATGCTTAAACCATAAGTCCAGTAATCACTCACTCCTAGACTGGGCATTTACATCCCACCCACCCCACGTCGTCAGTTCAGGACTCCTCCCTGATTCCATCAGTGATCACCACCTAATCTACTTGGTCCACAAAATCCACAGAGTTAAATTCCCTCCCAAATTTATATTCCAATGGTCATACAAATCCCTCAACCTCTCACCCCTCTTGGATGATCTTTATCACTCTAATTGGGTCCCCAGCTCAAACTGCTCTAACATGGATTTGGCCCTTACGCACTTTCGGAACACCTTCCTCACCACCTGGGACAAACACGCCTCCCTGCGCTGGGCTACAGTCCATGGGTCTCACCTACCCTGGATAACGCCTGAGCTGATAGCTTGCCAACAAGTTCATGATAAGGCCTGACAAAACTGCAAATCCACGCTCCTCCCAGGTGACTATATCTCCTACTGCATGCTCCGCAACAAGTGCACAAAGGTCATACGCTTAGCTAAGTCTGAATATTTTAATAACACACTAAATGCAAACCTTGGGAGACCTTCCAAATTCTGGAAAGTCATTAACTCCCTTTTCTCCCCCCAAACTGCAAGCCCCCCACCTCTCCTCCTCACCCAAGGGACTCTCCTCTCTGACCCCTGAAGGTAGCCTCTGAGTTTAATTCTATTTCACTACTTGTGCCCTGGCCCTCCTAGACTCCCTACCTCCTGCAACCACACCCTCTCCACAGACATCTATCCCCCTACTGTCTGGTACAATCCCCTTTTCCTTCAGACACATCTCCCCCACTGAAACCCTAGATGCCCTTCACTCCCTAAACCCCTCCAAAGGCAAATCCCTTGATGGTCTCGATAACAAACTCCTTTTCCTATCTGCCCCCATCATTGCTACTCCCCTCATGGCCCTACTAAATCTTTCTTTCACCACCGAGTCACTACCCTCTGAATGGAAGCATGCCACTGTACTACCCACCCAAACGGTGGTGATCCTACCTCCGCATCTAACTACCATCCCATCTCCCTCTTCCCCACCCTTGCTAAACTCCAGGAACACCTAGTGCTATCCCAACTCTCCCATTTTCTCTCATAAACTAACTTCTTCTCCCCTTTACAGTCCAGTTTCAGAAAACACCACTCTACCACCTCCTCCCTACTAAGACTCATGGACTCCATCTTCACTGGGATGGATAAAGGGCTAATCACTGTCACTATTTTCACTGACCTAGAAAAAGCCTTCAACACGGTATCCCATTCTCGTCTACTATCCTGCCTTTCTGGGGCTTGGTTAGCAGGATCCTCCACAAACTGGTTCAGTGCCTACCTACTAAATAGAACCCAATCCACTAAAATAGCTGACCACACCTCCCTCCCTCTCCCAATCACCACCGGCATTCCCCAGGGCTCAGTTCTTGGCCCCATCCTCTTCTCTATCCTGCTAAATGATCTGCCAAACTCTTTCTCCTCTACCGCAATCCATATGTATGCAGATGACACGGTCCTCTTCACCTCCAGCTGGACCCACGAAGAAGACACCTCCAAACTTCAAACCGATTTCAACAAAATCCAGCACTGGTTCAACATCAACCAACTCTCCCTAAATGCCAAGAAAACCATCTCTATGTCCTTCGGCACTAGACAGCGTCTATCCAAACTCACCTCCCCTCTGAGCTTCCATACCCTAAATAATAGCATCCTTGACGAAGTGCCCTCCTTCAGGTATCTAGGGGTTTGGCTTGATCACCACCTCTCCTTTTCCACACACGTGGATGCCATCATTTCAAAACTGTGCCCAAAACTTGGTGCCCTCTATAGAAACTGCACTAGTCTCCCGCTACCTGTCCGACGTGAATTAGTCCAGAAAATGATTTTACCTTCTTTCGACTACTGTGATGTAGTTTACAGCTCCACCACTAAAACCCTCCTAGCCAGACTTGACCCTCTCTTTAATGCTTTCTGTCGCTTTGTCCTTGATGCCCCTCCCCGCACTCATCACTGTGCACTCTACTGTTCCCTGGACCTGCCATCACTGAGTAACCAGCACCAAATTCATAGCATTAAATTCACTTCCAACTACTGACTCGGCTCCCTCCCTCCCTACCTCGCATCCTCCCTATCTTCCCCACCTACCCCCACCCATGCCCTCAGGTCTACTGATGCTAGGCTATTAGTCATCCCTCACCGAAGGACCACCGCCGGCCAATAGGCCTTCTCTTACCTCTTCCCTAAAGTCTGGAACAGCCTGCCAGCCCAGATCTGCCATTCCTCATCCAAACTCTCCCTATCCTCTGCCCTCTCTAACTTCCTTGCACCTAATTGCGACTGCCCCTGACCTCCCCCAATAGCTTATTTCCCCCTTCCCTCCTGCACCTGACCAGTGGCTCAGCCATCACCTAATTGTCTAGCTTATACACTGCCCTACGCACTTACACTCTCACTCTTACTCACTGTTATTCACTTCTAATATTTCCTCCCTTCCCCTCCCTCCCACATAAATTACACTCTCAGCTTTCCTCACAGCTACTAATTCCCCTCTCCTTCCCCCTTCAGCACCTTTAACACCCCTACACACCTAGTGTTTACTAACCCTCTCCTCCGCTACCCCCTATCTTCGCTATCCACCTCCTACTGTCAACTGTCGCTACTTCCTACTCCTACCTGTACAGCACTACTTCCCTGGGATCTTGCTCAGCACAATGTATTGGCCCTGCCTCATGCTCTACCTGTGCCTCTCCCACTAGCAGTGCACTTACCCACTTACCCATCTGCTACTCCGCATTGTGCCCTGGCACCCCTCCCTCCCCTTGCTCCTGAACCTGCTCTCCTGCCCCTTGGGACCTCTGTGTGTCTCGGTCCTCCCTGCCCTCCTACTAGCTTTCTCATCACCTCAGGCACATCTGGGTGTCTTCTTATTCTTGCCTTCCCTTCCTGTACCACCCTGCCCACCCCCTTCCCCCTTAGCCTCCCTTCCCCCCTCTTAGGAAAACCTCTCACCATCTCCCAGCCAGGGTGTTAGTCATGCTACTACTCCTGTCAGGGAACATTCATCCAAACCCTGGCCCAGTTCCCAGGAGCTCCCCAACTCACAACACAGGCCTATGCATGGTCTCCATGAATATCTGTAGCCTCCTAAAAAAGTTTGACTCACTACAATGCCTGGTCACATCAATTAACCCTGATGTCATCGCTCTGGTTGAGACTTGGCTGTTGAAATCCTCCCTGACTCCCTAGTCTCCCTTCCTGGTTTCACCCTCTTCCGGTCCGACCATGTTGGGAGAGCAGCGGCCAGCTTATTTATGTCAAGGAATCTCTCCCTGCACTCAGCCCTGCCTGCTCCCATCCTTGACTCCAGGGCCCAGGCACTACACTGAGAACCAACCTTGACCCTTTAAAGGGATCCCTTTATCTGACTACTGCATACGTGCCCCCAGGGACCAAACGCAGGCCATTGCCTCTCTTATAGAATACCTTACCTCACTCACCTCCTTCCACTGATCAAATTCTGTGGGTGACTTAAATGTCAACTGGCTCAGCCTCCTCCTCCCCTCACCCGAGACCTCTTTTCTGCAATAGAACTAACGCAACTAGTTACCCATCCTACCAGGACTAACCCCAAGAGAGGCTCCAGTACCCTGCTTGATGTGGTACTCACCAACCGCCTTAATCGGATCCCCAATGTACAAGTCCTCCCAGACTCTCCCAGTGATCACCCCCATTCTATTCCACTGGTCATCCCCAGTCCCCAAACCCATAGCACAGTCCACATGCCGGCGGCGTCTAACACCTGGTGGACTGATAAAACTTAAATAACTTCTGTCCCAAATTGACTGGTCTCCTATACAGGCGACTCCTGACATTGACACAGCTCTCTTCTTCTTCACCCAAACTTTTAATAATGCCTGTGATATCTTTGCCCCAATGTTGACCCGCCATTCTAAAAGGCAGAATGCCCTCTGGGTAACCCCAGCTTTGATCCACCAACTCAAACATAGGGACAACCTATGGCACCATGCCATTGAGACTGGCCGGCCCAATGACAGGCGGTTATATGCTGCCGCCCGAAACAAGTGCACTTGGGCCATCAGAAAGGCCAAGTCTGAGCACTATTGGTCCTCACTCACTGCCTCATGGGGGAACCCCAGAACCTTCTGGGATAACATTAAACAGTTAAATGGGAGTGCACACTAACCCCCCACCCACCCAGATTAACATTAATGGTGTGATCTCCTCAGACCCAGCCCTCATAGCCAACCACCTCAACACCTCATTCACTGACCTTAGCCCTATCCTCCCTACAAATGTTTTTGACCCTCCTCCCCAGCACCTGCTGTAAATCTTTCTCACCCTTATTTTCTCCTCCACCGTGTTTCTGCCCAAGAACTTAGGCCGCACCTTGTCACTGCCCTCAAGAGTAATAGTACAGGCAGTGACACCCTGGAACCGTGTATCCTACGGCTAGTCTTAGACACAGTCCTTACCCTGATCACATGCCTCATCAACCACTCTTTGCCTGGGAAGGTTCCAACTGCCTGGAAAGTCACCACTGTCACCCCTATCTTTAAAGGTGGTGATAGGACTGTGGCTGGAAACCATCGACCAATCTCCATTCTCTCTCCTCTCCAAGGCCTTGGAAAAGTGGTGGCCTCTCAAATCTCTGACTACCTCTCCACCTACAATGTCCTATGTCCTGAGCAGCATGGCTTTGAGGGCCACAGTACCAACACAGCCCTCCTAGAGTTCTCCAACTTCTCCACTCCTCCTAGACACTGGTCTCTAGCTGGTGTGTCTCATTGACCTCTATAAAGCTTTTGACACTGTCTCCCACCCCTCCTTCTTGATGCCTTTAGTCTCTCTGGTTTTGCTGCTGGGCCTATCTCCTGGTGCACCAGTTATCTGTCTGATCCACAGCTGTAAAAATTAATGGACCTACTCAGACATCTGTCCCATCTTTTCTGTTCCCAGGGCTCCATTCTGGGCCCTTACTATTCTCCCTTTACCTTAAAATCCTTCCACGCTCTTGCTCAGGGAACATTCTATTGTACGCTGATGATGCAGCCATCTTTGCCTCAAGTCGTAACCCTATTGCCCTCCAGGACTCGCTGCAGAAGTCCTTCGCTGAAGCTGAGGGCTGGTTCAAGGAACATAGATTGGTGATAAATCTTAAAAAAACAAAAAACATGTTCTTCACTCATCCTCAAAACAAGTCCTGCAACTTCAAACTCCTCATTCGCTCTGGGTCCTCTTTCCCACTCGAACAAGTTTGCTCCTATAAATACCTAGGGATCCATTTTGACCCCTCCCTCTCCTTCCATGGACACATCGCTGCCCTAGCCACTGCCACTAATATCCGATTGGGCATCTTCATCGGTATAAACACTGCCTCCCCCCGGAGGCTCTTTGACTCACAGTCACCTCCTCTATCCTGTCCCTAGTGGACTATGGACTGCTGGTGTATGGTGCTGCTGATCAGACCGCACTCCATAAAATTCGCACTACTCTGAATAAGGCCTGCAGGTTAATTACTGGGGCACCTAGGCTGACACACACCTGTCTACTGTACACTAAAGTGCTGGTACTTGATCTTGATGAGCGCCCAATATCTGACCTGTACCCTTACAAAAAGACCTCCTGGGCTATCCCACCAGGATTGACCACCACCATACGCCGCTCTGTCCCACTAGTTCATACTCGGACCTCTGGGAAAACTTCTCTTGTTATCCCTAGAGCTAGGACCTCTCATGGCCAAAGAGCCTTCAGCTTTAGGGCCCCCTCCTGGTTCAACACACTGCCCCCCTCCATCTCCGAAGCTCCAACTATATCGTGCTTCAAAACTTCCTTATGTAACCACCTTATTAACACCCGATGCTGTAATTGCCATTAGTCAAAGCCGTACTCAATACTTATGACAAAGCTTACTACTAAGCTGCTAAGGACAACATAACTCTGGTATTGTTTGCATCAATCCTACCTGTACCAGCTTGTTTGTATCTATGTCTTAAGTTACTGTTATACTTATGTGTTGTACTGCTATACTGTGTATTTTCGTTTGTCTTACTGAGACAAGGTACCTTTGTAAATGAGCCTATGGCTCAAAGGTTTTCCAAACTGCTGTTTAAATAAAATAAAAAAAATTGGTGTGTCTCGCTCAGCTCATGTCCTGTTACTGGCACTCAAGTTCTGTTCTGGCACTTATGTAATCATGTATTGCCCTCGATGTGTACACTTGTTACATATACCCTGTCCTTGTAGCTCATGCACTGTACTGTTCTCCTTATGTAACAAGTTCTAATGTAATCCCACCCAACAATGTACGTTATCTGTATCATTCTACTTCTAATTCAACTGTTGTATGTATACTTGCCTACACGGTAACCCTTCCCCCCAGGCTGCACTGTGAGACAAGCATCTTTTTGCTCAGTGTGCCTTTCCTGGTGAAACATTTTCAATAAATAAATATAAGCTCAGGGTGGACTAGGCAATGGGACCTAATGGCATACATCCCAGGGTACTAAAGGAGCTAAGGGTGTAACTAAAGAGCCATTAGCAGAACTGTTTAGTGAGTCTCTGAGCACAGGAGATGTCCCAGAAGACTGGAGGAGGGCTTATGTGATCTCGCTCCACAAGAGTGGTAGCAGGGAGGTGGCAGGCAACTACAGACCAGTCAGTCTTATCTCAGTAGTGGGCAAGATTATGGAGGCACTCCTTAAGGAAATGATAGTGCAACACCTGGAATCCATAAGGGCACAGGATCCAAGACAGCACGGGTTTACAAAAGGAAGGTCCTGTCAAACTAACCTCATAGATTTCTTTGACTGGGTAACCAGAGTGGTGGACCAAGGTGGAGCAGTTGATGTCGCCTACCTTGACTTCAGCAAAGCTTTTGGCACTATTCCACATAGAAGATTGATAAACAAGCTGGGTAGACTCGGGGGGTGGGTCAGAAGTTGATGAACTGGGTGGCAAACTGGTTGACGAGCAGAAAACAGAGAGTGGTGGTAAATGGTATGCAGTCAGAAGAGATGCAAGTCACAAGTAGGGGTCCTCATGGATCAGTCCTGGGGCCATTTCTCTTTAATATCTTCATCAGTGACATTGCAGATGGACTAGAGGGTAAGGCTTATCTGTTTGCAGATGACACCAATATCTGCAACAGAGTAGATGATCCAGATGGGGTGGGCAGAATGAGAAGAGATCTGGATTAACTAGCAAAATGGTCAGAAGAGTGGCAACTGGGATTTAATGCAAAGAAGTGCAAGATAATGCACATAGGGAAGAGAAACCCTGAAGCCACCTATAGGCTGGGGAGGTGGGTTGCTGGCAGTCACAAAGAAAGAAAGAGACTTGGGCATCATCATCGCCGATGACCTGAAATCATCCAAGCAGACCTCTAAAGCAGTAGGTAAGGCTAGGGGGATGTTGGGGCGTATTAGTAGGGGTATCACAAGTCGTAAGGGGCCGGTAATAATCCCTTTTTTCAAGACACTGGTTAGGCCCCATCTGGAGTACTGCGTGCAGTACTGGAGGTCACAGCTTCACCAGGACATTAACCAATTGAGGCAGTCCAGAGAAAGGCAACCAAAATGGTGCAGGGATTGCATCAGAAGACATATGAGGACAGATTAACAGAGCTCAATATGTATACCCTATAGCAAAGGAGGGAGGGAGAGAGGTGATATGATTGAAACATTCAAACACCTTAAGGGCATTAACAAGGTGAAAGAGCCTAATGTTTCAATATAAGAAAAATAGCAGGCCAAGAGGACACAGCATGAGATTAGAGGGAGGCCAATTAAGTGGTAATGTGAGGAAGTTCTTTTTCACAGAAAGGGTGGTGGATGCATGGAACGGCCTACCTCAGGAAGTGGTGGCTATGAATACAGTGCAGTGCTTCAAACAGGCATGGGATAGGCATAAGGAAGCAATATAGATGAGTATGAATAGATAGGCCACTGACAGCAAAGGACGATGGCACATTTATAAGGCCAAAAAAAGAAACGGGCAGGCTGGATGGGCCTTGCCGTCCTTATCTGCCATCAACTTCTGTGTTTCTATGTCAACTTCTATGTAGTGGAAAACAACAAACAAACATTTTATTGGTAACATTTTCTCAAATATTTGTGATAGCATATAGAAGAAGCATCCAGAATTCATTCTGTGGAATTTAACGTTCACAATGCACATGTCACTACTTCATTTGATAAGCTGGGCTGAGCCTTTTGCAGTCCTGCTGGTCCCCTCTGGGTGACTATTTTAGTCCCCCTTTCTCTCTTAGCATAGACAGATTGACTCAGTAGAACTGCAGTACTGATCCCATTGATATCTTCTTTGTTCTTTACAGTGACAAAATCCCTCAAAATGTGAGTCACCTATTCCTTTTCTTATCATTGTTCTTTACAGTGACAAAATCCCTTAAAACGTGAGTTACCTACTCTTTTCCTATCAACCTATCCTTTTGGAACAGCCAAAATTCTTCCTTCCTTCCTGATGCCCCAGACATTGCCTTCCCCACTACATCTTTTTGAGTACCTTTAAGTCCCAGACTTCCACATACATCAGGCTCCCCGGATCATCAATTTACTGGAAATGATCCTTATACCTTGCATTCTGGTTGGAATTGTTGACACTATGTTTCCATGCTCCAGCTGGGGGGGTCTACCACTGGTGTACTACCCAGCTCAGCTTTCCATTTCTTGGTGAAACTATGCAATCTGACTCCTGAACCTGGTTTCCCCTGCACTACCTGCCTCTCATACTCCAGTTCTTTAATTAGAATCCGCCAGATAAGGCTGAGTAAAATTAGCAAATTATAATTTTATGGAATTTTCAAGAAATTCCACAATTTTCTCAAAGACTCATGGAATTTGTCTTTAAGTACAGATGTTATTTTGCTGTTTCTGGCAGCAAGCAATCAATAAAATTGACACACACAGTCTCCTTGTAATGTCTAAGAACATGCCAAATTTAATGGTATTGCATTTTCTAGTTTTAAAGTTTATGGGGTTTATAAATTTAAAGTTTATATTTTTGCAAAATAAATTTTTTAAATGTGAAAGTTTGACTACTTTTCATTCACTCCCATTTAAAGCTGTTACCTTGATTTTTGTTAGAAATGACCATGTGCTATAGTAGTTAAAATGTTTCATATCAGGTTATTGCCTGTTTTCTCATCTTTGAACTCTGCCTTTGAGCCCCTCGCTGCTACAGAAGTTACTAGTACCTGACAAAAATATTTCAGACTGCCAGCAAAATTGTCTGGTTGTCACAAGTCTAATAATTCATTCTGGGGAACTAGGGTGGAGGTTACCATATTTACTCAAGCTGCAGTTCTCACACAGTTTACCTTGGCTGTAAGCAAAAGCAACCCATTTGCCAGCGTACTTTAGTTACTGAACTTGTTGTCATCAGTCAGTGCAGGGCATCTGAGACAAAGAACTGGAGGGTGATCCTTGATGCCATGCATAACAGTTCATCAGTCATGCCAGCTGCTGCTGGTCCCATACCATCTATAGCAGAATATCCAGCTTACTTTTAAATTGAGCAACCCCATCAAATTTGGTCTTGAGTTCCTCATACTCAGTGTCTTCTCACTGAGCGGGTGCAGCTTTTCATGTATCTTTTTGAAGATCATCCAGGACACTCACACATACTCTTCATCCCTCACGTCGTCCTGCCCAGCTGTGTTGGATGGCAGTGTCTCTGGCACACAACTGAGCTTTCTTGGCTTCTCATCTATTGCAGGGTAATCACTTTGAGTGTGTTATGGCATAGGCTCTGGTGTGACAGTGTCACTTACGCTGCACTGGTCTGATGCTAGAGCACAGATCTTGATAAGCATACACTATAATAAAGTAAAATTTATTATGGATACATTTATATGTATTTGTTGGTGCTATGAAGCTCCCCTCCCTAGTTCTCATATTTGCATGTCTTCTCAGTTACTGTATAGCCCACCCCCAACAAATGTTAATAAATTAACAATAAAGCATCCTGTACAACATACCACGTTTCAGTGAACAAATAACTGGCATTTATTTTCACTGGTAATAGCAGTGGATCAGCAAGCACAACAGCACAGCAATGTATAGTACTAATATACTGTAATGTACTATGCAAATTTTAAAAGGCACAAACTGAGGCATGTTACAGCTGGAATGACAGAAAAATGTGCATGTGCACCTCAACTTACTAAGCTGTAGATAGTTAACAGAAATATGCATACAAAAAAAAATATATTTGGAGACAAAACATGTAAAGGTGCCTTCAAACTACTCCCCCAAACCAAAGAATGTATGGCATTAAATAGTTTGGCAGAAAATCATAATATTGTTATACATTCAGAAGATAAAGGGGGACAGTTGTTGTAATGAATAGAGAGTACTATATGGGGGAAATCAAAAAACAACTGAAAGATGAAAAGTTTTATATTAAACTAAATCATAATCACACTGTGCAATTTAAAGGAGAAGTGGATGAAATCTTACGCATGTCTTTTGTAAGAGGTTATCTAACAGATGCACAGTATAGGGCTCTCATGGTGGCACATCCTGTGGCGCCTGTTATATATATTCTGCTGAAAATACATAAAAATGTTGCACAACCCCCAGGAAGACCCATAATTTCTGGCTGGGGTTAGCTCACTGAGCCACTATCTATGTCTGTAGATGAATATTTACAACCTTTCATTAATTCGGCAGGGTCCTATATCAGGGACTCAATGGAAGTCATTAATTGTATGGAAAATCTGTATTTCCAGGAAGGGTGGTTGTTCACAACCCTAGATATAGATTCCCTATATGCTGTCATTCCCCATGCTGAGGGTTTAAAAGCTGTTGAACATTTTCTGAATTTGAGATCAGAGGAAAGCATGGTCTCAATGCCTGCGTGGTAGTTGGTTGAATTGGCACAGTTGGTGCTTACCAAAAATATGTTCTTATTTGATAAGGAATATTTTTTCAGGTAAACAACACTGCAATGGGGGCAATAATTGCCCCAGTTATGCTTTTCTATTTGTCGCTTATTGGGAATAGGTCCTGTATAGCACTGCCACAAATCCATATTTTGAATTTTTGGATTTGTGGTGGTGCTATATAGACAATGTGATTATCGTCTGGAAGGGCACACATACACAATTCAATCAATTTGTAAACTGGTTGGAGAGCAGCAGCACATGTTTAAAATTTAAACAACATGTTCACCCTGTTGAGATAGTGTCTCTTGATCTGAAAATATATAGAAACACATTTGGAGATGTTTGCACCACATTATATCAAAATAAGATGGACCAAAATAGTCTCTTAATATTTAATAGCTGTCACCCTCACCATACAACCTTTAATATACCAAATGGTCAACTCAGTTGGACAAAATGTAATTGCACGGAATAAACTGAGTTTAAACAAAGACAAGTTGACCAAGTGGTCAGATTTAGACAGAAAGGTTATAGTAATAGATCCATTGTCAGTGCATTAGCTGCGGTAACAGAAATGGATAGATCACAGTTGTTGATTCAAAAGGATAAACCAGATGGGCAGAAAATATATCCGTTTGTTACTACCTTTTCTACTCAGTGCCATGAAGTAAAAAATGTCATTCACCAGAACTGTGATATTCTATATTTGGAACTGAGACTAAAAGATATAGTAAATCAGTATCCAAATGTGGTGTTTCACAGAGCAAAAAGTATTAAAGATCTTGTGGCTCCAAGCATGCTCCCTGAATTTATTCATTTATTTATTTGCTTTTGTTAACCCGGTAAGCACACTAGACAGCCAAGTGCCTATTTTCAGGTGCGACCCAGGAGATTACAAGGTACATTACAAGGTACATACATAAACAGCAGGCAAATACAAGTGCAGGATTACATTACATAGAATTAGCACAACAGGGACTTTACAAACATCAGATTTCATCAGGCAAATAGTAGTGAAGAGTTAATATAAAGTGACCAGAACACAGGGACATTGTAAGACAACAATACCAAAAACAGGTATTACAATACAGTATTAAATATTGCAGTCAGTAGGAAGAAGTGCAGTGTGAATTCATCGCTCCAGGCAGCAAGTTGTAAGGCTAGCAGTTAGAATAAGGAGGAATGCCCAAAGACTACTTGCACTTGGTTGCCTCCCCCCCCACTGAGAGAAAACTTTCAATGCGGGTTTTGCATTTATTGCAAATATGTGAGAACTTACAAAAAATTGCAAACTCGGTTACAGACAAAGACATAGAAATAGAATATTTTACTACACGTAGAAGTAAGGGAATAGTTTATTTGTTGTGCTGTAGCTGTGGTAATTTTTTACGTGGGATGAACCAAAGAATGTTTAAAAATGTTTAAAACCAGGACTGGTGAAAATGTTTGTGCCATACCGAATTCAGATGATAGCTATGCCATTGTTAAGCATATAAATCAATATAAATAAATTAAACATACAATTGCTTTTGTAGGCATTGAACAGATGACATTGAATGCAACAGAAGGGAATTTAGAAAAGAAAACTGGTAAGTGAGAACGTTTTTGGATTTACCAGTTACCGGCCAGAAGCGATAGGGACATGAATGATGATTCTGATCTTTCAGCCTTTTTAAATAAACTTTAGGCTGTATATACTGTTTTGTATGGGGCTCATATAAACACCATTTCATGCTTGTGATGCCTTTAATTAAATTTTTTTTAAGTGTAAAAAGGTGTTTTCTATGTATCTGAGAAAGAAACATTTCTGCACATGCATATGTGAAACATTTCTGAATGCAATGTGCAATATACACTATACTTATGTGTAATCAATTGAATGTAAATAACAATATGTATATTATATATGTTTAAATATGACATTTTGTACTCAGCACTGTGTTCAATGGATTTTTGCTACGCTATCTTTTTTGTTTATTTAATTGCCTAGCTCTTTAAGAGCCTTCCTATTTGAGATAGATAGCACTTTAAAATGCAATTAAGTGTATAAGAGAAATTAATTACATACACGTGGATGGAACCAAAGTAATTTTCCCACTCTCTCTGATGTAATACTCATTTGGGATTACTCTGCATTGATTAACATTGGTGCCTGGTTTAGTTTACTTTCAACTAGTACCTTGTCGGTGCATGTCTTTACAAAAAAAATTGGAAATGTTAATTATGTGATGAAAAGCATGTTATAAAAATGCTTGTTAGGCATTTGCACTTTAGCTCTGATGAAGCAAGGGGTTACCTTGCGAAACGTGAGCATTTGTTGATGTACTGCAGTTTTTAGCCATAGTGGCTTCTTCTGCAGTATGCTTCCTCTTTTTTAAATAAAAGTGATGGAATAAAATTACCATCTGAGTGGTTTGTGGTTCTTGGTGGGTGTTCAACTATTTTTTTCTTTTCATATTTTGAGTAGTGAATAAAAAAGAATTCTTCTTTAATAATGTAGAATAATCATTACTACATAAAATGTAAAATTACCTTTGGTTTTAGGTCTTACATTTTTTCTTGATACTTTTGGTGTAGTCTTCTTTGTGACCACTAAGGGCTTTCAAACTGTTGGGCTGTCATTCTCAACTCTTGCTAGTTTTGACCATTGTCTCCTCACTAGGGTCAAATTTAGCATGCCTAGATACTTTTCAAGAACTTTTCTTGTCCGCTCCATGATAAAGGAACTGTGCAGCACTATTAAGTCACTGTGAACCTATATACTGAGTGTGAGATAAAAGTACTTTTTAAACAGGTGCAGAGTTCAGGTAAGATGTGACATGCATGTTTGAGATGAGGGGTACAACAACATTGGTCTGTTTTGCAGTGACGTGACACTTTTTGAAGCTTCAACTTAAAATATGTGCTTTGGGACCTGCCCCCCCACCCCATAAGGAGTGCTGAGCTTGACTTTAGTTATTGTGTATTTGTCCAAGCATGTTTTTACTGTGTGCAGACTGAATATTGTACTATAATTTTTGATACACTTCCTGCAAAGCATGACTTTTTTTCTGTTATTTTAATTGAATTATTTTGTTTCTGATTTCTATGTTGAAAAATGGTGATGGACATCACAGACTAGATGAGCCTGCAAATTAGGAAACTATATGCTGATGGGACAATGGTGAAGTGGATACACATATTTCTCAAGCATAATTGTGTCAACATTATGGGCAGTAGCCTCCACATTTACTTAAAAAAAACAAGTACTTTGCTCAGTATGGTGTGGCTACAATTGTTTGCACAAGGTACAGTATTATACAACACAGACCAGTGTCATACTGTTTGTGTTAACACAATGGCAACTGTGTTGTATACACCTTGCAACTTACATTTTTGTTGTCTTAAGTATAGTTGCACTCAAAGGCATGGTTATAAATTGCCTGAAATTTCTGTGATATCTCTTGAGAGAGTCCCTGCCTGCCTGCAGTGCCACTAAATGGCTACCAGACAGCCTCTCCTTAGAAATATCAGGAAATATCTGATAGCGTCTTCAGCTGCAACTGTATTATATGACACCCTGACCTTTAGGAAAGGGCAGCATATCAAAAGAAATCTACTACTACTTTTGCTTTGTTTAATTCTTTGAAAATTGGGTGAGGCCCACTAGGCACAAAGCCTGCTTTTAGCGGTGACCTGGGAGCACTGGGGAGGTTAAGTTACTTGCTCAGGGTCACATAGTATGCAGGTGGGATTTGTGGGAATCAAACCCAGATCTAATGAATGTACTGAGCTCTTTCATAGCTCTTTACTGTAATCTGTAGGTTATAGAGCCAGCCTCAATTACAGTGTTTTATTTTTACAGGGAATATATGAATCTCATGGATAGTATCTTTAACAAGAAGGATGAACAAACTGCAAGACAAGCATGTGAGCTTCTGAACATCGCATATGGTGTTACCGCATTTGCTAGCTCAGTCAAGAGAATGTTCAGGGGCATGGGCTGTTCATATGGGAGAGCATGGTATGCATTATTCTGAAAATAATTAATAGATCTCTCCTTTTTCCCATTGGGAAACTGTGCTGTACTTTGCCACTATAAAGGAGCATTTATAATGGCAAACATGCACACGGTTTCCTATGCATCCTCCACAGTTTGTCCCTGCCTGCTGCTCACCGCTTCCTTCTCGGCTGAAACTGAGCCACCAGAGGAACTCCGTGGTAAGTTTTTTTTAAGTAATTCTCCACATATAGGGGCAAAAAACATGCCTCTACTATCGCTGAAAAAATGTTAAACCATTTAAAAATCTCCAAATTGAAAATCTGGGGTACCACTGAAAATGGAACCCTAGGATGGCAACACCAGACATCTTGAATTTAATATAATTGCTGTGGTGAGAAAGGGGAGACCCAGCAATTATATAAAATAAAATATAGGGTAGTGTGTTAAGTGGAAGTTTACACCCCTCCTCGGTGTTAGATGCTAACATAAACCCCTCAAGCTTCGTTCTCGGAGTTTATTAGCATCTAACACCTTGAGGGGGGTCAAACTTCTCGTTACACACACCATCCCATATTTTATTCTATATTTATTGTTTGCATCTCATGATCAACTGTACTATACTGAACCAATTTAACATTTATGGCTGATCACAATGTTTTTTGCCAGATGATATGTAACATAAATAAGGAGAAGTGATTGGAGCAGGCCTGGCAATGAATCAAGGATAAGGAGATGTTCCACTACCTCATTTTTTAGATGAGATGACAGTATTTTTTTAACTGTTTGCATCGATGTCTGTTAGAAAGAAAGGAGGGGACAGTCTGAAATCAAAGCCAAAGTATCCTGTTAAGGTACATGTCTTGGATGGGATGTTAGTGCTCTATCTGTATTTTCTACTTGCCCAAGGCACAATGAGGTATTGCTATGTTAATACTACATAAGTATTTGTCTCTGAAGACTTATCATATCCAATTAACACCCCCTAAGAACTATGGATGGTCTCTTCTTCAGAGAGAATATCATAAAGGTTGCGGCAGAATTTGTCAGGGAAATGGTCACAATGGTTACTGCTTCTATCAGGACAATGACCCAAGGAACATGGCCACTGGAGCAGCCATTGATGAACAGGGCATTGGCTGGCTCAGGTCAACACCTAAATAAAGGACAAAGAACCTCAATGCACAAGCACTGAGGCAATGGTTAACCCAAAGGGCATTGGTCGGGAAGCCAAGCTTCAAAGAAATACAAATTCACACATACCCCATAATGCATTTTGAGGGTATGTATGATTTTGTATTTCTTTGAAACTTGGCTTCCTGGCCAATGCCCTTTGGGGTATCCATTGCCTCAGTGCTTGTGCACTGAGGCTATTTGTGTTTTAACTTGTTTTTTGCTTTTATTGAGTTCACTACAACATAACCCAGATAGCCCATCTTAGGGTAGCTTGTTCATTCCACTGGGGTGTCACACAGATGAGTCACACTGATGAGTCCTGGCAGGATGAAACACGTGACTGTGTCTTTCTGTTGGTGCCCTTTGCAGACTGTGTGAGAAGCCTTTTGGCACCATGCATTTCTGCTTAAAGTTGAATCAGCATAATATTCTGTAGTGATTTGCATAGAAGACCTAAATAAAGCTGCAGCTTTCCATATTCTTATAGATACCCATGCTGTGCAGTAAAAGTTGCACATGTGAAATAACTAATTGTGTTTTTTTACTTAGGTTCCCTGGGTATCAGATGGTTTAGAATGCCATGATAAACATTCACCCCCCCAAAAAAAAGTCACACACAAAAGAGGAACGAATTGCTGAAATAGAAAGGTTTTGAAAAAAAAAAACACACATTAAAACCACGTAATTGCAAGTGATATATTGTGCACCTAGAGATGTTGCCAGTTGTGGTTGCCAATGTAGGTCATGCAACAGTAATGTGATTCCAATGTTATTTATAATATTTTTCCCCAAATAAATCAATGATTGAAATGAATATGTTCTGTATATTTTATGAAGTCATGGACCCTACATGCTGTACTCCCAAAAAAGTGTTATTTATATATTTTTGTAACTTTCTTTCCCCTGCAATTGGATCTTAACATTATGTCATGTGGTCAAAATCATTATAAAGTTAATAAATGGAAGCACTGACTTCAAAACAGGACTGCTTGATCAAACCAAAATGGTTTTCTGGCTTTGATCAAATTACACCCAGTCTGTCTTTGTCCTGGTTTTAACTACAATACATTATACCCAACATTAGCCCACAGTTACACTGCTGTTAAAACAAGTGTAGAGCTCTACATTAAAAAAGCATTTGTCAACACCGAATGTTGATTGCGTTGGTCCATTGAGCTTGCTCACTGCCCCTGAGTCACTTGCTCATTCTGTTTCTCCAGGTACTGCAGGCTGCTCTTTTGTACTGGGCTCCTGCCTGCATTGGCACATTTTTCTGCCCACAAAGAAATCTGCAGCTGTCCCAACAGAGCTCTGTTGAGGTGGGTCACTCCCCCTCTCTCACTTGCTCATTCCGTTTCTGCTGGCGCTGCAAACTGCCCTTTTGTACTGGGCTGCCAGCTCTGTTGGTGGCTTTTTCTGCCCACAAAAAAATCTTCAGCAGTCCTGACACAGATCTGTTGAGCTAGCTCACTCCCCCCCCCCCTCGCTCGTTCCATTTCTGACGGCGCCACAGGCTGACCTTTTGTTCTGGGCACCTGCCTGCTGTTGCCCATTGCCCACAAAGCAATCTGCAGCAGTCTCGATAGAGGTCTGTTGAGCTCACTCACTCCCCCTCTTTCACTCACTCGTTGTGTTTCTCCCAGCGCTGCAGGCTGCCCTTTTCTACTGGGCTTCTGCCTGCGTTGGCATCTTTTTCTGCCCACAAAGAAATCCACAGCTGTCCTGACAGAGCTCTGTTGAGGTTGCTTACTCTGCCTGTCTCACTCGCTCATTCTGTTTCTCCTGGTGCTGCAGACTGCCATTTTGTAGTGGTCTTCTGCCTCTGTTGGTGCCTTTTTCTGCCCACAAAGAAATCTTCAGTAGTCCTGACAGAGCTCCGTTGAGCTCGCTCACTCCCCTCTCTCACTCACTCATTCTGTTTCTGTGGGTGCTGTAGGATGCCCTTTTATACTGGGCTCCTGCCTGCATTGCTGCTTTCTTCTGGCCACAAGGAAATCTGCAGCAGTCATGATACAGCTCCACTGAGCTTGCTCACTCCCCCTCTCTCACTCGCTCATTCTTTTTCTCCCACTGCTGTAGGCTGCCCTTTTGTACTCAGCCCCTGCATGCACTGCTGTCTTTTCCTGACCACAAAAAAATGTGCAGCAGTCCCAACAGAGCTCCATTGAGCTCACTCACTCCCCCTCCCTCACTCACTCGTTCTGTGTCTCCTGGCACTGCAGGCTGCCCTTTTGTACTGGGCTCCTGCCTGCATTGTCACCTTTTCCTGCCCACAAAGAAATCCACAGCAGTCCTGACATAGCTCAATTGAGCTCGGACACCCCCCCCCAGTCTCTTGATCCTAATCTGTCCCAAACACTGATTTCTGACAACGACTGCGGTATTCTGTGCTGGAAGCGTGGAGACACATTTCGGCCAGGATGTGAAAAATGATAGCTGTACTGTTCATAAGGAGCTGTGAACAAATGCCAGAGTTGAAAATCTGGCGTGAGAATATTACTACTTTGCAAACTTACAAGGGTGCATGGAACCTGCACAACACGCGCCCGTAACACAATCATTTTATGGAGTTTCATCATAAAATTTTCAACGTAGGCATTTTAGGACCTCTGCTCATGAACAGTGTCAGTGTGATTTTCTTAATATGTCCTGAACACTGAATTCCCACAGCGACCACGCTAATGTGCGCCTGAAGAGCGAAAACACATTTCGGCCAGGATGTGAAAAATGACAGCTGCATTTTCATAAGGAGGTGTGGCAAAATGGCAGTGCTGAAAATCTGGAGTGAAAATATTGCAGAGTTGCAAAGGTACGAGTGTGCATGGAAACTGCACAATGCATATTCGTAACACACTCATTTTATGGACTTTTGTCATCAAATTTTCAACATAAGCATTTTAGGACCTCTGCTAATAAGCAGTTTCACTGTCATTTTCATAATGTGTCCCAAACATGGATTTCCGACAGTGACCAAGCTATTCTGCGCCAGAACTGTGAAAACATGTTTCGGGCAGGATATGAAAAATGACAGCTGTACTGTTCATAAGGATGCGCAGAAGAATGACAATATTGAAAATCTGGAGTGAAAATATTATTAATTCATGAAGTTACGAGCATGTGTGCAAACTGCTCAATGCAGGCTCGTAACACAGTAATTTTATGGACTATCGTCACCAAATTTTCAACATAGGCATTTTAGGATCTCTGCTCATGCACAGTGCCACTGTCATTTTCTTAATCTGTCCTGAACACTGATTTCCCACACCGACCGTGCAATTCTGCGCTGGAAGTGTGAAAATATTTCAGCCAGCAGGTGGAAAATGACAGCTGTACTGTTCACAAGGAGATCTGAAAAAATGCCAATGTTGAAAATCTGGTGTGAAAATATTGCAAACTTGCAAAGTTGTGAGCAACGCACACTCATAAAACAGTGATTTTGGAATTTTTCTCATCAAATTTGCAGAATAGGCTTTTTGAGAGCTCACCTCATGAACATTGGCGCTGTCATTTCATTAATCGGTCCTGAAAGGGGATTCCATGCAGTGACCGCGAAATCATCTTTTGTGGCTGAATAATGCCATGACCATGCCAGAATTCATGAGATGGGGTCCTAAAAACCCAATGTTGAAAATTTGGTGCCAAAATTCCAAAAAATGCCTGACATATGCATCAAAGTTGAAAAAACCCAGTTTATTCCATTATACAGTTTACCGGCATTTCCTCAGTTCGTGGTCGGCTTTGAAGAGTGTAGATGTGTTTCCGGTCCACCAAAGATCGTTGCACCCCACTCCAGGGGTAAGTATGGTCTGAGGATGGGTGTGAGGAGGCAGGGTACACAGTGGTGGGTGCAGGTTGTGGGAGGGAGCAGGGAGACCACTGAGGGACTGTTTCCTTTTAAAAAAAAAAAAGACATCGCTGGACCATTTTTGACTTTACAGGGGCATGTGGCATGCTGCAGTGGGCTCCCAACATGCCAACAGAGTCTTTGTTTGGGGGGGCAGCTGTAGCTGACAGGAGATTGGGCGCCCCCATTGGCACACAACAAAAGGAGTGGGGTTTATATTATGCCAATGGGGACTGGGCACCCCCGTCGGTACACAACAAAAGGGGGGGTGACATTATGCTGACAGGGATTGGGCACCCTGTTGGCAGACGACAAAAGTGGGGGGGGTTACACAATGCTGATGGGAAGTGGGCTCCCCCATAGATTACATAAATCACAAACACAGTGGGGGGGCACATGCTGCAGAGGGGGATTGAGTACCCCCTCAGCAGGGGGGGGTAATATTGTTTGTGAACACGGCAGCAAGACGCCGCCATGTTCACAAACAATATCAGTATTTCAAGGTTCTGCCCAGCAATGATGGGTCGCTCCCTCATTGCATCAAATGGCTGACGCTGCAATGACTAGGTGGCCTCTGATTGTAGCGGCTAAATTTTTACAAGGTTGTGGCACACTGGCTGAACTAGAGTCAGCAGCAGCGTGCCACAGCATTGGGGGAAGCGGGCCAAGTCTTTAAAGGCTGTGGAGGCATTGGCCACAACAGTGCCGTGACTCCACAACCTGCTTCTGGAGAAAGCTGCCGCAGTATGTAGCTTGCACATGCGCACAATCAACATAAAAAAGGATCTAGACTCATGTTATGTGCAGCTGTATCAGAAACCCCAGCCAGCACAGAAAAAAGAGAGAAAACAAACACAAGCTTAAAAATAACCAGACACAGCGTACTTCAAGAACAGCACAGCACATACAGCATGCATCTAGTCTATTAGAGTAATACTCAGAGTAGGTGATCACTGCTGCCTGTTTGTCTTGACTTTAACTTTGGGATTATTATAGTGTAGTAAACCTTTTTGCACTAGATTCTGTACATATGTGTATTTATACATATGTGCTGTTTTTAAGCTTGTACCTGAATATAATTTAACACTGCTTTGTGAGTGTAAGAGCAGTTTTGGGGGGATAATAAAGGTCACAAATATATACATGTCTAACCAAGAGAATAAATGTTTTGTGAGTGCAAGCGTAATATTACACAATATAGTTGTGGGCATACAAAATGAAAATATTTAACATTTGATATTCTAATCAGTAGCACGGTATATCCCATCTAATACATAAAATGGGGGATAAGAAATGGCACATCAGGGGAAATGTAGTTTATGCTGAATAAGAGGAACTACTCACAAACACAGACTACCACTAAAAGAGCAAACAGATGGCACATGGAGTTGATCCACATCATCTCCCCATGGTAATCACCCCCTCCAACACACACACACACACACTGTAACCACCATAACCATCCCCTCACTGTGTGCTAGCTTTAGGACTAGATCATGTGTGAAAGTAAATGCTTTCTGAATTTAAATGAATAGACTGAACTGAACATCTTTCTTCAACTACTACTAACTCCCTCACTGACACTCAGAGAGGTATGAGTTTGTCACTGAAAATATTGGAATGCAGGCAATTTGTTTAAGGGAGATATGTTTATACTATGGCATCAAAAATTTTAGCATTTAATGTTTTTTCATCATGCAATACAAATAATTTTAACCCCCCACACTGTGGGGCATCCAGCACTGTACTTTACCTCCTAACTGTTCAAGATGCTGTGTGAAGAGATGCCACTCCCATAATGTGCATGGTGTACTGTACCATAGAAACATAGAAACACAGAAGTTGATGGCAGATAAGGACCGCAAGGCCCATTCAGTCTGCCCATTTTTTTTCACCTTATAAATGTGCCATCGGCCTTTGCTCTGTCAATGGCCTATCTATTCATACTCATCTTTATTTCTCCTTTATGCTTATCCCATGCCTGTTTGAAGCCCTGCACTGTATTCATATCCACCACTTCCTGAGGTAGGCCATTCCATGCATCCACCACCCTTTCTGCGCAAAAGGAACTTCCTCACATTACCCCTTAATTGGCCTCCCTCTAATCTCATGCTGTGTCCTCTTGTCCTGCTATTTTTCTTATATTGAAACATGTTTGTAGGAACCCCTCTATGTAAGGAACCCCTCCTAGTCCATGACTCTGGGGGGTCTCTCATTAACTGTGTCACTTCCTTCAAATACCTGGGAGTCCTCCTTGATAAATCCCTTGATTTCAGTCTGCACATCCAGTCAACCTGTAAAGCAACAAATGCCAAACTTGGAATCGCCTGTAAGACTTGTCAACTGCTAACACCATCTGCCAAATTGGCAATTGCCAAGGGTATTCTGCTTCCAGCGCTGACATATGGTGTCTCCACTTTTGCTAATGCCCATAAGACTGCTCTCCATAAATTGGATGTCGCGTATAACAACATATGTTGGTATGCCTCCTCTTCCCATCACCTCAAGCACCACTGCACACTGTATAGCGACCTAGGCTGGCTCTCCCCAATTGCCTACCGACTATACTCCCTAGGCACACTCACAGACTCTGCAATTCCGTAACCAAACCCCCTCCTCCCTTGCAGCTCTACTTGTACCACAGACACCTGCCCATGGACTACGCTCGGCAAACAAATTTCTACTCACCATACCCAGGTGTCTTACTTCAAAAAGCTCTGGAGTATTTCACTGCACCACCCCAGCCACCTGGAACTCCCTCCCTCCTGCTCTGAGGCAGGCTAATTCCCACCCAATCTTCAAAAAAAGAACTATATCGCCACCTATCCCGGGACCCCTGCACATGCTTTGATCCCACTTAATGCCTCACAGCTAACCACCCTATTTCACCCAAGACATTGCTGTACTTCTAAACAAGATTTGCTATAAAATGTCTTTATAGCTGCCACTTAGCCCAGTTTCAGTTATTTGCATGTACTAATGTCACTTTTGTCATCTCTGCATACCTATATGTATTATCGCCAGTACTGTCTGACTTGATCTGTATTCTAACCTACCTGTACTATATACTATGTACTTGTACTATATACTATATATTGTGTAATCTCATCTCATTTTATGTATGTATTCTCCTGGGTCGTGCCTGAAAATAGTCAACTTTGACTAGCGCACCAAACCCGGTTAACAAACACTAAATAAATAAATAAATGTTTATGCTCTTTCACCTTGTTAATGCCCTTAAGGTGTTTAAATGTTTCGATCATATCACCTCTCTCCCTCCTTTGCTCTAGGGTATATATATTGAACTCCGTTAATCTGTCCTCATATGTTTTTTGTTGCAGTCCCTGCACCATTTTGGTTGCCCTTCTCTGGACTGCCTCAGTTTGGCTAATGTCCTTGTGAAGGTGTGGCCTCCAGTACTGCACGCAGTACTCCAGATGGGGCCTAACCAGTGTCTTGTAAAGAGGGATTATTACCTCCCTCTTCTGACTTGTGATGCTCCTACTAATACCCCAACATCCCCCTAGCCTTACCTACTGCTTTAGTCGTCTGCTTGGATGATTTCAGGTCACCGGTGATGATGATGTCTAAGCCTCTTTCTTCCCTTGTGACTGCCAGCAACTCCCCTCCCAGCCTATAGGTGGCTTCAGGCTTTCTCTTCCCTATGTGCATGATCTTGCACTTCTTTGCATTAAACCCCAGTTGCAATTCTTCCTTTGCCAGTTTATCTAGATCTCTTCTCATTCTGCCCATCCCATCTGGATCATCTACTCTGTTGCAGATCTTCATGTCATCTGCAAACAGACAAATCTTACCCTCCAGTCCATCTACAATGTTACTGATGAAGATATTGAAGAGGACTGGCCCCAGGACTGATCCCTGAGGTACCCCACTTGTGACTTGCATCTCTTTTGACTGTATATCGTTTACCACCACTGTCTGTTTTCTGCCTGTCAACCAGTTTGCCACTCAGTTGACCAACTTCTGACCCACCCTGAGCCTACCCAGCTTATTAATCGATCTTCTATGTGGAACAGTATCGAAAGCTTTGCTGAAGTCAAGGTAGGTGCCATAAACTGCTCCCCCATGGTCCACCACTCTGGTTACCCAGTTAAAGAAATCTATGAGATTAGTTTGACAGGACCTTCCTTTTGTAAACCCATGCTGTCTTGGATCATGTGCTCCTATGGATTCTAGGTGTTCCACTATCCTATCCTTAAGGAGTGCCTCCATAATCTTGCCCACTACTGAGGTAAGACTGACTGGCCTGTAGTTCCCCACCTCCTTCCTGCTACCACTCTTGTGGAGTGGGATCACATGAGCCCTTCTCCAGTCTTCTGGGACCTCTCCTGTGCTCAGAGACTCACTAAACAGTTCTAATAATGGCTCTGCTAGTTCCATCCTTAGCTCCTTTAGCACCCTGGGATGTATGCCATCAGGTCCCATTGCCTTGTCCATCCTGAGCTTATCGAGCTCTTGTAGGACCCTTTCTTTTGTGAAGGGACTAGTGCACACCTCCCTCCCACCTGTGCCCATGGTGCTGAGCTGTGGGCCCTGCCCTACTCTCTCTTCAGTAAATACTGAGCAGAAGTATCTATTTAGGATAGATGCTTTTACATGGCCCTCCTCCACACATACCCCCTTATCCCCTTTGATCTTAACAATACCCCCTCTGTACTTTCTCCTTTCACTAATGTATGTATAGAAAGTCTTGTCACCTTATTTTACTGTTTGTGCTAGTTTTTCCTCAGTTTGGGACTTTGCCTGCCTTACTTCCTTCCCTGCTTCCCTTAGGGAAGTTTGGTATGCCTCCCTATCTTCTTCCCGCTGCGCTCTCTTATATTTCCTGAAGGCCAGCTTTTTGGCTCTGTCCTTTTATGCTACTGTTTTTGAGAACCAAAGTAGTTTCCTTCGTGTTTTGTACTTCCTTTTCTCTCTAACACAATGGGATGTTGCTTCAAGTATTGCATCCTTATTGCTTGCCCACTTTGCCTGTACCCCCTTACCTGTATTTATTTTTGCCAGGGCTAGCTTAACTCTGTTGGTCTTGTTATCAAATTCAGCTCCTCTGAAGTCCCATATTTTTTGCCTTGGAATGGGATGATTTAGTTCTAGTGGCCAAATTGAACCATACCATGTAATGGTCACTGGCCCCTAGGTGACCTTCTACCTAGAGATCTGTGATCCTTTCCCTGTTAGTCAGTACTAGATCTAGGATAGCCCTGTCTTTTGTGGGTTGTTGTACCAGTTGTTTGAGGCCCTCCCCCTACAGGGAATCCACCATGTGTCTAGTTCTGGCAGATGTTCCTGCTGGTATTGACCAATCTGTATCTGACATGTTGACATCTCCCATTGTCAGAACCTCCCCTTTAGCTGTCATGTTTTGTAGATCTTCTAACAGTAATGTGTCTATGTCCTCCCCCTGATCTGGGGGCCTGTAGACAACCCCAGTTCATATGGCTGTCCCAGTTCCTGTTTCCTGGGTGACCCACAGTTCTTCTGGCTCTTTATGTGTATTCAGAATTTCTGTAGCTTTGATATTGTCTTTGACATACAGGGCCACTCCACCCCCCTTTTTGCAACTCAATCTCTTCTGATAAGTACATAGCCAGGTACTGAAGTCTCCCAAGTTTGGTTACTGGTAAACCAAGTCTCGCTAATTGCTACTATGTCCAGTTTAGCCTCTGTCATTATTGCCTGCAGGTCTGGGATCTTGTTTCCCAGACTGTGAGCATTTGCGTACATGATTTTCCATTGGCCAGATTTTGGTATGTTAGTTATTGGGTGAGGTCTGGTGTTTCACCTGTGTGACTTATGGGGAGCTGGACCTTTTTCCTTACCAGGTGATGCAAATGAACTGCAAACATGCTAAACTCCTGTTTGACCATTAGCTGAGGGGTAAGGGGTGTTCTTCCCATTTGATGTATGGGGTGCTGCACCCCTCTGCCCATTTGCTAGTTTAAATATTCTGCAAAGACGTCAAACTTCTGTCCCAATGCACAGACTCCCTCCTTAGTCAGATGCAGTTCATCAAATTTAAAGAATTTTCACTCCCAAAATTGTTGCCAGTTACCTACAGATTTGTGTCCTTTTTCCTGGCACCAGCCCTTGAACCACATGTGCAGCTCCCCTTTCTCCCCTTCTCTGACCTTCCATCCATCTGACTCCCTCTCCTCAGCTGGCAGAATCTCAGAGAAGGAGATGCCAGATGAAATGGATGATAGTTTGTCACCCAGCCTAGTCAGGTGTTTCTTGGTCTCCACAACTGTCAGGCTGGTGAGATCATTAGTCCCGATGTGTACCAGGACATCAATGTTTTCTCCTGCTTCCTGAGCAATTTTAGCAATGTGGTCAGTTTCTCTCCATGCTGACGTACCTGGGAGACATCTGACCATTACCCCAGCTGGAGATAGGTATCAACTCCCCGAATTATGGAGTCTCCTATGATCAGAAGTTTTTTTGATTTCCTTTTTGATTTTTTTTGTTTTTGTTCCTGTTTTGGGTGAGTTTTGTTGTGCTAGCTCCTGTGCTGCAGTGTCCTGCTCTGCAGTGTCCTCTGCTCCTTTGTTTAATTTCGGAGATAGAGGCAGATACCTGTTTGTAGTTTTTATATGGTTGGTGGAGGACCATAGCTCATACACACATGCAAACTGTCTATCACTTTAACCTTGCAAAGTGGGATGGTGTCCCACATCCAGGACATACTGTACTTTGATACCTGAGGCAAGAACAAATATAAGAACTACTTGTGCCACTCTTCCTCCAGTGTCCCATATTGTCACACATTCTACAGTGTACCTCATTTCAGAGATATAAAGGCCAAGCGGTACTATATACTGTTCTCTGTGCAATACAACTATACTATTCTGTACTGTACAGTATCTGTATGTTTTGCTTTGGCATTTTACATGGACAAAAAAGGACATGTACAGTGCATGTGCATGATTAAATATAGCCAAGGTGTGTGTAGAAGTGTTTTCTCAAAGCACCAACAACTGGAATAAAGGTGAATAGGGCAAAACACAGAATTGTTAATTATGGAACAAAACCACTGGTTCCATGATGGTGATGCATGTGATGGGGTCAAAACACACCATACAGATTGTCCATTGCTGTGGCAGGTCTTGACAGAATCCAACATGACTCTAATAATGACTGGATGATGAAGCAGCAAAGACCACTTGAAGAAAATGACATAATGTGCATATACAAATCTTCTGTTTGTATTACATCTTCTGTTCTGCTAAAAGGTGCCAGCACCAGGAGGTGGCATGATGTGAAAGAAAAATACTTTGATAGTTATGATTCTGAAACAATCAAGGACATTTGGAAGCTTTTACTACCGAATGATGGTGCGTCTCAATCATTTTGGAGGAAGGCTTGGACCTGTTGCCAGAGTACATGATACTGGCTTATCTAGCAGAGCCACTGACTAACAAAAATAGTTAACCAGTCAAATCAAGGTCTGGCAAAACAGGCAAGCCATTTGGCCTGCATTGGCTTTGTATTTTCTTGGATGCCCTCCAAAATCAGTCACTTCGAAATGATGTCTCAGTGCAGCTGGGGACATTGCCTCACCACATCACTCAAGGTTAGATCCTGAGAGTCTCAGGAAAATGAATGGGTAATGGTTTTAGGCTGTTGAATTCCAAATTACTTCAGTCACAGCTAAAGACATGGTCAAATATTTCCTGAAATTTCTGTGATATTTCTAGAGAAATCTCCTGCTTTCTCCATTTCCACAGTAGGAGCAGCAGAGAGAAACTCTTTAGAAATTTCGCGAAATATCTGGAAATCTCTGACTATGTCTTTGGCTACTACTGTAGAAGAGAAGGATGTTCTGCTTGTTTGGAAATTATTTTATCAAGCCTATTTGTTTGCTGAATGCTGTTTTGATAACCTCTTTCATTGGTGGGAGGATACTAAACAGGAATGCAAACCTTTTTTTTAAGCACAGAGAACTCAAAAACTAAAATGAATATATGCAATATTTGCAGCTCAGATCACAATAGATTAAATTAATTACATAACAGAATGCACTGAAAATTTCTTACAAAACACAAATATTACAACTTAAATATGAACAAAGAAAGTTACAGTTTGAGAAAGCAAAATCTTTATACACAGAATTGCAATTTAAAAAAAAAAACAGGGTTCTAAACATTCCTTTGATACTTTCAAGTGTTGTCCAATTAAATTAAACATAAAGGGCCGGATTTTCAAAGGCCAGAGAATGACACAGGGTGCTTGTGTCAAAAACAATTGAGACAAAGAGCAGGATGCATCAAACCTTGCACCAGTTCTGATTTTCAAATGGTGCCTGCATCAAAAACAGGTCTGCATGCACCAGAGTGTCATGTGCCATGCTTGCACTGAAAAAATGTCTGTGCCATGTTGGAAGGGTTGCCTGCATCACTGAAATGATGCACCATCCCCTTATTTGAGATTTTCAAAGAATGCAAGTCCCAGTCCTTGTGCCTAAGATGCATGTCACTGTTAGACCAGCCAGAGCTGGTCTAAGGGACACTAGAGCATATAAATAGACCCATAGCAGGTGATCATATCTGACTATGCTACTATTAAGGGCCAGTATTCTCCTGCAGGACTAGTTTAGAACATTTTGGGGACTTAGTCTTGGCCATTTCGTCTGCCATTTGTTTTTTACTTAGCTTGCATCATTCTCATCCATTGCATCATTTTTTACTCAACTTGTACAATTTTTTTGATTCAGATTGCACTATTTTGTTACTCAGTTTGCACCATTTGTTTACTTGGTTTGAGTCATTTTTGTTAGTCATGTTTTGACTCAACTTGCACCATTTTTTTAATCAGTTTGCACCTTTTTTCTACTCAGTTTGCATCATTTTCATTCCTTGAGTCATTTTTTGACTCAACTTGCAGCATTTATTTTGGTGCAGCTTATGTCATTCTCCTCCTTTACACCACTATGTTGATGCAGTGGATCTCTTGTGTCTGTCTGGGGGACTTTATCACAGAAAACATCTTTCCTGCAAAATATGGTGCACAATATTTGGTGCACCTAAATCTGACTCAAGCTGGTTGTTTGATGCCGCTTGCATGGATCTAAGGGCCCTTTGAAAATCTGGCCCAAAGTTTTCTCTGCTATTAGAGACACAGATTGACAGGCACACATGGAGACTGCTGATTTTGTGAATGTAATCAGTAAGTACCTTCAGACCCGTTTTGGATCAAGCATTCTGGTTTCCGGTAACTGTTGTGCCCTTACACAAGAGCAGAAACAAGAAAGAGGCAGGACATTACCACCCTGTCAGTTTGACCTCAGTTGTGGGGAAAATGATGGAGCCACTACTAAAAAAGAGGATAGTGGCGTACCCAACAGATACTGGAAAAATGGACCCAAAGCAACATGGCTTCACAGCAGGTTGCTCTTGTCAAACCAACTTGATTGACTTCTTCAACTGGGTCACCAGAACATTGGATCAGGGAGGGGCGGTGGATGTTGTTTACCTAGATTTCAGCAAGGTCTTTGACACTGTCCCTCATAGAAGGCTAACCAACAAGCTGGAACATATGGGAGTGGGACAGAAGATAGTCAGCTGGATCAGTAACTGGCTAAATGATAGAACCCAGAGAGTGTTAGTCAGTGGATCATTGTCAAGGGAGGGTAGGGTGTCCAGTGGCATCCCACAGGGATTGGTACTGGGACCGATCCTATTTTTCATATTTATAGAAGACATAGCAAATGGACTAACAGTGAAGGTTTGCCTGTTTGTAGATGATACAAAACTCTGGAACACAGTGGACACAAGGGAAGGAGCAGACAACATGGAAGCTGACCTTAGAAGGCTATAGGATTGGTCCAGGGACTGGCAGTTACAATTTAACACCAAAAATTATAAGGTAATACACTTGGGGAAAAGGAATCCTGGGGAAAAAGTATACACTGGGAGGACATCAACTTGAGAAGACACAAACGGAGTGAGATCTCAGCATAATCATCACTGACAAATTAAAGATAGCAAAACAATGTGAGAAAGCAGCACAGACAGCAGGTGGCAATCTCAGATGTATAAGTGAAGGTATTTCTAGTAGAAAGAGGGAGGCTATCATGCCCCTCTACAAGTCCTTGGTGAGATCATTCCGGGAGCACTGCATTAATTTCTGGAGACCTCACCTCAAGAAGGACATTGACCACTTCAAAACGGTGCAGAGATAGGCTGCTAAGATGGTGCATGGACTGCATCACAGGTCATATGAAGCAAGACTCAGGTAGCTGAACCTATACTCCCCCTAAGCAGAGAAGAAACAGATGGGACATGATTGAAACATTTAAGTATGTGAGGGAAATTAACACAGCTCAGACAGGCAATCTATTTCAGACTATTTTCAGGCCTGGAGTTTTGCTTGCCTGGTCTCTGGGGCCCTTTACTGGCCAGAGGGGTTGGGAGGCCAGGGGCTATATAAGGGAGGGATTTGGTACCTTTTGTGAGAGAGAGAGAGAGAGAGAGAGAGAGTGAGAGCAGAGGGAGAGGGAGAGGGAGAGGGAGAGGAGAGAGGGAGAGAGAGAGGGAGGGAGGGAGAGGAAAGGAGAGGAGAGGAGAGGAGAGGGAGAGGAGAGGAGATAGAGAGAGAGAGAGAGAGAGAGAGAGAAAGAGGAGTTGGGAGTCTTGGCCATTTTCGCCAGAGGGCTGAGGTTTGGGGCCAGGATGGGGCAATTGCCACCCTAGCCCATTGCCTTTGTATGAGTAGCACCTGGAGTCATCGGGACTGTAATGAGGCTTCTGTAGCTTGGCCTGATGCTGGGGACCACAATGCTACTTAGGGGAGCCAGCACCCGGGGAGTAAAGGAGCCTGTAATGTGACCCCTGGCAATGAGGCAGGACAGCATGGAAAGGTCCTTCCATGATAGGCCCAGTGGTTAACACAGGCTCCTAGTGTGTGGGTAAGTGATGGCAGCCTGACTTATTGGAGATACAGTGGTGGCAGCCTGTGTCCTGTCACCATTTGATGGGTCCTGTGTTCACCTGTGGGTCTGGCTGGAGGCCCCTTGGAGTCCCAGCATTGTGAGTTTGAGACTGCCTGGAGGAAAAAACCATGGAGTGCTCATTGCAGCGTGATGTAAACTGGAAGCTACAGAAGAAGGCATTCAGCTGGTTCATGAGGTTCCCTTGTAGAGTGCAGAGTAAATTTAGTGCTGGAGGGAGTTCCGGAGCTACCTGCTATAGGCTTGCTGGTCGAGAAACAAACTTGCTGCCATCATTTGATCAGGAGACTGATCTGACTCCTTGGAGTGCCTGTATCAGATCTCTGGATCAAGTCTGCTGTACCTTGGTTTCGGCCATGTAAAAGAAGGGACTGCCCACCATTCAGTGATATCTCTATGCTCCATGGAGTGGCTGTTATTAATTGTTTTTATACAATTAAATCAGTTCTGAACCTTTTAATCGCTTGTGGACAGTGGATTTATTTTCTGTTTTGTTGGAGAGTGTCTTAACCAAGTTGAAGCTCCCACAGTTACAGTGCCTTTCGAAGATGCTCTGCATCCCTGGATCATCCATTGCTGATCCAGATAATGAGCAAGTTTCTGGACTGTGTTTCTGGCTGTACAGTGCCCCCTCCCACTACAACACCAGCCATACCCCTAGATATCAGGGGGGCTTACATAAAATTCTGTTTTTGGTTGGGGAGGGTGACAAACCAGTTAATTTCTCCAGAACAGACATCTCTGAAAAGAATGTAAGAATTTGATACTATTATGCAAAATTGTCCTATGAGAAAACTTAAAGAAAATACAGGGCTTTCCCCTATCACTTGATCAGGAGAAAGCATCTGATCACATGTCCCATGAGTTCATGTTTGTGGCTTTAAGAGTTCATGATATCACTAGACAAGTTGTACTGTGGATTCAACTTTTGTATATATCTGCACAGTTACATGATAAATGGGTTTGTGTGGCACAGCATTAGATTTGCTTAAGGGATTCAACAAGAATGCCCCCTTAACCGTCTATTATATGTATTTGGATGAACAAGTTAATCAGAAAATTCCTTTTGGATGAGGGTATTAGGGGTATCAGAGTGTCCATCTCTACACCTCCGGTAAAAATCAAGGTGTGTGCAGGTGCTGTCTATTTTTAGCTGATATTGATTTTTGTACTAAAGTCATGTAAGTGTTACAGGACTATACTGAGTGTGACAGGGAACATCCCTGCCACTGGAAGTGGATCATTTTTTATTTTCAAACCTCCTGGTTGCAATCACTCTTTCTTGCTACTATCTCCATAATTTCTAGTCCAGAAGGTAGGCCACCTTTGGGTGAACCTTCCCCCTCTTTCTTGTGTTATCCCTTTTCTGTTTTTCCTATATCATCTTTGGTCCAACAAAACAGGGAGGTCAAGTGCAAATGACCTGCAATGCTTTATGCAGGCCTGTAACAAAAAGAAGGCACGTTAAGTGCATAGGTTACCTAGGGTAGCCTGATAGAGAATTGGAATAGACAGCCTGTGGGGCTGGAAAATCAGAGTGTCCCCCTGTTTGTATATTTTCCCCTTCTATGTGCACTGATGTTAAGGATATCAGATATCTGAATAATGGACAGAGGCAGCCACCCTTTTTCCCTTTTGTTTCCTTACCCCTGCTGCTTCTGGTTCTATAAGGAGGCTCTTAGAATGTATAGAAGAGCCTAGTAGAAAAGCCTTGTTTTATTGTAACTGCAAAAACATAGGGTTCCTATAGGTACAGTGAACCCCCTGTGTTCAGTGGCTTTTTGCCACAGTACATTGGAAAAATAGAAAACAATGCCACTTCTGGGACTGAGCTGTATTATTAGTGGCTGGTGTGTACAAAGTGTCACTCATGGCTCACCTCTGTGGTACAACGTGGCTCAAATGAGTGGCTCAGATGAAGAGGAGAGGTGTCTTCGCTTTGTGCAATGAAAAGCGCTTCCTCTCTCTGTCACGTTCTTTTTAAGATGCACCTCATGTCTTGCTGCTTCCTGAGGAGCTACTGCACTGGGGCTGAGCTGAATATAACATGCGGTTGTTCCTAGAGCCGCTCTCAGCTCGCCCCATGACTTTAGTGCGGCTCCTCCAAGATACACCCGAAGCAGCTTTTGCCGCAAGTTAAATGTATTAAAAAAATCACCCTAAACCAGGGGGGTAATAGAAAAAGAATGAAAGGGAGAGGAGAGGAGAGGAGCATTAATAAAAATTAAATGTAATTGCACTCTCGCTTGCCCATTTCACTAGCTGTAGACTCTTTTCTTCTTTAGCAGCCTTGCACCCCTGCATTAAAAAGAAAGCCAGTTCTGCCACTAATACAATAAGGGGAGGTTTATCGGGATATAATCAGGCTCCCTCCTTCTGTTGAGCCCTTTTTGGGAGGGTTGCCTGTGTAAAAAGAAAGAGGACCTTTGGTAGAAGGCCTGCATGAAATATGAGCTGACGGCTAAGTTTTGCAGCCATCCCCAATATTAAGAAACTGTTTCTGCAGCTCTCCCCTTACATTAAACATTAATGTAGAACAGATAAGAAAAAATTACTCACCATAGTAATGTTGTTTCTTCTAATGGAGTCTTGCTGTACTCTGACTATATGCAGTTAGCCCCAGCAATTGAACTGCTCCGGAGAGGAAACGGTTAACTCTATGCCAAGGCATAGAACGTTAAGCTCAAGCTCGGTTTTCACACCTCTGTTCCAGGTACTCCTCAGTGTAACTGTCAGATTCTTATGAGCACTATACTAACTAACTAACAACCCAGAAATTGTTTTTAGAAATTTTCTGTCAAAAGGCAATAAACATAAATGTAGGGTCCAAAGACTCAAGTTGAGACCCCCAAAAATAATCCAAGTAGGTAATAAAGTATATAACAATAAAATGTAAGAACAAAAGACCTCATTTAAAGAAAAGGCAACCAGGTACACCCCTGAGGTGGAACACTGCGCCTGCCCACCCACATCCCAAAACAACTAGGTTCCAGGAGGGGAGGCAGGAAGGGAGGTCAGAATACAGCAAGACTCCATTAAAAGAAACAGCATTACTATGGTGAGTAATTTTTTCTTCAAACAACATGAAGTCTTGCTGTATTCTGACTATATGCAGACTACCAAGCAGTAACCCCAAGGAGAAGGGATCTACAAAAACTATTTTGGGAACAGACTCTGTAGTACTGCTGTGCCAAACCTAGCATCACTTCTAGACTGGTTGTTAAGGGAGTAATGCTTGGTAAATGTGTGAACAGTCTTCCAGGTGGCTGCTTTACAGATTTCCACTAATGATATATCCCTGGCAGCTGTGACTGAAGCAGCTGTACCTCTGGTAGAGTGAGCCCTCAGGCCTGAGGGAGGGTCTTTCCCCAATTTTGAATAGCAGAACTGTATGCAAGAGACAATCCATCTAGCAATAGTTCTCTTAGTGACAGGTTTACCTTTCTCCACCTCCCCATAAGTAAGAAACAGCTGGAAGCAGTCATTTCTATGGGGTTTACTGGACTCTATGTAGTAACTCAGAGCCCTCTTTACATCGAGACTGTGTAATCTCCTCTCTCCAGAGGAGGTGTGGTCAGTGAAAAATACAGGCAGTGTCATAGATTGGTTCAGATGAAAGTCTGATACCACTTTGGGAAGGAATTTCCTATTTGTACAAAGGACCACCTTATCTCTGTGGAATGAAATGAAATCAGGTTCCTCTGATAAAGCCTGTAACTCACTAATTCTCCTGGCAGAGGTGATAGCAACCAGGAACACAGTTTTCCAAGTCAGGTATTTGAGTTCAGCTGAGCAAAGTGGTTCAAAGGGAGGCTGCATCAGCTGTGCAATACAGCTATTCTGGTCCCATAAAAGAGTAGGGTCCCTGAAGGGAGGATTGGTATTAACCAAACTCTTGAAAAATGTCTTGAAAACTGGATGGGAGGCTAGAGAGGAGGCCTTCCCAGCCGAAATAAAGGCAGAAATAGTTGCCAAATGCACGTTGAGAGTGGTAGGCTGAAAGCCTAAACTGTTAAGGTACACCAAATAATCCAAAGCAGTGGCAATGTCAGCTGAGTCTGGCTGAATGTGCCTCTGGGAGCACCAGAACCCAAACCTCTTCCATTTAGAACTATAAGTTTTTCTAGTGGAAGGCTTTCTACTAGCCTTAAGAATATCCAGAGCCGATTGTGAAAGATGCAGGCCTGCATATTCTAACTCTTCAAGATCCAGGCCTTGAGCCTGAGTGTGTGAAGACTGGGGTACAATATCCTCCCCTGAGATGAGGTGAGGAGGCTGAACTGTCTGGGAAGGCACAGAGGAATTGTCACTGATAGTGACAATAGTAGAGGATACCAAGGCTGTATGGCCCAGTCCGGGGCTACCAGAATCACAGTGCAAGATTGGGATCTGATCTTGACCAGAACTCTGAATTTCAGAGGAAAAGGGGGAAAAGTATAGAGAAACCTGTTGGTCCAGTCCAACCACAGGGCATCTAGAGGAACAGACCCCAGGAGAGGGGGTCTGTAGCAGAATAGAGGGATCTGATGATTGTCCGGGGCTGCAAATAGATCTATCTCTGGAGTGCTCCATCTCTTGAAAATGATCTGAAGAATGAGAGAATTCAGGGCCTATTCATGGTGACCTTGGGAAATCCTGCTGAGAGCATCTACAAGTACATTGTCCTTCCCTGGAAGATGCACAGCAATCACAGAAACCTGCAGGAAATAAGCTAGTGACCATATTTTCATGACCTCGGTGCGCAAGGCCGAGCACTGAGTGCCCCTCTGCTTGTTGATGTACCACATGGTTGTGGTGTTGTCTGTCCTGAGCTGCACCACTTTCCCCTGAATTATGTTCAAGAATGTCTGGAGTACTAGAAAGACAGCTCTGACTTCAAGAAGGTTTATGTGTAGAAGAGACTCCTAATGAGATCAAGTTACCTGAGCAGTAAGCTGATCCAGATGGGCTCCCCATCCCAGCAGGGAAGTGTCTGTGGTGAGAATCATTGTGGGAACCTGACTGAGGAAGGGAACCCCTTGCCTCAGATTGTCATCTTCCGGCCACCACTGGAAAGCCTGAACCAGAGTTAGAGACACTGGAACCAACTTTGAGAGGGAATCTTTTTTTCTGAGACCAAAAGGCTCTTAGATGAAATTGAATATCTCTCATCTGGAACCTTGCCCCTTGCACTACTGCAGTGCAGGCTGCCATGTGGCCTAGCAACTGCAAGAAGTGTCTGGCTGGCCGAGACACAGGTGGATGAAAAGAGTAAGCCAGAGTGATGAGGGATTGAATCCTTGAGAGGGGAAGAAAGGCCTTGGCCTGAAAAGTGTCTGGCTCCACTCCTATAAATGTGAGAAGCTGGGCTGGTTCCAGAACAGACTTTTCCGGATTTAGAATGAATCCTAGGGAGTCTGGAAGGTTTTGAGTGACCCCTAGAGCTGACCTGACTTGGTCATGGGACTGGCCTACTATGAGCCAGTCTTCCAGATAAGGGAACAGTAAGATGCCCTGTCTCCTGAGGAAGGCCACCACTACTGCTAGACATTTGGTGAATACCCTTGGAGCAGATGTTAGGCCAAAAGGCATTGCTCTGAACTGGTAATGGCTTAAGGGCAGTTCGAACCTGAGGTACTTTCAGTGGGACTGCCTGATAGGTATGTGGAAATAGACATCCCTGAGATCCAGGGAGGCTAGCCAGTCTCTTGGTCTTAGAGAGGGAAGAATTATTCCCAGAGTCACCATCTTGAACTTTGGCTTTAATATATGTTTGTTTAGGTATCGTAGATCTAGAATGGGTCGCCACTCCCCTGTCTTTTTTAGGGTAAGGAAGTACCTGGAGTACAATCCCTTTCCCCTGTGAATGGCAGCTACCTTTTCCACTGCTTGCAGAAGCAATACAGAGGAGACCTCTGTTTCTAAAGCACGTGTTTCCTCTGGAGAGGAAGGACAGAAAGCCTTTGCTCTCAACATTGGGAACCTGCTGAAGCTGAGAGCAAGTCATTGGCTCACTACTTCCAAGACCCACTTGTCTGAAGTGATAGACTTCCAGACCTGGAAAAAGTGAGCCAATCTGTCCCCTACAGGGATTGGGGAGGTGACCCTGACTGACACATCAGGGTGTCTGTTTGGCAGGGGGCTTAGACTGAGAGGAGGGTGCAGCCCTTGCCATCCCCCTTCTGCCACTTCCCCTAAAGAACCCCCTCTGCTGAAAGGAAGAGGAGGAGGCCTGGGCCTGGTAAAAAGGCCTTTGAAAATGCCTGCCCCTGCCAACCCTAGATTGCTGCCTTTGAGGAGTGGTCTGCTTTTCTTTGGCTGCAGCACTGCTATATGTGGTCTTGTATTCATCCATCTTTTTCATGTAAGTCTCTGTGTGTTCCCCAAACAGAGAGTTACTGGTGTCAGGAAAATCCATGGCCTTGGTCTGGGTATCCTGAGATAAGCTGGTACACCTGATCCAGGCAAATGTCCTCATGGAAACAGATGTAGCCATGACCATAGAATGAACATCATTCGAGTCCACAGCAGCATGAAACTGGACCTTTGAAGCTTCAATGCCATCCACAGCAACCTGCTTCAGCTACTTGGCCAGCTGGGAAGGGGCATTTTTAGCCAGCTCCTGAACTGTATCCCACCTAGATTTCTGGTACCTGGCTGTATATGCCATGTAGTTGGATTGCCTGAGTCCCAAAGAGGATGCCAAGTACTGTTTTTTTGCCATGGCATCCACTTTCCTGGAATCCTTATCTGGTGGGTGAGATGCCAGGGGAATATTAGTCTTGCCACAGGCTGCAGCTGGCACTACCCCAACATGGCTGCAATGACTGGCAAGGAATTCCATTCCAGGACCTGACAGGGCATACCTCCTATCCATCTTCTCATCCACAGGAGGTATGGATGTTGGAAACTGTAATATATTTTGGATCTGTTTCCCCAGGGACTTGTGCAGAAGGATAGACATCCTTTTGGACTCTGGGACATCCATCATCTCAACATAGTCAGGCTCCTCCTGATCCTGTTCAGCTTCTTCCACTGGAAGCTTAAGGGTCTCAGCCACCTTCCTGTAAAACAAGAAGTGGGAGGGGGACTTAGAAAGCCTGGGATGAGACACATTAGAAGGCCTGTCTGGGGAGATGTTAGGCTCAATAGGCTCATCTACGTCTTCATAATTTTCATCTTCATCATCTTCGTCTCCTTCCCAATTGTCCTCATAAAATGCTTCAGGGTCATATTCAGAAGCAGACACGTCTGACCTAACCGATCGTCTCTGAGTCGGTGTTGGTTTTCAGTCAGAACAGGGTGAAGCGACTGCACAACAGCAATCACTTTGGCTATCTTGTCAGCGGTCGGAACATGGGGACCCTGATTCAAACCAGCTGACTTGCATTTTCTCTTTGCAGGAACTGATTCTGTAGAATCGGCTCTTCTCTTGCCTGATGGGGTATCACCCAGGTCAGTGGGCAACCCCTCAGGTTTGGTTAGAACCAAACTGGGCTGGCCATCCAGGTCAGAGGAATTTTTGGCCTCCCTTTCGTTCAGCCTACTTAAATGTTTATCCACAGTGGCTTTAGGAAAGTTTTTGCATATTTGTCAGTCTTCTTTGAGGTGATCAGACCCCAGACAATAAATACAGATGAGGTGGAGATCAGCCTTGGCAAAGGCCTCCCCACACTCAGTGCAGTGTTGAAACCCAGTGGGGCCGGTTTTCTTTTTGGATTTCTCAGACATGCCTCAATAAAACAAAGTTACCTTACCAGTGTTTAAGCCAGGCAACTACAAAAACCTGTTGGTTCCAACCATGTCACGGGTTTGTTGAAAAAATATAGAAATCTTCATTTTTTTCAGGAACCGACAGATACCGGAAACCACACTAAAATTAAAGATAAAATTGAATCAAACAAATTACTTCAGTTCACCCACTGGACTGACCAGAAAGAAAACGAAAAGAAAAAACAATTTCTTCACAAGACACACTACTACCTACTAATACACTTACTGTACCGGGACAGAGATGTAAACACCACAAAAGAAAGAAACAGTTTGAGCAAACCGATCGATTTTACTGTGACTGAACCAAAATGAAGGAGAGGATCTCCGGAGCGACTTCTCAGTTAGGCGGAGTAAAGAATCTGATGGTTACACTGAGGAGTATCTGGCACAGAGGTTTGAAAACCGAGCTCGAGCCCAATGTTCTATGCCTTGGCATAGAGTTAACCCTTTCCTCTCCGGAGCAGTTCAAGTGCTGAGGCTAACTGCACATAGTCAGAATACAGCAAGACTTCATGTTGTTTGAAAAGCTGCTCCCTTTTACTCTTTTAGGAACCAAAAAGGGCATTATTTAATTATTTACTATAAAATTATGAGTTATACTGCTAACAAAAATTGCAAGGGCACTCACTTGGTTCTGTGACCCCTTGATGATATCCTTAGCAGAAAGCCCAGTAAGGTACTTTGGTTTCCAATTTTTTTTATGTTACTTAAAACACTGACCTACAGCCCTGGAGGGCTAAATGAAACCAGTCTTACCTGAACAGGGAGACTCTGAACAGTGCCATTCCAGGTGCTTTTTAGGCAGCAGTGGCCCCTTGTGGCCATTTTTAAAGGAGGTAGCTGTCAATCATAATGAGTGGAAATGTCCCACTTCCCTCTTCATTATTTGACTACAGTATGTCCTGGGTTTATTTATTCACTTGTGATTTTAGGACTGTGTTAGTATGATGTCTAGGAAGCCCTCAGTATACGTATACATTAAAAAGAGTGCTTAAAAAGCACATTTCTGTTTCATTGATGCTAGAGTCACATGACCACAGGGGGCGGGTATGAAAAGCCTTTCTGTGCTCCCAGTCTTCAACTAGGGTCAGTTGCTGCTGATCAGTGTAGGCAAAGGGCTACATGGGTCTATGCTACACTAGCAAAGCAGCAGTGGAAAAAGTGTTGATTCACCACAGGAGTTACTATTATATTTGATTTAAAGTTTAAAATGTTCTTATTACTGAAAAAAATATATAATAAATATCACACCAGGAAAATGGTGTGTCGAACTTGAAATTTTGTCGTTCAGTCCATTTGTTATCCCATACCTTAACACTGAGGTTTCAGGAGTGAAGGTAAACTTTAATTAAAGTTTGGTTTTATGCTTGGGAGATTATAATAAATTAGAGGTAACAACATTTAGTTTAGTTCCAGTTTCTTACACCCTGGTGACAATTCTGGGGGTGCAGTTTGGATAAGGGGACATGGGTAAAATTAACTGGGAGACTATGATCATGGAGGGTGAGAGAAAGGTTGCCATATGGAAAAACATGAAGTTATCCAAAAAAGGAGAGGATATTCCTCATAAAGTCTTTATTAGTTCCAGTGTTTTTTTTCTTGAGCTATGCACCCCCAGATTTAAAAACCAGATTATTTAGTATTTTCTGTCAGTATTTGTGAGAAAGTAAGTTCAATCCAGTGCAAAGGTGTTTTGCATACTTGCCCATTCAACAAGAAGGTTTGGGCATGGTTAATCTGACAGCTTTATTTGTTTCAAATGTTCTTGCTAGTAATATTTCTTATATTATCAAGGAGTTACTGGGGACAAGCGTAAGTTGGATATGTGAATTGATTACTTCATTCAAAGAGAAATGTGAGAGGAGTCATTGGGTGTTTTTTTCTGCTCATTGAACAGAACATATCCCTCTTACATTCTTTACATAAAATGAAGTGCTGCAAACTAACCCATAAAAGCTGAGACAATGTACAAGATAGAGGATAATGTATGGTCGTCTATCAGTAATCGGTCTATTAACCATCGAGAGGTCACCAGGGTGACCATGTAAATCTTGATAGCGAAGCTAAAGAGGTTTAAGTTGCCATGGCAACCTCGAGACAATTAATAGTAGCTGATTGCCGATAGGGGGACCATACATTGTTTTTTATATTGTATGGTCCCAAGAAACATTGAAGAGGGCTCCTTACTTTTTAAATAAGTCACCGCCGCATCCGTTCAGTCATTCCATCATCACTGCATGCATCTGTCAGTTCCTGAGAGAAAAAAATGTGCACACATGCACAGACTGTTCCCAGTTGTTAACCCATCGATGTGATGTACCATTGATGGGTTAACAAGGATAAAACGTCCCATCGATGGGTTAACAACACTGGGAAATGATGATTTGTGTGGGTTAACAACTTTCTACCATGCATTATAAAGCAATTGTATGTGCTTATCCAGGAAACCAGTTTTTTTCTGAACTTCTGGAGGTCTCAGGGGGACAGCTGAATTTGGTCCAAGATTGTGTACAACAGCTGACAGATCCCAGGCTTCCTATTCATATGTGGGAAACAGGTTGGCTTGGTTGACATGGCCAGTTAGTGGTGCACAATACTCATAATCATAAAAGTCTGGAAGAATGATACTTCCTCAGAGATAATTGTTATGGTATGCTGGTCACCCAGAAGCACTTATTCTTTTTTATTTTTTATTTAGTATACTTTTTGTCTGAGTCGGACCTTTGTTATCGGTCCCTGGTCACAGAGCCCCAAACCTCCACTTCTGAGAGTGCCAGTGCTCCCCTGTCACCCTGGCTTGCCCTCCGAGAGGGTGAGGTCGTGGCTCTGTCCCATGTACCAGGGCCGCACTACTGTGTCTGGTCAGGGAGCTGGCTTCAGAGGCTGATTGAGGCTTTTGGGGGCAGGACATCATAGAGATGGCTGGCACGGTATTTTTCCCCCATTAACAGGGATGGGGACATGCAATGATGCCAGCGTCTTCCCCTCATACATGATGATGCTGGGTGCATGTGATCTCTCAGCCTCCACCAGGAGTCCTCAGTGCACCGGCACACAGGTCTACCTCCCCCCTAGAGAAGAGAGTAGTCCATAGGATGCTCAATCCTTCTCCCCCCCCGGCTGGCCCTCCAGTTCCCCGGGGCTGTTCCTGAACCCTGGGTGGCTGGCATTGCAGATGAAAATCTAACTGCTGCATCAGTGGTCTGGCCTAGAGGCACTTATTCTTGAAATGCATCTTTATTAAAAGATTTTGATTCAAGTTGGCTGTGGAATGGTCGGACAGCTCCAGTATTTCAGAGTGTCACGTACATGTACATAACTTAAGTGCTAGGATTTTATTCACAACAGTAGCCAAAGTTTAATATTATTAACTGGGTACCAAAAAATGCAGCAACCTGATTGGCTGTACCCTCTCCTTAACCATGATTAAAATCCACACCATAATCACATGTAAGAAAAGATGCCAGCCAACAGGCCATTTTACTAGTTGTAGATCAATCCACCCGGCATTTCAGCAGTGGGACAGCGGAGTTGAAGTCTCAGTTGGTGGACACAAACTGTCAGTAAGTTTTACATAGGCCTCTACACACTGAATTTGGCTTCCAAGTGCCACTTGAACCTCACACAGTCTATCTGTACATTTCGGCAGCAACAGATGATGACAACAATAGGAAAGCCAGTACCGTTAACTCTGAGGAAAACTCCCTTTTTTTCAAAGAAGTCGACATCGCTATGTTCACACAGGCCCTTCCCCCCCCCAGCAAAAGAATATAATACGCTGGATGTGGGAAATGAGTGGAGGCTTGAATGCTGATTCATACTGTACGTGGTTGGATGCAGCAAATGGCGGTTCAAGTGGCCATGGTCAGCAACTATAGCAGTTTTCCAAATGCCAGTAAGCACGGAATGCTATTTAAAATACAAATACTGCACCTCAATCAAATCAGTGCCTAATCTCTTGTAGTTAAATTGTTTATTAGCACCTTTTAACATATTTATTACAATCACATTACAAGTTAGGTCTTCAAATATATGGTAATACAATGTGTACAGTGTGGAAAAATAATTGTTAGTAGACCACATAGTTCTATCAAAAAGAAGGCATACATTACATAAATTGCAACAGATTTTCAGCGGAACATTCTATCCCAGTGTATTTAGGTACATGTACGAGTAAGATGCCTTGTATTGTAATCAAGAAAAAAAATTAAACTTAGCCTACATATAACTGTAAAAAAAATAATAATAACAAAGTATAAAAAAAAAAGAGCTACATGTAAGACCTATATTGACAAATGAAAGTAGGGAATCTGTTAATGTTTTACTTATGTGTTTGAAGGTATTTCATATAGTCCTGCCAACAAAGATTATATTCGTTCATTCGGTCCTGGGCCAAGTAAGAAAGCCTTTCCAAGGAAGCTGTATGGGTTAAGCTATCCAAAATGTCAGTCAGGGTTGGTATTAACTGAGTTTTCCAACACATTAAGATTAATCTTTTAACTTGCATGAATAAAATATGTAACCATCTGTGTTGGTATTTGGGTAGTTTTATATATTTATTTATAATACCTAGTAAGAAGCAATTAGGTTCAAATGGAATAGGGTGGCCAATAATATTTGAAGCTAAATGGTGAATCAGTTGCCATAGTTTAGAAATCGGTTTACATAACCAAAGTATATGTAAAATGTCCCCATTGGGTGAGTTACAACGGCAACAATTATTATGAGGTAATAAGCCCATTTTATGTAGAGTTGTTGGGGTTCTATACCAGATATGAAGGATTTTATATTGGATAAGTCTACTGCATACATCTTTAAAGGTATTATGGCAAAATCACCAGCATTCATCCTATTGAGAATCTGTTATTTTATCCTTTAAGATAGTATTCCATTTGTTTTTGGCTGTGAGGGATTGATTGGGTAGGCAGACCCGTAATAGTTTATAAATTTTGCTGACTAAACCAGATGTGGTTTTGGTCCATATATTAATATATGTAGAGGCCACTTCAGACCCATTAATTTGTTGTATGATAGGGAGGGTAGCAGAGCAAACTTGTAGGTATTTCCAGAATTCTGTTTAGGAATATTCCATTTTACTTGTAGGTTGCTAAAGGGGTTTAATGTACTGCCATTCTCGGTTGAGATATCTTTTAGGAAAAATATGTTCCTTTGCAACCAAATACTACAAAATAATGGTTTGCCTTCTAAAGAAATGTTTGGGTTTCCCCAAATAACGATATATGGTTTAGGAGTCGGATTGATTTTAAGCCATTTATGCATTTTAAACCAGTAATGAATAGATGCAGCAACTGTGGGATATTTCTTCATGTTTGAGGTTAAGGGTAAGCATATGAAACTAGTAGGGACATGCCCCGTGGTTAGAGAGGCTTCCATATCTAACCATAATGGGGTGTTATGATCAGGTTTGGAAAACCATTTAACAGTTTGTGAGGCTCTAAATGACCATAGATAGGACAAAACCATGGTAAACCGAACCCACCCTTTGATGAGTGAGAATGTAATTTAATGCGATTGAACCTCGGGATATGGCCTTCCAAAATAAAGTCACCTATAACTTTGTCGAGTTTTGTAAGAAGGGAGAATGGAATTTTTATTGGGATATCAGCAAATAAATAAAGAATTTTGGGTGTAACACTAATTTTTTATCGCTCCTGTTTTGCCAGAAAGGGACAAGTTTAGGGATTTCCATCTGTCTAAGTCTGTTTTCATGTCTAAAAGTAAGGGAGAAAGATTTAATTCCCAAATGTTATCAAGATTTGGTGAAATTTTTATCCCAAGGTAGGTAATACCATGTGGAGCCCAGTGAATGTCTAGGGATTTTTCATGATAAGCTTACAGTGCTCATTTAGTGGCAATACTTCAGTTTTTAGGAAATTAACTGCTAGTCCTGAAAGTTCAGTAAACAGTTTTAATGTTTGAAGAAGTGGTTGTGCAGTGGATTCTAAGTCTTCTAATAAAATAAGCATATCATTTGCATATGACAATGAGGTATATTGTGTATGGCCAATTGATAGGCCTTTAATTTCACTGTTTTGGCATAAAGCAGCAGATAGAGGTTCAAGGGCTAGGATGAAGAGAGATGGAGAAAATGGGCATCCTTGCCTGGTACCCTTATTTAATTTAGATGATTGAGATAGTGAGGAATTTGTAAGCACCTTGGCTTGGGGTGAGGTATAAAGAAGTTTGATCCAGGAGCAGAATGAGTTACTGAGACCAAAATGAGATAATACAAGGTAAAGGTAATCCCAGTTTAAGGAACCAAACGCTTTTTCGAAATCTATCGCTATGGCAGCCGCAGGGGAGTTAAGAAATTTGGCTTTGTGCATTAAATTGATTAATGAAGGAAGATGGTCAGAGCCCATCCTCTCTTTTACAAAACCTACTTGGGACTGATAAACTAATTTGGGGATAAATGGTTCTAGATGGATTGATAAAAGTTTGGCAAAGATTTTGCCATCTGTATTAAGTAGGGAATAGGACAATAATTAGAAGGTAAAGTAACATCCTTATCTTTCTTTGGGAGTACTGTAATAATTGCTTCTTTGCATATCATGGGGCATAACACGTCCACCAGAGATTTATAAAATTCAACAGAATAACCATCTCCCCTTGGGGAACGTCCAGACTTAAGAGAGAGAGAGAGAAGAGCTTGTTTGATTTCCTCTGTAGTAAAAGGTTTATCTAGTGAGCTTGCCATGTCTTGGGAAAGACAGGGAAGTGTAAGTTTTTTGAGAAAGGAACTAATTTTCTGGGGTGATACCATAGAGGTAGAGGAGTATAATTTATGATAAAAGGCTGTCATAATTTTGTTGATAGAGAGATTATCTGTATGAATTTTTCCTGAATTATCCTTAAAGCAGCAATATATCTTTTCATCTGTTGTTTCCTGAGTTGATATGCTAATATTTTGCTCCCCTTTTCTCCTCCCTCCCTCCCTCCCAATATTTATGTTTAATTCTTAACATTGCTATTTCAGTTTTGCGAGAAATTAGGTCATTAATTAGCATACGCAATTGAAGGATTTCATAATGTAGTAATAATAATCCTTTATTTATTAATTATGCGCCTTTCAAAAATCAAGGCGCAGTACAATAAGATCAAAATACAAAGATCAACATCATAAAACCAAACAAGCGGAGAGGAAGGATCAGGAAAGGACTTAGCTAAATATTGTACTTGTTTAGATTTGAGTATGTTCTCAAGTTCATTAAGTTGTATGTTCTCAAGATCATTAAGTTGCTGTTCCCCTATCTTCCTTCTATGTGCTGCAAAGCTAATAATTTTTCCGCGGAGGGTTACTTTAAGAGCTTCCCAGGTAATACCCATAGAAGTATCTTTAGGGTCATCATGCGTCATAAAATCTTGTATTTGTGTTTTGATCCAGGGGAGAAACTCTGGGTACTTAAGAAGTAGTGGGTCTAAGCACCAAGATGGAGATTTTAAGGGAGGAGAGTCCCAGGTTAATCTAAGTTCAAGTGGAGAATGGTCAGATATGAGTAAAGGAAGAATCCTAGAGTCTGTTATATTGGCGGTAACTGAAGGAGAGGCAAACCAATAGTCTATTCTACTATATGTTCGATGATGTGAAGAATAGAAGGTATATTCCCTTCTCTAGGATGAGAGAACCTCCAGATATTGGATAGGCCTAGGTCCTTCATTAAAAGGGATAATGCAGATATACTCTTAGGGTGGGCATCTTGTGCAGAGTTGCTTCTATCTAAATAAGCATTAAGAATGAGATTGAAATGTCCTCCAATCAATAAAGAAGAGCTAGTCAATTTTTGTGATGATATACACTGAGCTAAGTTATGAAAGAATTGAGGGTTGTCAGAGTTCGGGTCATATAAGTTGACTAGAGAGAGTAATCCTGAGGGTGTGTCAAAAGATGTAATAAGCCATCTGCCATTGGGGTCCTTCAGAATATTAGAGAGTTTCCATTTCAGGCTTTTATGGATAAGAATAGCTACGTCTCTTTTTTTTGAGGGAGCAGAGGCTGCATATACTTGGCCAACCCAATCACATTTTAGTCTATCATTATCTGCATCCAATAGTTTAGTCTTCTTCAAGAAGGCAATGTGTGCCTTATGTTTTTTAAGGTGATTAAGAACATGCTTACGCTTGCTTGGTGCATTGAGTCCCTTGACATTCCATGTATAAAGTGTTAGGTTAGCCATGTGATCTGAAAATAGTCAGTACATAATAGGATGATTGTAATATCAAGGGACATCGATTGCCAAGCACCGCCAATATAGGTATATAGGTTAGGATGACGTAATGAAAGACTATAAAATAAATGTAACTAGGGCTATATGAAATATGAAGAGAATAATAACTTATTGAGGTTGTCAGATTCCTTTTCCTGCAGCTCACTGTTTTTATTTCAACTATTATAAACATCAGCGCTATACAGCATAACAATATAACATTGAAACCATCTGAGGTATACAGAGAAGAAAAGGCCGATCCAACAAAAAGAAAAAGGGACCAAAACCATAACACTGTTCTCCGGGGTGAAAGATAGTAACCAAGGAGGTTGAATATTATGAAAGCAAAATCCAATATTTCTTATATAAATGTCTAATATAGAGCTATTTACAGACTAGTGGAAAGATTCCACAGTTTGACTAATTAACCATTAATGGTATCTGAAAATAACACTTACGCTTATAATACTGATTTTAGTTTAGAATTAAAAATAACAAGCAACTATACTATATCTGCCATCATCTGAATCATTAATATAAGCAGGAGGCATGTTTGATTATAAAGAATTATAGCAAGGGAAAAAAAAACAAAATATATATATATACAATCAACCTGTGCATTCCAACATAAAGCTGGCTTGCGATGGTAGTTAATAATGAAATGAGTTAAATAACTTCTACAGTTTCATAAAGTGAAATCATATGGATTCATAACACTTAAATGAAAAAATATAGAGTCATTATTATGTACACTATTAGTTAGTGTGAAGAAAAAAACTGCAGCTGGGTTAAGAATAATGAGTAGTCAACTTATTCCATAGCATACCAGAATTAGAGTAAATTACATTAAGAAGAATGGCTCCATCCCTGAGATACAGATATTTATAAGGCACAGTAAGCATATCATCAAAATTAATTTTTACACCACCCTATACGCTATGTATCTGATGACATTGATCAATTACCTTGTTTGTCCTGCAGGAGGAGCCAACATAAAACTATCTATACAAGAGAGTCTTTGTATGAATCTCTCTGAGTTCTAGGAAATGAGTGCAACAAACACCCAATAATTGTGGGCATTAGTCATAGTCTCACCGAATACGTGTAGCCCATCAGGTTCACAGTAGAGATCTAATAACTGTAAAAGTTCTGGGACCATAATACAATCTTCTACCCATCGCACCCACACATGGATATCCAGGTCATTGGGTTATAAAATCAGCCCTAATCATCGCCCTGCATATGTGGTTTAACAGGGTAAGCCTTATAAAGACACAAGTCTAGCTACAACAGCAGCCACCAGCGTTAATTGCAGCCGCCAGGATTTATGTAATGCCTTGACTATTGTCAATTGTATATATGAAGCAGGTTTCAATAGACCTACCTATTACAGAGTCCCAGCACTGTAAAAGTTGGGTTCACAGACAGATATTCATAGGACACAACAAATTGCTACCATAGGTATAGACGAAAGGTGGCTGTTAAAGCTATACATATGAAGTGTATGTATATAGTGAGTTACCGATTAACATATTGGGGGAGATTAACATTTGTACAGTAATATGTTAGAGGCTGAATATACCCTGATGTAGTTAAAAATGGAATCTGAAAAAATATGATTGCAGGTTGATGATTAGCTTTAAATCTAATGACCTGAGACAAGGGAACTAGATTACTGTGGCAATCATTAGGAAAAAAGAAAAGTTGTGAGAAGTCATCGCTTGTATTTAGATGGTGTAATACCCCCTTTATTTTTCATTTTGCTGCGTCGTTTCTTTTTTGGAGGCTCATTTATTTTAGAAGATGAGCTCATCACAATGTCAGCCCAAGAAGAGTCCACAGGGGCACAGTCCATTTCGGATGCCGCCAGGTCCTCTACAGTTGTAGTGGTGTCTTCACCAGGATTTTGAGAAGAAGGTAGGTCTTGCAACACAGAGTATTTATTTTGTACCGGGATATTTGTTAGAATGCCTTCTGTAATGCACGATTGTGGGGCAGATTTAGAAGTGTGAACTGGACTACAGCACCGGGGTTTTGAATGCTCTAGGCTGGAGAATGCCTTTTCCTGTACGTGGTTTGAGTTTCTTTTCGACGGTTCAGTCGGATCTTCAGAGGTAGTGGGATTTATGGATTAAATTATAGCCTGAGATACTCTATCTGAACTTATTGTAGTCACACCTTGTGAGGTAGAGTTGGAATGAACCGTTTGAGCATTTGCGTTACCGGGGTAGTCCATAATATATGCATCCAGATATTCCATTAGAGGCTCTGGGGAACTGAAATCTTTATAGGAACCCTCAAGAAAGACTCACATAGTTGCGGGCTTATCAGAGAGAGAAACGTATTCCTTTAAGATGCATCATCTGTCTAGCGGGGGTAAAAGCTCTTCTTTTTATTGATAAATCCTTGGAGTAGTCACAATAGATATATATTTTGTGACCTTGCCATGTAAGTTGACTCAGCTCTTTAGAGTTTTGCAGGATAAGTTCTGTATCAGCAAAGTTTAAAAATCTGGCTATTATTGGTCTTGGCCTTTGTCCCAGAGGCGGTTTAGGGCCTAGAGAACGATGTGAAGTTCTGTAACTAAGTTCCTGTCTGTTGGCATCTTTAAGATTTGTGGTAAGGCCTGGTTTAGAAATGCTGTCGTTGTTTTTGAGCTCCACATCCTCAGGAAAGCCAAATATACAAAGATTATTTCTCTGATTTCTGTTCTCTATATCATCCATTTTACTCTGAAGGTCCTTGATTGTGTGGTCCTGTTGTTTTATCGTGGCTTTAAGTTCTTGTATAGAATTTTCATTTAAACAAGTTTTATTTTCTGTAGATGCTAGACGTGAGTCGATAGTTCTCAGAGTTAAAGTATTTTTTCTGAGTGGCATTTTTAAGATCTTTCATGTCAATAGTTTAGTAAACATAGCTTCTAGTTTATCAAGAGAACTTAAATATTTTCCAGAATCAGCCATATTGCAGTACCTGTAGTCCAAGGCCCAGAGATTTCAAATCGAGATAGTAAGCACAAAGGTTGATCTTAGATTAAAATAACTTTATATTATTGCTGTAGTATGTTTCATTGCTCTGAATCTGACTTGGATGGCTACAGATGATGATAAATTGTATCAGTTGCTGAAGAGCTCTGAAGTCAGACATCCATCTTGCTTGGTGCCAGGCCACGCCCCCGTCAGTGCCTAATCTCTTGACTAAAAAAAAAACTGATTCAGGAAGAGCACAAGACATGTCAGTTTACTACTATTAGCTCCTAGTCACAAGCAATAGTGCCAGCTACTTACTGGTCACTGTAAACCCCAACCAATAGGAACTTTTTTTTTAAAATGTACACATACACATTCAAAAAAACTTTTTTAGAGAAATACTTTAAAAAATTGTTTTTAAGTTTTTATTTATACAAATTTCAATCCAGTTTTAACCCAGTTCATAATGGGAGTACTATACTCCAAGCTGGGGTATATCATGGGACAAAGTCACTTCTGGGGGTGCATGAGACACTCGGCCTGTGGCCTTATGCCTCACAACACACCTGGGACGTGACAATATCCCATAATATACCACACCCTGTCATGTATTATTGCTTAAGTAGCACTTTACAAATAATATTATTATTAAGTACCAAAATTTGGCAGACCCAGTGTAGACTAGTACTATAATATAGAGGATTGTGTATAAGCAACTGTACACAACCAGTTTTTGTTTGAATTGAGAGGTTTCCACAGTAACAAGAGACCTCAACAGCAGAGGACTGGCTTCACACAAAGCATATAATATTTTTACTCTTAAGCATAAGCTACAACATCAGGAGGCTAAGAAGACACAGAGGCTAGACTATGTAAATTGTGTAATTGCTGCTTTTATGTATTTGTTGTAATTTACTGGGTTAATGCACTGGATAAGTAGCTGCCTATTTTCAGGCATGTTTCAGAGTATACATCTGCTGCTGTCACAAAATGTAACAGAATACAAGAATTAGTCTTAGTGGAGCCTCAGCAGTCATCATCCTCCTCATCACAACTGCCAGGAGGTTCAGAGTTTTAAGACAACAAATATTACGGTACGACTCAGTACTGATTGCTATATTTATCTTACAAGGAGCCAGAGCTTGATAACATGATAGAAATGTTTCATTTCTGTTCTAGTGCTACAACTTCAACTAGAGCAAACATCTGTTTAGTTGATATGCACGATGAGGAAATGTCTAAAATGGGTGTTTCTTCTAGTATTTGTGAATCATGACCTTTTTTCCCATTCAGGTATACAGGAGAGGCTGTAACATGTGAAGGACCTCGTATATGGCCAAGAGGATTTCAGAAACACCAGCCTGCAAGTGTATGACTATTCCAGCTTCAAAATTCTGCATTCCAAGAGGTGATTTGAAAGCTATTAGATTCATTATGTGAATGACCACCAGGAATGAAAGGCCACTCCTTGCAGCTATGTCAAGAAACTCCCCTCCCCGCTCCAAGCAAAGTTATCCTCTAAACAACTAAAAGAGTTCTCTGTACAATAGGAACTTATAGTACTAAAAATTATCATAATTTCATTTAGTTGACTGTGGTTTGCCATTTCATGAGCTGATGTGTTCAGGGTGAGGGGGAAAGGGTTTCCTTCATTCCAGTATCTCTTGATTGCAGAGAATTTTGTCTTTTTCTAAGTACCATTCGTGTGTGTGTGTGTGTGTGTGTGTGTGCACCTCTGTTAATGTTTGGTATGTCGGATATATATGCTGTCAATGGCTTCTTTCTTTCCTCTATGCCAGGACAGTCCCTTTACCACATGCAAGCAAAAATACCCAACAGGGTGGATGGTATTGGGCTGTACTTGCCCACCCAGGAGCATAATGATGCCCAATGCCATAGACAGTATGCCTTATAGCTCCCAAAAGGGCAGATATAGACCATATCACCCACCCAGGAGGATATTATTGTGCTTAGAAAATGCTATATGTGCATTATTTTTTTTTAGAAACAATAGAAATTGTTAAGCTACATTTGGAGTGTGAATTGTTAGGCTTCACTGGGAGTACTGTGTGTAGTTCTGGTGCCCATACTTAAAAAGTGATGTTATGCTCCTGGAAAGGGTCCAGAGGAGGGTGTCTAAGATGATCCTTGGAATGGGGCATAAGCTCTATGAGGAAAGACTTAGGAGCTAAACATGTACTCCCTGGAAGATAGAAGGGACAGAGGGGACATGATCGAGACCTTTAAATACCTGAAGGATATTAACAGGGTTAACACTGAGGGTTTGTTCAGACTGAAGGGGGAAGGGACCTCAAGGGGTCATAGCCTAAAACTGGTGGTGGGTACAGAAGAGAACTGAGAAAACATTACTTCATGGAAAGAGTGGTGGCACCTTGGAATGCACTACCTGAGGGGTTGGTATCAAGTGAATCAGTGGGAGGTTTTAAGAAGGTATGGGATAGATACATGGGCAAGGTACAGGTAGGGAGGGAAGACAACAGGGGAGCTCAGGATGGGAATCAGGGGAGGGATGGATGGAAGGGAGGGCAGCAGCAGTTATCAAATGTGAGCTGCATCTTGAGCAGATGTAACAGACCTTAAGGCCTAAATCTGCTGGCATTTTCTTATGTATGCATGTTAAAAGCAAAAAAATTGAAAATAATTTCAACATAGTTTCTTGCAAAGTAGTCCCTTTTTGGAAGAATTACCAGTAGAGGGAGCTGATGTTTATGATGGCCTGTTCGTTTTTAACTTGTTGCTCCCTTCAACTCCCAGGCAGAACTAGGTGTCATTTCACTTTCACCTAGAAGTTTTTTTTTCTGAATGGTAGTTGCATCTGTACTTATTTTCTTTTTTCTTTTCACTTTTTTGCTGCTATCAGGACCTGGAGACAGCGAGATCACTCACAGAGGGGCATGCCCAGGGGCAGGTGTATCAGGGCCAAGTGAGAGTGCATGAGAAAAGCAGTAGTTTCTTTATTTAGCCTACCACAGATGGAGACATGCTGCTAGCTACCTTGTGGCACTACGAAGAGCGGGCGAGCGGATGGAAGATGGGAGCAATGGAGTAGACAGCTTTTAGGTAGGTGGCATAGAATATCTAGTACTGTGTCTGATTCAAAACAGTAGTAGTTGGAATTTTACAAAAACTGTCAGCACTGGGAAAAGGGGGTGACTGGTCACTGGCTGAAGGCTCGCTCAGCAAGCAAGAAAAAAAAATGGCTCACAGTCAGAATTTGAAAATTCTGAGTGGCACAGTGATTTCAGTAGTTAGGTAGGTTGGCACTGATCCTTTTTTTACCTGGGCTCTGTTGCCTAATAGATGCCCACCTTACCAAGGGCATCAGCCAATCAGAGCCCAGGAAAACTTACACCCATTTTCTAAGATGCAAACAAAGAAACAAACAAACATGGAATCTGAAAACAAATAAAAAAAAAAAGAAAACTGGCATGACTTATAAAAGAACAATGGGGCTTCTGAGATGTCTCTTGGCTTAAGAGTGTCATTTTGTACCTTCTTAGGGTTCCAGAACCATTTAGCTTTGCTTCTTAGTTTGTGAGCCCTAAGAAGGCAAAAGATGACATTCTGATAAGTCAAGAGACATTTCAGAAGTCCCATTTACCTATAGTTTTCATTGGACCTCAACTGATGATAACTGAAGGGGAAGAGGGATGCATCCTGACCTAACCTGAAACTATCAGTTTCATTGTTCTTTATGTTTTAAGAGCCCAATCCACAAAAACATTTTTGGTTAAACTAATATTGCTTGCAGAGATTAGCATTAACATAGTATGGGGGAGTGAGGGCAAGAGAGCTGGGCCACATGGTGTGTCAGGTTTCATCCTGTTCATGGAATGTTATTATGCTTTTGTCTGTAGGCTCTGTATTGAATCCTTGGCTTAGAGGCATTGATGTGAATGAAGGCAGCTCTACTAGCTCCTGGCCTTATTATCTTTTTTTTTTTCACTTGTATTCCATCTTTAATTTACAAAACATAAACATGTTCATGTAACCCCCTCTATTAAACTAGGGGTTACAAGTGTTCATGATTCCTGCTCCACCATGTTAAGAGTTAACTGTGTTCCATCAGAAAAGAAAGACAAATAAATACTGCAATGCTTGGTGTTGACTGTTTTGGAAAGAGCTCAGTGTTCCAAAAGTTATAAGTTTATTGGGTACAGTACATTCTATCCTTGTTTACTCTGCAAGGCTCATTGCTGTCTGCAGTGTCATCCCTCAACAAGTTATTCATTAGATATAGAAAGCAATATACAGCAGCAGTTCAGTTAAGTTTCAATTCCATGTCGTGTTTAGAGGAGTTCTTTCATTGTCATTGCAGTTACACAACAAAGTATCTCTCTGGGTGCCTTTTCTCTGGTGACCAGCTGGGGGGGACTTGTGGGCTCAGAAATGGTGGCAGCCTTCTGGGTTTGAGTGACACTGGCTCTCTCTGGTGATGATCACTGGAGGCTTGGGCCCTGATGGTGGTCTGAGATTGGGGACAACAGGGACGTGTTGGTGGCTCACTCTCAAGGAGGGCTATCTTGTGGCATCTGCAACAACTGCTCCATGTTCCAGCAGTGAGAACTTATGAGAGAACCTATTTTGACAAAGACTTGAGACTTGTATGAACAGCAAAAGGAACAAAGGGTTTCTGAAAGAGTAAGCACAGTCTGCAGACACCAGTGATCTGAACCCAAGGACAATAGAAATGATACAGTAAGCCCCTCTTTATTTACCCTGGAAGATTGTTCCTCTTAGCTGTAAGTAAAGCTGAGCCTCACAGGGCTAGGTACACTAATGGTTTCCACTTATGATGCTGAAGGGAATGTTTTTCATGGTCTGTGTTACTCCTAAATGTGTGGTGTCTCTAAACACCTAGTACTTCTAAATGTGTGGTGTCTCTGGACACCTAGCAGTGCTTAATGTTTAGCATCTCTGGACGCATTGATGCCTAATGTTATCTGGGACCCAATCGAGAAATTAAATGTAAACTGTAATGCCATCTGCACAGACCTACCGCTAATTCAGTGATTATGTGCAGTGCCTTGTAAATAAATTATTTTTTGGTTAAGCAACTTCATTGTCAGGTGTTGTACCCTGTATCCTGAAAGTTATTGGCTGGAGAAATGGACCACAGACAGACTTCATAAAGTATTTGAACTGCTAAAAAACAGACTATAAGTTTTTCCCAGTGATACTGCCCATTCACTCCATGGGATCCATCTATGCCAACCCAGTACCATCTATAGTTACTACTCCCTTGCTCAGTGGGTTCAGTGCTTTAGTGTCATGGGCCCTCTCCATTAATATACCCCAAGTGGAGGCACTGTGCTATTTGTAAACATGTTTGCCCTGTACCCTATAGAACTGATCAAGAACCCAGGCCAGCCCTCTCAGTGTAAAGGGACTCATTGTCCCCCGAGGGTGCTGGTATATTACCTGACAAACTGCCCAACACTGTTATTGCAGAGCATTTTGGGCATGGATACTGGTGACCCTATGTGGGTTGCGGTGACCCAGGTCACCAGTTACACTCATAATAATAATAAATAATAATATTTTTATTTATATACCGCAATTCCAGTGTCAAAGTGCTGTACATAACATACATATCATAAAACAATTCAATAAAATCTTACAAAAATTCAGTCTCAATTAAAATTTCCCACAATCCAAAAAACATCAGATGCTGAAAGCCTGCTTAGATAGATGTAATTTTAGGCTGCTTTTAAAGCTGTCCACAGTCCTGCACTCTCTAATCTGATGAGGTAGAGAGTTCCACAGGGATGGTGCCACAAACATAAAAGCCCGGGCCCCAGATGTTTTTAACTGTACCCTGGGAACCTCTAACAACCCCTCGTTAGTTGAATGGAGAGGACAGCCGGGGCTGCAGGGAATCGGGAGCTCTTGCAGGTAACTCGGTCCTTGTCCATGCAGGGCTTCATAGGTCAGAAGACTGACCTTGAAAGTGATCTGCCACTGTATAGGCAGCCAGTGCAGATCGCGCAGCATAGGAGTAATATGACTGGAACAAGAAGTTCCAGTCAACAATTGTGCCACAGCATTCTGCACCAGCTGCAAGTGGCGGATATCAACCTCCGGAAGCCCCAGGTAGAGGGAGTTACAGTAGTCAAGGCAAGAGGTCACAAAGGCATGTATCAACATGGGTTAATTATCAGACAGAACAAGGTGCTTAATTCTGGCAATGTTCTTAAGATGGTAAAAGGAAGACTTGACGACTGCTGACACCTGCGCATGCAGTGTCAGCCCATCATCAAGAATCACCCCCAGATTACACACCTGTTCAGAGGTAGGCAGTTGTACACCATCAAACCAAAGCCCAGAGGGTGAGCCCACCACCAGCCTCTCTATCCGGCATCCAAGATCCACCGCCAACACCTCAATCTTTTCAGAATTCAATTTCGACCAGCTAGACTTCATCCAGTCATGGCTCTCCACCAGACAGCTGTTAAACATCAAGACTGCACTAGCCTGGTTGGGTGCGAAAGACAGATAGAGCTGTGTCATCAGCATAGCAGTGAAACCTCAGCCCACATCATCTTACAATGTCTCTGAGGGGCAGCAAATACACTGCGAACAGCATTGGAGACAGCACTGAGCCCTGAGGGACCCCGTACGGCAGAGAGAATGGGTCAGAAGAAAAAATCCCAAATGCCACCCTTTAAGACCTGCCAGCTAGGAAAGAGTGAAACCATTGAGACCTGGACCAGCCAGGCCACAGATAACCCTCAGGCACTCAAGCAGAACCCCATGGTTCACAGTGTCAAATGCTGAAGAGAGATCAAGAAGTACCAAGATGGAACAGTGCTTCTGGTCCCTCGCCATAAGAAGATCATTGAGCAACAGAACCAGAGCAGTTTTGGTACTATGTCTCTTCTAGAAGCCTGACTGGAGAGGATCGAAGACATTGTGGATGGTAAGATGGTTCTCCAGTTGCAGCACAACCACGTTCTCAATCACCTTCCCAACAAAGGGAAGGTTAGAGATGGGCCTATAGTTTGCGCAGCTGTTTGGGTCCAAAGAAGCTTTCTTAAGAAGTGGTGTCACCACCACCTCTTTCAGGGAGCTAGGTAACTCTCCCAAATCTAAGGAGCACTAAACAATCTTTGTAAGGATTGGGCTGATGGACTCCATACACCCCCATAATAGGCGTGTAGAGCCCAGATCCAAACTACAGCATGTTGGCTACAAATTCTGGACAATTCGTATGATGTCCCCTATCTCCAGCCTGTCAAAAGATATCCAGGCAGACCAAGGAGAAGTGATCAATCACCAACCACTGCCAACTCCGCAAAGAATTGAGCGAACTCCTCACACTTAACTTGTGAAAATGCTCCTCGAACCTGTAGATAGGTTGGATTGCACAACCTGTCTATGGTTCGAAAGAGCTGAGACGGTCGATTTTGAGCAGCAGCAATCTCAATGGACAGGAACTCTGCCTTCTTATGTGTGATTGCTGATTGATAGCTTTGAAAATGAACTATCAGTCTAAGGTGGCCGGCTTCAAGGGTCAATTTCTGCCAGTGATGCTCTAGCCTTTGTCCTGCATATCTCAGCTCCCTCAGGGTCCCATCAAACCAAGGAGACTGAGGGTGGAGAGAGAGAGAGGACGAACACGGACTGGGGCAATAGAATCCAGAGTCTCAGAAATAGCCTTATTATAGGCCAAAACTAAACTCTCTGGATCCTCGCCTGCCCTTGAAACTCATGATACAGAAATTGTATTTCACTGGTGTATAGCTTCTGTATAGGGGTGTGTGAAAAAGAATTTCCGCCAGCGGAATTCCTGCGAAAGTGTGACTTTCACTTCCACAAAAGTTCGGAAGTCATTTTTGCCACTTTCATGGAAATTCCGCCCTACAACCCCCGGAATAAATATAAAGGTTGCGAGATAATTTATTAAACTGCAGCAAAAAAATCAGCAGAACTGATCACTGTCAGTGGTCAGTTCTGAGGCTTTTTTACCAGCATTTGAAATAAGTAATCTACCCCCTGCCAATCCCAGATCCCAGACTCCCAGTAAATAAAAAAAAAGTACAATTCCTCCCTGGTGTCTAGTGTGCCCCCCCGCCTGCTGATTATGGGTCCGATCGCACTGTAGCCAGGTCCCAAGTAAAATAAACATGATCCCTGGTGTGGTGTCTAGTGGTTCCTGACCATCAATTGCAGGGCCCAGTAGAGATAAAAAATAACTCCAATTCCTAATCCTCCCTGGTGTCTGTCTAGTGGTCCCCCTCCCTCCGATTGTGGCCTCCCAAAACGCATTTCAATTCCTTGGTGTCTAGGGGATCCCCCTCCCTGAACCAGATCCCCTCTCAATCCAAGAGTAAAATAGCCAGCTGTCCAGTCTACTGACTTGTACCACTCTATTTCCCAGTGTCTAGTGGAACCCCCATTTGGCCATTCCTGATCTTCTGTGATTCATTGTAAAAAAAAAATTAATAAATCACAAAGTAATCACAAGATACCCAATTCCATGGTGTCTAGTGGACTCCCCCACCCCGACAGTTTGCCCACCATGAATGCCCCACTCCCCCCCCGACCTCAACCCCCGAGCGGGCTGCCAGCACAGCCCTCCTCTCTCCTTCATGGCTGGCAGCCCACTGAACAGTCAGTGAATGGCGCATGCTAGCACTAAGCACACTCATTCACTGACTGTTCCATCAGCTACCGGCTGTGGAGAGGAGGCTGCGTGGCCCGCTTGGGGGGCAAGGTCGAGGAGGTGTGGTAGTGGTGGGAAAACTGTTGGGGTGGGTGGTCCACAAGACACCTAGGAACTGGGTATCTTGTACTTACTTTGGGATTTTTTTTTTACAAGGGATCTCACAGATCAGGAATTGCAGAATGGGTGTTCAACTAGACACCGGGGAATAGAGTGGTACGATTCAGTGGATTGGACAGCTATCTGTTTTACTCAGGGGATCTGGTTAGGGAGGGAGGGGTCTGCTAGACACAAGGGAATTGAAACATTTTTGGGAGGTCATGATCAGCAGGTGGGGGGACCACTAGACACCAGGGAGGATTAGGAATTGGAGGTTTTTTTTTACCTTTACCAGGACCTGCAATAGACAGGCAGGGGAGGGTGACCACTAGACACTAAACAGGGGGTCATGTTTATTTTACTTGGGACCTGAAATCCATGGGTGTGGGGGGCAGTAGACACCGAGAAATCTTTTTCTTCTTTTTACTGGACCGCAATTAGCGGGGGTGGGGGACCATTAGACACCAGGGATCATGTTTGTTTGTTTTTACTTGGAACCTGCAATCTGTGGGTAGGGGGTCAGTAGACACCAGGAAGGGAATTGTAGGGTTGTTTTTTATGTATTTACTGGGATCAGCAGGTGTGGGGGGCACTAGATGAGGGGCTGTGTTACAACAACTGGAGGTAGGAGTGATTTTGTGAAATAATATATTAAACTGTGGCTGGAATAATCTCTGCAGTTTATATGCATTATTCCACAGTTCACAGGGCTTTTCCATGAAACTGGGTGAAAATCTTCAGAAAATCCCAGTTCCGCTTATGGCGAAAGTTCCGAAATTTCTGAAATTTCTTCGGAAGTTCCGTGAAAACAGAATTCGCAAATTTTGCCCACCCCTATTTCTGTATGGATTGTCATGGTTGCTCAATATTTTACCATTTGTTGTCTGACCTAACTATGTAGACTACAGGCTGAATTCTGAATGTGTGTCAAGCATGGTACTGCATTGCTTGGCACAGCAGTGAACTGGAACTAGCCTTGCCACTGGAAATTATATTTTTTCCACTTCTTGGTATGTAGTAGATTTTTTAGATGGATTTTTAAAACAGGAAATATGGCACAGAGGGATGGGGGGAGTTAATTGCATGTAGTTTGAGACTTCCCTGTCCTTCACTAATGGTCACTGCCTCATTGGTCACAGAGTCAAGAGTGTATATAGCCAGCAATTTAGTGTTCCACTGATTTGTATCTCATAAATTGAACTGACTATATCATGGATGTAGTTTTGTCAGTTACCTGTCTATTTTTGGAAACCTGCCTGTAGTTACAGTAGCACAGAGCTCAGTCAGCTGGTGTGATCATTAGGTTGTTTATTAGTTCATGAATTTGTATCAGATAATGCCTAGCCCAAGGCTGTTTTTATTTCACTAATTTGCACTAGATAATGCTTAGCCCAAGGCTGTCTTTCATTTCACAAATTTGCACTTGATATTGCATAGCCCAAGACTGTTTTCTATTTCATTAATTTACACTCGATAATAATGAAATAGATAATCTTGTCATTTCTTCCTTACATTGTACTTAAAGTAAGGATCTGTATCTATTCCAAAATGGGACCTGCTTGTGCTAAGTACTTCCCTTGAACAACTTAGTGAATAAGATAAACAACCTTATCTGCCGACAATTTCTATGTATCTATACATGCATAGGACAGGCACAAGGGAACACTGGGTGGGGAGTGAGTGATGAAAAGCCATTAGACTTAGGGTCAGTGACTGCATACAAGTACAGGGCTTACAGACTAGATGGTCCTAGTGGGCCTTATCTGCCAACAATTTCTATGTATCTATGTATCTATGACTAGGACAGTTTCCTTTTTTTCTGCAAATTGTCCCCCAAAATGTGCACTGGATTCTTGTAGTAGAATAACCTTTTTTCTTTATGTGCACATTTTGCAACTGACAGGGGGCTGTGCTACAGAACAAAATAACAGGAAGTTCTCCTTAGTTCCCATTTGCTTCAATGGGACCCAGAGACAACACTACATTATTCTGTCTATCATAGCAGCACAGCCACCTGTGAGCTGTAAATGTACAAATAAACTGAACACATGGTACACTCATATGGGAATCTGGAGCCCAGTACCAGGTTCAGTCTACAGAAAATGTGAAACTGTCCTAGCCACTCATCCTAGTGATTATGCCATTTGAGTGAAGTACTTACCTCAAGTAGGTCACATTTGGAATCTGGACCCATCCATCAAGTTAATTGTGACATTACCAATCTGTTACTGCCAGTAAAATGAAATAGCAACTGCTGCATGTTCTCAGTGGTATTATCTATTTATAACTGTATATAAATAGCAGAACAAGGGGGCACAGCATGAGACTAAAAGGAGGAAAATGGGAAATTTGAGGAAATTCTACTTCATTGAAAGGGTGGTGGAGAGATGGAACAGTCTAATCCAGGAAGTGGTGGGGGTGGCCACGGTTCAGGAATTCAAGAATGTGTTGGCTAGGCATATGGGAATTATCAAGCTAGGGTGAAAGGGGAAGAACTTGTAGCATCTAGGATAACTTAGGCATTAGAAAGAGGGATAGGGCAGACTGGATGGGTCACAAAGCCCTAATCTGCTGACAATATCTGTGTATCTATGTAACTGGGTATTGTTTTTGTCCCATAAGGAAACCCATTTATAGTTCACTGTTATAACCAGCTGGTTATTATGGTGAACACACACTGGGTTTTATTAAGAGAAAGCCATGCATCATCCTTCCTCACTGAACACCACTCAGTCCTTTTCTTACCTCCATTTCAGACCTCGAAGGAGCCAGGATACTCTTCCTGTGTCTTCTCCCACTATATAAAATAACACATGGGTAGGTGTACAAAAAAAATTATATACACCCTCAGAGTGGGATGCATTTATAAACCATAAAATCACAAGGTGGCAGTGTGGCCCACTCAGTACCTAAAAAATAAAGAAACTTTCGGGATGGTTCATGCTTCAAAAAAACTCAAATAGAACTCAGATGCAAACATTTTGGGGAAACCAAGACCCACTTACCGGATCTGAGTTTAATATTTTAAATTAATTTAACACCACTTTTCATAAGGATCAAGGATCATTTCATAAAGATCTCACTACTTCTTCAGAATCTGAAGTTAATAATATTATAAAGTAATTTTATATATATCTACTTATCACTTATGTTCTTAATACTGGCCTAAAAAATCATATATAATGTTAATCCACATTTTATTTACTCATTTTTTTCAACGTTCATATTTCTTAAAAGAAAAGAATAAAAAATCATCTCTAACATCCAAAACTGTTCCTATCACTATTTGTTACATATTTCCAGTTATAATATAGCTTCTTTATATCCCACCTTAATTTTGTAGTATTGCTTCAATTTTCTCTATTTTCTCAAGTTTTCATGCATCAATACTGTGTAGACATGGATAGAAAACAGGTTTGGGCTTGCTTTTCACAGCTCAGCCTAATACAATGTGTTTTATTATCATATGTTCTGTATATATATAGAATCTTTTTCATAGTTACCTCTTTAAAAGTTTAAATTACTTTTTTGTTTTTTACATCACTTTTTCTCTTGTTAGTTTTTATCGTGCTGTTAGATAAAAAATCAATTCATGAAAATATATTTTCCCTTTTATTGTTTCTAATTTCAAAACACTTTATTTTAAATATTTTTTTACCTTTGCTTGAAGGTATGAATATTGTCATTTTAAATACGAAGCACACTTGCTTCTTCCATGTTTCATACCTGTAAGCAATTACAAGTAAAAATTAGTTCTTATATGGGTTTTAATAAAAAAAAAATACATTTTTGTTTTATGAGCTTTCTTTTAATGTTTTCACACACGTTCATATACTCAACCAGCCTTACTGCCTGTTCTGTTCATGTTCTTCCTCCTTGTGCTTGCATGTTTTATATGTTATTCAGACTGAGTTTACAGCACAATACTGATTTTTTTCCACAGCAACAGGTTTCTACCCCATTTGTACATAACAGCACGTTAGCGTGTTTTAAAATCCACATGTATTTGTTCACTTCATGTTGCTCAGAACTTAGGTTTCACATGCCACTTAATATTACTAGTTCTTGGCTGCTTCCTTATGTAAAAAAATATCTATTGCCATGTTTTAAACAAGTTTCTACTGCACATACTTCTAATTCAAAAAGCAGGCTACTAGTCCTTTTTAATTGTTAAAGCATTTTGCATTCCATATATATTTGCTCACTGCACATTACTATTTACTTCTGTTTCATATTTCCAAACATCTTCTTACTATTCAGTTACTTCCTATGCTGGAAAACCTCTGTTACCATATGTTCAACAATTTTCCAGTTTACATATTTCTAAAATAATGATAGACTGCTAGTCCTTCTCAATGCTTGAAAGCAATCAGAGTTCCATATGTGTTTACTTGTTATGCTAAACATTTTGCTTCAATTTCAAATTTTAATCATCTTATTTTATCAGTGCACAGTTGCTTCTTACATTATAGAATGACTTCACCACATTTGGAACACGTTTCTAGTATGTTATAAATATTTTGCTTACCCTTGTGTTGCAGACACTTATTTTTCCTTCCGTGTGACCGCCATTACTAACAGCGCTCTGCATTTTATAATACCTGGTTACTATGGTAATCTGTGGTGTCATGTTTTTATTTTCAGACTTGTGGAGTAGTGAATAATCCTCTCTCAGTTTTTTCTTATATACAGTCTTAAGGACAGTAGCGAGTTCATTTTTGCTTCATTAGCGTTGCCTTCTATTGGGTGTAATCTTTTAGTAGATCTCCATTTTGTTCATCATCTCAACATTTTGGTATTGCCCAGTTTGGTTTGCCAGAGCTGAAAGTTTTTAAAAAAACAAGAATGGTTGAAGATTTTTCCTAACTTTTGCATTGTGTTACATCACACTTGCGATTGTTCATTTTTACATATTTTACTATTTTTGCTGCTTTTTATATTTTTAAACACAATGAATCAGTGGACTGAATTGGAACTATGGGGCTACATGTTGAAATTGCAAAGCCCCATGTTCTGACCCATCATACTGAGAAATGGCAGTTTTGGTGGCCACCAACACAAAGAACACCAAATGTGGTGCATATGTTAGTGGTTAGTCCTTAAACAGAAACCCTAGTGGGACAACATTAACAGTTATCACTTCAATACTGTGAATTAAATGTAATCTACAAATTCTAACCATACAATTTATTCGTTGATACCTTGCCATTTGCCTTGAGTCCCAAATCAATATATCCAAAATGCCTCTCTTCTTAAGAGGCATTGTTGTACATTACCTCCCCTTTCTTTTCTGGTGTTTGATATGTAGCATGACATAATCTGTCCATTAGTGATCTCATCTTTTTTGCTATCACTAAGGGTCTTTCACTAAATGATTTTTCTTCAATTGCATTTGACTTTAAGATGTCCCAATTTTTATTGATACATGATTTAATGGTGACAAAATGGTCTGAATACCCTATTGATACTGTAATTTTGTTCTCAATATTGTCTACCTTTGATACTGTTATGAGTAAATCTTCCCTCTTTTTAGTACCACACTTTCTTCTAGCAGCATCCAGTGTGCCATCTCTGTAGACCCAGTCCTTAAAAATCTCTCACAGTTCATTTGCAGCAATAGAATAATCCTCCTCTGTGGTACAATTTCTTTTTATTCTTATCAGCTGGCCATACGGCACGTTTTCAATGATGCTTGGTTTGTGAAAACTTTTAGCATATAAAAGTACATTTCTATCTGTGGGCTTTCTATAGACTTTTGTTTCTAGCTTAATGTTTCTTTTCACTAGTTTGAGATCCAGACAGTTCACTGATTCTGTGACAAATGTCATTACACATTTCTAATACTCACTCTGTGAGTTTAGATATTCTAAAAGGTTTTTTTAACTCTATTTCTCTGTCTTCACAAATGCACAGGCAGTCATCTATATACCTTTTCCAGTAAGTAATATTGTTTCTATACAAATTATTCTCACTAAAGGCATATTTTATTTCAAATTGGTCCAAAAAATATTTGCATAACTTGGGGCCATTGAGGGCCCCATTGCTGTTTCTCTATACTGCCAGTAGTGATTATTTTCAAATCTAATTTGCAATATGTTGGCCAGACTCCAAGAAGTCTGAAATTATGCCTAAATGAACATAGGAGTAATATAAGAAGATGTCACCTAGATGCTGCAGTAGCACATGTTAATAAAAATAAACATGTTTCATCATTAAGATGTGTAGCTCTAGAAAAGGTAGACATCCCTCCAAGGGGAGGTAATCTACAACAATGCCTCTTAAGAAGAGAGGCATTTTGGATAGATAGGTTTGAGACTCTAGACAAATGGTATGGTAACAAGAAAGATATTGTATGGTCAGAATCTGTAGATTACATTTAATCCACATTATTGAAGTGATAATTGTGAGTGTTGTCCAACTATGGTTCCTGTTTAAGGACTGACCACTAACATATGCACCACATTTGGTGTTCTTTGTATTGGTGACCACCAAAACTGACATTTCAGGGTAGGGTGGGTAGGGATGTGGGGCTTTGCATCTTCCAGGTGTTTCCTCATAGTCCCAATTCAGTTTTCTGACTCGTGTTTAAAACTATAAAAAAAGCAAAAATAGTAAAATATGTAAAAATTAACACTCACAAGTGTAATGTAACTCAATGCAAAAGTTAGGAAAAATCTACAAACATTCATGTTTTTTTTTTTATTTTAGCTCTGGCAAACCAAACTGGGCAGTACCGAGACTGTGAGATGATAAATAAAATGGAGCTATACTAAACCCAATAGATAGCAATGCTAAGGAAACAAAAACAAATTGCCTACTGTACTTAAGTTTGTGTATAAGAAAAAATTAAGATGTTTGTGTATAAGAAAAAATTAAGAGTGAATTGTTCACCACTGCACATGTCTGAAAGTAAGAACATGACACCACAGATTACCATAAAAACCATGTAATATAAAATGTGTAGTGTTGTTAGTAATGGCAGTCATGTAGAAGGAAAAATAAGAGTCTGCAACACAAGTACAAGCAAAATATTTATAACATACTCAAAACTTGCTCCAAATGTGACAGAGTCATTCCCTAATGTAATAAGCAACTGAGCACTGATAACATAAAAAGATGACTGAAATGTGAATCAAAAGCTAAAAGTTTAGGGTAGCTAGTAAACCCGTATGGAACTCAAATTGCTTTACAGCATTGAGAAGGACTTGCAGTCTGTCTTTATTTTAGAAATTTGTAAACTAGAAATTTGTAGAAAATATGTTAACAGAAGTTTTCCAAGATAGCAAATAACCAAGTAGTAAGAAGGTGTTTGGAAATATGAAACCAAAGTAAATAGTAATGCACAGTGAGCAAACTCATATGCAATGCAAACTTCTGTAAAAATTGAGAAGGACTAGTAGCCTACATTTTGAATTAGAAGTATGTGCAGTAGAAACTTGTTGAAAAAGTGGCAATAGATATTTTTTAATATAAGGAAGCAACCAAGAACAAGCAATATGAAGTGGCACGTGAAATTTATTTATTTATTGAATTGTTTCACCAGAAAAGGCACACTGAGCAACAAGATGCTTATCTCCCGGTGAGACCTGAGCAGAGTGGGAACAGAGGATAGGATAACATGCAGGTTATCAAGTGAGGAACATTTAACAGTAACTATACATTGGCATTGGGATACATTTTGTATGAGTTTACAAGCAAGCACATGTTAATTACATTGGATGCAGTTTGGAGCATAATAACAATTAAGTGACATTGTAGAAGTAATACAAGGGCTAATAAGCAACACCAGTAGTACAAAGGTTAACAATTGAAGACATAGACACACAAAGCACATGAAAATAAATGTGTAGGTTGGGCCAATAAGCCAGCTTCTGTAGCTATAGCTAAGTGCCACTGGTCAAGCAAGGGGGGAGGGGGAGCATTGGTGCTTGATGGAGTCAGGTGCAGGAAGAATTTACAGTGAGGTAATTTGCCAGGGTGGTGGATAGAGAGTGGGCAGAGGAGGAGTGGTGAACTTGTGGTGGGAGATCATTCCAGAGCTTAGGTAAGCAATGAGAGAAGGCAGTTTGGCCAACAATGGTTCTTCACCTGGGGATCGATAATTGGTGGGAGTCACAGGATCTTCGGGCATGAGTGGGGGTGGGGGCAGCTGAGAGTAAGGTGGAGAGGTAAGATGGGATGGTGCCAAGCCAGAAATTAGAGACAAATTTAGCACAGTGCATAATGCAGTGGTTTTCAAAGGAAGTATTGTCTTCTGGACTAGTTCATGGTGTATGGTTAGAGGGAGGCTACTATGTTTCCTATACAGGGCACTAAGCTTGAGGCACAGTTTTTTTGAGATATCATCGATGTGGTCATGGAAAGAAAGATGCCGGTTGAGCCATAGCCCTAAGTATCGGAATAAGCTGACATCCTTGAGTTTCTGTCCATCCAGGGTATGGAAATATGGTAGGGAGGGGAGTCTGGACAGGTGTTGTCTTGTGCTGAAGGTCATAGTGACTGTTTTTTTAGCATTTAGGGAAAGATGGTGAGAGCTGAACCAGTGCTGAACTTTGTTGAAATCAGCTTGGAGGTTAGTTTCTACTGCTTCCAGGGAGGTGCCTGAGGGAAAAAGTACAGTATCATCTGCATACATGTGGATTGATGAAGTAGAGCAGATGAATGGTAGGTCATTAAGGAAAATGGAGAACAGAATGGGTCCAATAACTGACCCCTGGGGATGCCAGTAGTTATGGGAAGGGGGGTGAAAATTGCATCTAAAACTCTAACAGATTGTGTTCTGTCACAGTGGTAGGTTGGAGGAATGGTCAGAAGTATGGCAGCTAGGATTCAATGCAAAGAAGTGCAAAATAATGCACCTGGGAAACAAGAACCCAGGAGAAGATTACACAATGGGGGGAGGTAGTAACAATAACAAAAAAGGAAAGGGACCTGGGGGTAATCATATCAGATGAACTTAAGGTTAGCAAGCAATGTGAGAAGGCAGTAGGAAGGGCTGGGGGTATACTGGGATGCATAGAGAGAGGCATCACCAGCAGAAAACAGGAAGTTTTTATCCCTCTGTACAGACAGTTGGTGAGACTCCATCTGGAGTACTGCATCCAGTTCTGGAGACCCCATATCCGCAAGGACATAGACAGGATAGAGGCATTCCAGAGGAGGGCAACTAAAATGGTGCAGAGTCTGCAAGAGAAGCCAAATGAGGAGAGACTAAAGGAGCTTAATATGTATACCCTTGAAGAAAGAAGGGAAAGGGGGGACATGATAGAAACTTTGAAGTACCTCAGTGGAATCAAAAGTCCAAGAGGGTAGCATCTTTCAGAAAAAGAGACATGCAAGAACAAGGGGACACAATTTAAAGATAGAGGGGGCAGTTCTGGGGCAATGTGAAGAAGTATTTTTTCACAGAGAGGGTAGTGGATGCATGGAACAGCCTTCCTGAGGAGGTTGTGGGGTCTGAAACTGTGGGAGAATTCAAGAATGCATGGGACAGACATAAGGCAGTTCTTGGGGGGTAGGAAGAAATAAGCTGTTGGTTAACTAGGATCTGCAGCCTATCCTGTAGGTAGGGAAATGGGCAGACTAGGTGGACCAAGCGGTCCTTATCTGCTGTCAAAGTCTATGTTTCTATGTTCTGAACCAGTTGGTGGCAGCAACAGAGAGGCCTGATTCAGAGAGGCATGAGAGCGGTAAGGGATGGGAGATGGTGTTGAAAGCTTTTGCAAGGTCAATGAAGATGGCTGAGGTGATTTGCCCTCTGTCCATACCAGTTAGGATGATGTCAGTAAACCTTGTCAGGGAAGAGGCAGTGGAGTGACTCTTTCTGAACCCAGACTGGAAGGACATGAAGAAATTAGAGTCAGATAGAAAGGAAGTAAGTTGGGTGAGCACAAGGTGTTCTTGTAGTTTTGCAAGAGCCAGGAGGAAAGAGATAGGACAGTAGTTTGATGTGGAGGTGGGGACACCTCCTTTGGGGGGGTATGATGATGGTGTGCTTCCATGCCTGGGGAACTGCTGCAGTGGCAAAGGATTGGTTTAGGAGGTTGGCAAGTGGGGCTGCTATGGGGGCATGAAGTGGTACAGGAGTTTAGGGTTCAACCCATCAGGGGATTTGCCTTTTGATGGGTTGAGAGATAATAGGGCATTAAGGGCATCTGCTGTCAAGATGTCATTGAAGGAGAAGGTGCGAGGCCCAGTAGGAATCTTTATATCTGTGGTGAGTGTGAGTGGCACAGGGGTGGTCAGAGAAGAGAGGAAAGTGGCAGCACATGTGGAGAATTACATGTTGAACTAAGCAGCGACTGGTCTTGATTCCGTGAGAAGGGAGTTGTTAACATTTAGAAGAGGAGTGGGATTAGCAGCAGGTAGAGCAAAGAGGGAGTGAATGACCTTCCAGAATTTTGATGGGTTATTTAAGTTAGACTGAAGGGAGTTGTTGAAATACTCTGCTTTAGCTAGATGTGTAGCTCTGGTACACTTGTTACGGAGCATATGGTATGTGGAGAGGTCATGAGGGAGGCGTGAAGATTTATGCGCTCTCCATGCTTTGTCCTGGGCAATTTGACTTGCAGTCAGTTCTTGGGTGATCCAAGGCAGGTGGCTGCTATGAATTCTTGTATGACACAGTGGGGCATGTGTGTCCTAGATGCTGAGGAATGAATTTTTGAAGTGAAGAAATCAAAGTTATGAGTAAAGAAAGTGAACACATACATGTGGATTCTAAAACACACTAACACGCTGTTATGTTCAAAAACAGTAGAAACCTGTTGCTGTGGAAAAAAAATTCAATATTGTGATTGGTTGGGCATCCATGGCACTCCAGACATTACCCCATGGGTTTTTGCCCACCTGATAGGCTAGTGATGCACGTGACCCTAAATCAAATTTCTAGTATATCCAGGTCCCAGAAACCCCTGCTCTCCAGTTTCAAATCGTGCATTTGATCAGGCAACAGGCACACCAGGAATCCCTGTCTGCTCCATACAAAGGTAGGCCTTGAACTTATAAGAAGATATCATTTAATCTGAGGCTTACTAGAAAAAAGAAATGCAAGCAATGTTTTTTTTTTTTTTGTTCTTATTGTACCGCCCAATATGGGGCTATATAGAGAAAAAAATGTGAAGAAGGGATTTGGTATAATAGCAACTATCTAGTCTGCATGTCTCTGTTTTGGTTGTTTTTTAAACTCTGCAGAATCAGAGGCAAGAGTTAGCCTGGAAGGCTTATTGCAGCTTGTACCATTTTCTCAGTGCCCTAAGCTTCATTTTTGTGTTGCAATGCTTAGTTAGATGTCTAAGAATATCGCAAATGCCGCGATAGCGCTTTGTTGTAGAGATAGACAGAGTGTTTCATCCACAATTTAAAGGTTGTCTTCACCCACTAAGGGTTGTATCTCTGGTTAATTTCCTTTTTGGCCACTTGGTTTAGTGAGGAGAATGTCCGTGGTTTGGCTTTCGGGCCTGCAGCAGCCGCTCGGGCCTCTCGCCCCCCACGTGGTCTCCCGTTCCTCTCCCGGCACTTACCCCTACCGCGACTCACCTGCTGGCATTTTGTTTCTGCCTCTGCTCATCTCAGAGGCTCCTCCTGTCTCCTTCCCTCCTCCTGAACTGCGCGGACCACTGGGGCTCGTGTTCCAAGCGCGATCCACTGCTACATGACCACGCGCCCATAACGCGCGTTGCGCGTGGTAGGCATCTGGCCTACCGACTCCACGTGGCTTCCTGCCCCTCCCCCGGGCCTCCTGCAGAAGACCATGCCACCTTCTTCCTAGGCAGTCACTCCTGAGGACTCCTGCCAGGGAGAAGAGGGAAAGCAAGGGGGGGTCTGGCTTCTCGGGAACAGTGAGAGAGAGCCTGTGGAGAGTGTTCTTTCTGTGGGGGCCCTGAGTCTGCAGCCAGCATTCCTCCCTCTCCAGGTGGGCTAAAACTGGGGAGGAGGCTCTTCAGTAGCCAGTCACCTTCCTTAGGGGGAACTGCTTCATCTAGGGCTTGGTTCGGCTCCAAGGACACCCTTAGCAAGGTAGCCCACATGCCTCCCCTCTCTTGCAGCCTGGATTCGGGGGGACGACCCAGGCCTTGCAGCCTCTCATCTCTCTTCTCTCTCTCTCTCTCTCCATCTAGAACTCCAGCCAAATGGAGTCAGCTGGGGTTTAGGCACTCCTGAGGGGTCCCTCCCATAGTGACCCCCAGTTTCGGATCACCAAGGCACACAGGTGCCTGTCTCTTCCTTCTCCTGGGTCCCTCCCACAGTGACCCGGGCATTAGGAGATGGCGCTCCCTGGACCACCTAAGCTGCTACACCATGGGTCCCTCCCCACAGTGACCCATGGGCACCTGTTTTCTGCAGCAGAACCACCCGGTAGAGTCGGCCATCCCATCCCACGTCTGCGGGGTCTCTCCCACAGCACCACCCGCACTCTGGCTAGCCTCCCAAGGAATTTATACAGATGCCAGGCAATTGCCTGCCATTCCATGCTGAATCACAGGGGACAAAAAGGACCCCCCACAGGGCATTACACAGCTCTAATCTAAGGCTTTTCTTCTCTCTCACCAGATGGTTAAAGCCAAGAAGTGTTCCACGTGCAACGCTACCCTTCTACCCCAAACCCCGGGGCCCCTCTGCACCACCTGTCTACTCAATGACAATTATTCATCCATGGAACAAATGCCCCCATGGGTCCCAGCAACCTGGGGCCCAGCGGCCCCACATGGATGGACCCTGGCTCCCTCCTGATCCAGAATCAGCAGCCGCGGTCACCATGATGGAAAGCCAGCAGAACTTTATGCTGAAAATAATGGAAAAGCTTGAATCCCTCACCCAACACAGAGTCATTCCAGTGATCCCAGAACTGGGGATGGCAGGGGGGCAACTGGAGGAGCTTCTGGACCGTGAGGACACCATACCGGATAATCCTTGCGAGGACGCCGAGGAGGACAAGGACATCCCAGAGGAGGAGGATGGGTTAAAAATCGGATGAAGATGAAGCAGAACTCCCGACCACGCCGTCTCTCACTTCAAAGTTGTGTTCCTTTGACACAGTTCCAGGGCTCATGAAGATTATCAAAACCACTATGGGGTTTGACATTGAAGAGAGTAAGCCCGAGTCGAAACTCGACCCCATGATACAGCTGAAGGTGTTGAACCCGGAGACTTTTCCAGTATGCCCAGCTGTTGAGGATGTCTTCAATAAAGAATGGCGATCCACAGAATCAGGTAGAATGCCTAACAAGAGGAACCTGGACAGAATGTATCCGGTTTAAGAGGAAAAATCTGGTGCCTGGTGTAAAGCCCCCACCATCGATCCTCAGGTAGCAGCCCTCAGCAAGAGGACAGTGCTACCCTGTGGAACAATAGCCCTCAAAGATCCTACAGACAAGAAAGTGGAGGACATGCTAAAGAAGGCATTCGAAATTGAGGGCACTGCAGCAAAAGCGGACACAACTGCCATCTACAGAGCCCGAGCACAGATCCATTGGCTTGAAGAACTTCAGGAACAAGCCAACCTGAAATCCAGGGAGGCAGAACTCTTAGAATGCACCTTAGATGCTGCAAAGTGCCTTGCCGACATGGCGGTAGACACCATGCGCCTACACGCCAGGGCCACAGCTATCACCAATCATGCCCGGAGAGCATTATGGCTAAAATTGTGGGATGCTGACAATGAATCTAAGACTTTATTGCAGAATTTGCCTCTGGGGAGAAGTATGTGTTTGGGGAGGGGCTACAGGATTATCTAAAACAAAAGGAGGAGGGTAGAGACCTCCTTAAGAGTAAAGCTAGATACAACTACCTTCCCTCATTGAGGCGGAGATTTCAGAGTGGAAATAAGCTATACCAACCCCACAGGGACTCGGCACAGCACAATGGTTCCTTTTGAGGCAGAGGGGCATCCTACAGTCCCAGTAACCCCTACCCACAGGCCTATCATCCGTCCTCCTTCAGAGCCCGCGGTCAAAAACTCGGGGGATGAGGTAGAAGTTACAGGGGGAAGCAACAGTGACTATGCCCCTCCAACCATTTGCAGTCAGGGACCCTACCCACCAGGAGGGCAAAGACTCTTGTTATTCTCACACCTTTGGTTCAACACAACCTCGGACAGGTGGGTCCGGGAAGTGATCACCTGGGGGTACTCCATAGAGCTGTCCCACCCCCAAATCCCCCACAGATTTGTATCCTCCCCAATAGCCAAAAGAAAGATCACCCCTCACCAGGTCCAACGCATCTTTTTGGAACTAGTCCAAAACAGGGCCATCCAGCCCGTTCCCCGGCACGAACAAAACCTAGGGGTCTACTCTATATTCTTCCTCGTACCCAAGAAGTCAGGAGAACTCAGACCTATTCTAGACCTAAAACATCTCAACCAGTATGTGGTGTGCCACAGATTCAAAATGGAGACAATACGATCAACTCTACGCAGCCTCCGGGTAAGTGACTACCTGTCATCCATAGAGCTAAAGGACGCTTATCTTCACATCCCTATCATTCAAAAACAGAGGCAGTTCCTCTGTTTCCACATCCTGAGCCACCATTTTCAGTACCAGGCCTTACCATTTGGCCTCACATCAGCCCCGAGAGTGTTAACCAAGGTCTCCTTAGTCCTGGTGACCAGACTCAGAGAGCAGGGACTGGATATCATACCATACTTGGACGACTGGCTCATTCGAGTACGTTCCAAGGAACAGGATCTACAGGACACAGCAACCACCTTACAGGAGCTCGAGGAGCACGGTTGGGTGGTCAATCAGGAAAAGAGCCATCTTATTCCCACACAGCAGATCGAGCATCTGGGAGCGCTGATCAACTCGGCCCATGGATGGGCAAACCGTCCCCCTCGAGGGTCGTCAACCTGATGATCCTGGCCCATCAAATGAAGGGCCACCACCAGATGACCATGGGTCGCATAGCCCGGTTGTTAGGATGCATGGCATCATGCATAGATCTCGTACCCTGGGCCAGGTGGCATGTGTGCCTGCTCCAGACATACGTCCTCGCTCTGGGAGCACCGAATGAACACAACCTGCAGGTCACTGTCCCGCTACCACCATCAGTGAGATGCTCACTAGCATGGTGGACAGTGGAGTCGAACCTCACCAGGGGAGTTCCACTGGAGGCCTCCTACATGGCCACAATAGAGACAGATGCGAGCCTGTCCAGTTGGGAGGCATGCCTGGGAGATGCAACGGTCCAGGGTCTATGGTTGCCAGTGGAATCCAAGCTGTCCATCAACATCCTGGAGATGAGGGCAGTATACTATGCACTCAAGGCTTTCAAACCCCTCATACGCAGCCAGTCGGTCCTGATACGTTCCGACAATTGGGTCACAGTGGCCTACATTGCAAAGCAGGGTGGTACCAGGAGCAGAGCCATGCTGAGGGAGGCAACATCAGTCCTCAATTGGGCTCAATCCAACCCAGCCATCTAGGCGCAGTACACCTCGCAGGAAAACTCAACGTTTGTGTAGATTGGATCAGCAGACAACAGGTGCACCCAGGAGAATGGCAGTTGCACCCCGATCTGTTTCAGATGATCCAAAGTGCATGGGGACCCATAACCATAGATCTCATGGCAACACGGGAGAACTCACAGGTCAAGGATTATTACTCGCGTTTCAGGGAGAGTCACTCCCAGGGAACCAACACCCTATCCCAACCTTGGGGTCAGGATCATGCATATGTGTTCCCACCTCTCCCCCTAATTCCCCAGGTACTAGCCAAAATACAGGCATCATGTCACACCATCATTCTAGTGACCCCGTACTGGCCAAGAAGAACATGGTTCACCTCCGTTCGCGAGATGTCCCTAGCCAGCCTCAGACTTCCTCACCGAGCAGACATGCTCTCCCAGGGCCCAGTAGTCCACCCGGCCCCATGGACACTGAAGCTCACGGCCTGGCTCCTGAGAGGAGGAGACTAATGGAGGCAGGCTACCATGACTCCATTGTCAGTACCATATTACAGTCCAGACAGACCTCCACCACCTCCACCTATGATAGACAATGGTCTATATTCTCGAGGTGGTGTCAAGAAAGAGGTAAGGTACCCGAGCAGACGGACATGGCTACCATCTTGCTATTCCTACAGCAGGGAGTGGACAAGGGCCTAGCCCACTCTTCCCTCAGGGTAAAACTTTCAGCTATAGGGGTGGCTACGGGGCCCATCGGGGTTACAGTCCGGGAGCTCATCCCAACGCCCTGCACTTCCTGAAAGTGGTGGAGATAATCTGACCAAAGACGTGACCAACTATCGCACCTTGGGATCTCCCACTGGTACTCGACTCCCTCAGCTGGGCGCCCTACGAGCCACTCCAGGAGTCGGACCTATTTTGGGTTGGCCTTAAGACATGTTTCCTAGTGGCCATATACTCGGCCAGATGGACTGGAGAGTTGGGGGCTCTATCGTGCACAGAACCCTACACTGTTTTCACCCCTCAAGAAGTCCTTCTTGGAAAGGTACCAGCCTTCCAGCCCAAGGTGTCCACTGCATTCCACAGGGAACAGCCCATTGAGCTACCCACCGTCCCTGCGTACACACAGCAGGGCAATCGGTCAGTCCCACATCGCCTGGATGTTGGATCCATCCTCTCCATCTACATAGCCAGAACGTGGCCCTTCCATAAGACAGAAAGATTATTTGTCATCGCAAAGGGCCAAAGGCAAGGCAGGGCAGCCTTCAAGTCCATGATCACTGGTTGGCTAAGGAGAACCATTCAGAACACTTACCTAGCAAAGCAAATGATACCCCTCAGGGTATCAAGGCCCATTCCACCAGGGCAGTCACCACATCCTGGGCAGAAAGGGCCAACATGTCCTCTGAAGACATATGCAGGGCAGCAACTTGGAGTTCCCTGCACACGTTCGCTAGACACTACAGACTCAAACACCTGCATGCCATCCAGCCCACTTTTGCCACACAGATCCTCCTAGCAGCATCTTCTTCCCCTCACTCATTGACCACTCTGCTCCCTCCCTTGGGTACTACACTGCTTCTTATCTACCCATGAGGTAGTGTCTGGAGTGCCATGGATGCCCAACCAATCACAATAGGTGTTTACTCACCTGGTAAAGGTGATTGTGTTGGTTGGCATCCATGGCACTCCAAGGTCCTCCCTTCAGAGTGCTCAGAGTGACCGGGACTGAAAGTTCTTGAACCATTGCCAGGTTTAGGAGGGGAGGGAACTGCTGCAGTGAGAGTCTACAGTCGGAGTGAGAGTCTACAGTCGGTCCCTACGGGATCAAGATTAGACTGTAAATAATAGGTATAATAAATTCGGTCTACTGGCCTCTGAGACTACATCGTAGCTAGCATCTTTCTTTCATGCCATCATTTTTTGGTCTTCCTTGCATTGTTGTTTTTTTAACTAACCTTGATTTCAGCTATGGAAGATTCGAACTGGACAGCAAGGGTTTCTGGGACTGGATATACTAGAAATTTGATCTAGGGTCATGTGCATCACTAGTCTATCAGGTGGGCTAAAACCCATGAGGTAATGTCTGGAGTGCTATGAATGCCAATCAACACAATCACCTTTACCAGGTGAGTAAACACCCATTGTGGTGTACACTCAGTCTATACAACATATAAAACATCCAAGCACAAGGAGGAAGAACATAAAGAAAACAGGTAGTAAGGCTGTTGGAGTATATGAACATATGTGTGTGAAAACATTAACAAAGGAAAGCCGATAAAACAAAAATTGATTTTTTTATTAAAAACCCATATAAGATCTAATTTTTACTTGTACTTCCTTACAGGTGTGACCCATGGAAGAAGCAAGTGTGCTTCTCATTTAAAAAAATTTCTAAAAAAGAATACATTACGATATTCACACCTTCAGGCAAAGTTAAAAAAAATATTTATTTAAAATAAAATATTTTGAAATTAGAAAGAATAATAGGGAAAATATATTTTCATGAATTTATTTTTTTTATCTAACAGCATGATAAAGACTAACAAGAGAAAGGTGATGTGAAAAAACAAAAATAAATTTACTTTTAAAGTAGTAAATATTAAAAAACATTCTGTATATGATAAAACAGATTTTATTAGACTGAGCTGTGAAAATCAAGCCCAAACCTGTTTTCTATCCATGGCTACACAGTATTGTTGCATGAAAACTTGGGAAAATAGAGAAAATTGAAGCAAAACTATGAAATCGAGGTGGAATAAAAAGAAGTGATATTATAACTAGACATATGTAACAAATTGTGGTAGGAACAGTTTTGGATGTAAGAAATTATTTTTTTTTCTTTTCTTTTAAGCAATATGAATGTTGAAAAATATACAGTGGCGTGAAAAAGTATTTGCCCCCTTCCTGATTTTCTCTATTATTGCATATTTGTCACACTGGATGTTTTCAGGTCTTTAGAGAAAATGTAATATTAGATAAAGGGAACCTGAGTGAACAAATAACACTTGTTTTTTTTTTTAATTTCACTTATTTAATGAAAAAAAGTTAACCAACACCAACTGGCACTGTGTGAAAAAGTAATTGCCCCTTACACTTAATAACTGGTTATGCCACATTTAGCTGCAATGACTGCAACCAAACACTTCCTATAATTCAATATCAGTCTTTCACATCGCTGTGGAGGAATTTTAACCCTCTTCCTCGCAAGAACTGCTTTAATTCAGTAACATTTGGTAGGTTTTGAGCATGAACTGCTCGTTTCAGGTCCTGCCACAGCATCTCTATTGGGTTTAAGTCTGGACTTTGACTAGGCTACTCCAAAACTTTAATTTTACTTCTTTTAGCATTCTGATGTGGACTTGCTTTTGTGTTTTGGATCATTGTCTTGCTGCATGACCCAACTACGCTTCAGCTTCAGCTGACGGAAGGATGACTGGACATTCTCCTTAAGAATTTTCTGGTACAGAGCAGAATTCATGGTTCCTTTAATTATGGCAAGTCATCCAGGTCCTTAGGCAGCAAAGCATCCCCACACATCACACTACCACCACCATGTTTGACTGTTGGTATGGTGTTCTTACTGTGGAATGCTGTGTTTGCTTTTACGCGAGACATTATGGGATCCATGTTGTCCAAAAGTTCCACTTTGGACTCATCTGTCCATAGAACATTTTCCCAAAAGGCTTGTGGATCATCCAGGTGCTTCTTACAAATGAGAGACGAGCATTTATGTTCTTCTTGGTTAGCAGTGGTTTCCGCCTTGCTACTCTCACATGAAGCCCATTTTTGCCCAGTCTCTTTCTGATTGTGGAGTCATGAACACTGACCTTAGCTGAGGCAAGAGAAGCCTGCAGTTCTTTGGATGTTGTTTTAGGAGCTTTTGAGACTTCTTGGATGATTTTACACTCGCCTTGGAGTAATTTTGGCAGGCCGCCCTCCTGGGAAGGTTCACTACTGTTCCAAGTGTTCTCCATTTGGAGATTATGCTCTCACTGTGGTTCGATGGAGTCCCAGAGCCTTAGAAATAGCTTTGTAACCCTTTCCAGACTGATAGAGGGCAACAAATTTTTCTGATCTTTCAGAATTTCCTTTGATCATGGCATAATGTGCTCATTGAATCTTTGTGCTGGCAATGTGACTCTGATGGTAAGGGCCAAAATAAGTGAGGTTTATATTGAGCAGGGCTGGCTGTAATCAAGCCTGGCTGTATTCAATCAGCTGACTCTAATTATCCCTTTAATTAGGTTGATTTAACTAGGGGCAATTACTTTTTCACACAGTGCCAGTTGGCGTTGGTTAACTTTTTTCATTAAATAAATGAAATAAGTAAAAAAAATAAGTGTTATTTGTTCACTCAGGTTCCCTTTATCTAATATTATATTTTGTCTAAAGACCTGAAAACATCCAGTGTGACAAATATGCAATAATAGAGAAAATCAGGAAGGGGGCAAATACTTTTTCACGCCACTGTATAACAGTAAATAAGATTGGATAGAGATATATATGTGAATTAACATTATATATGATTTTTTTGAGGCCAGTATTAAAAACATAAGTGATGAGTAGATATATGTAAAATTACTTTAGAATATTATAAAGTACACATATTGATGAAGTAGTGAGATCACTACAAAACAGTGATCCTTGATCCTTATGAAAAGTGGTATTAAATAAATATAAAATATTAAACTCGAGTTCTGTGAGTTAGTGTTGGTTTCTCCAAAATGTTTGCATCTGAGTTCAATTTGAGTTTTTTGGGGGGCATGAGCCCTCCTGGAGTGTTCTTTATTTTTTAGGTAATAGGTGAACTACACTGTCACTTTGTGGTTTTACCAAAGATTTCCTTGGGTCGCTTTCTTCAGTGACCATGGCTAGGAGGCCCAGTATCTTTAAAAAAGATGAAGTACCAGTTACAACTTTAAAAAACTTCTACTTTATTGACTTAACATTGGCATGTCCATGAGTCAGAACAGGGAATCTGACCCGAACAACACAGGAACAGAGAAGTTAACAGAAAAGAACAACAGAACACTCATGAAACAATTGAGTATTTTTTGCAAGCCACAACATTTCTGCTCTGGCAATTCCATAGCTAAAAAAAAATTCAGATATAAAGAATGAAGACTACAACAAAAATGGTTGTTTTTGAATCCTTTAGGGGTGTCACTGATGAACGATCAGTACCTAGAACTTTAACAAAAACTGATGAAGAGAGAATACTACAGGGATCAGTGAGTAAACAGAGGTTAAGAGGAGACCTCAACACCAAACATATTATAAGTAAATATGAAACTTTAAAACAAGAGGAACTGAGATTAGAATGGCATAGTGTTACATTAACTGAATATTATAAACAAAAAAGGATCCCTAGGGGACTTAAAGTCCCCACAGAACCCAATTTGGGACTCACAACCTCAGACCTAGAGAAGAAATGGGATAGTGTGAGGAATAAATGCTCTCTTGATTTCATTTTACTACTGGTAGAAGCATTAAATATAGAACTGGTAAATGAGAGTAGAGACATAAAAACTGTATATGAACAATACAATGGAAAACAGATCTAAAAGAATTTTCAGACTTTATTGACAAAATCCAGAAAGCATTAGATGATTATGAAAATAATATAATAGATCAGAAATTAAAAAGTTCAAATGAGACCTAAATGACTATAAACAAGGAAAAGTGAGCACATACAACCAATTCAATCACTATAAATTACAATATAGCTATAACCCAGATTCAGATGGCAGCCTCTATAGTTCTGATAGCAGCTTAGAAAGTGGAGGTAGACAACAAGGTTATAAGCCTTTTTTTGGAGGGGCCTGGAACAGTGGGAGAGGCAGGTGGAACAGAGGTCAAGGGAGAGGCAGAGGAGAAAGAGGTGGCTATACACAAAGAAAAACCAGAGAACAAACAGAAAAAAGAGGACCAGAATCAGACATAGAACATGAACAAGAACCAAGAAGAGAAGGAGATGCAATAGAGGACAGAGCAGCACAGAGAGGTCACAAGAAAGGACAAGTATAGTCTATAACTTATCAAAAACAGTATTGAAGAGAAAATCCTAAACGTAGGCCTAACTTTCTGTCTAGATGAAAAACTTAACTTCTTCCATTTAAAAATGGACCTACAGAAATTATATAGAAAAGTAAGAATTAGGTATTTCTTTCACACCATTGAAGATACCACTGACCCAAGAGGAAAAGAAAAAAAAAGAATAACTTCGACAATCATTTTAAATTATGAATCAAAATTTCTTCCTCCTGGACCTTTTGCAGCCAACATAGTTACTTATATGGAAATGCCGAACAAAGATATAGACAGATTAGAATAGAACAGGGCAGACAGAAGAAAATGCTTTAATCTTATTGCTATGGAATATGGTACATTAAGAAACTTGGAAAATGACAACATGATAGTGACAAAAAAGGCAGACAAAAGAGGAGGTATAGTTATAATGGAGAGTGAGAATTACAGAAATGAATGCTTAAGGCAACTAAGAAGCCAGAAATTTTACCAAAAATGTAAACACAACCCAACACAAACAGTTTAATACTTAATTAAAGACTTCTTAGAAGAAGGAATGGAAAAAAAAAGACCTAACAGATTGGGAACTCAGATGATTATTCAGACAACACCCAATTATGCTAGTCTTCTATACTCTCCCCAAGATAAAAAAAAAACAACAACTGTCTAACCCTCCAAGGAGGGTTACTGCAGCAATAGGCTCCATTCTTGAATACTTATCAATTTATATAGATTATTACTTGCAACCTTTAGTTATGACAACGAAGCATACCTAAAAGATAGCAAAGAAACAACTTGAATTATTGAACAATATTAATGAATGATAAATAATAACAGAAAACACAATACTAGTTACATTAGATGCAAAGGACCTCTACACTAGCATCCACCAACAGGAAGGACTAAATGCCCTGAAAGAAAAACTACAAGAAAGAGGGGAAACTGAAAACCCATCTAACAGATATATTTTACAACTGGCAGAGCTAGTTTTGACAAAAAACTTTTTCAGACTTGAAAACAATCACTACTGGCAGTGTAAAGGAACAGTAGCAGGGTCCTCAATGGCCCTAAGTTATGCAAAAGCTTTTATGGACCAATTCAAAATAAAATATGTCTTTAGTGAGAATAATATGTATAGAAATAATATTACTTGCTGAAAAAGATATATTGACAACTGCCTGTGCATTTGGGAAGGCACAGAAATAGAGTTAAACACTTTTTAGAATAGCTAAACTCACAGACTGAGTATTTGAAATTTGTAATGACATTTGTCACAGAATCAGTGAACTTTCTGGACCTCAAACTAGTGAAAAGAAACAATAAGCTAGAAACAAAAGTATAGAAAGCCCACAGATAGAAATGTACTTTTACATGCTAAAAGTTTCCACAAACCAAGCGTCTTTGAAAATGTACTGTATGGCTAACTGATAAGAATAAAAATAAATTGTACCACAGAGGAGGATTATTCTATTATTGCAAATGAATTAGAAGAGCATTTTAGGGATAGGGTCTACAGAAAGGGCACACTGGATGCTGCTAGAAGGAAGTGTGATGCTAAAAAGAGGGAAGATTTACTGATAACAGTACCAAAGGTAGACAATATTGAGAACAAAATTACGGTATCAATAGAGTATTCGGGCCATTTTGTGACCATTAAATCATGTATCAATTTACACTGGGACATTTTAAAGTCAAATGCATTTAGAGAAAATTAATTTAGTGAAAGACCTTTAGTGATAACAAAAGAGGTGAGGTCACTAAAGGACAGATTATGTCATTCTATATATCAAACACCAGAAAAGAAATATGACGTCTTTGAAGGCAGAACAAAAATAGCTGGGAACTACCAATGTGGTAGATATCAGAATTATAATAGCACCAGGAAAACAAAGACAGTGCATAACCCTTACAGAGATGAACATATTGCGATTAAACAATTCATAATGTGTCAAACAGAGGAAGTTATTTATCTCTTGATATATGTCTTTGTGATTTGCATTATGTTTGCCAAACTTGTAAAAGTCTAAAATTGTGCCTTAATAAACATGGGAGAGAGAGATAAGAAGATGTGACCTAGATTCTGTAGTAACATGACATTTCAATGAAAATAAACATAATGTTTCATCATTAAGATTTGTAGCACTAGAAAAGGTAGACACCCCACCAAGGGGAGGTAATCTACAACAATGTCTTTTAAGAAGAGATGCGTTTTGGATAGATAGGTTTGGGATTCTAGACAAATGGTATGGCATCAATGAAGAAATTGTATGGTCAGAATTTGTAGATTAGATTTAATCCACATTATACAATGGCAAGAAAGAATCCTGGCTTCTGATTGGTCAGTTGGCTGTCACAGCAGGGATGTTATCCTGGCATAATATCCCTGCTGATTGTTTGTAGGATAAGGAGCATGCTGCTGCTGAGTTTTTTTTTTTCTCTTGAGAAACAAAAATATTTGTACACACTAACAAAAACATTCTTTAAAATTATTTTTTAAACTATAAAACAATAAGCCATTGTATAATAGGAATAATGCCCTCAAGGGTGGGTGTTATGCTAGGATAACATCCGCCCTCGGGTGTGGGCAGCCCTGCGGTGACTCGGGCCCAACCACCTGAGGTGGGATGTTATACCAGCATAACACCCACCCTGTCGGGCATTATTCCTTTAGTATTGAAGTGATGTGAGTGTTGTCCCACTGGGGTTCCTGTTTAAGGACTGACCACTAGCATATGCACCACATTTGGTGTGCTTTATGCTAGTTGCCACCAAAACTAACATTTCTCAGTAGGATGGGTCGGGACATGAGGCTTTGCACCTTCCAGGTGTAGCAGCATAGTCCCAATTCAGTCTGCTGACTTGTTATGTTTAAAAATATAAAAAAACAGCAAAAATAGTAAAATATGTAAAAATGAACAATCGCAAGTGTGATGTAACATAATGTAAAAGTTAAGAAAAATCTCCAACCATTCTTACTTTTTTTTAGTATTTCATCCCAGGCAAACGAAACTGAGCAGTTCGGAAACTGAAATGATAAATAAAATGGAGATGTACTAAAAGATTACACCCAACAGAGAGCAATGCTAATGAAATAACAAAGTCTGGTAAGATCCACCACGTCTGCATAATGAAGTTAGTGAAGCTGTGTGGAATTGTTAAGGAGGTATGGAGAAACAACACAATGATTTGTAAATAGTAAGATTTGTTTTAATTTCTGTTTTAAGGAAGGCATACACATTATTAGGAAAATATATGGAGATGTACATTTTAATGGAAGGAATAGGAAGCAATATAGGTTTACAAAAAGAACCACACAGCAAATGTCACTGAGGTATGTGTTATCCTGAATGATATTGGCTGGGCTGGACAGTCACATTTTAAAGAAAACTCAATTGCACAAACCTCAATAATGCAAAGCATCATGGGAAACATATGCAAATCCCCAAGATGATGCAGAAGGTGGCAGTACATGAAAAAGTAATGGCTGGCATATGTTCAGCCTTGGGATTATTTACACAGTTTTTTTTTTTTTGTTTGTTTTTTTAGAGAAACAGGGTTTTTGTCCATGAGGTGATGTAAAGTTATATTTAAGCAATGTGTTGATGTCAGGAAGTCAGGTGCTATGATGGATTGTTAGCAGAGAAAATGTAATAGTAACTTTCAGACGGGGTCGTTTTTGATAAGGGCAAGGCAGTTATGCTTGTGATAATGGGAATATTAGGAAAGTATGAGGTCTATGCAGAAGTGGAGTACAAATTTTTACAGTTTCATAACTATGTGCTCAAATTGCAGGCAAATGTGATATGCAGGTTTATTTTAAAACTAGGTAAAAATAGCTATACATGTAATTGATAGAAAGATAGATAATTACATAGATATATAAGATAGATAGATAGATAGATAGATAGATAGATAGATAGATAGATAGATAGATAGAGACAGACAGACAGGCAGAATAGGAATGGCAGTGAAGCACTGAAGTGATGCCAACCCCCCTCCCACAGAGATGGACAGGCATTGGGGTGCGCCTTTGGGTCATTGCCAACAATGCTCATGCCATTTCACCTCACCCTATCCTGCAGATACAGACAAGTGTCGAGGTGTGCCTTGGGGTGTTCAGACTTTACACTCACCCCATTCCATAAGGAAATATGCTGAAATGGGTACAGTACAAGAGAATAGAGTGAACTTTGGGGCTGAAGAGTCAAAGGCACACTTCAATACCTGTCACTGGCTACAGGGTGGGGATGGGGGTGGAATGGCATGAGTATTACTGTTGGCAATCCCAAATCACCCCCCTGATGCCTGTCAGTCCCTACAGGGCAGGGCGTTATGGTTAGTTATGGCATTATGGTTAATGTCCTGGGTGTTTCTTGGTATTTTCACTCCAGGTTTTCAGCATGGGCTTTTTGTGACCCCACTGCATGAACAGTGACATTATCAGTTCTTTAGCCAAAGGTGATTTTGCATAGTGACTGTGCCATTTGGCACCACAGGTACAAACACACCTTTTGAACAGGATGTAAAAAATGACAGCTGTACTGTTTATGAGGAGGTGTAAAAAATCTTGAGTGAAACTATAAACCAATTGATGAAGTCATGACACTGCTCCTGCTAATGTATTCTTTTTTATTCCTATGCATACTTTTTTTACATTCCTATGCATCCCATTGTTTCCATCTCTATTGCTGTTATATGACTTCTTAACCTAGCAACAGCATTTAATGCATTACATTATAAGGACAAGTAAATGTTTTTAATACATTTACATAAACTTAAATTTCCTTCATAGAATAATTTAAATTTAGTAACAGTGGTAGTACAAAGGAATTACTCAGACGACTTGAAAACTATAGCTACTTTATATTGTACATTGACACCCCATAAGGACCGCCTTGAAATTGAGATGCAAATGTCACACATTTATCAGTTTTCTAACAGGAATATTTTACTATCCTAAATACATTTCTTGCTTCAGGAACTGTTCAGCACATCTATTGCATGACCAACTTATTGACATTATATAACAGCGATGCAATGTATTGCTGCCTACTACACCAACATCATGAAGCATAAAACAGATGACTGCCATAACTAGGGAGGCAGTATAGCACAGTGGTTTAAGGCTCTGAGCTGAAAATCTGGAGATCTGGGATTGAATCCCACAGTCCCACTTGCATACTGGGTGACCCTCAGCAAGTCACTTAACTTCCATGTGCTCCCAGATTGCCCTTGTAAACAAGCTTTTAGCTTAGTGTGCCACTCCTGGTTAAACAATTGAAAGGGAATAAAACACACAACATATTATTTTTCTTGTTTTGTTTTGCTACTACAAGCTTTGATTAATACATCCATCCTGAAATATACTTTTTATAGCTTATGGCCCAGATATTCAAAAGAGTTGAGCCATGCGCAATAGGGTTGTGCCTGTGCAAGTCCGAAAATGCGCCATTCTGCGATATTCAGCAGGAGGCAGTTGCGCCCCCAAATCACACTGAGCAACAGCACAATGATAATGAATGCATGTGCAACTGAAGGGGGAGGAACCATGCATAAATGGCGCAGTGCGATATTTAACAACATGCGCCACGTGCAATAGGGGAGCAAGCGGAAGTTGTGCCATAGCGGAAATGAGCCAAAATAAAAGGGAGCAAGGGAGAGGCACAAGAATGCTACAGGGAAGCCACATGAGAGCCAAAGATAGCAGGGAAAACTGGGCAGGAGGGACACACAGGGCCAGGCAGGAAAGGGCACCTGGAAGCAACAGGCACAGGGGAAGGTGTGGGAAGACAGTGCAGAAGGGGGAAGTACACCACACAGCAGTGAGACCAGCACAGGCAGGTGTTCCCAGTGCAGGGGAAGTAGCAGCCAGGACAGCGGGGGGAATACAGAAACAGCTGCCGGGGGGGTGAACACAAGCCAGGGACATGGCCAGTGTCACCTTCCAGATGGAGGCCGTAATGAGGGGGGTGAGAAGGTGGGCAGCAGGGGTGTGTGGCCGTGGAAGGGCCTGTCGGTGGTATGCCCCCAACAGGCAGTACCGAGCCCACACCAGCTTTGAGCTGTACAGTGATACTGAGATTGTGGACCAGTACCGCCTGAATCGGGCAATTCTGAGGTGGCTCTGTGAGCTGTGCAGTGATGTGATGCAGGCACCCACACGACGAGCCATGCCCTGTCAGTGGAGATGAAAGTGACAGCTTGCATGTGCTTTCTCACCATGGGTACCTTCCAGAGACCAACTGGGGACACCACAGGCATAACCCAGTCAGCCACGTCACGTCACCTCACCCAATTCCTCAGCGCACTGCTGCCACATGCTGCGGAGTACATCCATTTCCCCAGCACACTGGTGGAGCGCACAGCAAACATACAGGAGTGCCACAGGATAGCATGTATACCTGGCATGCTAGGGGCAATAGACTGCACCCATGTGTCCATCTGCACACCGCCTGGCCCCGAGTGGGCCACATATATAAATCACAAGGGCAAAGCCAGCATCAACTGCCAGGTGGTGTGCAATGCCAGGGGGTGCATAATCAATGTCTGTGCCATGCACCCTGGGGGAGCACATGATGCCTTCATCTGGCACCAGTCGGCACTGTGCCACAGATTCGAGAGTGGGGATATCCCCACTGGCCACCTAGTGGGTGAGTATGCAAACAACATGGACAATCATAGGGCCTGGGGGGGCATGGTCAGAGGTGACATGGGTAGTGGCCTACATGGCCCGGGGAAGGGCGATGCTGATCACCAAACTAACCTCCTCCCTCTACACACAGGTGACAGTGGATACCCACTCCATCCCTGGCTACTCACACCCTACCGGCAGCCTGCGACCCCATCGCAGCAACGCTACAATGAGGCACATGCCACCACATGTAATGTCATTGAGTGGGTGTTCGGGATGCTGCAGGCATGCTTCTGTTGCCTGGACACCTCCGGCGGTGCCCTACAGTACAGCCCCTCAAAGGCCTGCGGGCTATTCCAGTCCTATTGCATCCTGCACAACATGGCCAACGAATGTGGGAAAGCCATACAGGTCGAAGAGGAGGACAGCGATGGGGATGATGAGGTCACCGGTGACAGTGGTGATAGGCAGCCCCCCCTTGGGCAACAGGACCTCAAACTGCTCCGGCTGGCACAGCTGCACCGGGACACCATCATGGGGGAGCACTTCAGCCAACCCAGGTAAGTCATGGGGCCATGTGCAACCAACAGTGGCTAAGGCACAACCCACAAACAAGCATGGACACACACCAGGGGTGCATGCCGTCAAGGGAAGTGGCCAGGCATGGAACCACACACACAACCAGGGATGGGTGAGGTCTAACATGCCACGTGGATGGACACACACACACACGCACACACATACAATGCACCAGACATGCACAAAGGGTAGGAGGCACACCGACCTAGAACACCACCCCAAGCTACACACATGTCCACAGACCACCACGCCCACTGCCTGTCCGTGTGCATGTGTCAGATGCTGAGCACCATTGCACATTGGTGTACAGCGCAATGCAGGCATCATCATGCACATGCAACTGCGGACAGCAGCCGGGAGGGTGTGCAGATGGACTGTGTGTCCGCGTGCAGGGCCGGGTGCCCACCCGTGCAATGCCCGCTGAAAGACACAATGCACACAGGGCAGCACCAGACAGTAGCTGCATTGGGAGACAGGTCAGTCATGCGACACAGTGCCCCAGCCACCACAGATGCATGGGTGGCCCGGCCCAGACCCGCCAGCACTGACAGGCTGACCACTGGCCTCATGGGGTGGCACCGATGGTCCCCAAGGGGTTCCACTGCGTGAACGTGACCATGCTCACGCAGGAGTCTGCAGCACACCAAACATGCCTGTGCCAGGTGTGCTCAGGATGCCCACAGCTGAACCCGGTGTCAACAGGGAGGGTGTCGCATGACGCCGGGAATGGGGGGGCAGTGCACTGCATGGTGTCTGTGACACATGGGCACATGGCTGTGTGCCCATTGTGGTCATGACAGCAGTGAATGCCTGTGTTGGCCTGTCAATGGCAGCGGTCACATCCTCCTGCAACCAGTCCATCCCTGCCAGGATCAGAGTGGTGTCTCTGCTGCGACGCTCCTCTGCCCGCTCCAGAGCTGCACGCAGTGCATCCACCGACGTCACAAGCTGCATCTGCTGGTGGACTAATGCTTGCAGTAGGCAGGTGTGCTCATCCAAGAGGTCATCTGCCTCCTCAGCATCCTGTCCCTCAGGGTGTGCCCAGCCCTGATGCTCAGCACCCCTTGAGGGTGGGCGCTGCATACCAGGACCAGGTCTGGGCTTGTCCACAAGCAGTGCACAGATGCCACCCCTTGATCCTGTACACCCAAGCCCATTGGCCGACTGCTGATGCTGTCCCTCCGGCTGCTGCTCCCCAGGGCTCACTGGTGCCGCCGCTGTGGCCGCAACAGTCCCACTGTCCTGTACACACACCAGTGCTGCCCCACTGGTGCTGACAGGCACAGGCTGGGACTGTGATGACATGCAGGCCTCCACAGCAGCACCACCCACAGCCATGGCCGCGATGTTACCTGCTGTGTGCCCATCCCATGGCACACACGTGTCACTGCCCATGCCGTTAGTGACATCATCATCGGTGACGGAACCGGCACCGGCCTGAGTCACAGCATGCTGGCATCCATGGATGCTGGCACACTGGGACATGGGCAGGTCCTCCTCCATACCTGTTCCAACAACATCAGTGTGGACAGCCAGGTGGGCCCACTGTCGCACTGAGCCACGTATACCTGTGGAGGTGGATGGGTCCTCCTCCATCTCCATCTGACTGTCCTCAGTGGAGAGGCCCACCACCGCTGACCCATGCAGATGCTCAGGATCTGTAAGGGAAAACAAAGTCGCGTTACTGCATGTGACCTACCCTGCCCCCCCCATAGACAGACCATGACCTGCCATGCAGTGACGGGCTACCACCCATCTGGAAGCCACCACCCGGAACACCCTCAATGGCACAATGCTGCATGCTTCCAGTAACCCTCTCCTCCTGTGGGGTCAGGTGTGCCACCACCAGCTGTCTCCCACCTGTCGCAGCTTGTGCTGCCCTGATGGCAGCCACCTTCTCCTTTATCCTCCTCCTGTCTGTGCCCATCATGTTCTTGCACTCCTGCATGGAGCACTGGTGGCTGCCATGCAGGTTCACTGCATGTGCCACCTCCTCCCATGCAGCAGCACGGGTCTGAGGTGTTCCCTGCCATCTGCTGAGAAGCGGCTCCTGATCCAGGTAGGCCTCAAACAGGGCATCGGTCTTGGCCTTGGTGAAATTAGGCCTCCTCCTCCCACCACTGTGTTCCTCCTCTCTCACAAGTCACTCAGTCATTATTTAGCCTGTAAGAATGACAATTGTTACCTGTGACTGTGCAGTCCCATGCATGTCCCAAAATCCACAGTCCACACTCCCAAACAGCATGCAACTCACCAATAGACTGCAATAACTGACTATGGCCAGTGCAGCCCAATGTCGCACTGGAGGAGGCCACAGGAAGGGGGCGGACAGTGGAGCAGTGCAGCCACAGGTATGGTGACCTGCAGAGGAGGGAACCAGACCTGCTTGCCCGCCTGCGGTCACGTGCCAGGAGAGGCACGGTGCCATGGCCAGGTAGGTGTTACATCCACACACTTTTATCTTCCATATGGGTATCATGGTTGTATGTATCCAGAACATCGGGGAGGGACCATCCGGTGTTGGCTGTGGTGGTGTTATCAGGTGTGGGGTGGTGGGTCTGGCTGGGTGGGAGGGCACACACCTGGGGGCAGGGGACTTTGCTACAGGATTGTACTGATGTTCCTATCTCCATGTTTGCACCACAGGGTCAGAGGAGTGGCGTCTACCCTGGGAGAGTGCGGTGCCACCTGGAGGACAGGGATGCTAGGAGGGGCGACGGTCCACAGCGCCCGAGGGACCGGTCCGATGATGACGAGTGCCATACCTCCATAATTACTATTGCATGCTGTGTAACAGTGTGGGCAGCGGGGCATGGCCACCATCCATTGACACCACTGCCATGCACGCAACTTGTTACAGTCAGCACTGTCCAGTGGCACTGCATGTCGGGGAGTGCATCAATGGTGGTCCATGCGTGCACTGGTTACATGGCTGTGCCACTGCCTTCGCACCACATAGCCATGTCACTAAATGGCCATGGTGGTGCTGTGCATGACTTGGCTGGTGGGTGTGTGCAGCATTCCGCATGGCTGTATGCGCCTGGGTGGGCAGGTCTAGTGGACGTGATCACTGTGGGTGGTCACACACCATCACAGAGGCATGTCCCAAGGCCGTATGCCATGCACAGTGGGTGGGCTGTATGAGGCTGTGCATTCACACCTATTGACTGTGCTCCCTTTTCCTAGGTGTCCACCAGCTGATGGAGATTCGGGAGGCATTGAGTTATATCCTGAATGTGGCAAGGGCTTCGTTGGAGATCCTGCAACGGATCGACCAGCTTGGGGTCCGGAGGAGGCACCGGAGGTGGAGCAGCCAGAGCGGGAGCGGGCTCCTGTTAACCATCCCTCTGCCCTCTGATATCCCCTACCCCCCTTGACCCACCCTCACACCCCTCTTTTCCTGTCCCATTTGTTCACCCTTGCCCCTTACCCACCCCCACCTTGTTTGTGGCCCTCCCCCCCACCTTTGTATATAGTATTGTAAATAGTTCATTTTGATATTGTTTTGAATGCAGATCTTTTGATATGAATACTGTGGTGGTCTCTGATTTGCAGCGTGCTATAGGTGTTCAGCTGCCATGGTGTGCATGGTGTCAGGGGTGGTGCAGTCATGGGTATGTGTGTGTGTCCGTGGGGAGGTGACTATAGTGTGGGGGTAGCTATCAGTCAGTGTCTGTGGTGTGTGTGTTGTGCCCTGTGTACTGGATGACTGTGTGCAGTGGTCCATGGTGCATGCTCTGTGTCCATGGTGCCCCTGTCAGCCTGTCCATGTCCTGTGCAGCTGACACCCATGCATGTCTGTGACCTGCAAGGTCTGCTGGCATGTCAGTGGTGGCTGTCCATGCAGGGCAGCCACTGTACCCATCACAATGCTGGGTTGCCTCCTGTCACTGGTGTGGTGCATGTCTGCCTCGGGTGACACTGTGGCCTCCACAGTTGTTGTCCCACCTCCATGCTGTGGCTTGTGTGTGTTGCAGGGGATGTGCACCACTGTCTGTGACTTGTGCTCCGGGCAAATCATGGTGGTGTACAGGTCCACAGTGCCTGCGCAGGGTGGCTGCCACTCTTATGCCATGGAGGACTGCAGGTTGTGTGTACACAGTTTACATGGGCCCACGCTGGGGGCTTGGTTGCCCCGCTACTGTGCCCCTGTGTTGTTGTGCCCTTTGGTATGGGTGGGTGCCTGTCCATGCACTGTGTGGCATCCGGTGTGGTGCATGCTTCCACTCACCACTGTGGGTGTCTACGCTGGCTGGGTTGGGGTGTGTCCTTGGGAAAGTGTGCAGGGTGTGTCTGGGGCATGCCCTGTCCCATGTGGGGTACCTCATGTGCCGACACATGGTCAGTCTCTCAGCTGTACCTCGGGGGGCTGTGTGTTGTGGCACTGTGTATGCCATTGTTGCATCACTGTGTGCTGCCACTTGCTGATGCGTGCTCATGGTGGGGCTGCCTTGCATGGTTCTGTGGTGCACAGGGTTGCATTGTCACAGTGGGCGTGGTGGCATGCATGGGGTTTCCTGCAGTGGTGGATGCTGCTCCTGGGAAGGGTGTCTGGGGGTCACGGTGCAGGGTGTGATCTGCATTGGGGGATGGTGTGGCACGGGGTGGTCAGCCCTCCTTGTGTGCCAGTCACAGCTTGCCAGGGGGTGTGATGGGGCACCATGGCCCGGCTGTGGGTTGGCTGCTTGTCTCCATGGGCCAGTGGTTATTCCAGCCCTCCCCCAGTTGTGCAGTGCATGGGGTGTGGGGGGACGATGTCTGTTCTGCTGTGTGTTCCTCTGCCCATCTGTGGCATGGGTGGTGGGCCCCTACCTCCCTGGTTGTGCAGTTGCATTGCCACCCTGCTGCTGTGGTGGCATCCCTGGTTGTGCTATGGTGCCTCTGGACTGCTCAGCTGAACATCCCTTGTTGCGCTATGGCGCATCAGATCTGCTTAGCTTCCCCTCCCTAGTTGTGCTATGGTGCAGGTGGTGTGATATTCAGTCGTCGGCTGTAGGTGCAGGTTGCCTGGCTCAGTTTTTGAATATCATGCCTCTTGCTCATGGGCGCAATAGACTTGCCCTTGCTCCTGCTATTGCGCACTTTTTGGGCGTAGTTTGAATATCTGGGCCTATGTGTCTAAGACGTAGGCAGAACTACACTTAAAATCTTACACATAAATAAATAAATAATCAGAATAACATTTATTTCAGTAGTATCTCCTTTTAACTTCAAAACACTAAACCTATTCAAATGCACAAAACACAAGACTTAATTCTCTTCACACATCACTTTTAAACTTCAGGTCTCAGAATGGCCAAAAAACAATTGTTAAACTTCACTCTTGCATGCAACTGTCATGTCCACTTCTCATGCAAACAACAATCAATTAGGCAAACCCCTTTCATTTCTGTGCTATGCACTCTTACACCAGAGAGACATAAATCTTACAGAACTGCTAAAAAAAATTTATCAAGACTGGATTTCTGAATTAAAACCTGTTGCTTACAGTACCTAGGTAAATAATAGTTTACTGGCTACAAACAATGCTACAGACATGCCAATAACAACATTTATGTTTTACATGGAAAACATCCATATAATGAACTTGTCATACAGGATTTGTGACCTTCTGTCTACATGTATCTGACAAAGGAAAAGGCACCTGCTTGATCCTTTTTTTCTATTTTATATTTATGCCCAACTTGCCCATTCTGTTAGAGCCAAATATTGACATGCTTAGAGTTAAAAAAAAATACAAATCATGATTCCTATGTGTGTGTGTGTGTGGGGGGGGGGGTATGCCTAGATGCAGATTCAGGCACTCCTTAATTACTTCTCCAGGCAGCTCTGATAGTCAGTTGTTCCTACATGATAGATCCACCTCATGCCCCTCCCACATGAACCAAAAAAAAGGTGGGGATGGATCTTTAGGAGCTTCTCTGGTGGAAGTGGAGGTGGATCTTACTCCCCCAAAAAATCTAATGCTGCCTCCCACTACTCAGGTTCCAGTTCTTGTACCTCCCATTTAAGAAAGAAAATAGTGCCTTGCAACCATTGACGAACATGAAAGCATATTTACTTGAGTGCGGAAAACATTTCTTGGAGGAGGGTAAGGCGGAGGAGACTATTTACACTTTCAGTCAGTTCCACAGACAGAAAACATGACATCACTTCTTTTGTACATGCAAAACATCTGCAGGATCTGCCTACTGCAGCCATAAAAATGAACTTGCTACTGTCCTTAAGATTGAGTATAAGAAAAACTTAAGAGTGGATTATTCACCACTGCGCATGTCTGAAAAGAAGAACATGATGTCACAGATTACCATAGAAACCATGTAATATAAAATCCGTAGCACTGTTAGTAATGGCAGTCACATGGAAGGAAAAATAAGATTCTGCAACACAAGGGTAAGCAAAATATTTATAACATACTAGAAACTTGTTCCAAATGTGGTGAAATCATTCCATAATGTAAGAAGCAACTGAGCATTGATAAAAGATGACTGAAATATGAAACCGAAGCTAAAAGTTTAGCGTAGCAAGTAAACACGTATGGAACTCAAATTACTTTAGAGCATTGAGAAGGACTAGCAGTCTATCCTTATTTTAGAAATGTGTAAACTAGAAATTTGTTGAAAATTTGGTAAGAGAGGTTTTTCAACATAGGAAGTAACCGAGCAGTCAGAAGGTGTTAGGAAATATGAAACCAGAGTAAACAGTAATGCGCAGTGAGCAAATGCATATACAATGCAAAATGCTTTAACAATTGAGAAGGACTAGTGGCCTACTTTTTGAGTTTGCAGTATGTGCAGTAGAAACTTGTTTAAAATGTGGCAATAGATATTTTTTTAACATAAGGAAGCAACAAAGAATTAACAATATGAAGTGGCATGTGAAACCAAAGTTATGAGTAATGCCAAGTGAACAAATACCTATGGATTTTAAAATGCATTAACTGTCTGCTTTGTACAAAAAAGGTAGAAACCTGCTGATGTGAAATAAAGCAAACAACTCAGTACTGTGGTGTAAACATAATCTGAATGACATGTAAAACATGCAAGCACAAGGAGGAAGAACATGAAGAGAACAGGCAGTAAGGCTATTTGAATATATGAACATGTGTGAAAATGTTAACAAAGGAAAGCTGATAAAACAAAAATGTATTTTTTTATTAAAAAACCCATATAAGATGGCCGGCCCAGTGGTGCTGAGGGCTGAGGTTCTGGTCACTTTACCCCATGCTACTCCGGCAACCCCATGTTTGGGAATGAGCACGGGCTGTTGGGGGTCGGCAGGAGTGTAGAGGGATTGAGCGTCCGAGGGACTGCTCTCCCTCTCCAGGGAGGGGGGATTTCAGGGGTTGGTGTGCTTCTAGCCCCTGGTGGTGGCTGGGGGCCAGAACACCAATGCTGCAAGATAAGCACTGAGTGGGGCAGGTGCTGGGAGGAACACATGCAGATGTGTGCAAGTTCCCTCCCCAGACGTCATTGCACGCCCTACTCGCGAAGGAAGGAAAAATGAGAAAATGGTCCCAGGTCAGCTAGATGATGAAGCCACCCACTGCAGGCCCCAACCCTGAAATGGCGCTCACTGAACTGGATCCTATTTGAGGTGAGTAGTAGCTTGGGGGAGCTCCTCGCTGCCCTGCCATGGGGGGGGGTAAGCTGTGGGAGAAGAAAGGATACAGCCTGATATCGGGGTACGGGGCTGGACGGGTAGCTAGGATAGATGCCGACCTGGGGATCCCAGGGGAAGAAATAGAGTACACACAAAAAAAGAAAAACACATAAGATCTCACTTTTATTTGTAATTGCTTACAGGTATGACCCATGGAAAATGCAAGTGTGCTTCCCATTTAAAAAATTAATTAAAAAAGAATACATTACAATAGTCACACCTTCAAGCAAAGGTAAAAAAAAGCTATTTATTTAACAATAATAATCATTATTTTTATGGCGCCTTTCAAAAACCAAGGCTTCTAACAAAGTTTAAAAACACATCAAACATCTCAGCATCTTAAAAATATATAAAACAACTGATACAGTTAGAAAGAAGAAATCAGCCACCAAATGCTTGGCACCACAGGTATGTTTTCAGGGCCTTTTTAAATCCCTCCATAGTCATGCACTCCTGTAACTGATGGGTAGAGAATTCCATAGGGTTGGGGCCTCATGCATAAATGCCCAGGCCCCAGAAGATTTCAAACACACCCTCAGAATCTCTAGCAACCCATCGTCAGCTGAGCGGAGCAATTGCCCAGGGCAGTAAGGGACCAGGAGCTCTTTCAAGTAGTCTGGTCCCAGTCCATGTAGAACTTTAAAAGTCAGAAGACTGACTTTAAAGGTGATCCGCCACTGTACTGGCAGCCAGTGCAGTCCACGCAGCACTGGCGAAATGTGACAGGACCAAGAAGTTCCCATCAAAAGTCGGGCCCCTGTGTTCTGTACCAGCTGCAAGCAATGGATTTCCACCACAGGTAGCCCTAGGTAAAGGGAATTGCAATAATCCAAGAGCGAGGACACAAAGGCATGGACCAGTGTAGGAAGATTGCCGGATGAAACAAGGTGCTTAATCCTGGAGATATTCCTCAGATGGTAAAAAGAGGACTTAACAATGGCAGACACCTGCAAATGCAGAGTCAGCCCCTAGTCAAAAATTACCCCCAGGTTTTGCACCTGTTCAGAGGTTGGGAGTGATAAGCCCCTAAGGTAGAGCCTGGAGGGCGAACCAACCCCAGTCCCCCTATCCAGCATGCTGGATCCACAACTAGCACCTCAGTCTTTTCTGAGTTCAACTTCAGCCAACTCGAGTCCATCCACTCCTGGATTTCTGTGAGGCAGTTACTAAAGACTGAGAGAGTCCCATTCTGGTCAGGTGCAAAAGAAAGGTAGAGCTGGGTATCATCAGCATAGCATTGAAATCTCAGCCCATACCTTCTTACAATGTCTTTGAGGGGCAGCATGTGTACTGAAAACAACATGAGGGACAATACTGAACCCTGAGGAACCCCACAAGACAGAGAAACTGGGTCCAAGGAATAAACCCCAAACACCACTCTCTGAGTTCTTCCAGTGAGGTAAGATGTAAACCACCTGAGGACTACACCTAATAGTCCACAGATAAACCTCAGGTGATCAAGTAGGACCCCATGGTCCAGAGTGTCAAATACTGAGGAGAGATCTAGAAAAACCAAGATGGAACATTTTTTTCAATCTCTAGCCATCAGGAGATCATTGAGCACCCGAACCAGTGCTATCTCAGTACTATGCCTCTTTTGAAAACCGGACTGGAGAGGTTCATAGATATCATGGATCGTCAAATGGTTCTCCAGCTGTACGGCCTCTACTTTCTCAATCACCTTCCCTGAAAACGGAAGGTTTGAGATTGGTCTGTAGTTCACATGGCAGTCGGGGTCCAAATAAGCTTTCTTTGAGAGGGGTGTTACCACCGCCTCCTTCAGGGAGCTAGGAAACTCACCTGTTTCCAAGGAGCACCAGACTATCCATGCTAGGACCGGACCGATGGAATCAATATAACCCAAAATCAAGGAGGTTGGTCCTGGGTCCAAACTACAGCACGTAGGGCGCACAACCTGGACAATCCACGCTCGGCTCCATTAGACTCAATACATATATTTAGTTCACTTATAGCACCATATTTGAAACATAAATTTTTATTATTGGGGGACTTAAATTGGAGCATGCTGCAATCAAACACTGATATGTGTACATAGATACATAGATACATAGACAGTGTCGGCAGATAAGGGCCTATGGCCCACCTAGTCTGCCCATTTGAGCTTGTAAGTTAAGTTTGTTTTCCTAAAAGTCTATTTCCCCTTACCCCTGACCTCTAGAATTCCTTTATGTATATCCCATGCATTCTTAAATCCTGTGATTGTTTCAGTCCCCACCACTTCCTCTGGCAGGGTGTTCCACTTGTCCACCACCGTTCTGTGAAGAAATTCTTTCTCATGTTTCCTCTGAATCGTCCTCCTCCAACTTCATCCCATGCCCTCTAGTCCTGAAACATCTTTTCGCTTAAAAATAGTGTTTTCCTGCACCCTGTTCCTCTCTGTAAGATACTTGTATGTCTCTATCATATCCCTCTCTCCCTCCTCTCCTCCAGGGTACATGTTCAGTTCCTTCAACCTGTCTTCATAGGACTTGTGATGCAACCCATGCACCATCTTTTGCCCTCCTCTGAACCTTCTCTACCCTGTCTATGTCCTTACGTGGGTATGGTCTCCAGAACTGTACACTGTACTCAGGTGGGGCCTCACTAGTGTCTTGTATGAGGAATTATGACCTCCCTTTTCCTGCTGGTGATGCCCCTGCCTATACATCCCAGCATCCTATTTGCTTTACCTGATGCCTTGTCACACTGTTTCCCACTTGAGGTCATCAGAGATGACAACCCAAGATCCTTTTCCTGCTTGGTGCATGCTATATCCTCACCCCCAACTGATATATTGTGCCAGGGTTTTGTGCCCCATATGCATTATCTTGCACTTCTTTGCATTGAATTTCAACTGCCAAACCCTTGACCATTCTTCAAGTTTCTGCAGGTCCTTCTCATTCTGTCTACACCCTCTGGTGTCTACTCTGTTACAGAGCTTTTGTGTCATCAGCGAACAGTGAAATTCTGCCTTCTAGATCCTGTGCAATGTCACTGATGAAGATGTTGAATAGGACTGGTCCCAGCACTGATCCCTGTGGTACCCCACTGGTCACTCTTCCCTCTGTGGAGTGACAGCCATTTACCACCACCCTCTGTGTCCTGCCACCCAGCCAGTTACCTACCCACCACACTACTGTCCTGCCCACACCCATATTCCCCAGTTTGTGTAATAGTCTTCTATGTGGCACAGTGTCAAAGGCCTTGCTGAAGTCCAGATAGGCCATGTCCACTGCCCTCCCTGATCCACCTCCCTAGTCACCCAGTCAAAATTCAATGAGGTTGGTCTGACATGACCTCCCCTGGTGAAACCATGCTGCCTTGGGTCCTGTAGTCCATTGACAACCAGATGTTCCACCAATCTCTCCTTCAGTAGTGCTTCCATGATCTTTCCCACTACCGGGTGAGGCTGACTGGTCTGTAGTTCCTGCTTCCTCTTTGTTCCCACTTTTGTATAAGGGGACTACATCTGCTGTCCTCCAGTCTTTGGGTACCTCCCTGTTTCCAGTGATTGGCTGAACAGGATAGCCAGAGGTTCAGCCACCACCTCTCTAGTTCTTTAAGGACCCTGGGTGCACCCCATCTGGCCCCATTGCTTTATCAACTCTTATTACTTCCAGTTCCTTCAGGACCCTTTCTCGTGTAAAGGGACTTGTGTCCATTCTGCACCATTCTCACCTTTGTACTCCCTTCAGACCCATTACCGCCTCTTCCTTAGTAAAGACTGAGCAGAAATACCTGTTCAATATGTCAGCTTTACTGTTGTCATCCTCCACTGGCTCCCATCCTCCCCCTTCAGTCTCACTATCCCTCCCTTTGTGTCTTTCTTGTTTCACTTATGTACCTGTAAAAGGTTTTGTCCCCTTTAACCACTGATTTTGCAATGTGTTCTTCTGTCTGACTTGGCTTCCCTTACTGACTTCCTGCCTCCTTTGTTTCTCCTGGTACTTCTCTATCCCCTTCTGCCTGTGTCTTTTTGTATTGCCTTAATGCAATCTTTTTTGGCTTTCACTTTCTTTGCTACCTCTTGGAAACCATAATGGTCTCCTTTTCTTTCCTCTTGCTAACCTGCTTAATGCATAATTCTGTTGTTCTTATAATCCCATTTTAAATACTGCCCACTGTTCCTCAATCCCTGATTCCTGTCCCATTCCTTAATGCCTCTTTCAAGCATCTCCCCATTTTCCCAAAGTCTGCCCCCTAAAATCCAGGATACGTGTTTTGTGTGGTTTGGTTCTGCTCTTTCTGTGATTTCAAACCACAATGACTGGTGGTCACTGTTACCCAGATGCTCCCCACTGTTACCCCCATCACATTGTCCCTGTTTGAGAGCACAAGGTCCAGTATTGCCATCTGCCGAGTTGGTTCCATGACCAGTTGCTTGAGAAGGCACCCTGAAGGAGTCAGGATAAATCTGCTCTAGTTGATGCTGCTGCTGGGATGCTCCAGTCCACGTCCTGGTATATTGAAGTCTCCAACCAGTACTACCTCACCCTTGTCTGCCATCCTTTGGATGGCTAGCATCAGCTCTCTATCTGTTTCTTCCTCCTGGGCTGGTGGTCTATAGACCACACCTGTGCGGATGGCTGGTCCCATTTTCCTTTCCAGCTTAACCCACAGTATCTCTCCCCCATTTTGTTCCTCCTGGATCTGTGTGGCCCTTATGTCATTTTTCACATACAGTGCCACTCCTCCTCCCTTCCTGCCTGCTCTGTCCCTTCTGAATATGTTGTAGCTAGGTATGGCCATCTCCCAGTCATGGTTATCATTACACCAGGTTTCAGTGATGGCCACAATGTCCAGGTTCTGACTGTACCATGACAGCCTCCAGATCTTCCATCTTGTTGCTAAGGCTCCTGGCATTTGCACACATGGCTTTCCATGATTTGACCTCCCTAGACTGCTTCACTGTTCTACTCCAGCCCCTTCCTTGGTTGTCATTTATCCCTGGTTCTCCTTGCTGTCTGCCCTTCTGCTGAATTTTGCCCCTTTTCTGCTTATCCACCTTTTGGACACTAATCTCCATCTTTTGCACACTGCTTTGCAGAGATAGCCACTCCTCTGGTTCACTGGTTCCACTACTAGCTAACCAATTAGCAGCTCAGAATTTAACTCAGTTGACAGACAAACCAATTAGACCTCATAAATCTTGTTCAGAAAGGGATTCCATTTTGGACTTAATGCTAACAACTGTGCCATATAAAGACGTTTCTGCAGTATTTGATCCTGACATTAATGACTATTGCTAAATATATTCCTCTGAGGCCCTTCCCTGGTCCTGTGGGGTGTTGCAGGGCTCCATTTTGGCACCCATGTTGTTCGCAGTGTATATGTCACCATTGGGAGATATCATTAGGCAAAACAGTTTGAGTTTTCATTGCTATACAGATGATACTCAACTGTATCTGTCCTTTCTGCTCAGACAGGGTGATGCAGTCTCTGTGTTTAACAACTGTCTCGCCAAGATCAAGAGCTGGATGAGCACCAGCTGGCTGATACTGAATCTGGACAAGACCAAAGTGTTGGTTGTGGACCCAGGTTGTCCAGGGGCTGGTCTGGGTGCTGGGCAGGCAACAAGCTTATGACATGATGGCATCCAGCTCACTACCTCAGACCAGGTGCATAACTTGGGTGTCATTTTTGATGATGGCCTGACCCTGAAATCTCAGGAGTTGGCAGTTGTCAAATCCTCTTTTTACCATCTGAGGAACATCACCCGGGTGAAAGATCTGGTGCCTCCGGATGACCTACCAACATTGGCCCATGCCTTCATCACTACCTGACTTGACTACTGCAATGTCCTCTACCTAGGGCTTCCTGGGGTTGATATCCACCGCTTGCAGCTAGTCCAGAACGCGGTGGCCAGGCTATTGATGGGAACATCTAGAACCAGCCATATAACACATGTGCTGCATGGACTGCACTGGCTGCCTGTTCAGTGGCAGATCACCTTTAAGGTTGGTCTACTGACCTTTAAAGCCCCACATGAATAGGGACCCAGCTACCTGCAAGATTTCTTGACTCCCTACTTCCCCCTCCGCCCTCTCCGATCCGCCAACGAGGGATTGCTGGAGATTCCCAGGGTACATCTTAAGACATCTGGTACTCATACTTTTTCTTTTTCAGCACCTGTGGAATTCTCTGCCTTGTTGGTTGAGAGAATACTTGACCACTAAGAGATTCAAGTTGGATTTTAAGACATATTTATTTAATATGGCTTTCCCCAAAAATTTTAATTAATTTATGCATCTGTAAATTTGATCCTTATTTATATATTTTATTGTATTCTATTTGTTTAAGCGCCTTGGTTTTAGAAAGGTGCTATATAAATAAAGATGTGCTTGCTTGCTACATAGCTTGTATAAGATGTAACGTAAAACAAACTTCATCTATTCAAATCTCAATCACATTCAATTTTATTCTGTGAACAAGCATTTTTGCATGATTTTTCTGATGTAAACTGGACATTAATGTATAGTTGCCCTGATATAAACACAGCTTGGGAAGTTTTTAAATCATTTCTCTTGGGGATTATAGATAAACATGCACCTATGAAAAATAAAAGAATAAAAAATAGAGTTTCTTCATGGATAACTGGTCATCTAAAAAAACGAATGAAGGATAAAGAACGGGCATGGTGAAAAGTAAGACACAAAACAAAACAGTGATAAAAAAGCCTTTAGGGTGATTAGAAATCAATGCACAAAGGAGGTAAGAAAAGTTAAATCTGAGTACTATATGGAACAGTTTTCAACATTTTTAAAGAATCCAAGAAAAACATGCAATGGAATAAAATAACTATAAGGGAAAAGTGTAACACATACTGTACTTTAACTAAATATTAACATGTGGAGGAAAGACAATACAAGATCCAAAAGAAAAGGTTACCACATTTAATCTTTTTTTTTTACAAAGCTAGCCAATCATTTGACAAAGAATATCCAAATATGCCACTGGTTAATTTTGATACTGACTTTTGTTTTGCTAAAGACAGACCACTGTTCAAATTTAAAGAGATAGGGGGTGGAAGAGGTCTTTAGGGAACTGAATAAAATTGATGTTAAAAAAAGAGGAGGTCATGATAACATAGATTCAGTTTTTTATAAAATTTCAGCCACAATTCTGGCATCACGTATTGCACATTTGTACAATTTGTCTCTATTGGAGACACAAGTACCTGTTGATATGAGGACCTCCTGTGTAGTCCCCATCTACAAGGGGGTAGGTATTTGTCCTTCAGATTATCAATCAGGTTTTCACAAGGGGCATAACACTACTCATGTTATGTCTAAAATAACAGATCGAGGCCCAGATAGTCCAAGGGGTTGCACCTGATACAACAGAGTTGCACCAGTGCAACTCCACAATGCGCCCCGGTGGGATATTCAAAAGGCTGCCACAACCCTGTTTTGTGCTGCATACGGGGACTCAAAGCTGAGCTGGAAAAACAAGGAACAAAACCATGTCACCCACAGGTGGGCTGCTGTAGAGCAGGGCACAGCGCAGCATCCACCTGTGGTGGGAGGCCACCCACCCTGCAGGTGCACCATCCACAAGCACCCACATCCTCCCCAATGGTCCAGTGGTTCCCCCCTCCCTCCAGCAGTCCCAATCACAGGCAGTGGTGTAGGCAAATCCCTCACATGGTGTTTCAGCTGTGTCCCCCCCCCTCCCGTCCTGTACTACACAGGCACATATCTGTGAATGGGTTCATTCACAGATTCGTGCCTCTGTAGTACAGTATGGTGTGCAAGCCCATTCATTCACACTGTGGACCAGTTGGCTTACAGATCATAGTGTAAACTATCATTCGACAGGCGGCTGGGCAGTATGCAGATGGAGTGCATCCACCCACCGATGATGGGGGGGGCAGCTGGGTGGCAGGGTTCCTCTGTGAGTGGAGGGGTGGGGGATACCACTGGCCTACTGGGGAATATATTTATTTTGGATGCCCTCGATTGGGTGAAATGAGAGGGAGGGGGTGACCAATGGACCACAGGAGATTTATTTATTTTGGATGCCTGCGATTGGGCGAAAATGAGATGGAAGGAGATGCACATGGACCACTGGGGGATTAATACATTTTGGATGCCCGTGATTGGGTGAAATGAGAGGAAGGGGGATTCACATGGACCTCCAGGTATGGGATTGTCCTATTCTACAGCCCACGAATGGGCATTCGAGAGGGAAGGTACTAGACCACCATGGGCTTACAGAGTCAATGCAGGGAACCAGGAGCATTTCATTGTGCTGCCGTGCACAATGCATGCAAATGGGGCCATAATGACATGCAAATGGCCCCATTTGCACCTTGCATATATTATGGCCTCATTTGCATGCACTCTTCTGAATATCGTGGGTACTGCACCCAGTGCAACTGCATTTGCGCTGGCACATCCTTGGTGCTCCCTATCTGTGGCTTGCGCCTGCATGTTGTCACTGTACCATGCACATTCCGTGCCATATTCAACAGTGCTGCATCATGGCACATCACCGTTGAATATCATCTGGTCCTGGCTCCAGCACATCCCAGATGCACTGTGCCCACGATTTATGCCATTGCCAGGTGCAATCTGAATATCTGGGACTACTGTTTATCTGGACTTATCAAAACCATTTGACACAGTTTACCACATCATTTTATTGAAGACATTAAAGAAATATATGATAAAGTATGGGTCGATGTGTAAACTTCAAGTTTATGCACACCAACCCATATTTTATTTTATATAATTGCTGGGTTTCCTTTTTTTGTCTCAGCAATTATATAAAATAAAATGAAGTTGCTGTGCGGTCCGGTCTGGTCACAGCGCACGGTCCACAGTCGCATTCATCTTTTCTTCATTTATTTAGAAGTTCTTTTGTATTTTTTGTGGGCATTTAAAAAAAGAATGTTGTGATACATTTAAAAAAAAACTTACCGCTGAATCCGAGTGGCAGTTTAGTGTTTATTCTAAACACGAGTCATAAAGATTTGGACACAGCTGTGAATATTATTCAGCAAGATATTCAGAAGATACAAACTGCTTTGTTGGACCTGAGACTACTCTCAAATGTTAAAAAAAATACAGTGGATGATCTTTTCAAGAAAGCCATCAGATTTTTCTAAGTTCAAAATACATTCTATAAATGGTACTGAAATATTTCAGAAACGTACATATAGATATCTAGGAATGGTCCTAGATGCCCAGTTGACAAATAGACAGCATACTGAGTTTACCTGCAATAAATTAAAATATTTACTGGGATTTTTTTAATAAAAATAAATCCTTTTTAGTTTTTCATTAAGTAAACTACTTGTTAATTCTCTGTTTCTTTCGGTTATAGATTATAGAGTATATTTATAAAAACACCATCAAATCCAGATTGGGCACTCTTGATCCACTTTATCATTTGGCATTAAGATTTATAACTGGTCTTTCTTGGACAACTCATCATTGTGTTTTATACTCCGCTGTTGGTGGGAATCTTTACAAGACAGAAGGTTACAGTACTGATACTTATTTACATATAATTTTGTGATTGGCAAATTACCTAAATTTCGTTTAAATTTAGTAGAAGCTAAACAAAAAAGTAAGTACAGTTTCAGATCTGTTGCACTTTCAAATTTTATAATTCCAAGAAAACAACTGAAAGTAGGAGAACTAAAGGCACAGCTGAATAAAGCAAGGAAGGATATATCTCACATGCGGGACCTGCTTTGCTGGAAATTGGAATCCACACCCTCTTATTCTGCAACATCAGTTCCCACCCAGAAGTCTACTCCCACAGAGAAGATCTGGTCCAGCAGGGTGGAAGGTGGTACAGAAGAGAGGAAATAAACTCAGCAGGATGGATCAGCTGGCAGATCATGTGATGCTCTCAGCTCCACAGCAGCTCCTTCAGTTGGCTCCTGCCACCCGCCTCACTTATCTTCCTTAATCTGTCATCAATACCCACTAACCAGGTGCAATACTTACAGATCCCTGCAACTGCCTGTCTGCTGCATCTAAATTTTCAACTTTGGAACATCGCAATCAGCATTTTTAGCCATGATGGAGACAGACATGAAACTGGCCCTGCCCCAACATACTCCACCAGCGACTTCCGAAGAGCACGCCAAGAAGTACAAAGTACAAACCTTGCAGCCTGCTAAGCTAGTTGGACCCTCTAATTCAGCTGTTCTGTTTACAGAGGACTGATGTCTCCAGGAGCTATTTCCCTTTGAAGAAACTCTTTCTGACATTGCTGCTGAGCTGAAGTCACTCCGGTCAGATATGGGAGACCTGGACTACAGGATTGTTGACTCCGAGGTGCGTACTGCTTCCCTGGAAACCTGGCAGGACAAAGTCAACCCTGAAATCCACAAGCTAAGGCAACAACTGAACAAACTCCAACTCAAGACAGAAGACCTCGAAGGACATAATAGGAGAAACAATATACTAACTTTCGGCTTGCCAGAAACTGAGGAAGGATCTTCAACCATAACCTTCATTCAAAAACTTCTGCTTAAAGTAATGGGCCCATCTCCTCACAACCCTTTTTGCCTTATTGAAAGAGCCCATCACTCCCTCTGGCCCGACCACTGGACACTGCTCCTCCAAGACCCATCACAATTAAATTCCTGAACTACCTAGAAAAGCAGCATGTCCTGATGAAAACTAGAGAGCTACAATCCATCATGTTGGAAGGGAAGCGCCTGCATTTCATGCAGGACCTCCCACTGGAAACAAGACAAAAATGGGAAGAGGCTCATTGCAGCAGGCCTGAAGTTTAAAATGGCTTACCCAGCCCACCTGCAAGTGCACATCGATGACACCTGGCACTCCTATGACTCCCTGACTCAGGCTTCCACTGACCTGGCTGCCCTACTACCAGCCCTCTTCAAAACCCCCTGACTGATTGCCTCTGATTGGGGCGTTTCCTTGCATTGCTGCTCTTGGTTGATCTTTGCCTGATGTCATTATATCCTCACCTTGCTTGGACTACATCAAGAGATTGTGTGTCCAGCTGAGCTTACTTCTGTGATCAGTTCTTGCATCCTGCTTGTCTCCTGAGATGCCTGGATTCCCTGACTTGTGGGCCTTCCTGGTCCAGACTTTGTTCTCCGACATGGGCCTGTTTTGCTGGTTCCTTCCTCCAACCTGACTAGAACTTTCCAGGTATTAGGAAGGGCTAGGTAACTGTTTGGACTAGGTCTCCTTTTCCTGAAGTTTTGATACCAGGCGTGCCAGTCCTACTGTGTTTTGGTTCCCCTTTTGCCTGTACCATTCTGTGGAATCCATGGAGGACACTTCTCAGTGGAGAATGGCAGCTTTGAAATAATAACTAAGTTAGTTGGGGGGGATACATTTTACTGTATATGTTTTGTTTTACATTGTTGGGCCCACCGGTGTGCTCTCCTAGTAACTCTTATTATACCCCACTATACCCGACTTCTGCTGTAAATCCCCCGTGATTAGTCTCTGTAGTAGTCTGTGCTACCTTTCCCCTCTCAACTCTCTCCTGTACTCAGCTAGATGTTCCTTTCTTTCACGACCTCTTGATTTTATTTTTATTTATTACAGCCTATGTATTTGTCATTCTCTGTCTGCCAAGTCACTCCAGTGGACCCACACTCTTTCCTGCCAAGAAGCTCCTCTGTATCAGGTAGGACAAATTATGTATGCACCTGGTTTAACTTGACTGTGTTTATAATACTTTAGACTACTAATTTGGACTGTTGCTTGGGTGGATGGGTGGGATGGGTGGGTGACTGGGGATGGCTAGCCCTGTGGTTGATGAGCCTCATGTTCTGGCTAGTGGGAGGGCTGACCCTGACTATACTCCTACGCATTTTATTTCTCTCTCTATACCAGGGCCTGGAAGTTGGACTCCTTGATTGGGAAGGCAACGTCCATTTTGTAGTTAAATTTGGTCTACATGGCCTTTTCCTTCCTTCCCAGCTCTCTCTAGCTAATCTTTCTTCCAGACCCCTGTGCAGTGGATAGGGGTACTCAGGGTCTCAAGGGGTCAGTCCTTAAGGTCCCTGGTATTCATTCTGTTTGTGGGGATATTGCTATTTAAAAGGACCACTGTAAATAGTTTTGGGGAAGGGGGATGGGGATATATCTGGAGTAGGACACTTACTGTCATGTTCTCAATGGATTACTTCATGTTGGTTAATACTGGGGGGAGTTTACCAGTGATTGTACTATTGGGAGTTAGAGGGGGATAACAGTTTTAACATAGTTAAGCCTCCTAGGTCACAGGGATTACTTATTGCCTCTCTGAATCTGACGAGGTACTGTTTGGGGGTACGGGGTAGGGGTTTGGGGGGGAAGGACGGAGTGCTGTTTACTGATACTTGTTCTTTTCTATACCCAATTCTTTGTTATGATAATGGCTAGCAATCTGATTAAATTTTAGCATGGAATGTTAGGGGAATCAGAGAGCAGCTCCAAAGGTATCAAGTCCTCAAACATATTTCTTTACTTAATGCCCATGTCACGTTTCTTCAAGAGATGCACCATCTCCCCCAGGAGGTGACCAAGCTCTGCCGTCAAGGTATTGGTCAGGTGTTTGCCTCTGGTGACTCGTCCTCAAGCAAAGGTGTGGCAGTCTTAGTTAACCATAAAACTTCCCTTCAGGTGGACCATATTATCTCTGACCCATTGGGACAACATATTTTTGTTAAAGGTCTGCTTGATTGCAGAGAATTGGTTCTGGGCAGTGTTTACAGACCTGTGGGGGGTGACTCAGCCTTTTTTATGGAAATAGCTGACAAGCTCACCCTATATCTTTCTTTACCTCTGATTGTAGTCGGCGACTGGAACCTTCCCCCTACCCAAGACCTCAATAGGTCCAACAACTCCTCAAACCTCTCTCACCTGCACAACATGCTATATGGGAGTTTATGGATTTAATGGGCCTTTGTGACCCTGGCGGGTTCTCAACCCACTGTCGCACTCATACTCCTTTTATTCTATGGTACACCACACCTCCTCTAGACTCGACTACATCCTCACCAGCCTTTCGCTTCTTCACGGACTGTGTAATGCAGGTCTGTAACCTATTGTGCTCTCCGATCATGTGGTAACTTGGATTCTACTGACCCCTGAAGTTAATTTACAGAGGGACACCTCAAGGAGACTTAATACTCAGCTTCTCAAGTAGGATTATGTAGTTTCCAGGATATCCACTCTCAATCAGTCCTTTATCTCTTCTAATCAGAACACATTATTGAGAGTAGACCATGAGTGGTGTGCCTTAAAATGCTTTCTATGGGGAGAATTTATTCATCTGGCTTCCACTCGGAAGCATTGAAGGGAGTCAGAAGCTCTCTCCTTACTCAACCAGATTCATTCCCTGGAACAATCTCTCTCACCCACCTCCTCTTCAGATTCCTTACAGGCACTGCTGTCCCTTCGGGACAAATATTCCATGCTCTTGCAAGAAAAAGCCGAATACGCCATTCTGAAGACACAATCTAAATATATTGAGCAAGGAGAAAAGGCAGGTCGCCTCCTGGCTCTCTGTTTAAAGAAGCTTGAGGCTTCAAGACTCATACCTTCTATCTTGGCTATAGATGGGTCCATGAAAACACTCCCTAGAGAGATTGTATCAGTTTTTGAACACTTTTATTTTATTCTAATTTATATGGTAAGCGTCCACTCCCACCAACCATCGAAAAAAATCTCCTCTTATTTTGAGTCTGCTCCACTACCCTACCATTTGGATCATCATTATACATTCCTCTCCTTTTCCATATCTCTGGCAGAAATGGATGCTGCCATTAACAGTTTAACCATTGATAAAGCTCCTGGCCCAGATGGCGTTCCTTCAAACTTTTATAAACTCTTTTTGAAAGACCTCTCCCCTCTTCTGCTCCATCTTTATCAATTTATGTTCTCGGCTGAAACATTAGATTCCTCACTCTTAGAAGCCACTATTGTTCTCTTGCTCAAGCCAGATAACCCCCTTCCCAGCCTGCAAGCTACTGGCCTCTTTCCCTACTAAACTGTGACAATAAAATTTTAACTAAAATTTTGGCGGTGAGAATTAGGAAGGTCTGGACGTGTTTACTTAGTCCTGAGCAAGTTGGTTTTGTTCCGGGGGGATCTTCTGCTGACCATCTTCGCAAGATAAACCACTTCTTCCAAGTAGCCAGTGCTTCTCATCTCCCTATGGCCCTGATCTCTCTCAACGCCGAAAAGGCTTTCAATAGAATCGACTGGTCCTTTCTATGTTTAACTTTACAACAGATGGGCTTCCTTCCCTCATTCTTGCAGTGGTTTCAAATGATCTACTCCTCCCCATCAGCTAGCATTTACTGTAATGGCATTTTTTCCTCTTCGTTCCTCCTCCATACTGGCACCCATCAGGGCTGCCCTCTTTCCCCCTTCCTTTTTAACTTATACCCGGAACCACTTGTCAGATGCCTTAAATTGTCTCATAACATACAAGGCATTCCAGTTGGTAATTTGACATCATCCCTCTCCGTTTATGTGGATGACATCCTACTGCATCTTTTTAACCCTGTTTCTTCTCTTACGAAAGCCCTGAAAGTGATTGATCAGTTCAGTCGTTACTCTAACTATAAACTGAATCTTAGCAAAACCAATATATACCCACTTAACCACTTTATCCGTAGTCAGGAACTTAATTCCTTTGGTATGAAATGGTCCCCCCATTCCATCAAGTACTTTGGAATATTTCTTACTACCAATCTCTCTTTAATGCAGAAGTTGAATTTAGAGGATCTCCTGGTTGTCATATATCACAATTTAGCATGATGGAAGGGTCTTCCAATCACCTTATGGGGTAGAATTTAATGTAGTTAAGATGAATATCCTCCTTAGACTTTTCTATCCCCAAAATATGCTCAATATCTGGCTTCCTTTATCCTTTTTTAAGTGTATTTACTCATTTATCACCTCCTTTATTTGGTTAGTATATTCCCCCAGGTGGTCATATCTCAAACTGGGTCTCCCTAAGGAATCAGAGGGACCTAGGCTACCCAATTTCTTATTCTATTACTGGGCCAGCCACCTTTATAAATGTGGTAAGTGGTGCTCTACTTCCCATGCCCTACCCGAGGATGCCTATACTCCTATCTGGTTACAGATAGAATCCCACCTGATTTCAACTCACAATCTCTCTCCAGCTGCTATGCCTTTTTCTCCTTGGAAATCCCTTCCGCCTTCACTAGACTTTTCTCCAGTCAGTGTTTCCATCAAAGTTTTCTTGCAAATCTGCACCTTCCTGAGGACATCCACTGTTAAAGAGTTCTCACCACCTATCCTGTTTAATTTAAACATTAAGATTGGGGGCGTCCATTGACTACTGGTTGGCTTCCTATACCTCAGGAACTCAGAGTGTCAGAACTCTACTCCCAGTCCTCTCTTCTTACCTCACCAGAATTATTGGCGAAATTCATCTATGTCCAATAAGCATCTTCAAAATTTATCAGTTACTCTATCTAATAATGAATCAATTTGGACCTTCCTTAGTACCTTTTGCACTCAGCGACCTCCTTAATCAGATCCAAGATCTTGCATTCAAACCCCATGGTATCTCTGGCTTATATTTGTTTTTGCTTACCACCTCTCATTCCCCTTCCCCAGCTGGTTCCAAGGCATGGGAAAGCTTGATGCCTGACTTCACCTTCAATTGACCACATCTTTGGAAAGACCTTTACACCTATTTAACCAGGACTGGTTAAGACTCACTGAATATCATATTTTAAATGATATGTACTATACTCTGGTCAAACTAGCTAAGATGGGTAGCCTCCCCTTTCCTAACTGCACCAGATGCGGCAAAGTGGATGGAGAGTGCTTTGGCTTCTCAGAAGGAACTAGAAGGGGGACAGGATCAGATCTACAGTACAGTAGCTTCTTCTTGTTGTTTTTACATTGTTTCTTGTGGATTCTACTTGGTAGAAGGTTATTTCTTTCCTTTCTTACTACTAAGGGGCTAGCAGGGTATTATTTGGGGCTGTTGGAATTTTGAAACCTGTTTTGGTAGCCATAAGTGGGCTCATTTGTTTGATGATTCACTGTGTGGCAGGCTGCATTTGTGGAGGCCTATTTCTTCTATTTTAAAATATAATTGGTGTGATTTAAATGGACCTGTTACTTTGAATTGGAGACCTATATCTTCTAATTCCAAGCCTATTTTGATGTGTTGTTGGTGAAGCTGTTTGAATTGGAGTCCTGTTTCTTTGGGTAGCAAACCTATTTGGGGGGCTTTGAGTAGAATTGTGATTCATTGTTGCTGGCTTCACTAGCTGCAAAGTTTTAGGCAGAGTGGGGAAGGGTGCTAATGGTCTGACCAGAGGCCTCAGCTACCTGATTGTTTCTGGAAGACTTGGGCTGGTCCAAGCCCCCCAAACCCCTCACCCCACCCACCCCTGGTCCATGATTTCCTTTATACCAGGGGTTCTGACATCACTTCCTCAAACGGGCAACGGATGTGAACCGGTCATAGCAGAAGCAGACATCCAGGAAAGGAACAGCAGCAAGTGAAGAGGTGACTGCTATCTCAGTGGAAGGGAAGTAAATGCAAATCTAGGAGCTTTCATTATTCCTTCTTCACATTGATATTGCATTGGGGAAAGGAGGAGTATGAGTTTGAAGAAGGTTGTGCAATGGCTACTTAAAGTCTCTTTTGAGTGTGGATAGGAAGGATAGGAATATAAAAGCAGTTGCTCAATATATCTAAACATGTACAACAAAGGAGGTAAGGGAAATAAAGAAAAGAATGTTTTGCACTGATAGAGGGGGAGAGGGAGACTTGGGGAGTGTTTGTATCCTGCATCTGGAAGGGTGGGGGTCAACAGGCAACAACAGCAATGGGTAGGGTGGTAGGCTGCAACAACTGTGGTGCACCAATATTTCTAAAAATTGCCTGGAGTGTGGGAGGATGTTTAGTGTGCAACCAAGTAGAAAAACTTAGAAAGGAGATTGAAGGTCTGCAGGAGGAACTAAGACAGGCAAGGCATATTGGGGGTGGGTTTAGCCCAATACTAGAGGGAGGAAGAAGGGGAGATGAGGGAGGGCGATTTAAGCCAACAGTGGTGAGGAGAGGGTCAGAAGAAGGGAAGCAGAGACAAAGGGGCCCAGGCCAGGAAGAACGATTGCAGAGGGAAACCAGGTCAGGAGACAAAAGACAAATGGAAGGAGGAGATAGGGACTTGTGAGGGGAGGTGAAGAAGTGGCAAAAGTCATGGAGTGGAAAGGAGAGAACAGGTTACTATGAAGAGAGAGGGAGAGGGAGAGGGCATTTGTGAAGGGTCTTCAGAAAATAGTTTTGCACTGCTAGAGAGGAAGAAGGTGGAGGAGGGAAATGATGAAATTAGAGGAGTAATTGATAAATGCCTGGACCAAACTGGAGCAGGGGGAAATTCTGCTCAGAGAATTGCAACAGGGGTAAAAGGGGGAAATAATGTGCAGGAGGAAGAAGAGGAGCTGGAAATGAGAGAGAGAGAGATGAATGGAAGCAAACAGGGGGTAAGAGGGGTGGAATCTTAGTGCTGGGGGACTCACTACTAAGAGGAGTCAGGTGGGGTAGCAAGGGGGAGAGGCATAGTTGCATATGGGTGGAGGCCATGCCAGGAATGACAGCGGAAAGGGTGGGACAATCTGTTCTGAAATATGCTAGAAGGGGTAGGGACAAGCCTCATTTAATTATACATCTTGGGACAAATGATCTGGCTGACAAGACAGTAGATATAGTCCAGAGGAGGTTTGAGGAACTAGCACAATTATGTGAGGGGCAGGAAGATCAGTAACTTTTCAGAGATACTCTAGTGCCAAAGGCAAGCACAACAAGAAAGCTGAGAATAGAGGAATTTAATGGATGGCTAAGAACCTGGTGTTGTGCTAAAGGGTATGGGCTGTTGGGGGTGGGAGGGACCTGGGAGGACAGTAGTCTCTATGCCAATGACAGACTACACTTGAATGAGGAAGGAAAGAAAGTGTTGAAACAGAGGATGGAGGAGTACATAAAGGAAGTTGGGAATTTAAACTAGGAGTGGGAGGGCAATTGGGGAAGAGATATGCAGAGACCACAGGTTGGGAAACCATATGAGCTTACCCCCCATAACAGTGACAAAGGACAAATGGCAAGTACTATTGGTGATGCTAGGAAAGGGGGTCAGGATGGGAGGGGGAAAGGGTGGAAGGTGGTTACCCTTAATGCTAGGAGCCTTGGGAGGAAAACTGCAGAGTTACAGGTTCTCATGGCAGAGGGAGAGGTGGACATTTCAGCCATCACAGAAACATGGGCCACCCAATACAATGACTGGGACCTGTCTGTACCAGGGTACAGGTTATTTCATAGGGGCAGGGTGATTGGGAAAGGAGGGGGGGGTGGCACTATATGTGAAGAAAGGACAGAAGTGTGTAAGAGAGGAAGGGGAGGAGGGTAGTATGGAGTCACTTTGGATGCAAATCCAGGATTCCAAGAATAGAATTCTTAGAATGGGAGTGGTGTACAGGCCACCATCTCAGACGGAGGAGTCAGACAGGGAACTAGTGGGACAGATCAGTAGGACCTGCGAGAAGGGTAGTGTGGTGATTATGGGGGACTTCAACATGCCAGGAGTGGACTGGAGTACTCCAACAACCAGGAACAGAAGGGAGCAGGTACTGCTGGATGCCTTCCAGGACAGCTTCCTGCTGCAAATGGTCAGTGAACCAACCAGGTTAGGGAATACCCTTGACCTTGTGCTGGCAAATGGGGACTTTGTGAGAGAACTTACAGTGGAGGAACCGCTGTCAGGGAGTGACTACCACTCAGTATGGCTCACCTTGGATATGGGCAATGAAGGAGTGGAATCTGGCACAAGAGTGCTGGACTTCAGGAGGGCCAACTTTGGGAGGATGGGGGAAGTAGTAAAAGGGTACCTGGCCAGAATTCAGTCTAGTATGGACACTAACCAGAGGTGGGAGCTCATAAAGCTGGGGATAGTGGAGGCAACCAAAACCTGCTGCAAAGCTCATAGCAAGAAGGCTAGGGCTAAGAAACCAAGCTGGTTGAGCAAGGAGGTCATGGAAAGGTAAGAAGAAAAGAGCTGCTTTAGGAAGTACAAGAAACAGGAGGGGAGGATGGGAGGAGTAATGACAGAATCGAAGGAGGTGACAAGGGCAGTGAGGGGAGCCAAAGCATCTACGAACTCAGGCTGGCACAAGGCATTAAGAAGGGGAGGAGGACTTCTTAGTACATCAGGAGAAAAGGAGCTGTAAGGATCACATAGTAAGGATTAGGAAGGAGGGGTTGGGTGGAAGCAGAGTGCGATAAGGCAGAGCATTAAATGAGTACTTCTGCTCAGTATTTACTAAAGAGAGGAGGGGTGACACCCAAGGTGGGAGAAATGGCAGAAACAGGGGGGAAGGGGTGACAGATGGGAAATCATGGAGGGCAGAGTTCGAGAGGGTTTGAAGGCACTGAGGTGGACAGGCGCCAGGCCCAGATGGCATCCACCTCAGGGTACTGAAGGAGCTGGCAGAGTTCCTTGCAGGACCTTTGGCAGACCTATTGAATGCCTCACTACATTCGGGTGTGTACCTCAGGACAGGAGGATGGGTTCATGTGGTGCCCCTCCACAAGAGTGGCCCCAAGGATGAACCAGGAAACTGCAGACCAGTGAGCCTCACATTCATCGTGGGATAAGCTAATGAGATATCCTGAAGGAGAGGCTGGTGGCCTCCCAGAGGCCAAAGGACACATACAGGACAGCAGACAGCATGGCTTCATGTGGCAGATCCTGCAAAACCAACCTGGTGGAGTTCTATGACTGAGTAACTAGGCAACTGGACAGGGCCATGCAGTGGATGTCCTGTATCTGGACTTCAGTAAGGCATTTTGACTCTCGCCGCATGGAAGGCTGGGAAGGTGGTAGTAGGCACAGGGGCAGGGCAAAGCTGGTGAGATGGGTAGGAAACTGGTTTCAGGGAAGGCAACAGAGGGTGGTGGTGGGTGGGAGCTCCCACACCCAAGGACAGTGACGGGCGGCACCCAGGGGCTCGTGTTGGGACCAGTGTTGTTTGGGGATATTCATTGCAGACATATCATGGGACATCAAGAGCAAGATCAGTCTGTTTGCTGATGATACCAACGAGAGCTGTGATGGATGACCTAGGGGATGGCAGGGGTTGCGGGATGATCTGGCAAAGCTTGAAACCTGGTCAGACACCTGGCATCTGGGGTTTAATGCCAAAAGTGCAAGGTGCTGCATTTTGGGATGAAGAACCCAAGGAGGAGTTACCAGCTGGGGGGAGTGCAGCTAGCCCAGACAGAGGAGGAGAAGGATCTGGGTGTGCTCATTACAGGGTCAATGAACAACTCGGCACAATGTAGGATGGCAGCTGCAAAGACCAACAAAATGCTGGGTTGTATTGCAAGGGGTATATCCTCGAGGAGGGAGGAGGTGATTCTGCCACTGTATAGGTCATTAGTTAGACCACACCTGGAGTACTGCGTGCAGTACTGGTGCCCGTATCTGAAGAGGGACATTAAGTTACTGAAGGGGGTGCAGTGCAGGGTGACAAAGATGATTGAGGGGCTGGGGAACTTATCATACGAGAGGAGGCTGAAGGAGCTGAACATGTACTCACTGGAGGAGAGGAGGGACAGGGGTGACATGATTGAAACCTTTAAATACATGAAAGGAATAAACAAGATGGGTACAGAGGGGCTGTTCAAAGAAAGAGGAGGAGGGCCACCAGGGGCCATGATATGAGACTGGAGGGAGGAAGGTTCAGGAGGGAGATGAGAAGACACTTTTTACAGAGAGGGTGGTAGCTGGGTGGAATGCGTTACCTGCAGAAGTGGTATCCAGTAGAACAGTGGACTGCTTCAAAAGGGATGGGACAGGACAAGAGGAGGGTTAATGAAGGGAAGGTGGAAGGGAGGGGCAGCTGCAGAATAAGGGGTGTTAGCTGCACATTTGAGCAGACTTGATAGACCTCTAGGCCTTTATCTGCTGGCAAATTTCATATGTTTGTATGTTCGTAACTCTGTTGCATGTTTTTTGGTCTTTTAACAAGGTCTTTCCCTTATGGGAATGCATTCAGGAACAAATTGACCCCCTACTAGGGCGAGAAGGTCTCTTTTCCCCTGAAGTATGCATCATTGGTGATTATTCCTAGATACTGGTCAAGGAGAACAGATACCATATGGCTTTCATCTCCTTGGCTGTTAAAAAACTGGTTCTCAGACATTGGTTGGACCAGTCATCTATCTCATGCTGCAAATGGTTACATGAGCTCTTCTTTTCTCTCTGGACTGAACGTCTGATTGCCAGTTTCCAACATCGTCTACCCCTTTTCAACAAGAAATGGATCAAACTTTTTGCCCTTTACCAGAACTAACTCTTTGTGGACTTTCTCTGGTTTCTCATCTCAGATTGCTGAAACACAAGTTTCCCTATTATTGTTTAACTCTTTGGAATGTATAGTTGCTGAGAGAACATACACACTCCGTAGGGACTGGGGGTCGGGGGGAAGGGATGGAGGGGAGATTGGGTTTCCTTGTTCAGTGTTCTGTATTAATGTTTTGTTAATGGATGTTATATTCTTTAAAACAATAAAGATGATTCAATTTAAAAAAAAGAAGTATGTATCAGCTAAACCCTCTTGATGCCATGACCATCCCAGCTGCAAACCATTTTTCATCACTGATGGAGGAAACAGATCTCAGCCAAGTGGAAGAGGGCAACAAACCAATCAATGGGCAAAGACTGCAACCAGATAAGGAGAACAGTAGAGGCAACATAAAGGACAAGAAGGAAAAAAGTAGGAAAGTAATCATTGTGGGGACTCCATGATCAAGGGGGTGGAGACCCAGCTGAGCGACTACAGACATACAAGAATGCTAGTTAGATGCCTCCTGGGGGCTTCAGCAAAATGTGATACTGATTGCATAGAAAGAATAGTGGAGAAAGAAGGGGAGGACCTGAAGATCCTGGTACTCCTGGGGACAAATGACCTGGCAGGGCAGTCAGTAGAGGAAGCCAAATTAAATCTAGTTACAGTAAACTAGGAGAGTGATTGGCCACTCAGGTGACCTCCCAGACTTTCTCTGAGGTCCTTCCTGTGTGGGGCAAGGGCAGTAGCACAGAGAAGATCAGGAGTAAAGAAATCAAAGAGTTCAACGAGTGGTTACAGAGCTGGTGTCAAGAAAGAGGCACTTTGGTGGTGCATGGGGAAACTTCTGGGAGAGGAGGTTCTTCAGGTACGATGGACTGCACCTAATGAGGGAATGAGTAAGAGCACTGGGCCAAACATTTGACATGTGCATAGGGCATTTAAGCTAGGAGAGGGGGAGATGGAGGCAAAGGACCCTATGAAAGACAGCCTAGAAGATAGGAACTTAGCTGTAACTCCCCCAAAACAGGAATTAATCACAGAATGCAAAAAAGTGACTAACAGGAACATGAAGGGAAGTAAACAAACACAAATCAAAGTGGGACTCAATAGTATGCCTACTGGAAAGAATCTGGAGATAAAACACAAGGTCAAGTGAGGGAAAATTAAAAAGAGGGCTGACAGACTGTGGAAAGCCATGTGCTTGAATGGTCACAGCCTGGTGAATAAAATCTCAGACCTAATGGCTTTGATGTCAGAGGCTGACCTGGACATTGTTGCTGTGACTGAGATATGGTACACAGGGAAGCTATGCTGGGGTGCACTCTGTTCTGAAAAGATAGGGCAGAAAAAAGTGGGGAGGAGTGGCTATTTACATTATGGAGGAAATAAAAGCTGCAGAAGTACAGGACATAAGACAGGTAGGGGAGGCACTGTGGGTCATGTTAGAAACAAGGAATGGTACTGCCATTCAAATAGGTGTGATCTACAGACATGTGGCACAAGGGGAGGAGTTGGACAATATGCTAGTGGAAATAATCCACAAAATGCTAGCAAAAGGGGAGATATTGGTGATGGGAGACTTCAATTTTCCAGATGTCAATTAGCGCACCCATACTGCAGCCACAGCAAGGAGCAGAAACATCCTGGAAGCTCTTCAGAGGGCGGAACCCAGTGAGTGGTAGTGGTAGAACACACCGGTGAGGGGGTAATATTAGACCTGGTGCTTGCCAATGAAGAAAGGATGATATATGTAGAAGTGGGGAGTCACCTGGGGTCCAGCAATCACAGTATGATATGGTTTAACATGATGATAGTAAAGGAATCCCTCCACACAAAGGCAAGGGTCATGGATTTCAAAAGGGTCAATTTTGCAAAAATTGAGGTATGTCTGAAGAAAGCCCAAGGGGTAGAGTGGGAAAAGGGGATGTAAAGGAACAATGAGCACATCTTAAGGTAGCCATAATAGAAGCTATGAGACTTTGTGTTAGGCAAATAAGTAAAACAAACAGGAAGAAAAAGCCACTATGGTTCTCACAGGAGATGGCAGGGAGGGGGAGGGGGAAAAAGGCAGCATTCGGAAAATACAAAGAAACACAGAGGGAGGAACATAGAAGAATGTATCTGGAAAAGCTAAAGGAGGCAGGGAAAGCAGTCAGAAAGGCCAAGTCACAGAGAGAGGAAAGAATAGCCAAGGCAATTAAACAAGCATTTGTCAATGCCAAAGTTTGTTGTTGGAACTGCTGTTGGTATGCACTGATTGGCAGGACTATAGTTCCCAGCAGAAAGAACAAGTTATGCCACCAAGTTCAAATTCCCGTTGAAATACTCTGAAGTGCATACCTGTTTCCTCAATTTGTGATGTGGCTTTGAAGAGTGAAGATGTGTCTGTGGTTCAGAGAAGATGAGGGCACTGGAGCTCCACCATGGGTTGGTGAGGGGACGTCATGGTTAGAAACCTTAACGCTCCGGGCATTTGTTGGCATTTGCACTACACATTTTCAACATGGCCTTTTGTGACCCCCACCTCATGAAAGTTTCTGGGACCTCTGCTCATGAACAGTGGTACTGTGATTTTGTTATTCTGTCCCGAAAATTGTTTTCTCACAGTGGCCGTGCCATTCTGCACCAGATGTGTGAAAACACAGTTTGGGCAGGATGTGAAAAATTACAGCTGTATCATTCATAGGGAGGTGTGGAGAGATGGCAGCGTTGAAAATCTGGAGTGAAACTATTAAAAATGTTCGAACGTACCAGCATACATGGAAACATAGACACAGTCCCACACAAAAGATTAAGTCAAATTAACCAGCCTGGGAGTGGATCCCAGGGTGGTAGCCTGGGTAAAACATTGGCTGGACAACAGGACACAGAAGGTAATTGTAAATGGAGTCCTCTTTGAAGAAAGAGGGGTTACTAGTGGGGTACCGCAGTGTTCAGTACTGGGTCCAGTCCTTTTTAATGTCATTATAAGTGACATTGCAGAGGGACTAGAAGGAAAAGTATGCCTCTTTGTAGATGACACAAAGATCTGCAACAGAACTGATACACAATGAGGCATGAAAAGGATGAGAAGGGAATTGGCAAGGTTGGAAGAATGGTCGGAAGTATGGCAGCTAGGATTCAATGCAAAGAAGTGCAAAATAATGCACCTGGGAAACAAAAACCCAGGAGAAGAGTGCACAATGAGGGGGAGGTAGTAACAATAACAAAAAAGGAAAGGGACCTGGGGTTAATCATATCAGATGACCTTAAGGTTAGCAAGCAATGTGAGAAGGCAGTAGGGAGGGCTGGGGGTATACTGGGATGCATAGGGAGAGGCATCACCAGCAGAAAACAGGAAGTTGTTATCCTTCTGTATAGATAGTTGGTGAGACCCCATCTGGAGCACTGCATCCAGTTCTGGAGACCCCATCTCCGCAAGGACATAGACAGGATAGAGGCAGTCCAGAGGAGGGCAACTAAAATGGTGCAGGGTTTGGAAGAGAAGCCATACGAGGAGAGACTAAAGGAGCTTAATATGTATACCCTTGAGGAAAGGAGGGAGAGGGGGGGCATGATAGAAACTTTTAAGTACCTCAGTGGAATCAACAAAATCCAAGAGGGTAGCATCTTTCAGAAAAAGAGACGTGCAAGAACAAGGGGACACAATTTAAAGATAGAGAGGGGGCAGTTCAGGGGCAATGTGAGGAAGTATGTTTTCACAGAGAGGGTAGTGGGTGCATGGAACAGCCTTCCTGAGGAGGTTGTGGGGTCTAAAACTGTGGGAGAATTCAAGAATGCATGGGACAAACATAAGGCAATTCTTGTGGGGGGTAGGAAGAATTAGGCTGTTGGTTAACTAGGATCCGTGGCTTATCCTGTAGGTAGGGAAATGGGCAGACTAGGTGGGCCAAGCGGTCCTTATCTGTTGTCAAAGTCTATGTTTCTATGTAACTGCACAATGCACGGTTGTAACACAGTCATTTAGTGGAATTATTTCACCAAAATTTCAACTTAGGCATTTTGTGACCTCTGCTCATGAACACTGTCACTATGATTTTCTTACTATGTCCCAAACATTGATTTACCACAGCAACTGCACCATTGTGCACCAGTTGTGCGAAAACACAGTTCAGCTACAGAATGTGAAGAATGACAGTTGTACTGTTCTTAAGGAGGTGTGCAAAATTGCCAATGTTGAAAATCTTGAGTAAAATATTACAAATTCTTGAAGTTACGAGTGTACGTGGAAACTGCACAACGCACACTTGTAACATAGTCATTTTATGGACTTTTGTCTCCAAATTTTCAACATAGGCATTTTGGGACCTCCACTCATGAACAATGTCACTGTTATTTTTGTAATCTGTCCCGGACACTGATTTCCCGCAGTGACTGCGCTATTCCGCGACGGAAGTGCGAAAACATGTTTTGGCCAGGATGTAAAAAATGACAGCTCTACTGTTCATGAGGAGGTGTAAAAAAATGCCAATGCTGAAAATCTGGAGTGAAAATATTACAAATTTGTGACATTACAAGTGTGCATGGAAACTGCACAACGCACGCTTGTAACACAGTCATTTTTTGGAATTTTTTCACCAAATTTGCAACATAGGCTTTTAAGGAGCCCACCTCATGAACAGTGACACTGTCATTTCATGTCTTGGTCCCAAAAGGTGATTCCATGCAGTGACTGCGAAATCACCTTTCCAGACCAAATAACCAGATGACAGTCACTGATTTCATGAAATGGGGTCCCAAGAACCCCATGTTGAAAATATGGTGCCAAAATTCACAAAAAAGGCAGAGATATGCACAAAAGTTTAAAAAAAAACACATTTATGCCATTATACAGCTTATCGGCATTTCTTCAGTTCACGGTTGGCTTTGAAGAGTGCAGACGTGTTCCTGCTCCACTGAAGATCGTCGTGCTGGTTCCAGAGGTAAGTATGGGTGAGAGTGGTATGGGGAGGTGGATGCAGATTGGTGGAGGGGAGTACGGCAGACTGCGAGGGACCATTTTTTATTTATAGGTTAAAAAAAAAAAAGACCCTGGGAAGGTTTTCTTTTTTAACAGAGACTTTCAGAGTGCCACCTGAGTGTTTGTTGGGAGGGCTGCAGCAGATGGGGACTGGGTACCCCATCAGCACATACTGAGTATTTGGGGAGGACTTGAGCCGAGGGGGATTGGGCACCCCCCTTGGCACACAACAAATGGGGGGGAACATTATGCCAATGGGGAGTGGGCTCCCCCATCAGAAATGAACTGGGAGGGGGCATGCCGACAGTGGGATTGGGCACCTCCATGGGTTTTTCATTTGGACTGTAAGAGGTGGATTGTGATAGCCACCACCATTTGTTTATTTGAAACTGGGAGGGGGCTTGCCAACAACCTGGGCTCAGCGCATTTACACTGAAAGCTACAGCAGTGTTAACACGCAACCAGGAATTTAATAATGCAGGAATACAAAATCAAAGGACCGAGCCCGCCACTATTGGTGTGGCTCTGTCATGAAAAGGATTAACCACCTCACCCCAACAGCTGAAAGGTCATTGCCCAGCCTGCTGACTGATTCGCCGCAATGACCTGCCCATGAGCAGGCTTCTTTAGGCACACCCTGTATAGCACCTCTTATAGCAATGAGTTTGTCAGCACTTGCGCACCACGACAAACTCAAAAAGGAGACATAACCTTTTTTAGATGAATTAGAGAGAAGAGAAAAACCAGGGGTGGGATTGTGAGGCTAAAAAGGGAAGGGAGAGGGTCAGCAGAAGGGAACAAGGAAAAAGCAGAAATCCTGAACAAATATTTTTATTCAGTATTAATGGCAGAAGGAGACAGGAAGGGACCACAGTTAGGTGTAAGAAATACCAAGGGGAGGAGTGTAGACCAGTGTGTTCACAGTAGAGGGAGTCTAAAAGGAATTAGAAAAACTGAAAATAGATAAAGCAATGGGCCTGGATGGAAAACATCCCAGAATTCTAATAGAACTAAGAAAGGAGCTAGCAGGACCACTGACAGTCTTGTTCAACAAATCATTATAAATGACTGTGGTGAGCCAGCCCAGTGGCACTGAGGGTTGAGGCATTGGATGCCACACCTCGTGCCATGCCGGTGACCCATGTTCGGGAATAAGCATGGGTCACTGGGGATCGGCAAAGGAGGAGAAGGATTGAGCATCCGAGGGACTGCTCTCCTTATCCGGGAAGGGGGGGGAGGCAGTGGTTAGTTCTCATCTGGCCCCGAGCAATGGCTGGGGGGCACTGCAGTGATGCTGTAGATAAAGGGGTGGAGTTGGGGCTGATGCCTGGAGGAAGAGCATGTGGATGTGTCCACTGTCCCTCTGCTTGCATCATTGCATGCCTCGCTCCAGGACCGTAAAGTGGAAAAAGGTGGCTCCAGTTGGGCAGCATGATCTTCCAACCTCCGTGGCCCAACCCAAATGGCACCTCCTCATCTGGATCCTGTGTCGGTGAGTTTGAACCGCAGGGAGAGCTCCTCACCACCCTGCCATGGGAGGTACTCCATGGTAGATTAGATGAGGGGGCCTAATGTCGAGTGTCAGGGTCAGGAGGTCAGTCGGGATGTCACAGCTGACTGGAGCCACAGGGAAAGAAAATATAGAGTAAAAAAAAAAAAAGAAATGAGTGTGGTTCCAGCAGACTGGAAGAGGGCAAATGTTGTCCCTCTCTATTAAAGCAGGCTGGTAACTATAGGCCAGTCAGCCTAACCTCAGTTGTAGGAAAATTGATGGCATCATTACTCAGGGAAAGGATTGTGACATACCTTGAATTCAGCGGACAGTAGGATCCAAGACAGCATGGTCTCATGGCAGACAGGTCTTGCCAAACAAACTTGATAGATTTCTTTGACTGGGTGACAAGGAAGATTGATCAGGGAGTAGTTGTAGATGTGACCTACCTGGATTTTAGCAAGGCGTTTGATACCGTCCCTCATAAAAGGCTAATAAACAAATTGAGCAGCTTTGGAGTCAGATCTAGGGTGGTTAACTGGGTTAGAAATTGGCTGAGCGGTAGGACACAAGGGGTGGTGGTGAATGGAGTTCAGTCTGTAGAAAGGGAGGTGACCAGTGGGGTGCCTCAGGGATCAGTGCTAGGCCCAGTCCTCTATAATGTCTTCATGAATGATATTGCAGAGGGGCTGGAGGAGGAAGGTGTTCCACTCTGCAAATGACACAAAGATCTGCAATAGGGTAGACACACGGGTGTGTGTGTGTGTGTGTAAAGAATGAGATGGGACCTGGGCAATCTGGAAGATTAGTCAAATGTATGGCAGTTGAGATTCAACGCAAAGAAGTGCAAAATTATGCACTTATATCATGGAAACCCTAGAAAGGAGTACTCAATGGGGGGGGGGAGTACTGTCAGCCACCAAACAGGAGAAGGATCTAGGAATAATTATATCTGAGGACCTAAAGGTGGCCAGACAGTGTGGGAAGGAGCTTAGAATAGCCAGTGAGCTGTCTATCAGTGAGCATGTACTTTATACAGTACGTGCTCTTTGACAGCTCAGTTGGTGGCTGGCCATGGTGGAGAGTGAAAAGCTGTGCCAGTCGCCAGCTTGGGGTTGGGGCGGAAGTGAGCAGGGTGGTGGGGCACTGCCTGCCATGGGGGGGTTGGGGGTCCACTAGATCACCAGGGAAAGATATATAAATATTAATGGGGGTGATTGGAAACAGGAAGGGGGTCCGCTAGACCACCAGGTAAATATATATAAATATGTATGGGGGAGATTGGGGATGGAGATCCGCTAGACCACCAGGGACAGATGTATGGCTAATTTAATGGGGGACACTGGGGATCAGGACAGTCCACTAAGCCACCAGGGAGTTCTGTTCTGTGGACATACAGGAGACATCAGAGATCAGGGAGACCACTAGACACAGTGACTTTCCATGAGTGCAACTGCCACCCAACCATCCCACACCTTGCAGCACACCTCACAGATGTGCTATCTGTTTGGCTCATGGCCACAGTTGCTGCAAGCTGTGGGACTTTGCCACCAGGACCCTACCGACAGTGAATCGCAAGCTGGGTCCCTGGCACACCAGCAATCGGTGCAAGCTGCCGTTGGTACAGCTTGCACCAACCTTTGAGATTTGAGCCCATAGTTTACAGAGACCAGCATTACAGAAGAACATATATTTGACCAAACATCTCTAGACGAGACACAATAAATTTATAAATTTCTGATAAATGCAATACGAGGAATCTAATAGCTTGGTGACAAGAGTTATGCAGATGACAAAAGTTATGCAGTTTTCGACACAGATGCAGATTTCGATAACCTCTTTGACGTAGCAGTTTTCTAAACAAAACACTGTCTATTAATTTAGAAAAAATAAAATACAGGGTATAAAACTCAAGAAGCCTAATAGTTTGATGACAAACATTTACACAGGTATTAGACAGAGATACAGGTTTCAGTAAACACTTTCATTATAGCTTTTTTGAAATTGCTAATTTATTTATATCTTTAACTATTGAGGGCCATTCATTCCAATTTTCATGCAAGTAATAATTAAATTGCATTTTGGTATAAATGTCAACACAGAGACCCTTATTCCTTGATTTTTTAAATGGGTTAAGATGATGATCATGACTTAAACAACAGAGGCTTGATTCACAAAACTCCAGGTGCAGGGCAAGGGGCTTGCACCACAAGGAATGGTGCAAAGTGCCCCTTGCACCAAAAGATGCGCTAGATCGATTCTCAAATGCAGCCTGTGTTGTCTGCAGGCTGCCTGCACCAAATGGGGCTTGTGCTCCTGTGAGCCACAAAATGGGTTGCAGCAAGGCAGAAGGGCTTGCAACAGATACAGGCTGCCAAAGCTCCTTAATCCTCAATTTAATGGGTAGACTAGGTAGGCCATAGGCCCTTATCTGCTGTCAACATCTATGTATCTATGTATCATTGGGATTCTCAAAACTCACCCAGAGGGCACATTTCTAAGTACTGTTAAGGGTACTTAGAAATAGAAATTCACCCTCTGGGTGAGTTGATCACTTTGCAGCAATATGCTGTGGTCCCTCGCCCCAGCCCCGATACCCCATAAAGTTTAATTTATCATCCATGGTACTCTAGCGTCACCCCCCCAGCCTGATACCCCATAATATTTAATTTGTCATCCCTGGCACTCTAGTGCCCCCCCGGCCCTGATCTCCCATTATGGAATTTAATAATATTTTATTTATTTATTTATTTATTGAGGTCCAGGATTAAACACCTTTGAGCTGGGAGCTCATTTACAAAGGTTCCACATCAGTGGGAGGGAAGACAATAATTACAAAGGTTATACAAACAAGTGTGTAAAAATATAACAACAGTTACAAAGATTATACAAACCAGAGTGTAAAACCATGACAATAATGGGTACAATACTATAGGTTTGACTACACAGTAAGCAATTAATGCGGGCAAACTTGAGCTTAGTTGGCAAACAAATAGTTGGAGATAGGCAGATAGGAGTTAGAGAGGGGCTAAAGGAGAAAGTGGGTAGGGGATGGTGGTGAGAGTGAGGTGAGGAAAAGGGGCAGCAGTCATTGACATTGTCATAGTGAGGGGTGGGAAGGAGTGAGGGGGGTGGGTAGAAAGCAGCCAGGGGTGATGCCTGTACAGGGAGCCGCTAAGTGGCAGGGCAGAGACTGTTGGCTGGGGAGACTAGGTGTTGCAGTCACAGGTGCTGGATGTGGAACGATGTTGCTGAAGCAGTCTTTTAATAGGGCCCAGAGTAGGTTGGTTGGAAATGTCTCGGCTGAGGACATTAAACCAAAGGGTGCTCTGTAGGCAAAGGAGCATTGACCCTGCATTGTTCCAGAATGAGGAACATGGAAGAAGTAGGTGCAAGAGCTTCTTGTGCATTGCGAGCTGCTCTGAAGTTGGAAGTAGGTTAGCTGTGCCAGCGGGAAGGATACCAAGAAGAGCCTTTTTGGTGAGCAGACAGGTGTGGTAGTGTATCCTCCCACTGAGTTGGAGCCAGCCCGTTTGAGCACAGAGGTCACAAGTATGGGTGAGATGTGCAGCCCCTGTGAGCAGTCTGCAGGCCTTGTTCAGGGCAACTGATATTCTGCGGAGAGCAGTGTGGCAAGCAGCGCCATAGATTACCAAGCCATAGTCTACTACAGAAAGGATGGGGCTGTTGATGTTGAGTCTAAGGGCGTCCGAAGTGAGACAGTGCTTGTGCCTGTGGAGGAGACAGATCTTGTAGTTGACAGTCCTGGAAATATTGCTGATGTGCTGGTCATAGGCTAGATAGCTGTCCAGGGTGATCTCAAGATATTTAAAGTGCTGGGTATGTTCAAGCAGAGCTCCCGAGTGGGTACTGATGTTAAGTGCATGGGACTTATGCTTGTTCTGAGAGCTGCAGAACATCATGACTTTGGTTTTATTGTTGTTCAGGATTAGTTTATGGTTGTAGAACCATTCCTCAACTATCCCAAAGCCACATTGCAGATTGCCTTCAAATTCCTCTGGGTCTGGGCAGCTTGTGAAGATTACTGCATCATCTACATAAATGAGCATCTGTTGTTGGCATTGGCATGGTAGATTGTTGAGAAAGATGCTGAAAAGGAGAAGTCCTAATATGGAGCCTTGGGGGACACCAGATCTTACAGGCAGATGGTCAGAGAAGACATTGTTGATTTTCACCCATTGAGAGCACTGTTCTAGATAGCTTTTGAACCAGAGAGTTGATTTTGCAGAGAGGTCAATGGAGGTTAATTGATTTAGGAGGGAGTGGTGGACAGTATCAAAGGCCTTTGAGAGGTCAATGAAGACTGCCCCTTCTAGGGTTCCTTGATCCAACGACTGGTGTATGAAACCAGTGAGTTCCAGTAAAGCCATAGAGGTACTATGGCCTTTACAGAGCTTTGAACTGAGTATTTTCCAAGTTATTCAACCAACTGGTCGGCCACTATGCATTCTAGTGCTTTGGAGAGCGGTGGCAGAATTGAGATGTGTCGGTAGTTTGACAGCAATGCCCTATCTCCATTCCTGTGGACTGGAGTCATGATGGTTGAGTTCCACACCTGTGGGAATTGTGAGTGACAGAGTGACAGGTTGAGGATCTTAGTTATGGGGAGGAGAACTTCTTCGACAATGAGTGCAATAAGTCTGAGGTCCAATGTGTCTGCACTTTGTTGTGATGTCCCAAGCACTTTGCGAAGGTATTTTCTGACTAGCGAAGGAGTTATCTTCTTGAAGTAAAAAGGGGAGGCAGGCTGATGGTGAGAGTCAGTAGTAGTAGTATTGCTGTGTGGTGAGTCCTCGAAGAAGTCTGGGGGGAGTATCCCGGACAGGTCCGAGAAAGCTTCATTGAAGGAGTTGGCTAAAATTCAAGGGTCTTGGGTAGGGGTACCTTGAATGTTGATCAGGTTCAGTGATGGCTTTACATCTTTCCCTAATACTTCCTTCATGTTAGTCCAGAAATTTTTCCCATTGCCCCAGGAGGCAGTAAGCAACTCCTTGTGGCTGTTGGATATAGCCAGGCGTATTTCCCTGAGAGCAGGCATTTCTGGCTTGCTTGTAAGCTAGTATAGCTGAGGGTTTACTCAACTCTCTAGCTAGGTGCCAGAGGTGGTCACAATTCTTCAGTCTGTTTATGAGATCAGATGATAACCAGGGGTTCACTGACCCCTGAGCTTTGAGTTTTTCGAGGGCTGCATGCATGTCACAGATCTTTGTGAACTGTTGTATAAAATTTTCGAAGGCAGTATTGACCTCTGTAGTGTCGTCAATTTGTGATCAGTTGATGTTGGCAAGATCATGTTTCAAGGACTCCAGATGCCCATGCTTTAGTACCCTACTATAGGTGAACCGGGGTGGTGGCTTGAAGAATTTGTTAGTCCAGCTGCAGGAGACTGGGGAGTGGTCACTAATTACATCTGGATGCACTGTCACGTTGGTGAGTCATTCGGGATTGCTAGAAAGTATCCAGTCTAGCAGGGTGCTGGTGTAAGTTTTGTAGTTAACCCTGGTGAGGGTGGAGACAAGCTGAGTGAGGTGGACTGCAGAGATATCATCCTGGTAAGGGCCTGCATCAGCGGAAAGCCAGTTGACGTTGAGGTCACCTAGTACTATGGTCTTAGAGTTAGAGAGCAAGCCATGGATGAAGTCCACAATACCCTTGAAGCCCTTTTTATGCTCTTTAGGGTGAATATAGGCAGAGACGATAGTTAGAGCTTTGTTGTGCACCTGGAGTAGGGCTTTGATTGCTAGTGCCTGTGCATTAGGTCCTAGGTCAGCCTGGGGGAGGATGTGCCCTTTGATAGAGTCTTTAATATAGATCGCACATCCACCACCTCTCTTGGTAGTCCTGTCAAGCCTGAAAATGTTGAAGACTGGAAGAGCAACAGCATTATCTGGGATCTTGGGTGAAAGCTAGGTTTCAACCACTGACAGAATGTCGGGGTTATGCTGTGAGGACCAGGCTTGTAGATGTTTCATTTGGCTTGGGAGGCTACAGATGTTTATTGAGGCTATCTTGATTGTTCCTTGAGTTGGGTAGTTAGAGGAGTGTAGTGGCTTAGCTGAGCCAGGGTATGGGTGCACATCCCCAGCCCTGAGCAATATCAATCAGTGGGCTGTTAGCCAGTACCCACATAACTTTTTGCAGAGAAGGTTTCTGTTCTGCCTGCAAGTACACTGTGTGCAGGGCATTGAGAGCCAAGAGGGTTTGGTGCATAGAATGAGGGTAGGGGGTAGATTGTAAGTCGTCAGTGTTAGCCACACTTGTGGGGGTAGCAGGAGCCAGTGAGTGGACCAGGCTCCTTTAGCAAGTGCGAAGTAGTGCCCAGTGACACAGTAAGGTTCATAGTGGATGTTGGCGCCTGGGTATTTATTTATTAATTCATTGAAATTTTGGTAACCAGATAGGCCCACTGGAACCTTGTGGTCCCTTTTTCAGGGGTGACTCGGTTTTAGTTACATGTACCTAGAGGGAGGGAAAAACCAATGCAAACGATATGTGCAGTGCAGCAAGGCTTACATAGAGTGCATGAACAAACATTACAGTACAGAAACTGATACAACCAATGCTCCAGACTTTGTTAAGTACAGACCAATTGACAGTTATAAACCTATATAAGTGTGAGAGAAAGTTCTACCATTAGACTATTGGACCCATCAGTCCATGTCCCACCGTTCTTTAGCAGAGATATCACCCTGCATTTGGTCCCTTGGCAGGACCCTAAGTGAGGTAGCAGCACTGAGGCCCCTTCTTGAGGTTTGTTTTTAGCCCTTTCTTGAAACCCTCAATGGTAGGGCTGTCTTGTATCTCTCTCGGGATCTTGTTCCAGAGTTTGAGGAGGGTGACCTTGAGTGACCGTTGACCTATGGATGATCTAGCCCTGGGGATTTCTAGTAGTGTCTGATCGGTGGATCTGAGCTCTCGTCTCATTGTCTGAGGGACGAGTGGGTCCCGCAGCCCGTGAGGGGCCCCGGGTTGCTGTAGCTTCTAGGCCATGCACAGGGAGGGATATAATCCTGCCTCCAAGGATGGCCATTCTAGGGCCTGGAGCACCTTTCAATGGTGTTCCATTCTATCTGCCCTGGTGGTGAAATGGGTAACCCTGTGGTAGAGCGTGCTCAGTCGCTGTCTTTCCGTAGCTCTCAGTGACTGGAGCAAGGTTGCTTCATAGAAAGGGGTGGGGAGAATTGTCCTGTTCCCTACCACCTTCCTAGTTTCCTTGGTTAGAAAGGGGTTAAGTCTATAGAAGGGGCCCAGTGTTTGGTTTACTACCTTTCTGAAGTGGTCGATGTGCTTCCTGAACGAGGCCTCCTGGTCAATGTACATTCCCAGGTACTGGATGCTGTCCACAACTTCTATCCCTACTCCATCCCTGTTAGAGAGTGATAGGTGGTTGGATCTCTTTTGGCTCTGTCTTTTTGGGCCAAAGAGCATGGCTTTCATCTTTTTACTATTCAGGACCAGCCTATTAATCTGACACCAGGATTCAAAGGCTGCAAGGTCCTGACTCAACTCCTGATTTAAGGACCCCGTGTCCTCTCCTGTCCTGTACATCATTGTGTCATCAGCACAGAGCATGACTTTTGCCCCTACGCAGTGCTGGGGGAGGTTGTTTGTGAACAGGGAGAATAGCAGGGGGTCTAGGATTGACCCCTGTGGGATGTCTGCGGGTACTAGGCGCACATCTGATGTAGCGACCTTACACCGGACGATTTGTGTCCTGCCACTGAGGTAGTCTGTGAACCATTGCAGTGCTGTTGTGTCCAGACCCAGCCCTCTAAGCCATTCCAGAAGTAGCTGGTGGTCAAACAGGTCAAATGCCTTGGTGAGGTCAATAAAGACCATGCCTAGCATTTTGTTCTGGTCTAAGGCTTCATACACATCAGTGGTGAAGCTTATTAGGGCTGTTTCGGTCCCGTGTTTTGTTCTAAAGCCATGCTGCTGGTGGGCCTGCAGGTTGTGCAGTTCCAGGTGGTGGCTTACCTGTTGGTAGACCACCTTCTTCAGCAGCTTGTTTAGGGTACTTAGAATGGAGATAGTCCTAAAGTCTTCCACGTCTCCGTGGGGCCCACCTTTCAGGATTGGGGTCACCAGTCCAACCTTCCACAGAGCAGGTATTTTCCCTTCTGTCAGGGACCTGTTAAAGAGCTGAGCTATAGGTCCTGCAATAGCAGGGGCTCCTATTTTCAGCAGCTTGAGTAACAGGTTGTCATGCCCTGCTGCTCTGTCTGGTTTCAGACCTCTAAGCAAATTCAGGACTTCCCCAGCCGATATCAGCTTAAGGTGTAATTTGGGGCCCTAATGTGGGGCCTCCAGGGTGCCTTTGGATGCCCTGGAGAGGGTTCCCTGGGTGTGTTTGGTGACCCGAGTCTTTGCTGGGATCGCTCTTTCTGAACCTCTGCAGGTCTAGAAAGAAATTGTTGAAGGCGTTGGCCGTGTCTATAGGGGAAGAGAGTTGTGTCCCATTTGCTTTATTGGCCCACACGTCACCTTCTTGCCCCTTGAGCATAGTGTTAATGTGCCCCCAGAACATCTTTGGGTCTGTTAAGTTCTTGGACTGCAGCACATGCAGGTAACTCTTTTTTGCATTTTTGAGTTCCCTTTTGCAGCTGTTTCCGGCTTCCCAGTATCACACCCAATCCTGTTGTAGGTTTGAGTGCTTGTATTTCCCCCATAGTTTGTCTCTGTCCTTCTGTCTCCTCTTGAGATCAGGGTTGAGCCACCTGGTGTCCTGAACTTTGACCCTGATCATCTTCCTGGGTGCGTGATTGTTGGCTACCAACATAAAATGTCTGGTGAAGCCTTCAAGGGCTCCGTCTATTGAGGTGGTATCAAGGGACTGGGCCCAGTCAACTTCTGAGAGGGCTTGAAGGAAGGAGCCTTTGCTTAGTGCTGTATAATTTCTGGTCCAGAAGGTTCTGGGGTGTTGCTTGGGGAAATTGTTCCTCTACACCAGAAGGGTAGGTGTGTGGTTTCTGAGTGAATCTGCGCACGTTCCTACCATTTTGGCCCTCTCTGGATTAGACACTAGTATCCAGTCTAATGTGGTATGGTTACCAATCCTGTGGTTGATGCATGTGGGCTCATGCATCAGCTGTGTGAGCTTTGCTCCCAGAAGGCTGTTTTTGACCTCCCAGGCTAGCTTATTCCCCCCAGTTTAGGTTGAAATCTCCAAGTATTATCTTTTCACAGCTGGGCAGGGTGGGTACAGCGTTTGTCAGCATTCTCAGGGCTGCCATGGCCTTCTTTGGGGTGTTATAGGTGCACCCTACAAGTAGTGGCTTGTGGTTCCCGACAAGAATTTTAACAAACAGTGCTTCACACTCATCTCCTTTGAGATCCATAGTACAGACCATGGTTGCATTGATTTGAGACCTGACATATATCCGGCCTCCCCCACACTTCTTCCCCTTCTCTATCATATCCCCCCCTCCCTCCTCTGTTCCAGGGTGTACATATTGAAGCCCTTTAGTCTCTCCTCATAGGACTGTTAATGCAGACCCTGCACCATTTTAGTTGCCCTCCTCTGGACTGCCTCCATTCTCTCCTTCCAGAGATATGGTCTCCAGAACTGGACACAATACTCTAGGTGGTGTCTTACCAATGATCTATATGAGGTAACACCACCCCCCACTTTCTGCTGGTGATACCCCTCCCTATTCACCCCAGCATCCCACTAGCTCTCCCAACTGCCTTGTCACAATGTCTGTCCACCTTTAGGCCATCTGATATGATTCTGGTGCATGCCCTGATGGTAGTGTGAGCTAGGATCCATTAAGATAAAAGGGTGGCTAGAGCAACAGTGTTGTGATGGCTCAAATAAATTGCACACAATTTACCAACACCAGTGCCGCTCCCTGTAGGTGGAATGGCGGGAGGACACTTAAGGTTCCCAAGGAGGTGGATGCTGTCACCTGACAAAGAAAGGCGGGTGTCATGAATGAGTTTCAGATGCTTTACAGGATTTATTGTTAAACAGGATAAGGAAGACATGGTCACAGGGAAAAAGGGGTAATCTAACACTTCTAAGCTCCTGTATGGGGAGAACTCTAAAATGGAAATTGCTGTAACAGCTAAGCTATAAGAGCTTCTTATCACTGTACAGGTTATTCTACTTGAATCACTGCAATTCCTGTAAGACGAAAACTCTAAAATGGAACTGACTATAACAGCTATGCTGTAAGAGTGTTTGCGCAAGATAAAGATCTGATGACCACTGTATGATTCACTTTACTCTACTTCTGAGGAGCACCTTGGACTAAGTGACTACCACCCCGGAGTACTCCAAACCTAGTGACTACCCCAACATGCTATAGCAAAACTCAATGACTGATATTATTAGCTGTTTGTACATGGTGGTTACTTTCTCCTGTCATCGGGGGGGTTGTTCAGTCGTTCAAAGAAGGACAAGACAAAAAGGAACTTGGGTAAATGGGAACAATCAGGCTGAGTGGCCAGCCTGACCCTGAGGACTTCCTGTAGGACTAGAGGGATACAAAGAGGTTTTCTAAACAGACCATGAGTCCATTGGCCACACCCACCTCTCTTGGGTTGCCAGAAATAAGAACAAGCACACAGATTCTCTTGGCTAAGAACCCATTGAGGGCTGCTGGAATTGAAGCACAAAGGATCTGGCCACAGTCCACTGATGGACAACCGGGGGTGAAATGACAAATGCAGTGACTACCCTGCCACAGCCCGCTGGTGGACTGCCAGGTTCAGAAGATGAAAAGCACTCTTGCCACAGTCTGCTGATGGACTGCCTGGCATGTAAGATGCAGAAGAACCCCTGCCACAGCCCGCTGGTGGACTGCCGGGGATGAAAGATGCAGAAGAACCCCTGCCACAGCCCAATGGTGGACTGCCGGGTATGGAAGATGGAGAAGAATGGAGTACTAACACAAGGTAGACACTACAACATCGAAGTCCAGCACAGTGACAGATTTCACCTGGATGCTGTGAGTCGCTGTGCTGGTACAATGCAGACACCTGCTGTGCGGCTCCCAGTGTTGCGCCTCCCCAGTACAACTCCGACTCAGAGTTAGATATTTAGGACTGGGGGTTGTGGGGGCAGAGCTCCCCACATGGGGTGTTGGGGGAGCAGCCCCCCAAATGGAAAAGCGCCTACATCCCCAACAGTACAGTGCCGTCACTTGGCATTGTGACTGTCGCTGTCGGGGATGTCAGCATGAGCGCTGTTGAAGTGCTATAGTAAAACCCAGAAGAACCCCTGCCACAACCCTCTGGAGGACAGCCAGGTACAGAAGATGTAGAAGAACCTCTGCCACAACCTGCTGGTGGACTGCCGGGTATAGAAGATGCAGAAGAACCCCTGCCACAGTCCACTGGTGGACTGCTGCGTACAAAAGATGCATTAAGCGTTGGGAGGACCCCACGGAAATTGGGAACCAGGATGAGGAAGTCTTTAGAAGTCAAGGGAATGGCAGAGTTCTGGGCACCAAGGCCAGACAAGCCAAGGACAAATGTAAAACAAATGTAAAACAATAAATAGGACATTGGTTTGGGTAACTGGAACAGAAGATCTCGATGTCACCACAACGAAGAAAGGCAAAACAAAAAAACAGATGGAAGAATCTGCACTGGGCCAGGCCATACACTGGGACTGTTACAGGAAAACAATAAATGTGATTTTTCAATGGTACGGCCATGGACATGGATCTTCAAGAGTCCTGCTGCAGACTGGAGTGCAATTGTGGAACACCCTTTCGAGGCTTGCAAAAGACTGATTCAGGATATCCACTTGCTGAATGCCCTTGGAAGGTTGCTGAAGACTGATTCAGAAATACACTCACTGAATGCCCTTGGAAGGTTGCTGATGACTGATTCAGAAATACACTTAGCACAAGATGCTGGCACAATTCAATGTAACTTCAATCCTGGAACAATTACTCAATTTGGAAGACTGGCACAATTTTAGCAGTTAAAATAAATGTCACAGTTCAAACAGTAATACTCAATATCACAGTTCCAACAGTGGTGGACAATATCATAGTCTCTGAATGTCCATACCACAGTATAAAAGGCAGATATCTGGTTAATCTACTAGGGCGCTTCCTTAGTGGAGGCCTTTTCTGACTGTGGGCTTAACTGCAGTGGGATTCCTCTAACTAAATCGGGCTCCCATGGGCTGAGTCCTTAAGTGAGTACTTGACTCTCTATACTGGAGCCCCACTAACTGGCTGAGCAGGTTGACCCCATGGGAGACAAAAGGCTGGGCCCCTTTTAATTTAGGCCTGACTGTTGGACCCTACCTGTGGGGTATACAATAGCTGGCTGGCCCCTTTAAGCTGTGGGCTCAAACTTGGCTGGTTGGGCCCCTTTAACTATGGGCCTATTGTGGCTGGGCTAAATGCTGGCTGGGCCCCTTTAACTATACAGGGCCTGGTCATTATCCCTTCAAACTAAGGGCCTTCAGTGGCTGGCTGGGCCCCTCTAAATTATAGGCCTCTTTAGACACACAGGTCCTGGACGTTGATCCTTTAAACTATTTGGGCCTTGGCAGGGTCTTTCTGCCAGTTACCTCTCTTGGTGCCCTGCCTTTGCTCCGCCCCTTATAAATATTTAAACCCCTTACTACAGGCCAGTATACCCTGGCTGCACCTTTACTCTGCCACTGGGTGGCACCACCCCAGAATGAATATTAAATTATTTAAATACCAGACCTGCCCCTCTTCTTGGCCGTTGGCTGATTTTCTTCATGCCTAGTGCCTTTAGTAAAAACGAAAAAAAAAAATGTTGTTTAATTGCTGGCGGACATCACTTTGCCTTTAGTACTGCTACCAACTCACCACCCCTGCCTGGGGTGAAGAATGTTGCTGCTGCTGCTGCTGCTGCTGAGGGAGAGTGGGAGGTAGCTGGCAGTGGGAGGGACTTCAGGCACATGCTGGATGACCAGGGACCTTGTGAGATCCTGACTGCTTCTCGGTGACCAGAGGCTCTCTCTATGATGCAGCATGACTACTGACACCTCCAGGGAACCAGCAGTAAACTTTTAAATGTAAAAATAATAAAACGGCACCAAGCCCTTTTCCTGTGGTGCAGGATGTCTCTCTTCTTCTCTGGTTGACCTGATGGCACACTGGAGACCCCCCACGAAACAAAGGACCACTAGATGGACATCGTCTTCAGGGAGAGAGCTAAGGCACCTAGACAAGCCCTATGGCTGGCTTCAACCTACTCAAGTAAGCCCACTCAATCCACCTTGGCTTTCCAGCATCCTCACTCTTGCTCCCACATAGGCAGACCTTCAACAAACTTCTCCTTTCTTCAGCATTTGGGATGCCACATCCCTGGCAAAACCAGCTGTCCTCCAACAGTCCAGCATGGGCTGGACTTCAGAAAATGCTCCTCTGGTTCGTGCTGCTTCACTAAGGGGGGGGGGGCAGAACAGAGTGCAGGTGGCAAGGGGACTGCAGAAAAGGAAAACCATTTTTTAATTTTTTTGCACACTGCTGCACCAGGGAAAAGGAGGGGTCTGAATCACTGAAAGAGGGTCCCTAACCACTACCCCTACACTGCGCTGATGCCCACTCTGACAGGGGATGCTAAGGGGCACCTTGTTTGTTTAATTAATTTCTGTGATACCCCCAACTTTGGGGCACTACATGATTACCCCAGATCTCTTTCCTGCTTCGTGGTCATCAGCACCACTCCACCCATTTTGTACTTTGCCCCTTTATTTCTGTGCTCTAAGTGCATTATTTTGCACTTTTTGCATTGAAACTCAGCTGCTATACCCATGACCACTCCTCTAGTTTTAGCAGGTCTCTGCTCATCCTTTCCTACCCCCAGAGTGTCCACTCTATTGTAAATTTTGGTGTCATCTGCAAAGAGGCAGACCTTCTCTTCCTGCTCCTCTGCAATGTCACTTATAAAGACATTAAAGAGAACCGATCCCAGCACTGATCACTGAGTCACCCCCCTCGTCACCCTCCCTTCCTTGGATGGCAATAACTTACAGTGACAGTTACTTAAAAATAAAATGACTTGATAGTAACATTACACAGGCATTACCTATGTGATGCCCAACCAGGAGTATATATTGTCATGCTTTTGAATATGCAAATTTATTTATTTATTTATTGAATTGTTTCACCAGGAAAGATACACTGAGCAACTTAATGCTCGTCTCATGGTACGTCCTGGGGGAAATAGGGGGAGGGATGTACAGAGTAAGAGTTTAGCTACATTTATAAAAGATGGAGAATACATTCATACAGTTGCAATACAGGTTCATGGCAGTTGGGTACATAATAACAGATGCTACAGTTACAGAATTGGCAGTACATAGGAGCAACATACAATAGAGTAAGTACATGGACCAAGCATAGAATGCAAGGTTGACAGCTGTATACAAACAGGCAGTTAACTAGTGATGCAGATGCTGCAGGGTGGGTATAATAGATCCTGCCACCCTTTTTCAGTGCTAGTCTATATGGGGTATCATAAGTGCAGGAGCGGCAGAGGGGGACAGGGAGGCAGGTATGCAGGGGGCGTCAGAAGTAGGTACAGGTGGGTGTAAGGTAATTGTGAAAAGCAGAGATAAGGGAATATAGGGAGGAGGAGTGGCAGATTTGTGGGGGTAGTGCATTCCACATTTTAGGCAAGTGGTAAGAGAATGCTTTTTGGCCAGAGGCAGTAGTTCTGCAGGGAACTGAGAGGGTACGAGTGTCGGTCTGGGATCTCAGGAAATAGAGGGAGTAGGTAGGGGTGCCAACAGAGGAGGAGATATATGAGGGGAGAGATCCAAGCCAGCATTTGGAGATGAGCTTAACACTATGTAGCACATGCCGGGAGTGGAGGGGAAGGAGGTTGAGAGAGTGGTAGAGATCGCAATTATGGGTGCGGGAAGGGGCATCAAGAGTAAAGCGACAGAAGGAATTGAAGAGAGAATCCAGTCTGGATAGGTGGGACTGTGGGGCAGCATCGTAGACTATGTTGCAGTAGTCAAAAATTGGCATGATCATCTTCTGTACCAGCTCACACCTGGCTGCGAGCAGGATGTAGCTGCGGTTTCTGTAAAGAGCCCCGAGCTTGGGCCTTAATTTTTTCAGAACGACATCAATGTGTACAGATAAGTCAAGGTGTCTGTCCTGCCAGATGCCGAGATACCTGAAGGAGGAGGAGTCCCCGAGAGCAGTCCAATCAAGGGTGTGAAAGGTGGGGAGGTGACTTACCCTAGCAAGTCTCTGCCTTATGCCAAAGGACATGGAGACTGTCTTCTTGGCATTTAGAAAGAGTTGATGAGAACTAAACCAGAGTTGGACTTTAGTGAAGTCAGACTGTAGCCTGGTAGTGACATCAGCAACGGTATTGCCAGTAGTATACAGTACTGTATCATCCGCATACATGTGGATGCTGGATGAAGTGCAAACCAGGGGGAGGTCATTTAAAAAGATGGAGAACAAGGTGGGGTCTAGCACTGAGCTGTGGGGGAATCCAGTGGTTATAAACAGGGGAGAAGAGATAGCATCAGCTATTTTTACTGACTGCGACCTGCCGGACAGGTAGGCACTGAACCATCCTATAGCAGAAGGGGATAGTCCAGCAGCTGTAAGGCTGTGAAGGAGGAGAAGGTAAGAGACAGTATCAAAGGCTTTGGCCAGGTCTACAAAGATGGCTGAGGTAATGTGCCTTTTTCAAAGCCTGAAGAGATGGAGTCAGTTAACCTTAGGAGCGAGGTGGTGATAGAGTAGGATTTCCTGAAGCCAGACTGGAAGGGGGTGAAAAAAGCAGAATCAGAGAGAAACAAGGAGAGTTAGTCATTCTTAAAACACTGTATAATCATCAAAAATTAGTAAAGGAAGGAAAACAAGGAAGGGGAAGGATAACATCAAGAAACAAGATAAATTGCTTAATTATATTCAGAGACAATATATCAAAAATTCAGAAACACTCTACTTACTTTGATAATAAATATAAATGCTTATCCCTATTAACAAGCTGATCACGTCACATCATGTGATGAGCTCATTCTCTACATAAGAGCAAGCAAGTGCAGTTTCATTCATAAGAAAGCAGCCAGCCGGTGGAGGCGGGCGGGCTGTGCCAGCTGCCTTGTGCTTAAATTTTTATTCTTATGTGCAGGCAGGGTTTGGGGGAGGCAGGGGTTGCTGCTGGGTACCGGGGAGATGAATGTATGAAACTTGGTGGGCAGGCGGCCAGCTGTGGAGGTGACTAGAGTTGTGCCAGTTGCCCCAAAAGAAATTGCTGACTTTTTTTTTATTGCAAAACTGGTTTGCGAGCTTAGGGGCTTGGTGGGGGAGGAGGGGGTTTTGGGTGCTATCTGAGGGTGGGGGGAAGGGTGTTATATTATTCCTTGAATACCACATGAATAGTGAGCTATTCGTTACTTGGATTCCATATAGCGAATAGCTCATTACTCATGGTATTCGGGAAATAATATTCTGTATTCGCACAGCCCTACCCACTATGGCCAGTTTGGATTTTTACAGAACTGTTGTGGCTCAGGTCTGTCAGTAGAGTTTTTAATCAATCAATCAATCTTTACTTTATACTGAAAGGTATGTGAACAAAAAAGCCCATTTACACAGAGTCAGACATAAAAAGAGAACAGAACACCAGGTCAAACAATTACATAGTAAAATACAGTATAAACAGGTCTAACATAAACAGATCTAATACAGAGATTGTGAGGGATATACAGAAGAAAGGGGACATAAATAAATAACAGTGCAAATTTATGGCATGGGATATAGTTGGAGGTACAATTCAGGAACATGAACAGTTGGGTGATATGTCAAAAAGAAGTGCAAGTCCTGTGGCATCCAGATCCTGCATGCTGATGAGCATTCCCACGGCATGATCTGCCTAGGCTCCAAACACCAGGCCAAGGACTGTGCGCCCTGACAATCCTTCAACTAGGCCACACAGATTAGACACCAGAAAATGCTCGAAGCCCACTCACTGGAGAAGTACCTAGCTTTAATGGAAAAGGAGCTGCAGAATCAGTAGGAAAAATCTTCTTCTCCAGCGCCAGAACCCAAAAAGAAGGAAAAAGTCAAGGAGAGTCAACGAGACCAGGATAGGTCTTCATTCACTTGGTAGTGACCATCAGGTACCACTGACACCAGGGGACCTCCACTTTGGTAAGTACACCTACTGCCAGGTCTCCTACCACTCCGGCAGATCAGATCATGGCCTCCTTGCCTGCTTCACTCAGAGTGCAGTCAGGGCTCTTCTTGGACGATGGAACCCCTATTGTGCTCCTTAGGCCCATATCTTCTTCAGGGTTTAATGCCAGCAGCCCGGTCAATAAGTTGCTCCCCTGCCCCACCAAGGAGTGCATGGTCACAGCCAGTAAGCTGGACTCCAACTCCACTGTTGTCTGCATAGCCCAGGCTGATAAGTTGGACAATAGCTCTTCTGACATTTGCACTGCCATGGCTGATAAGTTGCTCCCCGGTTCCTCTGGAGACCACACAGCTGAGGCTCTCTCATTGGAGTTGAATGATACCCCCGACATTGAGTTGATCAAGCTGCTGGACACGCAACAGTCTTTAGAGGGTTCCTCACTCCTATTGACCCAACCAGTCCCTTCGGGCTTACCTGAAGATCAAGAGCCAGAGGTGGGCACTAATCTAGAGGTTCCCCCTCCTTCACCAGGTCAGTCTCTTCCTGGTCACCCACTGGGCCTATTGTTAATCTCTCTGGGGACCTTCTGTTGGGACCTCCTCAACCCAAGCCCCCTTGGACAATCAAGTTCCACCATCTTGGACTCTGGCTCCCGAGACAATGGCGGGTCTTCTGTCGGGTTCTACTCACATCCTGACACCAAGTGACCCTCCCCCAGGTGACCTTTCACTAAGTCAGGGTATGTTTGGCACTCTGACCATTCCTCAAACACTGGACAGCCTTCCGTCAGGCCCACAGGTGCTGAATCTTCCAGTGCTGGACATTCCTGTGCCTGATCCAGGGCCAGCCCTTTGAATGTCCCTACGGGGCTGATGCCCGGTCCTTCTGGACCTCCTGCCAAGCCTTTGGCCCTACTTCCTGCTGGGCTTTCAGCTCTGCCTCCAGTTGGACCTATGGGTAATGTTCCAGGCTATCTGCCCCCATAATACTCTATGTACCCTTCGCCAGGGTATCCAACAACTGGTCATCAACCACATTATGTACCGGGGTACCAGACACAGGGCTATGTTTAATCAAAGATATGCTCCTTCTGGCTTTCCCTACTCCTATCAGGCTCATGGATACCCTGAATATCAGATGCCAGCCTATCTATTATACCAGCCTCCTCCTCCACCACCTCCTCCTCCTCTTCAGCCTCAGCCTTTGCCCCACAGAAGCCTCAGGCTGATATTCAGGCAGTGTTTCAGACTCTGATTCAGGAGGCTAGGACTCAACTAGCCTCAGAGTTTGACCATCGGAAACCAGTGGCGGCCTTTACTCCTGCCTCCTTTCTGACCCTTAGATCAGCCTCTCCTGTGAATTCCCACTTTTCTGGAGAAGGCTCCTCTAGACACCAGGTCAGGGATAAAACCCAGGACACTCCTCTAAAAAGGGTTCAGACCCCCAGGAGGCACTCTTTGGGTTCTGACTCTGACTCATCCTCCAGTTCTGGTACACATATACCTATAGAGCCTCAGCCTAAGGAGTCCCCAAAGTTCCCTCCAGAGGACCCTTCCTTTGAAGACCTCCTCATACCTATACAAAATGCCTATGGCTGGGCTATCCAGGCACAGGATCCAAAGCAGAAAAGGCTTGTGGAGTATCTAGACATGACTGACACAGCTCTTATGCCCATACTGCCTTGGACTGGGCCCCATGAAGACCTGAAGTCCACTATCTGGCAACAGCCTTCCTCCATTCTGGCTGTTTCAAAAAAGGTAGACAGGATGTACCACCCCCCAGATGGGTTCACACATCTTTCTGGCCATCCTAATGCAGACTCAGTTGTTATCATGGCTGTCCATGACTGGTTCTCTAAACCTAAACATTTGAGTATGTCTCCTCCTGATAAGGAATCTAAGCAGCTGGACAATTTTGGTCACAAGATCCATTTCTCCTCCACTTGCACCCTCAGGTCCCTTAATAATGTGGCTCATATGGTTTACTACCAGAAATCTTCTCTGGCCTCACTCAAGTCCAAGTTGTAAGCTATCCAGGACTAGGAGCTTAAAGCTAAGATTGCCAAGACAGTGAGAATGGAGTTGGATGTGAAACTCTGCAGAGGGAGGCAAGCAACTGGAGCTAGAAGATAAGTACTTTCTCTGTGCTGTTTCTTTTCTTTCATGATTCAGGTAGCATTTAATGAGATTGCAATGTATGCTGTGTAATTTAAACAGTGTAACTGCAAAGCAAATGCTTTTGTCTTGGCTGGGAGGAGGGGGGCTTGTAACTGAGTGAGAGGTTGGGATATTCACAGGAGGGGGAGGGGCAATCATGTGGCTCGGACCAGCCAATACCGGGGCTGGGATTCATTTATATTTCAAAGGGGACCAAGTGACCCTGAAGCTTGAGTGCCACAAAGCAGCAGTGTAGCATCATGAGTAGCATCTACAGGAAATCAGCAGGGAGGACAGCAGGTACCAGGCCACGCTGGTAGACAGGGAAGAACCTAACTGGGAGGACCACATATTTCCTGTACAGACATGGGAAGTCCAAGGCAGGAGAAGGGTTCCATGGAGTGGGGTAGGACCAGGATAAGGGAGAAGAGGATGTGTAGGGGCAGTCAAATAGGGCAGGAGATGGGAAGGGTTGTTTGTTGCCAAGGATGTGGAGCAGCCATATTCCTGGTAGTGGCTTGGAGGCAGGGGGTTGTAGGGTGTGTTGGCAGGTGGGCCAGCTGTGGCAGGAAATAGGGTGGTTGAAGGAACTGGAGGCATGGAGGAGACAGAATAGGGGGGAACACAGCCTGAAGGGGAAAATAATGAGGTATCCAAATGAGCTCAAAACAAGAAAAAATAAGGGGAAACTTGGTGGAACAGCAGGAGGGCCACACAAGCGGGTGCAGTCAAGAGAAGGAAGTGACGACCGGAGGAGGGTCAGGCACATGAGCATGACTAAGACTGGGTCAGAGCAAAGATATCAGCCTGTGGGAGGGTGGACTGGACTCATTCAAGGAAAGGAGATTAGCACTGCAAACAGATTCTCAGTGTTGACTAGCTCAGAAGACCAGGTAGCCGAGAGGAGGAAAGCTTCAGTGAAGGAGCAGGGAGAGGACACTACAGGGGAAAAGGTATACAGTAGGGAGGCAGTACACCAAGGAGACACATTGGCGAGGGGGGGCAGCAAGGTGATCATGATGCACTCTCTCCAGAGGGAGAGAAGGAGCAAGGAGACAGAAGGAAGTGGGAAGCAGCAGACAGCCCAGGAAAGGCTAAGGATACTGAGAGGAGGGGAGTCCAAGTGGGGGAGGGCTACATTTCAGGGAAGACATGGGGAAGTAATAGTAGAGGAGGTGGTAGTGTGGTGGATGGAGCAACAAGTCAGTGCAAAGGGGAGGTTCCACAGACGGAAAATAGTTTGGAGGTGGAGGTCAGTAGCCCGGTCATAGTTGCAAGGGGGAGAGGACAGGGCAAAATTTAGGGGAGGCAAAGGGGAGCCGAGACAGGGGGGATGAGAGGGCCTCACAAGTTGGGGGGTGAGGGAGTGGAGGGCAACAAGAGGGTGAGCATGAAAAGTGGGGGGGAGCCGCACATTGTGGTGCACCTGGGAATGAATCATCTGGAAGGGAGAAGGACAGAGGAGGTACAAGACAGCTTCAGGGAAGTGGGAAAACTATGCAGTAAAGAGGGAACAACAGTAGCCTTCTCAGAAGTTCTACCAGTGCCAAGGACCAGTACAGACAGGAAGAAAAGAATCAGTGACTTCAGCAAGTGGTTGAGGGTATGGTGTGGGACCAAGGGGTATGGATTGATGGGGGACTGGAGTAGCACATGGGATAACACAGATCTTGATGCAGGGGATAGTTTACACCTCAGCAGGGCAGGTTCACAGATGTTGAAGCAGAAGCTGGGAGGTTTCATAAAAGAGAGGTATCATTTAAACTAGGTGGGGGGGAGACATTGGAGCTGGAAATCACCAGGAGAGGGGATCCCATGGACCTCCCCCCACCACAGGGATAGATACGACCATAGGTGAAATAAGGGTTGGGGTGAAGGTTAAGGAAGCAGGAAGGATAGGTGCAGTGTGAAGAATGGTTCCACTAAATGCTAGGAGCCTGGGGAACAAGTTGGCAGAGTTGCAGGGATTGATGGCAGAGGGAGAGGTAGACATAGCTGCCATTAAGGATGTTTGGGCAACCAAGCACCATGACTGGGACCTAACCATCCCAGGGTATAAACTTTTCCGGAGGGATAGAGATAAAAGGAAGGCTGGGGGGGGTTGCCATTTACGTAAGGGAAGGGATCAGATGTAATAGGAAGGAAGGGGAGATGGGCAGGTCACAAGGAATCTGTCTGCAACTACACAGCCAGAAAGGGACCCGGATCTGTCTGGGAGTTGTTTATAGACCTCCGGCCCAGAAGGAGGACATTGACAGGGAACTGGGGGAGCAGATAAGGAAGCATAGTGGCAAAGGGAGCACAGTGGTGGTGGGGGACTTTAATCTACCAGGGGTGGATTGGAGCATCCCAACAACCAATTGCACCAAGAAGCAGATCCTCCTGGAAGCATTCCAGGATAGCTTCCTTACCCAGAGGATAATGGAGTCAACAAGGGAGGGGAATATACTAGACCTGATACTGGAAAATGGGGAACAGGTCAGGGATGTAAGGGTGGAGGAACATCTGGCAAGCAGTGACCACCGCACAGTGTGGTTTTCAATTAACCTGGGTAGGGAAGTAGCCACTACAAAAACTAGGGTCCTGGACTTCAAAAGGGCACACTTTGGCAGGATGGGAAACATACTGGAAAGTCATATGGCAAGCATCCGCCCAGAAATGGACATGGAACAAAGATGGGCAGTCATCAAGACAGGACTGGCTGAAACCACTAAAACTTGTGTCAAGAGCCAGAGCAAGAAAGCCAGGACCAAGAAACCTAGCTGAATGAGTAGAGAGGTAGTGGAGAAGGTAAGTGAAAAGAGGAATGCATTTTGGACCTACAAGCAATCCAACAGGGCAGAAGACAAAGAAGAATATGTGAAGAAATCCAGAGAAGTGAGCAGAGTGGTAAAGACAGAAAAAGCGGATAGGGAATGAAGGTTAGCACAGGGGATCAAAGGAGGAGAAAAGGATTTCTTCAGATATAGCACAGAGAAGAGGAAGAACAAGGATCAAATTGTTAGGATCAGGAGGGGGAGTGGGTGGGTAGAAAAGGGGGCTGAGCAGGCAGAAGTACTTAATGAATACTTCTGTACAGTCTTCACCATGGAGAGGGATGGGCCCATACCTGAGAGGAAGGGTGAGGTGGGAGAGGGTGGGGGAGAAGCAACAACAAATGAGGAAATCACTGTAGAAAGGGTGAGGGAGGGCCTTAACTCCCTGAAGGTGGGCAAGTCACCTGGCCCAGGCGGAATCCACCCTAGGGTGCTGAGAGAGTTGGCAGAGGTACTGGCATGGCCATTGGCAGACCTATTCAATACCTCTCTGAACACACGGTGAGTGCCCAGGGACTGGAGGAAAGCACATGTGGTACCTCTCCATGAGACTGGGCCAAGGACGAATCAGGGAACTACTGACCGGTGAGCCTTACTGCAGTTGTGGGAAAACTGATGGAGACAATCCTTAAGGAAAGTCTGGTGCAATTTTTTGAGGATAACAACCTCTAGGACAACAGGCAGCACAGGTTTGTCTCAGGTAGATCCTGCCAGATGAACTTGGTTGATTTTTATGACTGGGTTATGAGGGCACTGGACTGGGGACATGCGGTGGATGTCCTCTACCTGGATTTCAGCAAGGCCTTTGACTCTGTGCCACATGGAATGCTGACCAGCAAGTTGAAGAGTCTGGGAGCAGGGAAGAAACTGGTCAGATTGGTCAGATGGGTCGAGAACTGGCTACAGGGTAGCAGCAGAAGATAGTAGTGGGGGGGGTGGGGGGAGGCATCTGAACCCAGGGCAGTAACAAGTGGTGTACCACAGGGCTTGGTGCTGGGACAGGTTCTGTTTAACATTTTCATAGCCGACATTGCAGCAGGGATTAAGGGCAAGATCAGTCTCTTCGCAGATGACACAAAGATTTGTGCTGAGGTAGATGGAGGGGAAGGAGCAAAAGTACTTCCGGAGGATTTGGCAAAACTAGAGAATTGGTCTCACACTTGGCAGCTTGGTTTCAATGCCAAGAAGTGCAAAGTGATGCATTTAGTTAGCAAGAACCCAGGACACAATTATTGGCTGGAAGGTGTCCCGTGAACAATATATCCAAGGAGGAGAAGGATCTGGGAGTGCTGGTAACCAGGAAGATGAACCATTCTGCTCAGTGCAGGAAGGCAGCAGCAAAGTCAAACAGGATTCTAGGGTGCATAACAAGGGTGATTACTTCTAGGAGTTGGGAGGGTATCTTGCCCCTGTACAGGTCCCTAGTAAGACCACACCTAGAGTACTGCATACAATTCTGGTGTGCCTACTTGAAAAGGGACATCAAACTACTGGAGGGGGTACTGCGCAGGGCAACAAAAATGATCCTGGGGTTGGGGGACACACCATATGAGAAGAGACAGAGAGCTCAATATGTATACCCTGGAGGAAAGAAGGGAGAGAGGGGATATGATCAAGGCCTTCAAGTACCTGAAGGGTTTGAACAGAGTAGATATCAGGTGTATGTTCAATCTGAAGGGCGCAAGGGAAACCAGGGTACACTCTATGAAGTTGGAAGAGGGCAGGTTCAAGAGGGAATGGAGGAGGCACTATTTCACAGAAAGAGTGGTGGCAGGGTGAAATGCTGTACCAGAGGAAGTCGTATCACTGCAGAGTGTTGTGGGCTTCAAGAGGGGGTGGAACAGAGTCAAGTGGAGGGTACAAACTGGGAGGGGGTGTGAGATGAGGGGAGGGCATATGAGGGAGGGGGGGCAGTTGCAGTCTAATGGACTTGAGTGCTGCACACTCGAGCAGACTTGATAGCCCAAATGGCATGTATCTGCTTGCAATTTCATATGTTTATATGTTCGTAATGGCTAACATTCCTGTCGTCATGCCCTCTGGGCCACTTATGACACAGTAGACTCAGTTCAATCAATCAATCAAATCTTTATTTATCCTGGCGAACATCGTTGAGCACAGCTCATTTGCAAGATGGACCTGGTAAGGTCAAGGTTCAATTTACATAGATACATAAAAAATATTCAATATACACACACTCTAGGATACTACATAGAATATTCAGTATACACACAGTCTAAGGATACATTCTAATCAGACTATACATTAAATTCAGGTGTAGTGGTAATAACGGGGGAAGGGGAGCGGGAAGTGGTGTGCCTGGCTGGTGGGGGAGGAGGAAGATGGTGGGGGCCTATACCGTGGAACGGATGAACTGTGGGCCTTATAAAGAGGGCAGGAGGGCGGCACTGGGGGGTTTGTACAACAGGGGTATAGGGCTGTGATATATGCCAAGGGATTAAGGGGAGGCGGATGGAAAGGAGGGGTGCATGGAGTGTGAGGGGTGGTGACTCTTAGTAAAGGTGGATACCTTCCGTGAGTTGGCTATCTGGGGAGGGAGATGGATAAGATTAGGAATACTCTACTGTTTGTGGAAACAATTACATTTTTCTTTGATAAGCCTCGAATACAGATATTTAAAGGATGTGAATGAGATGTATCTGTTCACTTTCAACGTCTTCTGTATTGTATTCCATAAGGCAGATAAGACATAGCTGATAGCAGATCTACCATATCGAGAATTGAATTTGGGCACTTTAAGCATGATGAAGTTTAGACTTCTTAGGGCATATTTACTTGATGTGATTTGTGTGAAGCAGTCTGAGACGTAATTTGGTAGCATCTTTGATATCGCTCTATAAGTCCATAGTGTGTCATTCCTGTCTCTTCTAAATTGGAGTGAGGTCCATCCAACTGCAGCATAAAGCGAGCAGTGGTGAGTGCTGAGAGGAAGATCTGTAATAAACCTCAAGGCTCTATAGTAAAGTGTGTCCAGTTTGCTCAGATATGAGTTGGGGTAACGACCATATAGGAAATCTGCATAATCTAATACTGATAGAAATGTGGCCTGGACCAGATTCTTTTTAGAATCACTTGTGAGAAAGTGCTTTATTCTGTAATAGAGCCCAAGCCTCTGACGGAGTTTTTTTAGCAGATCTTCCAGATGATCTAAGTAGTCGAGTCTACTGTCTACCCAGACCCCCAGATATTTGAATTTTGTAACATATTCAAGATTTTCACCAAGGACAGTGGATATGTGGGGGAGATTGTTTGGGAAGGAGTGTCCGGCTTGTGTTTGGGGGGAGAAAAACATTGCCTTTGTTTTTTTTGCATTTAGCAGGAGTTTTTTTTCCAGTAGTTGGTGTTGTAATAGGTTGAAATCTGCTTGTAGCTCTATGCATGCTGCTACGGGAGAGGGGTGACTGACATACAATACTGTATCATCTGCTAACAGGTGTACAGTGGCTTTGGTGAGGTTATTGTCAATGCTATTGATACAGATGGCAAATCGGATTGGGTCGAGGATGGATCCTTGGGGTACTCCTTTTTGGAGAGATTTGAGTGGTGATAAGTCTCCTTCAGCCTTCACCTGCTGGGTCCTTCCTGTGAGATAGTTATTAAACCATCTAATGGAGGTTGAGTCGAGTCCTATGGATTTCAGGGAGGAGAGGAGCAGTTCGTGGTCGACTGTATCGAATGCCTTACTCAAGTCTAAAAATACAGCACAGACACAATTTTTTTTGTCCAGTTCGAGTTGCCAATCATTGGTTACTTTAGCCAGGGCTGTGATGGTGCTGTGGTTGGTTCTAAACCCAGATTGCGCTGGATTTAAAAGATTAGCCTCTTCAAGATATCATCTTAGTTGGGTGCTTACGATTATTTTCTAGCAGCTTGGATAGCACAGGGAGGATAGAGATTGGCCTGTAGTTGTTGAGGTGCATGGGGTCCCCTGCTTTCAGTAGCGGGATAACTTGGGCTGTTTTCCAGATCAATGGAATAGACTCTAGTTGTAGTGAGAGGTTAAATAGGTGTGTTATTGGCACTGCTAATACTTGTATGGCAATTTTTAAAAAATAGGGATCAAGGGAGTCTGCACCAGCACTTTTTTTGGTGTCCAGCTGTGATGTTAATTCTTCCACCTGCTTCAGGGTGGCTGGTATGAAGGAGAAGGTGGACTCCATTACCCATGCTTCAGTGTTCTTGATACCTAACTGGGAACGCATTTGGTTAGCCGGAGAGGTGTCGAATGCTAGACCAGCGGCTGTAAAGTGATTGTTGAATGATTCCAGAACTTTCAGTCTATCAGAGATGGTTCCCTTGCCAGTGTGTATTTTGGCTGGGAGTGTGTTACTTGGATCGTATCCTGTTATGTCTTTTATGGTGTTCCAGAACTTGGCAGGGTTGTGGCAGGAGGAGTCTAGTTCAGACAAATAATAAGCAGCCTTAGGATCTCGTACTTTCCTGGTACCACAGCCACTGATCTCTGCATTAGGTGACATTTGTGGATCAGGATTGCTGGCCTGGGACAAGATGCCCATACCTCCATCCTGGATGCCTCTTTCAGGAGATCTGTGTTATTCAGAGGTGACGTCAAGGATATTAACACTGAATGGCAGGACCATGGTAAATCCAACCATGACGTCCGCTTCATGTACTGAGAGGGTTACAAAAGCAAACAGCCTTTTTGTCAGCAACAGAGACACCAGACCAAAGAAGACCCTGCCAAACGCCAGGCCAAACTCTGGTATCTAGCATCAGGAACCCTTACTCCCCTGTCAAGTCCCAGAAGCCCCCCCGGGGGAGTTGCTGTCTCCTTCCCCTCAGCCTCCTGACTCATGGGGGACCTCCCTGCCTCCTCCAGATCCTCTAAGGAAACCAGTGGAAGAGGAAGATTTGCTCTCCACCTTCCAGGGTCACAGGATGTAACCATGGACATAGAAACATAGAAACATAGAATTTGAATGCAGACAAGGACCGCAAGGCTCATCGAGTCTGCCCATTTCTTTTACTACCTTATGAATGTGCCAATGGCCTTTGTTCTGTCAATGGCCAATCTATTCATACTCATCTTTATTGCTCCCTTATGCCTGTCCCATGCCTATTTGAAGCCCTGCACAGTATTCATATCCACTACTTCCTGAGGTAGGCCGTTCCATGCATCCACCACCCTTTCTGTGAAAAAGAACTTCCTCACACTACCCCTTAATTAGCCTCCCTCTAGTCCCATGCTGTGTCCTCTTGTTCTGCTGTTTTTCTTATATTGAAATATGTTAGACTCTTTCACCTTGTTAATGCCCTTAAGGTGTTTGAATGTTTCGATAATATCACCTCTCTCCCTCCTTTGCTGTAGGGTATACATATTGAGCTCTGTTAATCTGTCCTCATATGTTTTCTGATGCAGTCCCTGCACCATTTTGGTTGCCCTTCTGGACTGCCTCAATTTGGTTAATGTCCTTGTGAAGGTGTGGCCTCCAATACTGCACACAGTACTCCAGATGGGGCCTAACCAGAATCTTGTAAAGAGCAATTATTACGTACCTCTTACAACTTGTGATACCCTTACTAATACACCCCAACATCCCCCTAGACTTACCTACTGCTTTAGTGGTTTGCTTGGATGATTTCAGGTCATCTGTGATGATGATGCCCAAGTTTCTTTCTTCCCTTGTGACGGCCAGCATCTCCCCTCCCAGCCTATAGGTGGCTTCAGGATTTCTCTTCCCAATGTGCATGATCTTGCACTTCTTTGCGTTAAACCCCAGTTGCCACTCTTCTGACCATTTTGCCAGTTTATGCAGATCTCTTCTGATTCTGCCCGCCCTATCTGGATAATCTACTCTGTTGCATTTCTTGGTGTCATCTGCAAACAGACAAACTTTACCCTCCAGTCCATCTGCAATGTCACTGATGATGATATTGAAGAGGACTGGCCCAGGACTGATCCCTGAGGTACCCACTTGTGACTTGCATCTCTTCTGACTGTATACCGTTTACCACCACTCTCTGTTTTCTGCCAGTCAACCAGTTTGCCAACCAGTTGACCAAGTTCTGACCCACCCCGAGCCTACCCAACTTATTAATCAATCTTATATGTGGAACAGTATCGAAAGCTTTGCTGAAGTCAAGGTAGGCAACATCAACTGCTTCCCCTTGGTCTACCACTCTGGTTACCCAGTCAAAGAAATCTATGAGATTAGTTTGACAGGACTTCCCTTTTGTAAACCCATGCTGTCTTGGATCCTGTGCTCCTATGGATTCTAGGTGTTGCACTATCCTTTCCTTAAGGAGTGCCTTCATAATCTTGCCCACTTCTGAGGTAAGACTGACTGGTCTGCAGTTCCATGCCTCCTCCCTGCTACCACTCTTGTGGAGCAGGATCACATGAGCCCTTCCCCAGTCTTCTAGGACCTCTCCTGTGCTCATAGACTCACTAAACAGTTCTGATAATGGCTCTGCTAATTCCACCCTTAGCTCCTTTAGTACCCAGGAATGTATGCCATCAGGTCCCATTGCCTTGTCCACCCTGAGCTTATAGAGCTCTTGTAGGACCCTTTCTTTTGTGAAGGGACTAGTGCACACCTCCCTCCCTCTTGTCCATGGTGCTGAGCTGTGGGCCCTGCCCTACCTACTCTTCAGTAAATACTGATCAGATGTATCTGTTTAGGATAGTTGCTTTTACATGGTCTTTCTCACACTCCTCCTTATCCCCTTTGATCTTAGCAATACTGCCTCTGGACTTTCTCCTTTCACTAATGTATTATAGAAAGTCTTGTAACCTTCTGTTACTGTTCATGCTAGCATTTCCTCGGTCTGGGCCTTTGCCTGCCTTACTGCCTTTCCTGTTTCCCTTAGGGAAGTTTGGTATGCCTCCCTATCTTCATCCAGCTACATTCCTTTATATTTCCTGAAGGCCAGTCTTTTGGCTCTGACCTTTTCTACAACTGTTTTTGAGAACCAAAGTGGTTTCCTTCTTCTTTTGCACTTCCTTTTCTCTCTAACACAATGGGATGTTGCTTTAAGTATTGCATCTTTAATGCTTGCCCATTTTGCCTGTACCCCCTCATCTGTATTTCTTTTTGCCAGTGCTAGCTTAACTCTGTTGGCCATCTTATCAAAGTCAACTCTTATGAAGTCCCATATTTTTGCCTTGGAATGGGATGATTTAGTTCTAGTGGCCAAACTGAACCATACCATGTGATGGTCACTGGCCCCCAGGTGACCTTCTACCTGGAGATCTGTGATCCTTTCCCCATTAGTCAGTACTAGATTTAGGATAGACCTGTCTCTTATGGGCTGTTGTACGTCTCTTATGGGCTGTTGTACCAGTTGTTTGAGGCCCTTCCCCTGCAGGGAATCCACTGTGTGTCTAGTTCTTGTAGAAGTTCCTGCTGGTATTTGGATCTGGCATGTTGAAGTCTCCCATTATCAGAACCTCCCCTTTAGCTGTCATGTTTTGTATATCTTCTAACAGTAATGTGTCTATGTCCTCCCCCAGGTCTGGAGGCCTGTAGACAACCCCACTTTGTATGGCTGTCCCATTTCCTGTTTCCAGGGTGACTCACAGTTCTTCTGGCACCTTAGGTATATTCTGAATTTCTGTAGCTTTGAAATTTTCATTTGTATAAAGGGCCACTCAACCTCCCCCCCCCCTTTTTGCACCTGGGTCTCTTCTGAACACTGCTTAGCCAGGTACTGAGGTCTCTTAAGTGTGGTTTCTGGTAAACCATGTCTCGTTAATGGCTACTATGTCCAGTTTAGCTTCTGTCATTATTGCCTGCAGGTCTGGGATCTTGTTTCCCAGACTGCGAGCATTTGTGTACATGATTTTCCATTGGCCAGATTTCGGTGTGTTAGTTGTTGGGCGAGGTCTGGTGTTTCCCCTGTGAGTCATATAGAGAGTCAGACCTTTTTCCTTACCTGGTGATGCAAATGAACTACAAACATGCTGAACTCCTGTTTGAACACTAGCTAAGGGGAGAGAGGTGTTCTTCCCATCTGACGTATTGGGTGCTGCACCCCTCTCCCCATTTGCTAGTTTGAATATTCTGCAAAGACGTCAAACTTCTGCCCCAACACACTGACTCCCTCCTTAGTCAGATGCAGTTCATCCAATTTAAAGAACTTTTGCTCCTAAAACTGTTGTCAGTTCCCTACAAATTTGTGTCCTTTTTCCTGGCACCAACCCTTGAGCCACATGTTTAGCTCCCCATCTCCTCTTCTCTGACCTTCCTTCCATCTGACCACCTCTCCCAGACTGGCAGGATCTCAGAAAAGGAGATTTTGGATGAAATGGATGATAGTTTGTTACCCAGCCTGGTCAGGTGTTCTTTGGTCTCCACAACTGACCGGCTGGTAAGATTGTTAGTCTCTATGTGTACCAGGACGTCAATGGTTTCTCCTGCTTCCTGCACAATTTTAGCACTGTGGTCAGTGTCTCTCCACACTGATGAACCTAGGAGACATCTGACCAGTACCCCTGGCTGGAGATAGGTATCAACTCCCTGAATCATGGAGTCTCCTATGATCATAAGTTTTTGGATTTCCTTTTTGCTTTTTTTATCTTGGTTCCTGTTTTGGGTGAGTTTTGTTGTGCTAGCTCCTGTGCTGCAGCATCCTGCTCTGCAGTGTTCTCTGCACATTTGTTTGATTTTGGAGATAGAGGCACATACCTGTTTATAGTTTTTATATGGTTTGTGGAGGTGATATGTTGGAGAGCACTGAGTGATGGGGCACCCGATTTTCCCCTCCCAGATCAACTACCCTCTGTGGTTGAAGTGCTTCTGTTGGATGTTGGGGAAATGGCGGGTGGTTTTATAATATATTTCCTCCTGAATATGCTATCTGAGGTGTGCAATCTCTGCCAATGCTGCCTGGAGCTGAGCACTTAGATCTCCAATGGCCCAGCATGTAGGATAGTGTCCTAAAACCTGTAAAACTGCCCTTTGGAAAAGTGTCCCGCAGTACCTGCAGTTAATAATATCCATTCCAGATAAGTTGCTGGGTTAATAACCTGGTCAGAGCAATTAGAGGGAGGAAAATTAAAGCAAAAGTTAGATTTTGTGTTTTGTTTGTTTGTTTTTGTATAACTTGTTATAACAAGTTAAATTACTTGTGCCCCTGTAAATGAGGTCACTGTGTGGATACCCCTCTGATCCACCCCTTCCTGCTTTGCTACTTGAAATGTCACGACCCTATAAAAAGAGTGTAGTGTTGGGTGGTTGAGGATGGGAGTGAGTGGCTGGGCCTTTCCCTGCCAAAAAAGAAGAACCACGGATGAAAGAAACAAGGAGGTAAGAGCAGAAACAATCAGCCAGCGACAAATGCAGTAGCACTGAAAGCTTATTCTAATGACAGATAAAACTAAAACCTGTAAAGCACCACCTGTAATAATTTCACAGAAGATTTACCCTGTAAGAAACACTTTGCTACAGAGAAAAATAAAGCAGTAACAGAAGATATATCTTGCAAAAGACAATTTGAATCAGAAGATTATGCAGTAATCTGTAAGCACACACCTGTAGGCACACCCTGTAATAATGCAGCAGAAGTTATACCCAGCAACAACAATTTGAATCAGAGAAAAATAAAGCAATAAAATGTTAGCAACAAACAGTAACAATCCCCGTGAGTACAAAATAAAAATAACAACACACAGTAAATCTGCCTAGCCAAAAGAAGCCTTAATACTTTTCCTTGCTCTGGTAAGGTTCTTTGCTCTGTCCGTTCAAGCAACCTAGAAGAAAAAAGCTAAAGTGAAGCTAGGTGCCTTTGCTGGCAAACCTAGTCTTCCACACTCTTGGGTCTTTCAGTTAATAGCAAGAGGTCACACCATAGAGTTCATGGACAGGCCTCCGGACAACCCCCCCAGGCCTCTCCCATTATCCTCCAAGGCACCTGTCTCTGATAACTGATGATATCCAGACTCTTCTGCAAAAGTCAGCCATTGAGTCTGTGGCTCCAGCACAGATAGAAAGAGGATACTACTTCCATTTCTTCCTAGTGCCCAAAAAGATGGGTGGCCTAAGACCCATCTTGGACCTCAGAATGCTGAACCTGTATGTTGAGTACAAGAGGTTCTGCATGCTCACCATCCAGGGACTTCTATCCCTGCTCCACAAGGGCCATTGGCTTTGTGTGCTGGACATGCAGGATGCTTACCTGCACATCCCTGTCTTCCAGGCCCAGCACTGCTGTCTTCGGTTTGCCTTCCAGGGGGAACATTACTAGTTCAAGGCTCTCCCTTTTGGCCTATCCTCGGCACCTTGGTTTTTTACCAAGTGCCTAGCAGTGGTGGCTGTGACCGTATGCCAGAGAGGGATTTAATTGTGCCTGTATCTGGATGACTGGCTTCTTTCAGCCCCATCACAGAGCAGTCTGAGGGAGTCCCTCTCCTTCACCATGGACTTCTTTTGCAGACTTGGAATAACAGTCAACTATCCCAACTTCCACCTCTCCCCTCCCAGTGCTTACAATTAATTTGGAGCAGTGCTGGATATGGTCCAGGACAGGGCCATCCTCTCATTGGACAGAACAGAGACCCTGCAGGAACAAGCCAAATTAGTGGCCAACTCATGCTGGACTGCAGCAAGGTTGATCCTCTGTCTTCTTGGGCTGATGGCAGCTGCAATCCCTACAGTTCCTCTAGCCAGACTGCATATGAGGGTGATCCAGTGGACTGTTCATGTCCAATGGGATCAGTGGCTGGACAACCTGGACCACAGGGTCCTAGTGTCTGGGTACATGAAGAAGGATCTTCCTTGGAGGCAAGAGTTGTCCAGTCTCTCCATGGGGGTTCCCCTTTCAACCCCTTCTATTACCATTACCCTTACAATGGATGCTTCATGTCAAGGTTGGGGAGCCCACCTAGGAGACCATCAGACCCAGGGAACATGGTCTCAGCTGGAAGCATCTCTACACATCAATGTGTTAGAAATGAGGGCAGTGCTGTATGCCCTCCAGGCCTTCCAGCCTCCTCTATGTCTGGGGACACTCCTGGTTCAGACTGACAATATGTCTGTGGTCTGGTACCTGAACAAACAAGGAGGCACTCACTCGTACACTCTATGCTGGAAGGCAATGCAAGTGTGGTGCTGGGCAGTCCAGCATGACCTCCACCTGACTGCTGTCCATGTGCCGGGTGTCAGCAACATCCTGGCAGACAGTCTGAGCCATGCCACTGTCAGGGCTCAGGAGTGGGAGCTAAATCAAGAGGTGGTCAAAAGCTTATTCACCTGTGGGATCAGCCAGAGATAGACCTCTTCTTCTTCCCATCCAATGCAAAACTACCCCATTTTTTCTCTCTCATTCCCAAGCATGATGTTTTCTGGTGAGACGTACTGTCTTTTTACTGGACAGGGAGGTTCTTGTATGCCTTTCCTCACTTTCCAGTGCTTCAGAGCATTCTCCTGAAGCTACAGGCAAGGGGCTCACATGATTCTAATAGCCCCTCTTTGGCCTTATCAGATTTAGTTTTTTGGAAAAGATTGTGATAGACCAAGCCTTAGGTTTTCTCGGGAAATACTCTTTACTCTCAAGGAACCATCATGGGTTCAAGCCTTGGTTCAACACCGAAACAGCCTTGTTGGGGCTCACGGGTAGTGTACATGATAGAGGACACTCATGTGTGGCACTGTTCATGGACCTCACCAAGGCCTTTGACCTGGTTGAATTTGATCTCCTTCCGGGTGTCCTTCGTGGTCTTCACTTTTCTGGGGATGTAATTATGTGGTATCATAATTTCATATGTAATAGATCTTTCAGAACTATCACTGGTTCATCCTTATCCCAGATCCTTCCTTTAGTTTGTGGTGTACCCCAGGGTTCAAACCTGGGGCCACTCATTTTTTCTTTATTTATGAATTCAGCCCCAAATATTTGTACTAACACAGAGATGATTCTTTACGCCGATGACGCTGTTATATTTTGTACTAATCCCAGATCTGACATTGCTCTCTGTCATCTTCAGACTGATTTTGATCATCTGCAGGATTGGTTATCTTTAAATCATTTGGTTTGAATTCTCAAAAAACAAAGGTAATGTTTTTTTCTTGGAACAAGAAGGCATCCACTGATTTTCCCTTAATTATGGATAGAAGGGGTAATAAAATCAAATTTGTTTTGGTTTCTAAATATTTAGGTATAACCTTAGATAATCAGTTTTCTTTTGAACCTCATATTCAGAGCCTTAGGAAACCCTGCACCAAAGATTGAGTATTCTCTATCAAGCTAAGTCTCTTTTGACCTTCGAATAAAGAAAGCTTTTAGTCCATAGGTTCCTGTTTTCGGTGCTTGATTATGGAATACTGATATATACCTCCTCATGTTGTAATGTTTTGAGTCCGCTCAGAGCGATATATCATTCAGCCTTAAGATTCTGGCTAGATTTACCTTTTCAAACTCACTGTTCTGACTTGTATAAACAGTCTTATTCTCTATCTTTCGATGACTGAGTTCTTTTTAAAATGGGTACTTTTTTATTTAAAGTAAAATGTAGCCTTCTTTCTCCATTTACTTCTTTAATGTTTCCCTGGGCAATAAATGCATTATCTACTAGGTCCCAGTCCAAATTTAAATATAAATGCATGTCCCTTCTTTCAACCGCTAAAGCCATAAGGTTGCCGAATCTCACACAAAACCCCGACCGCTTGACACTCTCATGCCCGCCTACGGTTCCATGAGCCCGGTTACTTACCCCTATGCTTAGCCACTAAAGCTGTAAGTTTTGCCGAACTTTCCCACAAAACCCCCAGCCGTATGCCACTCTCATGCCCGCCAACGGTACCTTGAGCCCGGTTACCTACCCCTACGCTTAGCTGCTAAAGCCGTGAAGTCTTGCTGAATTTCCCACAAAAACCCCGGCAGTACGCCGCTCTCTTGCCCGTCAATGGTACCATGAGCCTGGTTACCTGTCCCTATGCTTAGTTGCTAAAGCCGTAAGACAGCCGCTTCTCCCACTAAACCAGACCACGCGCTGCTCTGCGTGCCGCCTACAGTACCATGAGCCCAGCTACTTATCCCTACGCTTAACTGCTAAAGCCGTAAGTTTGCCGAACCTCCTTTAAAACCCCGACCGCACCTCGCTCTCATGCCCGCCATCGGTTCCATGAGCCCGATTACTTATCCCCATGCCTAGCCGCTAAAGCCGTTAGATTGCCTTCACACCCTCCAAACCCGCTGCTCCCTTGCCCTGCAACAGAACCATGTTTTCAGCTGACTGTCCCTACTTATAGCTGCTAAAGCCATAAGCTTTATAATTTCTGTGAAATTCATCTCCTAAATCTCTCCTGTGTAGACTTTGTTTCACTCCTCCCTTACACCAGAGCTGCTGAGGTTCCACAGCACCCTCAAGGACCTAAATTTCAGATTGTTTTGCCCCTAGGACCAACAGAGAAATGGATCTCGCCTTATGCCCCAGGCTAGTCTTCTATCAGGGGATGCTGTCGTATTCATTCCCAGGGAGCAGTTCCATGAGCCCAGCCGCTTGTTAGTACCCTGAGCTGCCAATGCCGTATCTGAGTGGCATAGCTGCTTCAAGCTGTGGTCCTCCCCCTTTCTTCATCTAAACCCCCTCCACTACTCCTACCCTCCATCTCCCGCCTCCTGAACTATGTCTTCCAGGGATTCAAGGAATTCCTCTGTCCTTTGTACCAGTACCTGCTCTGCCTGTATATGCTTTACAAATCAATGTTTTTCTTAGATTAGTGGACACTATGTTACTCTAGCCTAATTAGCTTCTCTGTTTTTACATTGTACTGCCTCTCTAATTGTATGGTATATGTTATACATTCCTCAGTATGTATCTTGTCTTGTACTCTCCCGGGTCGTGCCTGAAAATAGTCACCTGCTGGCTAGTGCACTTACCCTGTTAACAAAAACTAAATAAATAAATAAAATAAAATACCATTTCTTAAGACCACCTTTGGGCAAAGATCTTTATTATTTATAACACCTATGTCTTTCAATAAGATACCGTCAGTAATTGTTGAGAGTAATCTCATTCAGTGCTTTAAGAAAATGGTTAAAATATTGGCTTTTTTCAAAAACATAATGTATTTGCTTCTGTAATTGCACTTTATCAGATTGAATGGTCTGTTCTCAAGTTGTATTGTTATACTGTGTTTTTAGATTGAACTTGTCACCAGTGAAAACGAGCAATCTTACTCATCTGGATTTACAAGTATAAAAAATAAAAATGAAATTGAAATTAAATTAAATGGTTCCCTCTGCTTCAACAGCTATCGATGGCCCCCCATTACCTCTGCCTCTCCATCATGATTTTCTAACTCAGGAGCAGGGCAGACCGGTGCATCTGGGCCTCAGATCCCTCCACCTACATGTGTGGCACCTGTAGCCATATGTGGAATAACCCCCATTGTTATTATTTTTTTATAAAAATTGTCAATTGAGCAGACACATTTGTAAAAAATGAATTATAATAGTAAGACTTTTTGAAATGTTATTTAACTTACCATACTCATGCGTGTCTACCCACTTACTCAGTCTCCTACTTGTTTATGTCCTTGTATTAACTAATTCCTGTTGCTTCATATCAAGGAGTTGTTGATTTTCATATTGTGTATGCCTGGGGTGGAGCAGCAATAAAAGATATACTATGCAATACCTTCAATAACATGCCTACCCCAGTTTACTTTTACCTAACACCCATTTTTAGGTTTGTAAAGTAAGAGCTTCCTTCAAGAGAACAACTTGTAATGAAATGTGTAAGATTTACATTGATATTTGGGTATATGCACTTTTATATTATCTAATTATGTGTGTGAGTGTGTGTGTGTGTACTGTATAGCAATCTCTAAAAAAATCAATTAAACACATCAAATGTCTTCCTAAACATGACTCAATATTGTGTTTATTTTACACCTTGTCACAACATGTAGTTGTCTCAGCAGTGTTTGCAATTAAGGTACAGTACCTTCATATATATGATGGCCCAGTTCTGTTGAGTTGTTTGCTATAACAGTGCATAGAATAAAATGTGAAACATATAGGTAACTGTAATACAGACTGTGGCATTATTTTTATATCTGCCCTTTCTTAATGTACCGTACTTTGATTCGGTTAGTGTATGCAATGACAATTTATGTTTATGTTTTAGTCCATGAGGCACCCTTATCTAGTTAATGCATTTACAGCCATAGTGGCTCTGCCAGAGCTTGTATTATGTACCACTGGTTGGGCATCACATGGGTAAAATGCTTATATAATGAAGTTTGTCCTTTTAAGGGGCAGACCAAGTTGTCCTGGTGGACCCTTCCCCTGGTGACAGAGTTGGTTTTGCTCAGAAAAGGGGAGGGGTTGGGTGGCCCAGGACAATGGACAGGTAGCAGGAAGAAGAAGGGCACAAGAAGGAACAAGAGAAGGATAGGACAAGAAAGGAATTGGGGGGATACAGAGTACTTAATAGTCAGCACAGAGGTATTCAGCCTCTTTTACGGGATATTTTGTTGGAGTTAGTTTGACAGAAGCAGCACGTCAGATTGGCTATTGACTTGGGTTGGAGAAACTGTTAAGAACATGCCTGATTGAAAGGTTTGTGGATGAGGAATTTGTGCAGAAGGTAAAAAAAAAGAACAAAAAAAGAGATGATGTTGTTGGGAAATGAATGAATATGTGTTTTTTCTAATGAAAGCAAGGATGAGGTAGTTGTTTTTCCCATAGGAAAAAAGGTATCTCACGAGTGGGGCTTGAGAGACCTTAGAGAAGTGCATGAATCTAGGCTGTACTGGGCTTGGGATTTGCAAGGGCTGAAGACCTGGTAACTTTCAACCTCGCGGGGCAGGGGGAGAGATGTTGGTGATTGTTGCCTTAGGAGCAACGATAAGAAACGCGGCGAGCAAGCGTTGGAGGCAGATGTGGGAATAACACCGAACTGGCCATTTGGGGTGACTTGGGGATATATCCTGAGGAAAGCAGGGTGGTGGAGTTTTTGAAAAAGAAAGAGGTTGTGGTGAAGATGTGAGGCTATGGCAGAAGAAGGAATCAAGGGAGGGGCATGGTAAAGCCTAGCGGGAAGCCACTCGGTCGACGGGTTGGCGTCTGACATCACACCACGTGGTGAGGAGGATACTGATGAGGCTCCAGCGAGGGCCTAAACCAGGGAATAGCATGGAAGCTCAGGAAGCAAGGCAGAGGGCAAGAGTATTCAACAAGAAATTAATTTCTCTGGAATATATTTGAATATTTGTTTGTTGTTTTGGAATTCTACTGCTGGGGAGATCGGGAGGAGGCTCCAGGGCAATGAAAGTTTTTCCCACAGCCTCAGTAACCCGAAAGGGTCATATCCAAGGATATAGAGAAGGTCAAGTGCGCTGAGGTTCATCGTCTCATGTGTTTTGCATGATAAAATGTTTTTTTGATTGAAAATGAAACAAAGTGGTGTGGTTTAGGGTTTTCCAAAGGGGAGCAAAAAGGAAGAGATTTGGGGCTGTTCTGTAAGGAGGATTGGTCATGGGAGAGCTATTGAACAAGTTAGGAGAAGCAGATAAGCTGGGTGTGGGGGCATTGATGCTTGATGTAGCATGCGGTGGAAGCTTTGGGAAGCAAAGGCAGAGAGTGGTACACTCTGCGCGCATATGCACTGAAAAGCAAGAAGAGGGAGTGGGGATCCTGACAGTGGAGACAGGGGGGCAGGGTACAACACTGAAGAAAGATTGAGGCCTTGCAACAGAGTGACCCAAGGCCTTGTGGCAGCAGGATGGCATGTGATGTCACGGGGCGAGAGACCTGCTTATCAGTGGTGGCTATGTTTAGTGGCCACTCGACTAGTACAACAGTGGATGGGAGAAAATCCCAGGAGCCTGCTCTTCAAAAAGGGGCAGCCTATGGAGCATAAGCAGAGATGACCTAGAGTACATGGGTCAGCCTGCTGGGCTGGGGAGCGGGGGGGGGGAGGGGAGTTTAGCAATGATAAAGGAGTGCCAGGCGATAGGAGAATGACATTGGAAGATCGATAACAAATTGTGTTTTGTCAGTTTTCTTCACAGCTTTTTTGTGCAGGCATGATTGTAAAAAAGATGGCACCAAAGAAGAGCAAGCCATCAAGAGCAGAGGCATATAAGGCAATTGTGGAGTTGAGAGAGAGAATGCCAACATGATGTGGCAGCTGCTGGAAGGGGCGGAGCCAGGAAGATCGGGGGAGAAGCAGAACATGGAAAAAGCCACCAACAGTACTCCCTCCCCAAGTGGTCAGCCCAGTACCACTGCCTCTTTGTGTACCGGAACCATTAGTACCTCCCCTGGAACCAGTGGGGGTGCCACCGGCAGAACCCAGGACGGATCCTCCGGCCACAGTGGACCTGTCACCCCCAATGCCCCAGCCAGTAATACCATCTCAAGAAAATGGACTGACACAGCTCAGTGACAGCAGGCCTCATGGAGCCGACAGGCCAACAGGTAGTGTATCAGGTTCCATAGGAGAGAGTATCAAAGTGTATATTGAGCAAATTATAGCAGCTCTTGGGATACGGAGGCTAGGGCAGATGAAGACTGCTCTAGCAGAGATTAGGTAGGATTAGGAATCGACAGGGGGAGCGGAAAAGGGGGTGGATGGTGCTGGAAAAGGAACAAGGGAAATAGGAACCCCGAGCATTAGGATAGGGAAACATGTTTTGTTGGTCACAAAGGAGAAAATATGGAAGGGTGAGTATGTGGACATATTTGCTCTGGTAAGGATAGAAGTGGCAGCTGAGTACGAGGAGACAAAGAGTATAGGGAAGAGTGAGATGGCAGTGGCTGTGGTGTTACTGGGTAAGAAAGAGGAGGACAAATTTACCAAAGGTAAGACATGGGTTGGGTGGTTTGTGGGTTTTGCCAGATATTTCACCATTGTGATGGAGAAGAAGCTGGAGCTGGGTATCCTGTTGATCACATATTACCTGATTATATGGCGGGCCAAAGCAAAGGGGGGGGTGGGGTGTATATTCTATGACAAATTTTTTTGCCAAAGGCTGGCAACATATGGGGAAGTAAGATGGGACACAAAACAGCTTGATTTATGGGCAGACTATGTTACCAATCAATCCACCCCAGAGGGAGAAATGTGAAAGAAGGAAGAGATGCCTCAAAAATGTTGTTGGGGGTACAATAGAGCATTTTGTTCATGGCCCCAGTGTCGATTCAGGCATGCATGATCGCGATGCGGGGGTTCCCACCTGGCGACAAGATGCAGGACCTTGTGGTCACAGGGGACACAGGCAGGGGGGCACACAGGTGATGGGCCACCAGCCCTTTCAGGAGGGGCAAGTTTATAGGGGACAGGCATGGAACAGAGGGACAAGAGGCAGGGGGTATGGGGGTAGGGGAGCCTAGTCTTACTGAAGAGAGGGACAGAAAGGAAATACCCTGGGGGCAACAAGTAGCGAGGGGCGGGGAGCAGGGTGGGAAGGGAACAATTTCAGCCTGCTAGGACCCCCATCAAGAGAGAGACCTGGGAGAAGTGGCTCACAGAGTACCCGGACAAAGGGGTAGCAGAAACCATAAAGAAGAGAGTCAGATCAGGTTTTTCTTTGCAGTGCAAAGTACCAAGACAGGCGAGGGAGGTGAATAATTTAGAATCAGTCAAAGGAAAGGAAGACATTTTGAGACAGAAAATAGAAAAGAAAAAGGCAGCAGGGAGAGTGGAAGGCCTGTATCCTTTCCCCCCTATAGACAACCTGAGAATTTTCCCTTGGGTTTGGTCCCTAAGAAACAGGAGGGTGAATACAGAGTGATCCACCATCTGTCGTTCCCAGAGGGAGACTCTGTTAACGATTTTATAGGGGAAGAGCACAGCAGGGTGACCTATGCCACACTGGCAGAGGCAGTGCAGATCATCTGGGTGACCCCTGACGCATGGCTGGCTAAGACAGACACTAAGTCAGCTTTCTGTATGCTCCCTGTTAGAAATGTAGACTGGGATTTATTGGGTTTTAAAATAGGAGACCAGTATTATTTTGATAACTCGATGCCTATGGGTTGTTCTATAGCCTGTGCAACATTTGAAACATTCAGCACCTGCCTGCAGTGGATCTTCCAGCAAAAAACTGGGTACTGGATTGTTATATATTACTTGGATGATTTCCTGTTGATAGGCAGTGGTTGCTCGGAGACAGAGAGTATGCTAGCTAAGTTTCATGAATTGTGTGGCAAGCTCAGCATCCCTCTGGCACTAGAAAAAAACAGAAGGCACTAGTAAGGTGCTGGAGTTTTTGGGGATTGAAGTGGATGCACTGGGGGAGGTATTTAGGTTACCAGACAAAAAAGTTCAGAAACTAAGAGGGCTGATTCAGGAACACACGAGCAGGAGGCAAGTACAATTAAGGCAGGTGCAGCAAGTACTGGGGCATCTGAATTTTGCTTGCAGGGCAATCTGGCCAGGAAGGGCATTCACAAGGTGGCTAGGAAGGGCAACAGCAGGTGTGGTGAAGCCACACCATGAGGTGGATATAACAAAAGAGGTAAAAGAAGACTTCAAGGTATGGGAGGAATTTCTAAGCAGCTACAATGGCATATCCTTTTGGCAGGAAGAGTGGGTCTATAACACTGATTTAGAATTTTATACAGACGTGGCAGGGTTGCTGTGAATGTGGGGAATTACTTGAGAGGGAAATGGTTTTCAGAGCCATGGCCAGCTGACTGGATTAGAGACGAAAGGGTGAAAGACATCACACCGTTGGAAATAATGCCAATTTGGGCCTGCACCCTGGTATGGGGAGAGGAATTACGGAATCAGAAGGTTACATTTTGGTGTGATAACAGGGCAGTGGTGGATGTTCTGAATAACAGGGGAGCTTGGTCAGTGCCAGTAATGCGGGTGTTGAGGCAGTTAGTATTAAGAGGGTTGCAACTGAATATGTCATTCTGGGCCAGGCACATAGATGGGGTGAGGAATATCCTAGCTGATAGCCTTTCCTGTCTGCAACTGGATAATTTTGGGCACTGGTACCAACAGCAGAGGAACAGAAGACACCCATTCCAATGAACATCTGGGACATTGGCAAGAGGGGAAACAAAATGCTTTTTCACAATTCATGGGCAATTATGGGCCTATCTGATGCAAGTGGCATGGCGGGCAATGCATGCTTTCAGGGCAGTGCACCACATGGAAATAAGTAGGCCAGTTACAGAGGAGCAGTTAGGAAAGTTTAATGTAGATCAGTGGCAGAAAGGGGTGGCTCACACCACAATGGGTGTATACCTAGTGGGGATCAGTGTAGTATGTAGCCTGAAGAAATGGAAGGATCCCAAGAAATCAATGCTGATACGGAGGATGATGCAAGGTTGGAGTAGGTTAAAACAAAGGACCATGGACGGGCGGCAGCCAATAGCGAATCATTGGTTAGCCAGATTGAGGGGGATATTACCAGCAATTTGTAAATCCAAGGATGAGGTGCAGCAATTCTATGCAATTTATGTGCCGATGTTTGCAGAGGCTTTGAGAGTGAGAGAGGCAGTGGGGCATGGCAAAAAGGATGAAGACGGAGGGTTGGAGAGGAGAGACATAACCTGGGGGTGAGAGGAAATGCAACTCGTAATTAGGAGGTCCAAGACAGATCAGGTGGGAAAAGGGTGTGTTATAACCATAAAACCGTCATACTGAAGAGACCTTTTGTCCGGTAAAGGCTCTGTGGGCTTACGCTGCAGCGATATAAAAAAGAAGGGAGACTATTTATACATGAGGATGGGAAGAAGGTAAAGAGTTACCAGGTAACAGTCATACTTAAGAAAGGCATGGAGTTTCTGGATGAGGACCCAACTAGTTATTCTTTCCATTCCTTTCAGATAGGGGCCGCTTCAAAATGGGCTGCAGATGGAGAGTCAGTGGACAATATGTTGGAAATAGGAGGATGGCAGTCTGCCAGTTACAAGAGGTACATTGGTGCTTTTAAGGTTTGAAAATTAACATGCCATCTATGTTTGTTTTGCAGGAATAGAACCTGAGGGGTGCACTGGGGGAAGGAAGAAGGGGAAGCAGGGGGGAAGGAATAGATGAAACAAAAAAGTGAGCAGGTTATGAAGGTCAAGATATTAAGAAATGTTTTGTCTGATTCAATAGGTAGAGAGAGGATCATGGAGGTATGGATCTGCGGGCATTCCTACATTTACTGGGCAGAAAAGAGAGCTGAAAAGAAGGTCGGGGGAAAGCAGCTCTACCAAGATGTCAGACACTGTATGTTGATATGGCGTGGTATTCGAGGGATGAAATGGGCACAATTACTCCTGACACTGATAGAGATGAAACAATGGAGACTCATACCGGATTTAATTATTATACACCTGAGGGGGAATGACATTGGGGAAAAACCATGGGTTGACATGTATTTAAGGGTTAAGTGGGATCTGGAGAAGGTAAAACAATGGTGGCTGGAGGTGAGCCTGGTGTGGTCTGATATGATACCAAGGAGGGAATGGAGACATGCATACAGACATGTAGTGATAGAGCCAAGAGGAAGATGAACAGGAGGGTGGGGACTTTGGTAAGAAACATGGGAGAGCATGTAATACTGAGGGGAGTGGAAGAGTGGGTAGAGGATTGTTACAGATCAGACAGGGTACATTTATTGGACCTAGTTATAGATATGTTCAACACAGAGATGATGGGGTTTACTGAGGTCTGCAGGAGTCAACAAGTAAAATAAAAAGGGGGAGAGAGCGAAAGGAAAGGGGAAGGCCAGTCATCCAACGCAAGCTGGAGACAGGTTATGGGGAAAAAGGGGGGGGGGAATGAAAAAGGAAGAGGAGGAGAAGCAACTGAAGGAGAGAAAAGCAGTCTCAGTTCTCACCGTTACCTGTAAAAAAAGGGAAAAAGAAGGCTCCCAGGTTTTCACCTGGGGAGACGAGAAGAAGCTGAAAAAGAAGAGGGTTTGAACTGATATTGATATGTAATGCAGTATAAACAAAGATTTGTAAAAAATACAATAATAAAGATTGTGATGGTAATTTTAAAATGTAAATATAGAATATAATAAATTGATTGCCGATCTGAGCACAACAACACGTAAGTGGTCTGTCCTTTTTGTGGGAGAAAGGGGAGAATCTGGGACAATGAAGTTTGCCTTTTTAAGGGACAGACCAAGTTGTCCTGGTGGACCCCTCCCCTGGTGACAGAGTTGGTTTTGCTCAGAAAAGGGAAGGGGTGGGAGGAGGAACCACAGGACAATGGACAGGCAGCAGGAAGAGGAGGGGACCATGAAGAAACAAGAGAAGGATAGGATGAGAAAGGAAGTGGGGGGGGGGATACAAGGTACTTAATAGGCAGCACAGAGGTATTCAGCCTCTTTTGTTGGATATTTTGTTGCATCCCACCCACCCGACAAAAGAAGGATGGGGAGAAGGGTTTTTGATGAGGGGCCAGGAAGGTCTGTCACAGGTGGATGGCAGAAGGTATCCAATGGGACACTGGTGGTCTGCCAAAGGTAGATGGCAGGAGGGGAAAAAGGGGGGAAGGAGGGAGGGAATGAAAAAGGAAGAGGAGGAGAAGCAGCAGAAGGAGAGAAAAGCAGTCTCTGTTCTCACCGTTACCTATAAGAAAAGAGAAGAAGAAGGCTCCCATGTTTTCACCTGGGGAAGTGAGAAGAAGCTGAAAAAGAAGGGTTGAACTGATATTGATTTGTAATGCAATATAAACAAAGATTTGTAATAAGACAATAAAGATGGTGATGGCAATTTTAAAATGTAAATATGGAATATAATAAATTGATTGCCGATCTGAGCACAACAACGCGCAGGTGGTTTGTCCTTTTTGTGGGGGAAAGGGCAGAATCTGGGACAATGTTACAATTAAGTCATTGCATTTTTAAGTAACTGTCCCTTTAAGTTATTGCCTTAAATGTGGGAGTGATACACCATGTGGCCACGCCTTGAGAAAGCACATGTTGTTGATGTGTAAAGCATTAGCGTACACCGATGGGTGAGCTGCTGCTTTTAAAATAATAAAAGATTTTTTTCATCCTTCAACCAATCTTTTTGTTTCTTATCAGCCTTGTGTTCATGGATGGTGTTGCAGTCTAGCTGGTAACAGTCCTCTGTCTGCTGGTTAGAGAGCTCCAGTTAGGTGTGGCTTGTCTATGGACCCCATTGGGGGCATATGGCTGTGGGACAGACCTGTGTCAGTGGCTGACAGATGCCTGGGCCTCCTCCAGGTCCTAAGTAAGCTCATGCAACAACCACTGCAGGGCCATGATGTGTGTCTGAGTATGTCTCCTACAGGCCTGCCTGCCTTTCTGGTGCTTTGCACAGGTGTTCTGCATACCTGTGTTGATTTGTGACTGGGTAAGGACTGTTTTTCTGTAGTCTTTCTGCATACAATTGCTATCCACCACTTTGTCAAAGCAATATGCTTTGAATATGCGACTGTGACTAATGTGCAAGGCCTAGGCACTCATTTGTGAGTTGATTACATGCACTGATTTCAGCAATTGTTTCTGATTTTGTGATCACTATTCCTGCAATTTCATTATGCTAAAGGAGCTGCTAAATGGTTGTAATCATGTTTAGAGACTTGCTTATCTCATTTGGTACTCGCAAAATATTTGAATATCCTTCCCCAACAAAGTCTTAAGAAAATGGGGGGTTAAAATAGATTTGTAATGGATTTATGGTCTAAGGAACAAAATAATATAGAAGTGGGACAAGGCGAGATATCCAAGAAATTTAAAGGGGACCAGCTGAGTGAGCTAAACTATACTGTCCTCCATCACCTGGCCCATAATCTGATTAGCTGGGGCTCAAATCGTGTGACCCCTGCTGGGTTCAGGATGCCGACCTTGACATCCTCATTGAAATCATACAGTTATGTATGGCTAGAGTCAGTGGATAGTTTTTATTTAACCATTATATGTATTAAAGAAAGGTGCTACTGTACACAAGCTTTCAGTGCCACACAAGTCCCTTCATCAGGTGCTGCTGCAGACTTCTGCCTGAGTCAAATTACTGTACTTACCTTTGAATGTCAATGCCATGATAGTGTGAGAGAAAACTCTTTGCTGTGAAGCGCTGCCTCCTGTTTTGTTTCCTTTAATGAATTCATTTTGAGTTCTTCAACTGAAGTTGGATTACTTTGTTGTTTAGTGAGTGCCCTATTTTTAAGATATAACCTTGTTAGGAGGGAAGAAGTTGTAATACATTTGTTACAGTACTTGCACTCAAATGTTTTCCATAGAGCAGGGCTTTTAATTAGGCAGATTATATTGTTTCAAGGATAATCTGTACTCATAGCTATGAGCAACTGTAGTTCAGATCTAGTATGTTTCCTTGAACAATATCATAACTAGCCTGTAATTCGGAACACAGACAATCTCGTGAAATACAATGGTGCCTATTTAAATGAACAGTTAAGATAAAATGTCCCATTTTCACTTTAAATTAGCCTTTGGGGGAGTTTAGCTGGAATACAGATTTGTATACAGCAGAACATTGCAAGCAAAAGATGACTGCAAATGTTTCTCTTTGGCATCTTCTTTGGCTTTGCTATGCATCTGAAAAAAGCCGAACACTAAATGCCTCAAGGCAATCATGACGTAATAAATGAACACTCCTACTTTCTTCATGCAATTATCACACATAGTTAATTGATAATACCAGCTTTTGTTTACACTCAGGAAAGCAGTGAAGAATAATGTATCAGTTCACAACTTCAGAGAAAAATAATACTCATCATACTATTACTACTGTAAAACATTAATGACAGTTGTAACATTTAAACCTGAATTATTTTATACAGTACAGGTGTGATTTTTCACACTAATTTTAAATCAGAGGCATAGTGATGGATAATAGTGTTATTTTAATGTAGTCAGTGATCTAAGACTGAACAATTCACAGGACTGTTAAAACCGTACACCATCCAGCTATAACTTTAGATAGGAAATCTGTAGTACCATTGTTAGACAACCTGATTTAAAAAAAAGTCTTAGCAAGATTACTATGATTATTCACTCACCATATGGAACCTATTGCAACAGACAAGGTTTCGTGCTATGTAGAGATTTGGTGCACTTCTCCAAATGTAGTACTGCCTATACTGTAGATGTGAACCCTTGCACAGTGCAGCCCCCACGTTCTGATCAGTACCAGCACCTTGCGATCTGAAGCCCTTGGTAAAAAGCAGCAGATGAGTCTCTAGTGCTGCAGCTATTGAAGCTGTTGATTCTGTGTCAGTTATATGTACAGCAGCTCTGGTCATTCTCATTGTACTACATTATATTGCTTTTGGAGTCTGTACTTGTCAAAAACCAGAGGCTCCCCTCCTCTAAGCATAAAATGGCATACAGTACTGTAGCAGCAGTGAGGTATCCAGATGTGATCTAAGTATCAGAGTCTCTTTATTTTACTATCATTATGAATGACAGAAATGGGGAAAAAGAAAGAAACAATTTCTATTTTATGCAGAAAGGAATCTGTGTAGGAGCACCTTTTTCTAGTTTTCCTTTCCTTTCTTTTTTTTTTTTTTAGAGGAAGGGATAGCTTTAATGTAAGCTATTTGTTTTAAATCTAGGTTATAGGCCAATATTTGAAACCAGCATTTGGTCTTGTTTATTGTGTTAAGCATATTAATGTTGATTAGACAAAATGTTGTTAATTAAATCTTTCACTCATAGACAAGTGATTAAACTAGCGAAATCAGACACAAACTTTTAATTGTGCTGAGTAAGGGCAATTAATAGCAGCATATCAAGGCAGATTCTAAATCAATGGTAATTGCAATGACAAGCAGGACTTTGCTCCTACACTTCATTAATCTCCTATTTTTATGGGATTTTTTCATTTCCACTGAAATGAACAAGTCAGTATGCATGACTTGTTCAGCAATGAACTTTGATGAATTTTTCTAAGTACATTAAAATGAGTTGCATCCTCTCCTAATCCTACCCCCGCCATACATTTCCAGATAGAACTTTCGATGCATATGTAAGGAGCCGGCACAACTGGCATGAAGGCCAATCATATATATATTTTTCTTCTTGTGCTTGGCAGTAATAACTCTGAACTGCCTACAGCATTCGTAGTGCCTCTTAAAAGTCAGGAATTGTATTGAATTTGAAATTCTCATATGCTGAGTGGAGAAGTGGGAAAAAATATCAAACATTTTCTGGACTGGGTCCAAATATCCAAGGTTAATTTTCTGAGAAAGCTGCAGCAGCTAGATAAGGCCATCCCCTGCAAATTAGTTTTGCCTGCCTGGATTACAGCTAAATTTATGCAGCTTGCCTTATCCTTTCAGAATGCCTCTGAAGTGCCGTAATTAACTGGCACACATAAAATGTGCAAATTTTCTGCTTGGTGGCAGCTATTTCTCATTTCATCTCAGTTTCAACCTGAACAGAGAGGTAGCCTCTTCCTTTTTTCCTTGTTTTGAAAGATAGCAATATTTAAAAGAAAGTGTTTGTTTCAATGTGAACCTAATATGAAAGTCAGATAGCTGTTGCCAAGGTGCGCATAGGAATGTTTTCACACACACACACACACACACACACACACACACACACACACTACACACACAGACACACATACTCACAGACACAAACAAAAAAATGCAGTTCTTTTATCATTGTCAACTTCAGAAATGAATTTTCTTACACATTTACTAAAACACCACTTATATTACCTACTGTGAAAAGAATTTTACTTAGAGAATTATGCTCTATTTCTTTTTAAGCTCATGGTTCTCCTTTAGTACAAGGTACTTTGAAACAAGGGACACTGGTAAGTAACAGACACACTGTTTCAAAGAATTTCATAGATATGCAATAGATTGTTCAAATAGTCTTAGCCTATTACCGATAATTTCACTTACACATGCAACACACACACACACGCACACACACACTCATATTGTATTTATTTAAATGTTGATAATTGCAGGTTAAATTATCTGGTATATAACTAATGTTAACAAAACTTCCCAAGTGAATATACAAAAAATGAGCTGTACTTGGATTTGAGTGCTCACAGCAGACAAAGAAAGACAATAAATATGAAAAAAAAACAGGCACTCACCACTGCAAAGGAGACACAAAGGACTTTTAAAGATTCAGGTGATCAAACCTGTAGTTTTATTTAGGTGAAAACATTCAAAAAGCTCCATAAAGGCTGCCTTTGAAAAAGCGTCTGTGGAGATGTGAGATGTGTCAGGCAATGCACCCTTCATGAACGGGTCTGCATTTTACTTTTATGGAGTTTTCTTTCATGCTTGTACCTCAATAACACTATGGGTTTGATCACCTGAAACTCACTATGCATGAGAAGTCCTATGAGAAGAGACCAAGGGATCTCAACATGTATACCCTGGAACTGTGCAGAATGAGGGGTGACATAATAGAGACCTATAAGCAAGGCCCCTAGAATTCTGCGGCCGCAGAATTTTGCGCAGAATTTGCAATCTACCGCAGAACTTCCGCGGTGCCGCAGAATTCACACTTCTTGGTGATTTTTTATTAATATTTCTTTTTATCCATAGAATCTGGTTCTCTTCCCCTCTTTTTATATCCAAAATCCCCTCTATGCTCAGAATGTGATGTTATCATTGCTATAACATCCTACATTAGCTAATGAAATGGCTGCAATCTGCAACAGAAATGAACAGTCACTTATCTACCACAGCTCCCACCGCCAGAGATAGTAGCACATCACATCATGCATGGTGATATTTGCTCAACCTGCACTACAGCCTAATACAATTTTCAGTCTTACATTATTGCGCTAGGGCCAACTTAAACAAAACCTTGTCAATAGCACAGACTTGTTAAGTCCATGCCTCACTTTGTACAAACCTATTTGTGCCTTTAAGGTTTAGAGATGCCTTCTAAAATGAGTAACTGGTAAAATGAATTTAACTGTCATTTTTAAGAAAAGTAAAGTAATTATGCCCAGAAAAGTGGAATATAATAATGTGTAGACCTGTTGAAAGACTAGACCTGTTTAATAAATAATTGTACTGTACGCATTTTTACCAGGTTATTGATTACATATTGTCATTGGTTGATAGAATCACCTAAAAGTTATGGAGAAATGTTGTGTGCAGGGACAGCTGTTAGGCCAGAGGGTAGCATGCTGTGTTTCTGTGCCAGCAACTCAGGTTCAGAGATTAGCTCTGGGAGCTGGCTGGGCAGCACAAGGATTGGTGGAACACATCACTGCTCAGAGTCTGGGAAGGTATGGCGCAGTGTTCTGCCACATGGTGGACACATTGTGATGGGCTGGAGAGCTCTATCTCACATTCGTTTCACATGCATGTCATGGCCTGATAGTGTTACGCAGTGTGTCATGGTAAGCAGGTTGACATGAAAAACGAGTTTTGCAATAACTCCTCTATTCCATTTCCAATGGGACATGTATAAATGAGGATGCAAGTTCATGGAATTAAAAAAATATATATACATACATTTTATATATATATATATACACACACACATATACATACATACACACACACACACACACACGCGCACACCCACTTACATATACAGTATCTCTGTCTTTCACACACACACACACACACACACACACACACACACATTTGTATGTATGTTACTGACTGCATATAAAAAAGTGATACACAGTGGGAACCTCGTGAGTGGTGTCGAAAGCACATACAAATATATAAGTGATAGACAGTGGAAACATCCTTAGTGAGATAGATAGCATGCATATAGAAATACCTTATGTATCACATAAGATCCGCTCTGCATATGTCATTTATGCAACAGGCTAGGACATTAAGGGAGAGACATTTGTTTTGCTTTTTTAGGCATAAAATTATTTTTATAAGTCTGTTATTTTTTGAACTAGTGTTACTGTGCTTTCCACCATCACGATTACTATAACTGCTGCCATGAAAGTTAAGTCAGGATGACAAGCTGACAATGTGATGTGGTAGTTTGTTAGTGCCGCAGAACTTCCGCAGAAATTACAAACCACCACCGCAGAAGTTCTGCGGCAAATGGTAGTCTTGCCGCAGAATTTGATCCCACTGTGCCGCAGAAAAGTAGGGGCCCTGCCTATAAGTACCGCTCATGGGTGAATTGGGGATCTCTTTCAAATGATGAAGGGCACCAGGGCTTGGGGACATGTGATGAAGCTGGAAGGGGGGCGTCAAGAGAGATATTAGGAAATATTTCTTCACTACAAGGGTGGTAGATGTCTGGAACCAATTGCCTGAGGAAGTGGTGATGGGTAAATCAGTCCCTAAATATTTGGATATATGAGAAAAGAGGCAGGGACACAAGAGTGTTGCCAGAAACCAAATAAGGTCTGTGGAGGTAGATTAAGCAGGGAACATCTGTGCAGACTGGGAGAACCGAGTGATCCTTTTTTGCCAACAAATTCTATTAGCAGGATATTCAAAGAAGAGAACACAGCACATGTGTCCTTCTTGTGGGCACATGCTGCATCCACATAGATGCATCCAAATGTTTCCACCTTATTAACAGACATTTGGTCACATTTGTAATAATTCCTGCAGCTTACAGCAAGTTCTGCTGCAGCTGTGTGAATTGCATCCATTTCTTACATGCAACTTTAGAATTCTGTCCCATCAGTTAGACCAACTTTTCATGATCTAACTTTCAGGATAGATTATGGCAGCTGAAACTGAAAAGTGGACATAGCTCTTTGAAAATTCCCCCATTGTATTTCTGTCTGTCTAGTACTTTGTCCAAGGAAATAATGCCTACAAGCGAAGCAAATGACATAATGTCACAAAGCTGAAGGATTTATTTCACACTTTCCTGCATTTATGGTTCATAATATAGTACATAAGAAGAGGTGAGGTTAGGTGGTGTTTTAAATTATACTTACTATTGCTCTGTGCATCAGACTTTTAGGATGCTGACAGTGCCATGTATGCTGTTAAGGATGCTGCCAGCTGATGTTGTGGCAGCACTTACAGAAGCTCGGAGTATGATGTTGTCATATGCTCCATCATACTCTGTTATGCATGGTGCCATAAGTGCTGTTATGGGTACTAATGTTTAGGAACCTGGGAAGATTCAGATTGGTCGCACTACTGTATAGTATGCTGGGAGTGTTTGGGTTGGTCACGCAATGTTTGTATGAACTTTACGCCACTTATAAAGGGGAGAAGTAGCAGCTGGGTTCCCTTAAGTAGGATTGGGACACAGTGTTTGCACATTAAACAGTATGGTGGGCAATGCCATTTCACTTTTCAGGGCAGAAAGAAGAAAGTCTGTTTTAATGTGTTGATATATTTGTTTTTCTGTGATTTGTACCAGTGCTGCAGAATTTTGCAAAGTGATTGCAGACTCCTAAAGTGCCTCCCGATTTATGGTTCCTGCTGTTGTTTGTAAGGGTTTTGGAGTTTCTTGTGAGGTGTAGGTGCTGTGATTTAATTAAGCAATAATGCATGACAGGGTGTGTGCTGTGCTGTGATAACGTCATGCCTGGGGTGATTAGGCATGATGCCGCAGGCCGAGTGTGACTAATCACCCTAGAAGTGATGTTATCCCAGCACAACACACACCCTGTAGTGCATTATTGCTATTATACAATGGCTCATTTTATTTTAAGTAGAAAAAGATGGGAAAACCTGTTCAAAATATAAATTTATTTCATTTTTTTGTTTGGGCAGGTATACTTATTGAAAAAAAAAGTCCACAGTTCCTCTCTTGTGCAGGAGGTGGTGCTGCCCCCTACATGGTTTCTCTGTAATCCTTTTAATGTCTGTCTTTGTGGATCTGTCTTTTTGACACCTGTGCACTTTGTCCTTTTGCTGTTTCCCCCTGCTGTTACTGAAACTGACAGTGTAGAGACGCTGTATGCATGTTGAAAAAGACGTTGGTGTTTCATTTTTTTCCCTTGCTAATTCACTCGCTCGATGTGGTGATTCACTCGCTCAGTCTGGTGTCAAGCCTGAAGTGAAGGAAGGTTAGTTTTGGTTTTAAAAAAAATAAAGAAGTAAAAGAAAGAAATGTATTTGACGACCCAGCGAACGTTATGGCAAGAGAGAACTCAGTGAGCGTTATGAGTAGAGTCGCGCGGTCACTGTTTAAAATGCATGCTCACTTGTGTCTGAAATGAGAGGTTTCGCAATGTAGTTTTGTTTTTCTCGGGTAACTTGGGAGCAGATTTTAACTCCCTGTTCAGTAAACAGAGTGTTGTTAGTGTAGGGGCAGACCAAGTAGTGAGGCTGATCGTGGTCTCAGCAAGGAGGGTAGTGGGGCAGGCAGTCACGTCTTGGAGTGATTGTTTTTTTTTTTTTTTTTTTTAACATTTGATGCAGTCTTTTGTGTGCTGGGACTAGATCTGTGATGTTGTACTGGGATAACATCACGAGTCCAGTCCCAGACTGACCAATCAGAGCCCAAGATGTTTTTTGTCATTGTATAATTTTTGTTGCTGCTTTATTTATTTGTATTGTTTTGTTTTCCCTTAATAGTTTGTTTGATATGAGGTTTTCTTTTCTTCAGAAAAGGTGCACATTCCCCTGTTAAGCTATGTTCTAGAAAACTCAGACAGACAGGTCTGTGTTTCAGACGCAGAATGAAGTCAGGAGACTTGTTACATGTGATGTGGAGCTGTCCCAAAATTCATTCATTATGGGTTCAAATTGGTCAAAACATGGACCCGTTATTAAACTGTTCGGAGCATATTAAACCAGAGATCTGTGTTTTGGGGGATATGAAAACGGTTGTGAGTGACTCAGCTAAGCATCATGTGTCATTGATGTCTGCTCTGGTTAAGACATTTGTCTTAAGACACTGAAAATATTATTGTGCTTATAATTATGATCATTAGGTTAGAGATCTATTACAGGTCTTAGATAGACTTAAATGACAGATGATAATAGATGAGAAAAAGAAAGTATATGATAAAAGATGGAGGGCATTAGAGGCAGTGTACTCAATACAACTGAAGAGTGTTCAAACCAAGATCTGTCTGTCTGATGGGGAGTAGCTAGCAATTTCTTCCTAAGAGAGTGTGAAAAGGGATTATGATTTTATTGGGGTATGTTATCTCACTTTTTGTAGGTGTTCTATCCAGTGAGGCATAATTCTCTCGTGAGATAGTTCTTAGTTGGGCTTAGAAAGTCTCTTATATCTAAAAGGTTAGGATAGGTTCTCTCTCTCTTCTTGGGACACAGTTGTAAAAGCTCAGTCCTGAGGATTTATAGTTACTTCAAAGTTAAGGAGAATAATAAAGAGGGATATCTGATTCGGAAGTAGATCAGATTTATTGCTAACTTTGAAAGAATAGAATCAAGTGTTATATTAATAAAATTGGACTTAAATTAGTAGGTATAATACATTATAACTGTGTATGTAACTAGTTTAGGGGATGTATATAGTAGCCATATCCAGTTTTGGGATGTGGGCCCGGAATCAGCCTGGGATATATGTATGTATGTCTTCATTGTCGAAATCATTGAACTTTAATAAAGAAGTTTAAAATAAAAAGAAAAGGTGTACCTTATTCTGTAGTTAGAAAATTAGCTTTTTATTTCCTGGTGTGTGATTGGCTGGTACTCCTGCTGGGGGGTGGGGTACATTAAGCTTTTAGTAGATGATCAGAAAATAAAAAGTTTCAGACTGGCATACCTCACTCATGAACTGGTATCCCTAAACCAATCTGAATTTCAAAAGTCAGTAGCTGTCATTATTTTCTGCTCACTTAGCCAGAGAAGCGAGTGAGTCAGCCCACCCAACCCTCACAACTGAACTCTACTGTGAATTAAACTTACAATAAAAAAAAGCACATTTTCCCTCTAGCTGTAAACTGCTAGCCCATTCTTCTTTTTAAATTACTACACAGTCAGCCTCACTAACACATTGGAACTGCACCGCTCCACCCCGCCCCTCGCTAGTCTTTCATAAAGTTAAATTCCTATTCACACTCCCTACTTGCAGTTTTAAGTAAAACACACACAGGTGCATATATATATATATATATATATGTGTAATATATATATATATATATATATATATATATATATATATATATATATATTCTGCGTGACACTATTACATAGTGCTATGAACCCTGTCAGCTCACCTGCTCATCATCCACCTACCTTCTCCATCCCTCCAGCTGCCTGCAGCAACGATCAGCAACCTGTAGCCCCCCCTGTACTGCACAGTAAATATTTTGTTTCAGAACATTTCCCCCACTGTCCCCTAGCTCTTCCATCCTACAGCTGTGGTTTGTAGTTTAAAATAAAAACAGTCACAATGCACAAGTCAAACCACAACTAGGTAAACTTGTCCCAGAAACTGTAGCCACTCTGAGTTCATAGTGCCAGAGTCAATTTAAACAGACATGAGACAGGCACTGGCACCTACCCAGGGTCCATTAATTAAGGTTGTTCTCAGTGACTCTCTTAGTTTTTAATTAAAGAAAATACTGTAACAGAAAAATACAGCCAAGGCATGAGCCCTCCTCTCACCTCAGCATCAATCACAGTTTGCTGGTGATCCTTCTAACTCTTACAGCAATCTCTGGGTCCCGATCACTAGTTCTAGGGCTGTAATAGTAACAATAAATGAGATAAATGTCAACCTTTAAAAAATAAAAGAAAAAAAGACAGACAGACAGTGACCTTTGCACATTGCTACTTTTGACTTGCTTACTTCTGGGTCATGTAGCAAATATTACAGAGCCCTCTAGAGACTACAAGAATAGATGCAGGGATGACGGTACCAAAAAAGGACACAACATTTAATTTCTGTCTGTTTTTATAGCATTACTTTATGTTTTCTTTTGTAATCCTATAACAAAATGACACACCTATCCCATCTTCTGAGTGCAATAATAACCTCCAGGGTTGGTTGTATGGGCAATACCAGACCTTCCTGTGGCTATAAGGCCCTCCACCTGCAGCGTTGGGCTTCATTACACCCCTGGGCAGTCCAATATTGCCTAATACTCCCCACTCAGTCAGATATTACTGCATACTTCTTAAGTATTCAGTTTGTCTTGCTGTTTCATATACATTTCATTGCGGTAGTACATACATTTAATTGATGAGATTATGTGGTAGCAACTGATGTTTTTTTTTTTTTAAAGGAAACCCTATCCATGCGTTTTATATAATTTGTGGTAAGTTTTCATAAAACGTGGTTTAGTAGTGGTTTCAAATGCATAATACATGTTTTTTGCTTGTAATGTCCAGGTGTATTGTACTGTGATTCTACTGCAGACGCGCCATCTCATCCTAATAGTCTATTGCCCTTATTTTCTCTTCATGTACTTTTCAAAACAAAACAGCAACACACTTTCTCTTAGACTGCACATTCACAACAACCTTGCAGGTTGTACAAAGTGCAATTTGTGAGAAATTATACAAAAGTGAACTACTATGTGTTGCATATTGTGTTTTGTTTTTACACAACCTTCGTATATGATCCCTGTATTAACCAGTCATGCTTCACACTCATTGTTTGTTTATTTATTTATAGAAAAGTTTCACCAGGAAAGGCACACTAAACAATATAAAACTGCTCGTCTCACAGAGCATCCTGGGGGAAGAGGAACATGGGAGTACAGTAATCAAAAGCACATTTCCGTATAGTATTATAGAAAAGTATATATACAATACTCAACACATTTCCAAAGGTAATACAAAACAGAGAAGCAACACAGTGAAAAAAACAATACATCAGTAGCATTAGATAAACATTGGGATTTGATGTGAGAGGAGCAAATTAACAGCAGTGCAGACTAATGCATACAGTGCGGACAAGGAGGTGCAATAAAGTACATTGGCTACTCCTCACGTTAAGTGCTAGGCTGGGAAAATTAGGAGGAGTGAGGAGCCAGAGGGGAAATTAGGAGCAGCTGCAGGATGGAGAGAGGAAGTTGAGGAGGGAGGTCAAAATGAACCATGGGGAGGAGGAGTTCCTGATTTGATGAGGCATTGAGTTCCAGAGCTTAGGGAACTTATAGGAGAATGATGATTGGCCTATAGAGGTGGTGCATCTTAGTATAGCTAGAGTGCTGGAGTCACTGGATCTGAGGGAGAGAGGGGCAGTGAGGTAGGAGGACAGGTGAAGAGGCAAGGTAAAGGGGAAGAGTACCAAACCAGAATTTAGAGACAAATTTTATGCAGTGGGCAAGACGGCAATTTTCCAAGGAAGGAAAAGCTAGAGAGTGATATAGATCACAACGGTGGGTAAAGGAAGGGGCATCCAGAGCGAAATGATAGAAAGCATTGAAAAGGCTGTCCATTCTGGTTAAGAATGACTTTGGTGCGGCACTGTAGACTATGTCACAGTAGTTAAAGATGGGTAGTATCATTTTCTGGACAATCTCCTGCCTGGCCTTTAGAGGTAGGCAGTATCCCGTGATATTGGCACTGGGGAAAGGGTGCCTACAATAATGGTGACCCCTTCCCCAGTGCATTACAGGGATGGCCACAGGATGGTAGGGTGGCCGGATAAGGGGTGGGCGAGTATAGCAAAAGGATGCCACTATAAGTACACACGCGGGGGTGGTGGGAGTTGGCATGTACAGTGAGGGGTGGGAGAGGATGTGAGGGGTGGTGCCACAGTGGGTTGCCAAGCCAACCCCATGTCATGGTGGGTGGGTTGCCGGCATTTTTCCACAGGTACTGGTTTCAGGTCCCGGTGCTGGTGCATTTTTGTTGCGCCTGGCCCAAACCCTTTTTTTTTTCCCGTTTTCACAAACCCTCGACATGCACCCTCCTGGAGTTGAGAATCCTTCTGTAGGGGGGTGCGGTGGTGAAGCCCCACACAGAAAACATCAAAAAACTAAGTCCCTGGTTCCATTTTGCTGTGCACTGTGGTGTCAGAGTGCTGCAAAAAATTTTCATCACTTTGATTTCCCAATAACAGCGGTTGCCTTTAGGCTTTCACTGTTATCATATAGAACCTAGGTAGGCAGCTTCAGTTCCTATAAAAGGCACCTCATTTGGGGTGCAGCTTTTTCAGGATTGAGTCTATGTGTCCAGTGATGTTTAGGTGCCTGTCTAGCCAGACCCTGACATACCTAAAGGAGGAGGTGTCCTCTAGAGTAGAGCCATCAAGGATGTGGAAGGAGAGCAATTTAGTTAGCCTACAGAGTCTCTGCCTAGTGCTGAAGGCCATGTAGACTGTTTTCTTGGCATTGAGGAAAAGCTGATGGGAGCTTAGCCAATGCTAAACTTTCTCAAAGTCATGCTGAAGTGTGAAAGTGACATCAGTTGGTAATTGGCCACAGTAGAAAAGTACAGTATTGTCAGCACACTTATGGATGGAGGAGGAGGTACACACTGATGGGAGATCATTAAGGAATATGGAGAATAGTAGGGGGCCAAGGACAAAGCCTTGGAGTACGCCAGCATTCATCTGGAGTGGGGGAGAGGAGGAATCATCAGTTTTGACTGACTGTGTCTGGGTGTTAGGTAGGAGATAAAACAGTTTATGGCTGAATCAGACAGGCCAGCAGATTGCAGATTATCTAGGAGAAGAGGGTGGAAGACAGTGTCAAAAGCCTTTGCAAGCTCAACAAAGATCACAGATGTGATTAGATCACTGCCCATACCAGAAAGAATGGAATCAGAACTTGCATGAATAGTTTGCAGATATGCATTGCCCTTTGGGCCTGTGCTAAGGGAAGAGTCTGTCTGCTTGTTTATGGAATTGCAGGTCCCTCTATGCCCTGCACTCCTGTGCATCTACACATGTAAAACAATCATGATGCTCTCTTGGGGAATGTGGGAATGCAGAGCCCTCTGGGCCCCTCTGTATTCATGTGTATGTGGACACAGATGTGCAGGGCCAAGAGTTCATCTGGCTGTTGAAGTGCAGGGCCCTTTGGGCCTTGTGCTTCCAAGATACTATGGGTGCAGAAGTAAGGCAAGGCAAGGCAAAATTTATTTAAAAGACACCCAATCCCAGAGGTTCTGGGTGCCGTACAAAATTTTACAACATACATTTAAACATAATAAATATACAATTTATACACAATAAAATGCAAAAACTAATAAAATCAGAACCATTACCATAAACGTCCATCTAGACATCAAATGCCTTAGAAAAAAGGAAAGTCTTCAACTGGGCCTTAAAAATATTTAATGAGGGGGCTTCCCTGACCATAATTGGCAAAGAATTCCACAGAACAGGAGTCGCGGTGCTAAACGCTCTATCGCCAGCGGATTTCAACCTAGTTCTGGGAATGGCCAGGAAGCCACCACTAGAGGAACGAAGAGGGCGTGAGGAGAGGGCAGGTAACAGAAGGTCAGACAGGTAACCAGGGCCCAGCCCATGTAGGGCCTTATAGGTGAGAAGACCCACCTTGAAGAGGATTCTCCACCTGACTGGCAGCCAGTGCAATTCACATAAAACCGGTGTAATATGGCAAAACTTTTGCTGCCCAGTCAACAACCAGGCAGCTGCGTTTTGCACCAGCTGCAGTCTGCAGAGAGATCCTCCTGTGACCCCGAGATAGAGTGCATTACAGTAATCAAGCCTTGATGTGACTAAGGCATGTATCAGGGTGGGGAGGTCCAGAGGCAGAACAAGGGGCTTAATCCTGGTAATGTTTCTAAGATGGTAGAAACAGGAACGAACCGTGGAGGATATTTGAATCTCCATGGTTAAGTCTCTGTCCAAAATCACTCCCAGATTTCGCACCCAAGAGGAGGCCTTCAATAACACAGTTCCAAGAACAAGCCCAGTTTCTGTGTCAGAGGCCATCCTATCACGGACTCTGTTCGACTCCACTACCAATACCTCCGTCCTATCAGGGTTTAGCCGCAACCAGCTGGAGGCCATCCAGTCATTAATCTTGGCCAGACAGATGTTTAGCACATCCACAGCATTTGGTGTTCCTGGGGCAAAGGAAAAGTATAGCTGAGTATCATCAGCATAGCAATGAAAACTCAGACCATACTTCCTAATGATCCCACCCAGAGGCAGCATGTACACTGCGAACAACATTGGGGCCAGTACTGATCCTTGAGGAACACCGCAAAAAAGGAGACTGGGTGTAGATGTGGAATTTCCCATCATAACCTGTTGCCTCCTGTTGGTAAGAAAGGACTCAAACCATTTGATGACGGTACCGGTGAGTCGGCATAGGTCCCTAAGGCAGACGAGCAACACACAATGGTCCACAGTGTCAAATGCTGAAGAGAGGTCAAGGAGAACAAGAATTGTCTTGTCTCCCTGATCTCTAGCCCTGAGGAGATCATTCTGCACCTGAACAAGTGCCGTTTCAGTGCTATGTCTGGCACGAAAAGCCAACTGGAAGGGTTCATACAGCTCATGAGATACGAGGTGCTCTTCCAACTGAAGTGCTACCACCTTCTCAACAACCTTTCCCAAAAATGGAAGGTTGGAGATTGGACGGTAATTTGCTTTGGTCTCCGGGTCCAAAGATGGCTTCTTTGAGAGGGGTCTCACCAGAGCAGCCTTCAAGGCATCCGGAAAGACACCCTCAGAAAGGGAACACCGTAAATTCAAGGCAAACACCGGGCCAACAGAGTCAACGCATCTCATTAAAAAACACGTTGGCACTGGGTCCAGTTCACAAAAGGTATGCTTCATATTGGTTGCTACCTCGATAACCTCACTAACCTCCACTGGTCTAAACTCTCCCCAACCAGACGGAGTGCACTCAGAACACATCAGGCAATCACTGCCAGCTATAACATTGCTGGTTGAAGAAGCCACCCGCCGGATCGAGGACACCCTGTCTGAAAAGAACTGAGCGAATTCCTCACAATCAGTATTGGAAAAAGCCCTCCAGGGCTGTAGACAGGCAGGGTGTAAAAGCCTATCGACAGTCCGGAAGAGTGAAGCTGGTCGGTTCTTCCCGGCAGCAATCTCCCTGGACAAAAACAATGTCTTCTTATGGTTGATTGCCTCCTGGTACACACTGTAGTGTGGACACAGGACCAGTTTATCTGCTTCCAGATGGGATCTCCTCCAGCAGTGCTCCAATCTCCGACCCATCTTCTTCATCTCCCTGAGCTCAACATCAAACCATGGTGACCTCAGGTACGAAGTTCTGGGTCATACACGGACGGGTGTGAGGGAGTTAATGGTGTCGGATAACACCCTGTTATAGGTGTCAACCCCGGCAACAACACCTCCCACACATGCATCACCCACACTAGACAATTTCGCTGCCGCCAAAAAACCCTCAGGGGTCAAACCCCGTAAAGGGCGACAGCTGATCATCTCAACAGGGGAAGGGTTTATGGTGGGAGCCCCAAGTGAGAACTGCACCGTGCAATGATCAGACCAGAGAACTGGATCGATCCTGAGGTCACTAATCTCAAGTCCCAGTGAGAACACCAGGTCCAACATGTGGCCATCCTGATGAGTCGACGCAGTAACAGCTTGCATCAAACCCAAGGAGGACATAATCTGAGAAAACTCATAGCTGGATCTATGATTCACGTCATAGAACCAAACATTGAAGTCCCCCAGAAAAACACATCTGGGGGACTCCAACGTTCCACTGACAACGAAATCTGTGATCTCCTGCAGGAACTCTCCCATTGGCCCAGAAGGGCAATAAATGAGAAAAATCCTGCAGCCCACATCAGGTCCTCCACGGATGGCCACACATTCAAAGGAACCTGGGATTCTCACCGGGTGCACGGTGAAGGTCGGACTGGATCTAAAACAGATAGCTACACTGCCACCCCTGCGTTCCACTCTGGGGCAGTGCATCACGGTATACCCAGGAGGAACTGCGGCCTCAAAAATCGGGCCTGCATCATCTCCAACCCAGGTTTCCATAATATAAGCCAGATCGACAAAAGAAATCAAAGCAGCAATAATTGCTGTCTTATTTCTGATCGATCTGGCATTACAGAGCACTGCCGTCAGGGGACTTGGGGGTGGTGCAGCCCTACAGGTTACATGGCCACTCGGTCTGGTGGACTCCCTGGGGATGGGCACCAACCATGTCTGGCCTCTCCCATGTGTCCATCACAACCCAGGGTGCCTTCTGGACCTGACAACCTCAATCATCCCATAGCCCATACATGGGTTGTTCGACAGTGCATGACCAGCGCCATTCCTTCCAATCCCTACCTCCCTGCAACGTCTAATAGTAACATCAGAAACTGGGAGGGGGATAAAAGGATGCAGGTCATGCAGCATCGAACTATCATAAATAATTCTAGCCCCCTTTAATCCTCCCATATAGCCCATATACATCTAAGGCACAAATAATTCTTAAATAACTAAATTTAAACAATAAACTATTTAACCTAAAAATATCCCACCTAGCCTATTCAATCATCAAACATATATTATAACTTCTAAAATCATAGTAAAACTGCTTACAATAGTATCATCAAATTAGCTAGTACTTACTCTCAATAATAATATACAGCAATAAACTATTTAGCTGTAAAATTACTTTTAAAAGGCACACAGTAAACAGATAGCCTTCCTCCTGTGTCTATTTCATATTTTTCAATACCGAGGTGTCTTTCGCGCACTCCTGGCCTTCGCGCTATGCTCGCGCTTGCGAGCGGTGCGGCAATTTAAGGAAACTAAGATCCCCTGCCTCAGGACACACAGGTCCTAGCTCCCCCCAAGTCACTTCTGGCAAAATAGAGAAAGCACAGACCTGCTGAACAGCCTCTCACACTGTGCAGGTCATGCAGTCCAAAAGCACATAAAACAGACGTCCAGCAATTTAGGGGCTTACTCCACCCTTTCGATAGATCCCAACCGCTGACGAGTGGCGACACAGTTCTGGCACAGTTAGAACACACTAACTAGCTGCTTGTGAGCAGCGCAGCAATTTAAGGAATCTAAGATCCCCTGCCTCAGGACACACAGGTCCTAGCTCCCCCCAAGTCACTTCTGGCAAAATAGAGAAAGCACAGACCTGCTGCACAGCCTCTCACACTGTGCAGGTCGTGCAGTCCAAAAGCACATAAAACAGACATCCAGCAATTTAGGGGCTTACTCCAACCTTTCAATAGATCCCAACCGCTGACGAGCGGCGACATAGTTCTGGCACAGTTAGAACACACTAACAGGTACAGGTACCTCTGGGTCCTTTGCCAGGAGAAAACTTCTCTTCATTATATAGTTACTTGTTGCCTGTGCAGCCAACACTGTAGCATCCTTTTGCAGCCTGGCAGCAGTGCTGAATGACAGTACTGACCCTCAGGCTCAAAGAACTTGTCCCAAACTCAGCTCACCAGCATGGGATCACAACACACTATCTATTGGGCCAAAGTATAGCCATGCATCCAATTTCTTCATAACATTTCATTTGACATTTGGACCCCACATTATGAACTTGGTTACTAGAATGTGTTAAATCCTGCCTGAAAGGTGGTTTTGCAGAGTGACTGCAAAATCACCATTCAGCCTGTACTTGAAAATTCCCATCAATGGTATATTAAAAATGTGGGAATACACTGTTGTAAACTGGCCAATTTATGCTTAAAAGTGTGTGAGACTCAAAAATGGAATTCTTGTGTTACACATGTAAATGTGACACAAGAATTTTTCATGTGCTCCAAAAATGGAATTCTTGGGTTGCAAATGTGGGACCCAAGAATTCCAGTTTTGGTGTAGAAGGAAAATTTAGTGTTGTACTTTAGTGCTCTACTTAAATGTGCATCACAAAAATGAGTTTGACCTTGTGTTATGAACGTGGTCACTAGAATATGTTAAATCCTTCCCAAAAAGTAATTTTGCAAAATAACTGTGAAATTCCCTCTTGACCTGTACTTGAAAATTCCCATCATCCCAACTCTACCTGTCTTGTATGGTAAAGTACCTGATTACTTGCTGTTGCCTGTGAAAGAGCTAACTAAAACTAAAGCAAGTGTTAAATGGGAATACATGTAATAGACTGTCTAGGTTAAAGGTAAAAAGAGGGATAAAAGGAGCAAAAAGGGAACATTTGAAAAGCTCTATGTAGGGTCAAGTAACAAAGTAGGCAATGAAACAAAAAGGGGAAATTTAGAAACCCCCTACTTGAAGTAAGGGCACAAAGTTCTTTCCAGAATCATAGGGAGTGTAGAAATAGTAATATTGGGAGTGTTGCAGAGCAGTGGCTGTGGAGCTACAATTTGCAGAGAGACCTTCTGGAGACCAAGGTGATGCCCCATCTGCGTGCATTTCTCTGAGTTGAGGAGGGAGGGCACTAGGCTCTGGGCTGAGTTTATGGGATTCAGGGGACCTCTTCCCCACCAAGGGACCACAAAGTCTACCACCATTGCCTGAGATGGTGCCAAGGAGGAGGACCAGCTGGACTATAGTAGGCTCTAGGAGGGTGGGGTGGGTGGGTCCATAGCACATTCCTCAGCCAGAGCCACTATGCAACTCATTCACTGTTCTGGCAGGACAGGACTGCTAAGAAGAGGCACCCATGGTAGTGGCCAGGGAGGATATGAAGGTCCTCCATATGGGAGGCCCCAAGGTGGGAGGTAGAGCACTCCAGCTGAGAAGGAAGCAAATTCTGGTGGGGGACTCAATCACTGGGGGGCAGTTTGGGGAGCAGGAAGGGAGAGAGAGAGAGGGAGGGGTGGTACCTACCTTGTGCTTTGGCATGGACAGATGGAGAGTGGATCCTAAACAATGCTAGGGTGTCTGTGGAGGAAGTGGAGCTGGATGTCATTGTTGATCTGACTAATGACCTGACAAGGAACACACCGGGTGTAGTGCAGGATATATTTAGGTAGCCAGGGTAGAGCCTGAAGCAGGTAGCTCACACGGTGGCCTTCACTGAGGTGCTACCTGTATACAGCCAGGGAAAGACTAGGGAACATCACACCAGTGTCTTCAGTGAGTGGTTGAAGGCATAGTGTAGGGAAGAGGGTTTTGGCTATATTGGGGACTGGAGTCCTACTTGGGAGGATAGAGGCCTGTACAAAGAAGATGTCCTCCATCCATCCGAGAAGGTAACTGTAGTCTTGGTGGAAGGTTTAGATGCTTCTTTGATGGGCATTTAAATGAGACAAGGGGTGAGGCAAACAAACTGAGGGAGGCGGACATTGCCCTCTAGAGAATAGAACAAAGCAGAGAAGGGCCTGGGGAAATGAATTCTCAGGGTAGAAAGAGGTAAGGACAAGGGGCAGGGGAGGGTTATGTATCAGGGAGATGAGCTAAAGTTTAGAGAGGGGTTCAGGAAGGTAGGCAGATGGGTAGTGAACTAGGGGAGGACAGGACAGGACAACAGATGGGGTAAATGATGAAAACAGGAAGGGAAGGCAGAATATAGAAAGAGAAGGACAAAAGGAGTGGAGAGCCATATATGCCAATACAAGGAGCTTAGGAAATAAAATTCCTAACCTCGAAGCAATTTTTGTTGAGGCAGACCTGAGAATGGTAACCATAATGGAGTCATTGTGCACTGACAACCACAGCTGGAAAGTAGCAATACCAGGCTACACCATGTTCCAGAAGAACAGAACAGGGAGGAAAGGAGAGGGTTGTTTTATATGTGAGGACAGATATAATGGTCACAGAGATACAAGGACACCAGGGGTATGGGGAAGTCTGGAGGTACTATGGGTTGGCTTAGAGTCAGGGTCTGGGGACTTTTCCACAGTGAGGGGGAGTTCACAGACCACCAACTCAGAGGGAACAGTTAGACAAGGTTTTAGGATGGGCTATTGGTAGAATGGCAAGCAAAGGAGAAGTACTGATCATGGGAGAATTTAATATGCCAGATGTAGACTGGAGCATTCTGGCTGCTGCCACAGCAGGAAGCAGGGCTATCCTCAACACCCTGCAGATGGCAATTCTCTGGCAGCTGGTTACAGAACCAGCAAGGGATGGGGCAGTGCAGGACCTGGTATTTATGAACAGGGACAGCACTGCAGATATTACAGTGGGTAATCTCCTTGGTACAAGTGATCATCATACTGTGTGGTCTAGAATAAAGATTGGGTAAGAGAAAACACACGCTAAGATCATGGTTCAAGACTTCAGAAGGGGAGATTTTAAAGAAATGGGAGACTTCCTCAGTAAATACCTCAAAGAGGGGGATGGCTGGGGGCAGTGGAGAACCAATGGAAAGAGAACAAGGAGAGAATAGCTAAGGCAATGGCATGCTGTTTTAAGGAAGTAAGCAAAAGAAGGCAGAGGAGGAAGAAGCTGCTATAGTTCTCAAAGGAGGTGGCTAAGCTGGCAAAGGAAAAAAGAAGCATTTAGGAAGTACAAGGCTATCCAGATGGATATGGAGAGGGAGGTATATCTGGAAAACTTAAGCGAGATAGGGAGGAGGGTGAGGTCAGATAAGGCACAAACAAAGGAGAGGATCACTAAAAAAGGAAAAAAGGGGATAAGACTTTCTTCAGGTACATGAGTGAAAAGAGGAAAGCATGGGGTGGGATAGTGAGAATCAGTAAGGCAGGGGGACAGTGCAGAAGAAGATTAGGAAAAAGCAAAACTCGTAAATGAGTACATGTGCTTGGCTTTCACAATGGGGGAATGGACCAGCATGTATTAGCAGGCACAACGGCAAGTAGACACAAGTGCATTTTCAGAGGAGAGGGTCCATAAGGGATTGGAATCTCTAAAGGAGAACAAGGCCATGGGACTGGATGGGATTCATTTGAAGGTTCCTGGAAACTGAGCACAGTGCTAGCCACCTTTCTGGAAACAATATTCAGCACCTCAGTGGAAATGGGGCTATTTCCAGAAGACTGTCCAAGAACCCATGTAGTCCCTCTGCACAAGAGCAGCAGCAAGGAGGAGGCTAATAATTACAGACCAGTAAGTCTCACATCAGTGGTGGAGAAATTAATGGAGAACCTGCTGAAGAAGAGGCTGATGGAGTTCCTGGAGGCAAATGGGCTGCAGGACCACTGCCAGCTTGGTTTCACATGATGGAGGCCATGCTAAGAGAATATCATGTATTTCTTTGATGGTGTGACTAGGGAGGTGAATCAGAGGAAGGCAGTGGATGCAGCCTATCTCGACTTCAGTAAGGTCTTTGACACTGTGTCACACAGGAGGCTAGTTAAGAAATGTCTTGGTACAGTACTGTGCTTGCCTTTTCTGTTTCTTTCTTCACTACCTCACTTCATGATGTACTCTCTACTCCTTGAATGCTATTGCTGACATCAATATTTGTATTTAATACAACTTGTCCTCTTTAACCTTGCTTTATATTTTACTGTTCTGCCTTATGTTACACTGTTTTCTTGCCTACTTCTGTTACTGGTCATTTATGTAATAATTGTCCAGCTCTTACATAATGTTATACCTATATAATATTTGTTTATATGGAGTGTAACCCTCCTCTGTATGTACTTGTAATTGCTCCCATGAATTGTTAACAGTTTGTATATACTTGTTGCACTCTCCTGGGTCGTGCCTGAAAACAGTCAACTTTGGCTAGTGCACTCACTCGGTTAACAAAAACTAAATAAATAAATAAATTAAGCAGCCTGGGGGTTAGGCAGAAAGTGGTAAGATGGGTATCAAATTGGTTAAAGGACAAGATGCAGAGGGTGGTAGTAAACAGCAGAGTCTCACAGAACAAGACAGTGATTAGCAGGGTGCCCCGGCGATCAGTACTGGGACCGGTTCTGTTCAATGTCTTCATAAGGACATTGCCAAAGAACTGGAGGGGAAGGTGTGTCTCTTTGCAGATGACTCAACTCTGCAACAAGTGGACACTCAGAAAGGTGAGGTGAGAATGTAAAGGGTTCTGGGAAATCTAGAGGTGTGGTCTAGGGTGCAGCAGCTGGGTTTCAATGCCAAAAAGTGCAAAGTCATGCATATGGGGCAGAGAAGACTGGGAGTTGTGTATAAGATGGGGGGGTACTGACAGTCACCAAGCAAGAAAGGCACATCATGGTAATCAAATCTGATTATCTCGATGTGGCAGGGTAGTGCGACAAGGTGGTAGCCAAGGCTATTGGGATACTGGGTGCATAGGGTGAAGGATTTCTAGCAGAATGGAGGAGGTATTGCCACTATATCACTCATTAGTGAGACTCTACCTTGAATACTGTGCCCAGTTCTGGAAGTCATACCTCTGCAAGGACCTTGACAGGGTGGAAGTGATCTAGAGAAGGCTGCCAAAATGGTGAAGGTATTGGAAAGGAAGAAATATGAGGAGAGTTTTCAGGATCTCAACATGTACTCCCAGGAGCGCAGTGCAAGAGGGGGCATGACTGAGACCTGTAAGCACCTCACAAGGGTGAACAAGGTGCAGAGGGGGAGTCTTTTTCAGTACAGGAACAGCACCAAAACATGGTGGCATGAAATGAAGCTAGAGGGGGAAGTTTAAAAGGGATGTGAGGAAATATGTCTACACAGAAAGGGTGGTGAATGCATGGAACAGCCTGCCAGAAGAGTTGGTGGGGATGAAAAGAGTTGGGAGCTTCAAGCATGCACATGATAGTCACACGGACTTAATAAGTAGAGTAAAGGGAAGCGTGTGGAGCACCAATAACAAAATAGTGTACAAAGAGCAGAATAGGTAGGATAAACTAGGGCAGACTGAATAGACCTAACAGTCCTTTTCTGTTAACACATTCTATATTTGTTTGCTTCTATGACAACAAAAAGTCCCGCTGGACAGACCAGCCACACACAAATTGTAGAATTCGAAATTCTTGAAACTTTTATTTTCTTATTCCATATATAAGTGCCCTCCACTAAAGTACAACATTTTGCCCCAGCTGGGCTATATCAAGGAGGAAGGATTCTGGATAAAATATAATTTATACAATTAATACTTTTTATATGTTATTCATAAATCAGTTACTCATGTCTTCAGTACATCACACTTATTGTTAAATATCCTACGTCAGGTATTAGTCCACCATTCTCGGTACAATACTTATTTTTTTCTTACAACATGTTTAAATGTTTTAAAATGAATTTTTTACTTTATTTGTTTCCCATTTAAACATTTCCTTATTTTTATCTCAGAGTATTCTTTAGTATAATTATTTTCACCATGCTGCTCAACGCACATTATGTCATATAATGGTTAAGAAATCTCTTAATATGACACATAACTTCCTAACCATACAGCACATTAATTTTCTGTTGTCTGTTCCAAAAATGTTGCCCACATTGTAGTTAACACAGTAGCAGATTCATGTTTAAATAAGTTATAGTCTTCTAGTCAATTTATCATATTCATTTGTCACTGTTCTTCAAGGATCAAAAAACACTAAAGGCTGGATTTTCAAAGGTCAGAGAATGACACACGGTACTTGCATTAAAAAGAAATGATCCAAGGAGCAGGATGCACCAAAACACGTGTCAGTTCTGATTTCTAACACTGCTTGCATCAAAAACAGGTCTGCTTGTGCCAGACTGGCCTTCACCATGCTTGCACTGAACAAATGCCTACACCATGTCGGAAGGGATGCCTGCATTACAGAAATGATGCACCATCCCCATATTTGGGATTTTCAAAGAATGTAGGTCCTATCCTTGTGCCTAGGATTCATGCCACTGTTAGACCAGCCACAACTTACAAAAGAGAGGATAAATCTTGTAGAGGTGTGATTCTAAAGCCAATATTTCCCTGTGGGACAAGTCTAGAGTTTTTTGGAGGCTGAAAACGCCATTGTCTTGGCCATTTCCTCCACCATATTTTTGACTCAGCTTTAGTCATTCTCAACCCATGCATCAATCATCATTTGATGCACATTTTTGCCCCTACATCATCTTTTTGACTCAGCTTTTATCATTCTGTCAACGTGCATCATATTGTTGACGCAGTGGACCTCCTGCATCATGTTGGGGGGACTTTGCCACAGAGAACACTTTTCTTGCAAAATATGATGCACAGTCTTTGGTGCACCTGGATCTGATATAAGGTGGTTGTTTGATGTACCCTACATCGATCTAAGGGCCCTTTGAAAATCTGCCCCTTCAGTCTCATGTGAATCAAGGAAAAATATAAAATACTGAAAAATTATTTAAAACAAAGCTCTAAACACTAGAGAAATGTCTTTTGTCTTTTTTTCTATTTTAATTCTGTTTCTCATCAGTTTTCTTTCTATTGTTACCTCAGATATATTTGTATTTGTTTCAGCAACATTTAAAGAACAGGTTCGCACCTATGAACTGAGGCATATACAACAGCTTACCTGCCCTGAAATTGAGTCCCCCAAGCAGTTTCATTTATTTCTGCTTCTATTTTCAGACAAAATGCTTGTAATTTTCCCTATTTCATGTGGCCACCAAAACGGACCAAGTTCTTGATTAAAGGCACGCCCCCACGCAAGCATATTTTGTGACTTCACTACTAGATCAGTGCAAGGCCATGCTCCATAGACTTTCATGGGGGCACATTTTTTAAATTTCTTTATACTTTTCTGTGCTGAATATGTCAAAGGAAGGCCACCACTTAACTAACAATGTCCTTGTTGTATATGTTGGGGGGGAGCAGTTTGTAAGTGCAAACCTGCTCTTTAAATGGCATTTGCCTAATCCTCAGCAGTTGTTAGACCTTTAATATTAAAGCAAAAATTGTTAAGTCACTGTTGTATTAAGGATGTATATTATATTCTATGGTATGTACACAGAGATTCCATTTTTAGATCTAAATATTTGCAAGAAGGGCAGCAAATTACACATAAGACTGTATACAAAAGAAACCGATAGGAAGACCATTTTGTGCTCAGGTAGTTTTCATCCCACCCAGTAAAAAAATAGCATTCCATATTCACAAACGCCTAGAATTTTCAGGAGTTGTAGTGTGACAGAAAAGTAGATAAATAACTGGAGAGGGAGAGGTTGAAGGAACTGGAAGGCTGTGCATGGAGTTGGAGGAATTGGTGGCATTCTCAGAGGTGCTCCCAGTGCCCTGTGTAAGTACGGTGAATAAACAGAAGATTGGAGAGTTCAACAGGTAGCTGGGGAAATGGTGTTGATCTGTGGGTACAGGCTGGTGGGTGGATGGGGCAGAACCTGACACAATAATGATCTATATGCAGGGGATAGGCTACACTTGTGCAGGGAGGGGAAGGGGGTATTAAAGCAGAAACTAGAGGGGCGCACAGCCGCAAAGGTGGAGTTAAACTAGGTAGGGGGTGGCGATAGGTCTGCTGGAAGGCAAGGATTCTACAGACATGAGCTGAATGAGCTTAACCCCCAAGCTAAAAGAGATAGAATCCAGGTGGGGCATGGGGGAGGATAGGAGGGGGGATAAGCAGGGAGGAGAAGGGAAGGTGGAGGGTGGTATCACTGAACACATGTAGCCTGGGTAACAAGTCAGCTGAGCTGCAGGATCTCTTGGCAGTGGAGAGGGTTGACATTGCGGCCATAATGGAAACGTAGGCCACCCAGTACTAGGACTGGGTTATGATGATCCAAGTGTGCAGGACACTCAGGAAGGAACAGAATAAGGGGAAGGGGGGGTGGCAATCTATGTGCATGAAAGGATAAGGTGTATAAGGGAGGAGGGGAAGGAAGGCAGAACAGAAGCCCCATGGTTGCAGTTTCATGACTCAAAAGGTATGGCACTGAGGATGGGGGCAGTATACAGACCACCAGCTCAAGGGGATGACCTGGATGAAGAACTAGCTGAGCAAATTAGAAGGGTCTGTGGAAAGAGGAACACAGCATTGGTGGGGGACTTCAACCTACCTGAAGTGGAGTGAAGCACCCCAACCACCATGAGTGCAAAGAAGCAGGTCATATTAGAAGCCCTCCAGGACAGCTTCCTGGTGCAGTTGGTCCAGGAACTGACTAGATTGGGAAATACTCTTAACCTGGTACTATCAAATGGGGAGGATGTGCGGGATCTGGGGGTAGAGGACCCACCATCCAGGAGTGATCACTGCTCAGTGTGGTTCATGCTCAGAATGGGCAGGGAAGCAGGGGGTATGGGAACCAGGGTGATTGATTTCAAAGGGGTGAACTTCAAAAGGATGGGGGAAATTTTGGGCAGGCATCTGGCGGGAATTCAACCAAGCATGGATGCTAGTCAAAAGTGGGACATTATTAAAACAGGGCTGGTGGAGACTACTGGGACATGCACAAGGACAAGGAGTGAGAAGGGAAGGTTAAAGAAGCCCAGCTGATTGACTCATGAGGTCATGGATGGGGTGAGGGCCAAGAGAAAAGCATTTCAGAGGTTAAAGAAATCTGGATGGGGAGTCAACAAGGATGAGTATGCAAACACATCCAGGGAGGTTATCAGGCTTGTCAGAGTGGCCATGACATCTAGAGAGCTGAGACTGGCACAGGGTATTAGGGATGAAGAAAAGGACTTCTTCAGATACATAGGAGAGAGGAGGAAAAACAAAGACCAAATTGTGAGTATTAGTATTAGGAAGGACAAAAGGGGGGTGGAGAAGGGGGGATTAGGCAGAGGTATTAAATGGATACCTCTGTTCTGTGTTCACAGAGTAGAAAGTGGGCAAATACCGCAAGGGAGGGGTGGAGTGAGCAGTGGGGGGTAATGGATACAGGGATTACAGAGGACAGCGTTCTATAAGAGTTAAGGGTACTAAGGGTTGACAAGGCACCAGAACCCAATGGAGTTCACCCTAGGGTACTGAAGGAACCAGAGGAGGTCCTGGCAAGATAGCTGGTTGACCTGTTTAATACCTCCCTGGACACAGGATGCATACCACAGGACTGGAGGAAGGGCTATGTGGTACCCATCCACAAAAATGGCCCTAAGGATGAATCAGACAACTATAGACCAGTGAGCCTCACATCAATCGTGGGTAAGCTCATGGAGATGATCCTAAAAAAAAGGCTGGTGACCTGTCTGGAGGACAATGGACTTCAGGATGGTCAACAACAGGGGTTTGTCTCGAGCAGATATTGCCAGACAAATCTAATTGAGTACTATGACTTGGTGACCAGGGAACTGGACAAGGTCCATGTGGTCAATGTCCTGTATTTGGACTTCAGCAAAGCCTTTGATTCCATGCAACATGGGAGACTGGGGGGGAAGCTGGAGTATATAGGGTTGGGAACAAAGATGGTAAATTGGGTCAGAAACTGGATAAATGGAAGGTAGCAAAGGGTGGTAGTGGGGGGGAGAACTCTTATCCCCGAGGACAGTGATGAGCGGGGTGCAGCAGGGATCAGTGCTGGGACCGGTGCTGTTTGGGATATTCATAGCTGATATCTCACTCAGAATCCAGAATAAAATCAGTTTGTTCTCAGATGATATAAAAATGGGGGCTATGGTAGATGACATAGAAGGTTGGAGGGAGCTGCAGGAAGACCTGACCGAACTTCAGGAGTGGTCAGAAACATTGCAGTTGGAGTTCAATGCCAAGAAATGCAAGGTACTACACTTCGGGGCTACAAACCAGGGATGGAGCTATAAGCTGGGGTGGTATAATATGAAAGCACTGAGAAGGAAAAGGATCTTGGGGTGCTTATAACGGGCATAATGAACAACTTAGCTCAGTGCAGTAAGGCGACAGCAAAAGCCAACAAGATGCTGGGGTGTATAGTGAGGGGAATCTCCTCCAGAAATAGGGAGGTGATCCTTCCCCTGTACAGGTCACTGGTCAGGCCACACTTGGAATACTGCATGCAGTACTGGCACCCATTCCTGAAGAAGGATATCAAATTGTTGGTGGGGGTACAGCATAGGGTGATAAAGATGATTCAGAGACTGGAGGGAATGTCCTATGAGGATAGGCTAGGTGAGCTAAACATGTACTCCCAGGAGAAGAGGAGGGATAGGGAAGATATGATTGAAATCTTTAAATACTTAAAGGAGATTGATAAGACTAATACATAAGGGATTTTCCAGATTAGAAGGGGGATATGAGAGAGTTCTGTCTGAGACTGGAGGGGTGAAGAGTCGAAGGAAATCACAAGACATTTTTTCACAGAATGGGTGGTGGACAAGTGGAATACTCTACCGAGGAGGTGGCATCTTGTAGAACGGTGGGTGGTTTTAAGAGGGGATGGGACAGAGTGAGGGGAGTGCTGATAAAGAGGGGTGGGGAGGGTGGGACAGCTGCAAATTGAGGGGCTAGCTGCACAATCGAGCAGACTCGATACACCGTAAGGCCTGTTTCTGCTGGCATTTTCATATATTTGTATGAATAGGGCAGAGAGATTTGTAGCCAGAGGCTATCCATTGAGTTAGTTGGCAGAGCCATAACTAAGACTAAGAGACAGAATAGAAATTAATTAATAACATCATAAAAAAGCAGACAAAGAAATAAATCTAAATAGAGCTGTTTAGTCACTAGAGTATTTGAATCTGACAGACCCCATTAGAAGGATGGTCAATATCTACTGGAAAGTATCGATTTCCACAGGGATACTAGAATTACTGAATAGACCCATTATAGTGTCTAAAAATGTTAGTCCATTAAGAGATCTATTAGTACACTGACCATGTGGTAGATGTGCTCAGTGCAGTAGCACTTCTGAAAAAGGAGAAACAACACCTCAATTGTAACAAAATATTAAAAAAATTCTTGCCTTATATGTGACTCTCATCTCATAATGTATGTGCTTATGTGCCCATGTGTTAAAATCTACATTGGAAAAACAACTGCACCAGTCAAATGAAGAATAAGTGAACACAAAAGCTCCATAAGAAATAGACATGAAGACTCTCTTGTAGTCAAACATTTCAATCTAGCATGACATTCAGTAGCATCCTTAAAATTCTGGGTAACCAAGTTCCACAGCCAGCACAGAGTGGAGACAGACAGTGTTAGAGAATGGAGAAATGCTGTGATATTCACTTTGGATTTTTTGAACCCTGTATATGCAGTGAATAAAAAGAAAACCGGTTGGTGTGCTGGGACAACTAGGATAAGGACAATGGGGATCATGTTTAATAATTGATGCTAAACTATTCTAATAACAATACTTTATAGACATAATTGACCCTGAGTACATGTGGTTCAAACATAGGGAGGAAAAGTTCTTTGAAATCAAGAAACTCTTCAGATGCCTCCCATCCCTTGCCCATCCAGACACTTTTACACTTCCGTCCACCTTCTCCGCATTTTCACCATGGCCTTTCTCACCCTCACTTGTGTAAAAAGCAGAACACAGAATAAAAGCCAAGGTTAAAATAGAAACTAGATATTTAGAAATGTTTCTTAACAAATGGATTATAAAAGTAAAAAAAGGTTGAAGTGGGGTGAGACTGGGGTTTGTACATTGATGGCAGGAATGCTGCCCACTGCCCCAAACAGGCAGTGTACTTCTGAATGAGGGAGTGAAACACTAGTCTGCAACAAGTAAACAACTGCAACAACTACAGACTGGAAAGAAAACAAATGCTGGCTGGGCATTACATAATTACACTTGATCAAAGATGAATAGCAAAAAGTAATGGATAAACTTGAGAACTTACTAATTCATGATAAAGAGCTGTAGAAGTACTCTTCATGACTGAAGTCATAAACTCTTTTGAAAAGAAATTACAAAAGACTGCACAACACTATTTTGTATACCTAGCAGCCATGCTTACTGTCTTGAGGATACCATGAAAGATTATGACAATATTTAGCAAGAAATGAAAAATTAATAGCATCTAACCTAAAAAGCTAACATCCAGGAGGGTAGTGGAGCTAATGCTACTGGTCAACACATTGTAAAAGTGTTTTGAAAGTCTCCTGGTACTGAGAAGAAACAATATGTCCTAGTAAGGCTTTGTTTTGGATTCGTTACTCCAGACACTGCTGATGGAATAGCAAGGTTGTTGCTTAGCAATGGCTACCTGCAGCAGTGGGGGCAGGCTGGGAAGTGATGACTTCATCAGCCTCTGACACTGGACATTCTCTGAGCACTGACTGGTGCAGTCACGGTCTGCCTCAGTCCAGGCCTATAAAAAGCCAGGTTTAAGCAGCACGTAGTGCAGTATATCAGAATTTCTGCTGGTGCTCAGAATGTCCTGTTGAAAAGGTAAGAAAAGGCTAGCTGAAGTAATGCAGCCATTATAGCAATCAGTTCAAAACAAAGGCCATTATAGCATTGAAGCCCCATAATGTTTCCTTCTAGGACAAAAAAAAAACTGAAATGAAATTAAACACTTGAAAAGTATGATGTATAGAGTAGTGAAAGTAATAGCACACACCACAGTATATAATATACATTCTTAATATGACAGTGAATTAACAGACACTTTTTGCTTTAGTATTACAGATTTAGCACCTGCTAAGAATTAGACAAATACCATTTAATTGGTTTTGAAACAAATATGTCTAAGGTAACAAAAAAAAAGAAAACTATTGAGAAATAGAATTAAAACATGAAAAAGGCAATATACAGTACATTTCTCTAGAGATTAGAGCTTCTTTATAAATATTTTTTTTTAAAGTTATATTTTTCCTAAATTCACATATGTGACACAGTATATTCTGATCCTTGAATAGCAATGATGAATTTGCAAAGCTGACTAGTAGGCAATAACTTATTTAAACATGAATCAGTTACTATGTCAACTAAAATCAGAGAACAATTGTGGAACGGACAACAGAAAATTAATGTGCTGTACGTTTAGTAATATGTATATTATATTGAGAAATTCCTTAACCTTTCTAGGACATAATGTGCATTAAGCAGCATGGTGAAAATAATTATACAGAATAATATTCTGAGATGCAAAGAAGGAAATGTTTAAATGGGAAATAAATACAGTAAAACATTTAAAATATTTAAATGTGTTGTAAGAAAAAAGTATTTCTGTACTAAGAATGGTGCAGTAATACCTGACATAGGATATTTGATGGGGTGTGATGTGCCGAAGAAGTAATTAACTGAATTTTGAATAACACAAATAAAATATTAATCACGTAAATTATATTTTTAAATAGAAACCCGGCTCCCTGAAGAAACTCAGGTGGGATGAAACATTGGGCTTTAGAAGAGGGCACTTTTATACGGAATAAGAAAATAAAAGTTTTAAGAATTTTGAATTCTACAATTTATATGTGGCTGGTCTGTCCACAGGGACTCTTTTTGTTGTTTTGAACTCTGCCCACCAGCCCTGGAACAAACTTTTTACTACACTTGAATTGATTTATCAAGTTTATACTGACCTTCCACTGTGAAGAAGCTTACTGCAGCGAAAACCAACCTACGTAGGTTTGATAATTTTTATTTGTCCTCTGATCCAGAGGGAAGGGATTGTATTTTCCCCCATGGAGCTACTGAGCCAGTCCCTTCCCTTCCTATTGCTTGCCCAACCCCATGCTGGCATATGCTCTACCATATGCAGAGGGAGGCACAAGACCCCGTGCCCCATTACAGTCAATAGAATGAGTGTCTAATGCAGATTTTTGTGTTAATTAGTAATTGGCAGGCAATGAAGGACAGCTTGAGATTAGCAAATCCATTACAAATCAAGCACTGTCCTTAACTGCCCAGCAATTACTAACTACAACATAGAAATCTACATTAAAAACTTGTCCCATTGACAATAATGGGGTGTGTTGTCCTGTGCCTCCCTGTGGATAAGGAAGAGCATATGCCAGCATGGGGGAAGGGGAGCACGAGGAAGGGAAGGGAAGGAGCTGGCTGGGCGACCCCTTGGGGCAAACATTTGATCCCTTCCCTCTGGACCACAGAGAAAATAAAAATGATCAAACCTACCTCAGTAGGTTTTCGCTACAGTATTGACCCAAAAATTAAAACCTTGTAGATTGCTTTAAGGAAGGGAGCCCATTTGGGAACTGCCTTTGGCTTCTATGTTTCTATGCTCAAGAGCTTACGTCATGTAATAAGTATATTCAAAATATGGGACTAAAATGACACAAAAATGGAATTATTTTGTTGCACATTTAAGTGACACACTAAAGAGTCACACTAAAATTTGTGACACTAACATTTTAGTGTCACACATTTTAGTGTCATACTTTAGTGTCTCACTTAAATGTGTGACATTAAAATTCACAGTTTGCAACATGTAAATCGGCCATTTCAGTAAACTGATAGCCAAAAACTAGTGAAGTGCAGAACTTTCAAATTCCAGTGGAATGGAATTTCATGGAATTTCATAAAATCCCAACAAAATTCTGCCGAATGTTATCAGAAATGGAATAGTAGAATTCCACTGCAAAATAATGCAGAACTGGTTCTTCATTCTAGTACGGGGAATTAAATTTTGCCGATTTCAATATATTCTGCGGGAATAGTCACAAATGACTTTCCATGGAAAAGTGTTGTTCTGCATGGAATATAATTCCATGGATCATAGCAGGCAGAGTCTTGCAGAATGACACATGAAATTCCAATGGTAACGCCACCAGTAGAATGGTCAGTTAGCGTTAATCATGGCTATGGAATTCTGCATTCTGCACAGCACTACCAAAATCCTAAAAAGGTATTTCTGGATTGCTTTTGGAAACACAAAAAACATAATCTTGCTTGACAGGTCCTGTTTATCAAGATTCATATGATTTTTTTTTCAAATAACCAGTCTTTATGCATTGAAATGTTCTCCCCCCCCCAAAAAAAAAGCAGCCATAGTGACACAAAAAGATCTCCTCTCGCTGTGAAAAACATTAATTGTACAAAAGTAAAATGGCTTATGAAAGAAGAATGTTGGTGTTGTTTCAGAGGGTTATCTGAAACCCTACACAGCATGCTCAGAAGCCAAATTTCAAAACCTTTTAACTATGGAGCCAATTTTCTTTTTTACAAAAGCTTTGGATGACACACTAGTGGCACACACCCCTTCAAACTTGAAAGTTATGAAACAAAATTCCAAACCATCTAGACTGTAGGGGGAGCAAAAAGAATGAAAAAAGAGCCACAAGGTGATGCTGTTTCTGTATTTGGGACTCATCCAGATCTTAAAATTTGGAAAGGCACTGATCACGAAACTTACCACATCTCAAGAACTTGCCAGTTGGACAGCACATGCCAAATTTTGGGCAATTTCATCAAACACTACCAAAGTTATTAAGGTGCAAGGACTGGGGTTTAACATGGATACCTCTGCCAACCTAGATCTGTTAGATCTGATGTTACTGTAACATTTATTTGGTTGCTTTCTTATACCCCCTGTACTGCTCAAGTGTTACATGTTACCCTAGTATCCTGTTTACCATGTTTGATGTCTGTTAACATTGTAATATGATGTTTATTTTGTCTGTAACCCTCTTGGATCATGCCTGAAAATAGGCAATGCTTTTGTCTAATGCACCCACCCAATCAACAAAAACTAAATAAATAAATAAACCCTAACTATACTTGCACTACCATGCAAGTATAATATACATGCATTGCAAAAACAGCTCTAATGCACCAGTTAGGGTTCAACTAAACACCACCACCAACGTAGGGAAAACTAGTGTTTGGGTTTCCAACCCTAACCCTGCACTCCCCAATCATCAAAAGGGCAAGACCACACAAGCAATCATAGACATACAACATACAACTGTTTCCAGATGACACAATTGCAGTAGCATTTATGTGCTACCTTTGTGGTTTTGTATCTGTGGTACACACACTGCAGGACATACACACTTACTTGTGGCTACATATAGAAATAAACAATATTCAAATCATAAGAGTGTTAATTGCAGTTTGACTCTGAGAGATCGGCTCTTCCTCTTGGGTAATATCTGAGAAAAACACTTTTTTTTTTAAATCGCAAAGTCCTCGGTTTAAAAGCAAAAGTTTACTACAAGCTGCCTTGCTCTAATGAAAAAAATCATTTTTTTTCTACCATACACTGTGGTTTTCCTGTCAGAATCACCACCTGAAAATCCATTCACCCTGCAATGGTTCAGGCATTGAGTGTGGTGGTCCTGCTTGCTGGCAAGGCAGTAGACCCAACTATAGAACTCAAGTTCAAGCAAATTCTGATGGTGGTATCAGGGGTGAAAACTTCCATACTTAATTTGGAAAATAATATAGAGTCTCTGGGCATCCTAGAATTTGATGCTGAAAGCACCCTGAAACAGCTGGACCTACAAGAGGACAAGTAGGGCATCAAGCTCAGACAGCTGAAAGATGAAATATCCCAGCTATGGGATAAGACAGATGGTATGGAATGCAAGAATCAATGACATAACAGTTGCATAGTGGGACTCCCAGAAGAGGCAGAATGGAAATATGTGGAGATGTTTGTCCAGCACCTATTAATGGAGCTCCTGCAGATGAAAAATTGCCTCTTAGAAATAAAGTGGGCACATAGAACACTGGCTCCTTGTTCAAAAGCAAGCAACAAACCAAGACCAATACTGGAACTTTTTCTTTGATATGCTACCAAGGAGAAAATATGAAGGTTGGCCAGGTTGAAAGGAGCCCTATTCTGGCATGGACATTGGGTGTCCCACTATCAGGATCACTCTGCCAAATTGTCTAAAACTAGTTCTGCATTCACAGATCATTCACATATCCTCCAAAGGCTGGGTGTTAAGTTTTGTATGTCATGCCCTGCCAACTTCAAAATAGAGAGGAACTGGGTCTTCTATGCCTTAGAAGACTCTGCTGAAGCAGCAGCTTTTGTCCATCGCAACTGATGCCCCCCTGATAGTGGTAAAGTCACCACAAAGGCCGGAGTGCACTGAGCACAGGAACAAGACCAGGGGTTGGATGAATATATTATGGAGGCTTTACCCTATTCACCAACCCCTTCTACTAGCCAGGCAGCCCCTGAGATGTGGCAATGGAAAAGGGGCAGGCAGTAGAAGACAACTGCTGCAACCTCCCATGCCTCTACAGTCTCCAACCACTCTCACCGGAGTATTTCATTGCTTTATTTTTCTCTGATTCAAATTGTTGTTGCTGGTATACCTTCTTCTGCATTATTACAAGGTGTGCCTACAGGTGTGTGCTAACAGATTACTGCTGTAATCTTCTGATTCAAATTGTCTTTTGCAAGGTATATCTTCTGTTACTGCTTTATTTTTCTCTGTAGCAAAGTGTTTCTTACAGGGTATACAGTATCTTCTCTGAAATTACTGTATTACAGGTGGAGCTTACATTTTTGTAACTTTTTTATCATTGGGCTAAGCAAAATTACTGTTTGACACTGTGTTTTATTTTATTCTTGTTTTTTTTTGTTTGTTGAAAAGGTTTGTTGTCTCAGAGGTGTTTCAGTCTCCTTCTCACATTGAAGGAGCAATTGCTTTCTCCCACAGCTCTTCCAAAGGATTAGGTGTGTGTGGGGTGGAGCTTGCAAACTGTCAGTAATTTCCAACAGAAAGAAGGGTTAAAAGTCAGGTTAGTTGATATCTTGGAGGCAGAAGACTTGGTTGCTGGCCAAGGCACCTAGCTTCACCTGAGCTCTTTCCTTCTAAGACTGCTTGAAAGGCAGAGTAGAGAAACTTACCAGAGCAAGGGAAAAGGATTAAGACTTATTTTGGCTAAACAGATTTACTGTGTGGTGTTGTTTTTATTTTTACTCACAGGGATTGCTACTGTTTGTTGCTAACATTTCATTGCTTTATTTTCTCTGTAGCAAAGTGTTTCTTACAGCGTATATCTTCTCTGAAATTATTACAGGTGGTGCTTTACAGGTTTTACAGTTTTATCTAGCATTAGGATAAGCTTTCAGAGTTACTGCATTTGTTGTTGACTGATTGTTTCTGCTCTTACCTCCTTGTTCTTTCGTCCGTGGTTGTTCTTTTTTGGCAGGAAAAGGGCCCAGCCACCCACCCCCATCCTCAACCACCCCACACTACACTCCTTTTATAGGGTACCACAGTTGTGACATTTCCTGTGGCAGAGCAGGAAGGGGTGGATCAGTGGGGCCTCCACAAGGTGAACTCATTTACAGGGGCACTAGTAATTTAACTTGTTATAACAAGTTAAACAAAACACACTCAAACCATTACTTGCATTTCTTTTCCTTTTTCTTCCTTCTAATTACTCTGAATAGGTTATAAACCCAGCAACTTATCTGGAATGGATATCATTAACTGCGGGTACTGTGGAACAATTTTCAGAAGGACAGTCTTACAGGATTTAGGACACTATCCTACATGCTGGGCCTTTGGAGATCTTAGGGCTCAGCTCCGGGCAGCATGGGCAGAGATTGCATGCCCCAAATTTCATATTCAAGAGGAAATACATTATAAGAACCACCTTCATTTCCCCTCGCATCCAACAAAGAAAACCTCGACCGCAGAGGGTAGTTGGTCCAGGAGGTTGGCAGGTGGTTAGGAGGGGCAAATCGGGTGCCTCATCACTCTCTGCTCTCCAACATAGTACCTCCAAAACCATATAAACACTACTAACAGGTATCTGCCTCTATCTCTGAAATCAAACAAAGAGGCAGAAGACACTGCAGAGCAGGACACTGCAGCACAGGAGCTAGCACAACAAAACTCACCCAAATCAGGAACCAAAACAAAAAAAGCAAAAAGGAAATCCAAAAAACTTCTGATCATAGGAGTCTCCATGATTCGGGGAGTTGATACCCATCTCCAGATAGGGGTAATGGTCAGATGTCTCCATGTACATCAGCATGGAGAGACACTGGACCGCATTGCTAAAATTGTTCACAAAGCAGGAGAAAACATTGATGTCCTAGTACACATAGGGACTATCGATCTGCCAGCCGGGTCAGTTGTGGAGACCAAGGAACACCTAACCAGGCTGGGTGACAAACTATCATCTATTTAGTCTCAGCATCTCCTTCTCTGAGATCCTGCCAGTCTGGGAGAGGGGAGCAGATGGACGGAAGGTCAGAGAAGGGGAGATAGGGGAGCTAAACACGTGGCTCAAGGGCTGGTGCCAGAAAAAAGGACACAGATTTGTAGGGAACTAGCAAAAGTTCTGGGAGTGAAAGTTCTTTAAATTTGGTGGACTGCATCTGACTAAGGAGGGAGTCAGCACATTGGGGCAGAAGTTTGACGTCCTTGCAGAATATTTAAACTAGCAAATGGGGAGAGGGATGCAGCACCCCATACGTCGAATGGGAAGAACACCCTTCCCCCCTCAGCTAGTGGTCAAACAGGGATTCAGCATGTTTGCAGTTCATTTGCATCACCAGGTAAGAAAAAAGGTTTGTCTCCCCATACGACGCACAAGGGTAATGCCAAACCTCACACAACAACTAACACACCAAAATCTGGCCAATGGAAAATCATGTACACAAATGCTCACAGCCTGGGAAATAAGATCCCAGACCTGCAGGCAATAATGTCAGAGGCTAAACTGGACATAGTAGCAATTAGTGAGACGTGGTTTACCAGTAACCACACTTGGGAGACTTCAGTACCTGGCTATGTATTGTTCAGAAGAGACCGAGGTGCAAAAGGGGGGAGGAGTGGCCCTGTATGTCAATGAAAATATCAAAGCTACAGAAATTCAGAATACACATAAGGAGCCAGAAGAACTGTGGGTCACCCTGGAAACAGAAATGGGACAGCCATAAGAACTGGGGTTGTATACAGGCCCCCAGACCAGAGGAGGACATAGACACATACTGTTAGAAGATATACAAAACATGACAGCTAAAGGGAGGTTCTGATAATGGGAGACTTCAACATGCCGGATACAGATTGGTCAATACCAGCAGGAACATCTGCCAGAACTAGACACATAGTGGATTCCCTGCAGGGGGAGGGCCTCAAACAACTGGTACAGCAACCCACAAGAGACAGGGCTATCCTAGATCTAGTACTGACTAACAAAGAAGGGATTACAGATCTCCAGGTAGAAGGTCACCTGGGGCCAGTGACCATCACATGGTATGGTTCAATTTGGCTACTACATCTAAATCATCCCATTCCAAGGCAAACATATGGGACTTCAGAGGAGCTGACTTTGATAAGATGGCCAACAGAGTTAAGCTAGCCCTGGCAAAAAGAAACACAGGTGAGGGGGTACAGGAAAAGTGGGCAAGCATTAAGGATGCAATACTTGAAGCAACATCCCATTGTGTTAGACAGTAAAGGAAGTGCAAAAGAAGAAGGAAACCACTTTGGTTCTCAAATACAGTAGCAGAAAAGATCAGAGCCAAAAGGTTGGCCTTCAGGAAATATAAGGGAACACAGCGGGATGAAGATAGGGAGGCATACCAAACTGCCCTAAGGGAAGCAGGGAAGGCAGTAAGGCAGGCAAAGTCCCAAACTGAGGAAACACTAACATGAACAGTAAAAGAAGGAGACAAGACTTTCTATAGATTCATTAGTGAAAGGAGAAAGTCCAGAGGGGGTATTGCTAAGCTTAATGGAGAAAAGGGAGCATGTGAGGAGGAGGACCCTGTAAAGGCATCTATCCTAAATAGATACTTTTGCTCAGTATTTATTGAAGAGAAGGTAGGGCAGGGCCCACAGCTCAGCATCATGGACACAGGGGAGGGAGGTGAGCACTACATCCCTTCACAAAAGAAAGGGTCCCACAATGAGCTTGCTAAGCTCAGGGTGGATAAGGCAATGGGAACTGATGGCATACATCCCAGGGTACTTAGGAGCTAAAGGTGGAACTAGCAGAGCCATTAGCAGAACTGTTTAGTGAGTCTCTGAGCACAGGAGAGGTCCCAGAAGACTGGAGAAAGGTTCATGTGATCCCGCCTCCACAAGAGTGGTAGCAGGGAGGAGGCGGGAAACTACAGACCAGTCAGTCTTACCTCAGTAGTGGGCAAGATTATGGAGGCACTCCTTAAGGAAAGGATAGTGAAACACCTGTAGTCCATAGGGGCACAGGATCCAAGACAGCATGGGTTTACAAAAGGAAGGTCCTGTCAAACTAATCTCATAGATTTCTTTGACTGGGTAACCAGAGTGGTGGACCAAGGGGGAGCAGTTGATGTCACCTACCTTGACTTCAGTAAAGCTTTTGACACTGTTCCACATAGAAGATTAATAAATAAGCTGGGTAGGCTCGGAGTGGGTCAGAAGTTGGTCAACTGGGTGGCAAACTGGTAGACAGGCAGAAAACAAAGAGTAGTGGTAAATGGTATACAGTCAGAAGAGATGCAAGTCACAAGTGGGGTACCTCAGGGATCAGTCCTGGGGCCAGTCCTCTTCAACATCTTCATTAGTGACCTTGAGATGGACTAGAGGGTAGGCTTTGTCTGTTTGCAGATGACACCAAGATCTGCAACAGAGTAGATGATCCAGATGGGTGGGCAGAATGAGAAGAGATCTGGACAAACTAGCAAAATGGTCAGAAGAGTGGCAACTGGGATTTAATGCAAAGAAGTGCAAAATCATGCACATAGGGAAGAGAAACCTGAAGCCACCTATAGGCTGGGAGGGGAGTTGCTAGCAGTCACAAAGGAAGAAAGAGACTTGGGCATCATCATCACTGATGATCTGAAATCATCCAAGCAGACCTCTAAAGCAGTAGGTAAGGTTAGGGGGGTGTTAGGGTGTATTAGTAGGGGTATCACAAGTCATAAGAGGGAGGTAATAATCCCTCTTTACAAGACACTGGTTAGACCCCATCTGGAGTACTGCGTGCAGTATTGGAGGTCACACCTTCACAAGAACATTAACCAAATTGAGGCAGTCCAGAGAAGGGCAACCAAAATGGTGCAGGGACTGCATCAGAAGACATATGAGGACAGATTAACAGAGCTCAATATGTATACCCTTGAGCAAACGAGGGAGAGAGGTGATATGATCCAGGCATTCAAACACCTTAAGGGCATTAACAAGGTGAAAGAGTCTAACATGTTTAAATATAAGAAAAATAGCAGGACAAGAGGACACAGCATGAGTTTAGAAGGGGGCCGATTAAGGGGGAATGTGAGGAAATTCTTTTTCACGGAAAGGGTGGTGGATGCATGGAATGGCTTACCACAAGAAGTGGTGGCTATGAATACAGTGCAGGGCTTCAAACAGGCATGGGATAGGCATAAGGGAGCAACACAAATGACTATGAATAGATAGGCCATTGACAGAGCAAAGGCCGATGGCACATTTATAAGATAGAAAAAGAAATGGGCAGACTGGATGGGCCATGCGGTCCTTATCTGCCATCAACTTCTATGTTTCTATGTTTCTAGGAGTTGGGGATCTAGGGAAATGGCAACTGACTCTTTGGCTGTGGAGTCACCCCAAGAAAGGAATAACTTCCCAACTCTGCTACCAGATCACCATAACAACCAATCTAGAGGTATGGACAGGGTATAACTGCAATCTACAGTACAGCCCCCAACCTCCTGTGCAATGTAGTTCAAGGGCAAAAGGAGCAACCCCCCATTGCCATGATGTTCAGATAGCTTTCCAAGTTGGGAGTGCATAGAGGTTTTTGATCCCTGAGTCTAATGCATTTAGCATTAATCAAACTATACAGTAATGCTTATTCAAACCGGGGGTACGATTAGCTAAAAGTGTTTCAATGTTTGGTGAATAGAGCAGTGCTTGTATGCACTGTATAAAACTTTGGCCTTTCTCTATTCTCAACCTTGGTAGATGGGCCAGAGAGCATGTAAGGAATAGACGGCCCAGCACCAAGTATGAGCAGTGTGCTGGAAGAAGAGGAGGAGGATGGGAGGATGATGGTTGCTTCAGAACACACAAAGCATGAGCTGCTGGGAGAAGATGGATTTTATTTAGGATGTAGGAGGTGATATTCCCCCACACTGAACCTTGGGCTTCAGCCCTCCCAATTAATGTTTGGTGAATAGAGTAGTGTTTGTGTATACTGCATACAATTTGGCCTTTCTCTATTCCCACCCTTGGTAGATAAGCCGGAAGGCATGCAGGGAATAGAGGGCCCCCCAAAAATACGTCCTCCAACTCATGGAGAGTGTGATCAGTAGCACGCAGAAGAGGAACATCCCCTGTGGAGGAAACTTCTGAGGATCCATTGCTACTGAGCTGCCCATTCTCTGGGCAAGCTAAAAGGAGATGACTCTAAATACTTGTCTGGTTTCTGTTTCTGGGATAGGAATGTAAGTTACAAATGCTGATGAATCCCATCTTCCAAGTCTTAATGATGTGTGCCGGGATGTTATTTATTGATGCTGAAGAAGCTGCTCCAATCCAGAAAGAATGTCTGAGAATGAATATGGATTAAGTCTGAGCCATTGAAGAAGGGTTCTACCATGATCCAGGAACCATTTTGTGGTCATAGGTGATTGCTTGTAGGAGGTTAACAGAGGTTCTGATGGATTTGACTATGAGTGGAAGAGCATGAATTTGTCTAGATGAGCTACAGGACAACAGTTATTACAGAATGGGTAATAAGTTATGTGAACAACTTTATGTGAACTTCATAACCTCCTCTGGGAACTGTCACCCTATATCCCTACTTCCCACCCTCACTAAGCTGCAAGAACACCTAGTTCATACCCAGCTCTCTACCTCTCTCTCTCTCTCTCTCACTCTAACATTTTCACCCCTTTCCAGTCTGGCTTTTATAAAAACCACTCCACCACCACTTACCTGATTAGGCTCACTGACCATCCTCACTGGGATGGATAGTGGTCAAATCACATCTGCTGTCTTTGTCGACCTAGCCAAGGCTTTCAACACTGTCTCCCACTCTATCCTGTTGCACTCTCGCTGTGCTGCAGGCTTGTTGGCTGACACCGCAAACTGGTTCCATGCCTAGCTGGAAGGTCGGTCCCAGTGAGTTAGAATAGCAGATTCCATATCCTCACCCCTCCCTATTGACACAGGGGTCCCGTAGGGATCAGTGTGGGGCCCCCATACTCTTCTCCATCTTTCTCAATGACTTGCAGTCTGTCTGCACATCCACCTCTATTCATATGTATGCAGATGACACAGTCCTTTACACCCCTCCGGCCACTCCCCCATCGATGTTACAACCAGACTTCAGAACGATTTCAACAACGTTCAGCACTGGTTTTGCTCACATCAGCTTTTCCTAAATGCAAAGAAGACTGCCTCCATGACCTTTGGCACTAGGCAGAGACTTTCAAGGCTTCCCTCCCTACCCACTTTCCACATCCTCAATGAGACAGTCCTCGAGGACACCTCCTCATTCAGATATCTGGAGGGTTGGCTTGACCAACATTTCACCATCTCTGGTCACATGGATGCCATCCTTAAAAACCTGTGCCCCAAGTTAGGCGTACTATTTTGGAACTGGAACTGCTTCCCTTTCCCAGCTAGGCGTGAACTTGTCCAGAAAATGATCCTATCCATCTTTGACTACTGCAACATAATCTACAGTGCTGCACCTAAGATGTCCCTAGCCAGATTGGACACCCTCCTTAACTTCTTCTGCTGCTTTGCACTCAACGCTCCTACCCTCACTCATCACTGTCAACTTTACCACACTTTGGCTTTATCATCTCTTGATAACAGACATCTTCTCCACTGCACTAAATTCATCTCCCAATTCTGGTTTGGCTCCCTCCCTACTTATCTCAACTCTTCCCTAACAATCACCCCACCTCTACCCATTCACTTACATCCTCAGTTTCCAGTACTTTAGATGTCCCACATCATACGACTACTGTCGGCCAGGCAACCTTCTCGTACCACTTCCCTAAACTGTGGAATTCTTTGCACCCCAAGATTCACCTTTCTTCTTCCTCTTCATCTATCTCCTCAGCCTTACACAATTACCTCTCTGTGAACTGCAACTGCAGCTGAGCAGACCATGCTGCATCTAAATGTGCTGTAATAGTTATCCTATTACTGCACTTGTGGACCTTCTGTTCACTATGATGTAATGGAATATACATACCAACTGACATTTCTTGATGCCTGTTACTGCTTGTTAATTGTTCTCTACTTGGTAATGTACACTATGCATAATTGGCACTATATATTGTTTTATTGTTTGCCTGTGACTTATTTGTATGTCTTCCAATTCCCATATATTGGCAATGTATACTGTTGTGTTGATTATGTTTATTGTATGCCTTCCAACTCCCTTACCCCACAGGATGCACCGTGAGATAAGCAACTTGTTGTTCAGTGTGCTCTTCCTGGTGAAACTCTTAAATAAATAAATAAATAATCTGTCAGTCTTTAAAGATGGTAGCAACAGGACAAAATGACCAGCCCTTTTCTGTAAATTGGCAATCTTAAAGAGCTGCTGAATCCTCCAAGACAACTTTGAAAAATATAATAATTAGGTACAATTCAGCTTGCATTCCATATATAGTCTATAGATTTATCCTCCAATTTATCACTAAGAAAATTTGCAAGACTACATGATCTTTATCCTACAGAGTTCATCTGCCTCTATAGCTTACTCCCTATTTCAAGTTACAATCCTCTGTTGTTATAGCACAATCTGTTGCCATGGGAGTAACTATGAAGTTACAAGCAGTGCATTATAACCTCAGGTAGGTTGAAAGCAACTGGAATAGATATACTTTTTAGGAGCATAGCTCCTGTTTTCATGCAAATGATTAATAAATAATGAGGAGGAGACATACAGAACTAATGTGAAATACAAGCTGAACTGTGTCTAAACATTATGTTTTGTGAAAGTTTTGTTGAAGGCATCAGCTTCTTTTAAGGAAGTTGGCAGAGAAGGATGATGAGACAGTGAATTCTCTGGGATGCAGAAATCCATAAAAAGCAAGACAAATAGCAGAAGAAACCATGATGTTCGAGGTAGAATCAAATGGATCCAAATTTAATAAATCCAGCATGTTTCTCATTACAGAGGCATCTATAGGGAGATGATGAGAAGTTTTAGTGTTTGAACCTCTTTGAATGCCCAGTAGAAGAAGTTTGACTGATTGACTGGAAAACAATGAAGGCGAGGATGGATTAGACTGTGAGGAAAATAACGGTACCGGAAAGGTATTGTTTAATAGTTCTGTATGACAGTTTTAAGGCCTGATGACAAAAGGTTAGAAGTGCTAGTAGTTGTGCTATATATACAGAAGTATTCTTGGAGAATTGCGATATGCAGAATGAGGAATACTTTTTCCATGCTGTAGAACATATAGCTCGGGTGGCCAGTGCTAGGGTGGCCCACATGATAGTGTTGGCTTGCTGGTGATAACATGCTAAATCATTATGAGGTCACTGAAGGAAGGAGGTGGAGTCATGACTGAGTCTACTGAAGGATGGAGACAATGAAAGGTCTGAAAATAGAAATAAGATAATGCATTAGCTGCTTCATTTGCATAACCTGGTATATAAAAACATTGCATTGAAAAACTGTGATAAAGAGATAGCCAAGTAAACCTCCACATGAACAGCATGATGGAATAGGACAAAGAACTGCCTTTTTTAATGATATCCACTGTGAGCTGATTGTCAGAAAAAATGGATACTGTCTGAAGGGACCGGTGATGACCCCACATTAAGGCGGCCACTACAATAGGGTAAAACTCAAAGAGAGGAGATGTAGATGAAAAATCATGAAGGCTGGTAATGTCTGGAAGCTAGGGAGCAGTGATCCAAGATATCTAAAAAATGGCAGCATAGCCATGAGTTGGAGTTGTATTGATGTAGATTCTGGGGTGCAAGTCAGGAGAAAGGTCTTGGTAGAAAATTGGCCAGCCATTCTAGTAAGCTAAAAATTGGGACCACATTTATAAATCTGATTTTGGAACAGCCGTGATTTGGATATGCTGATGCAGTTCGGAAACTGATGATACCAATATGAGGTACTGTAGGAAATGAAGGATTGATCTTAAGGAATTATCCTCATTGTGAAGTTGAGGTATCCCAGAAGGGAAAGAAGTTCATATTTTGTGCATGAGAATCAGTTCAAAAAGGTCTCCACTAATGTTTGGATCCGGTGCAGTTTATCAGTAGGTAATTGAGCTTCCACACAATCAGTATCCAATATTATTCCAAGAAATTTGAGGGATGTCACTGGACCTAGGGTTTTCTCTTTGGATCGTGGAACTTATAGTTCTTGAAACAGCTGGACAAGAGCAGAAATACCAGCTGCTGGAGGACAATCAGGTGGATCAATCAGGAGGAAGTCATCTAACAGATGAATGACTGCTGGATGGCAACAAACATTAAGTCAATCTCAACAAAGCACTTCAGCAAATATGTTGAAAAGCTTTGGGATGCTTTTGCAGCTGAACGTGAGGCATACTGCAAAGTAATAGCAATCCTCTCAAGACATACCATAGAGATGCCAGAGAAATGGGTGAATGGGCAACAGCTTAAATGTGTCAGTGATGTCAGCCTTTGAGAGCCTGTAGCCAGGGTCAAAACATTTAATAATGTTTATTTCATCAACAATAGGAGCATACAATAGAGAATATTAGTCAGAGGGAATCAACAAATCAATGCTAGGAGTGGATGAGGATCAAGGTGCAGATAGATCGATGATGAGATGTTTCTTGCCAGAAAATTTTCTAGTAGCGATACCTATAGGATTGATATGATAGATAGGAAATGGCAGATGCTGAAAAGGGCCGTGGAGGAATCCTTTTGAAATTTATTTTTATAACAGCTGACTGATGATTGCAGGTTCCTTGGTAGCAGACTTAAGATTATGATAGCGGAAGATACTGGAAGGTAGCACTGAGATGCCTGTATGGAATCCATTGGAAAAGCCAAGAAGGATATGCTGCACAACTGGACAGGAAGGATGAGATGCTAGAAGCCTGGTCAACACTGGTATGTTGACAGGAGCAGATGGCAGAATGGATTGTCATTGAGAAGGCCTGGGAGCTTTTGGCCAGATATAGTGAGCATAGGCATCACCACTGAAGCTGCAGACATGAAGGAGTGTGCAGCCAGCTGCAGGGCAGCCTATGTCATTGAAATTGTTGCAGAGCTGTTTGCCCCCAATGTATCAGACAGGTCGTCCATGAAGGTCCAGGCGAGCATGAGGATTGGAGAAGGTACGAGACAGTCATAAAGGAGAAGCAGAAATTGAGCTTAATGGTTGATCGAGTCTGACAGGAGAGTGGATGAGGGGGAGGTGGTGACTGTTAGGTGACAAAAGGGAGCAAAGTGGCTAAAGGAGCCACATAGGGAGCATGAGTAAGCATCTTGTCCAGCAAAGTGGCGGTCAAATAGTTAATTGTTGAGAACAGCCCAATTCAGCTTCATACTGTAGTGAACTAATGCCGTAGCAGCTTTAGTGGAGAAGGATCGATGGTAGTTGCAGAAATGAGTTCCTCCAGAATGAGTGCCTAAGTTGATGAAAAGATAGAGGTAGGAGTCCAGTTCCTAGGGTCATGAAGGAAATGCAAAACACATTATATCACAATAGAAGCTGACTGCCTGGACAAATTTGGACAAAGTCAATTTCCTCAGAAGTCTAGGATCCTTCAACTTCAATGTTATGGAAATGTTACCACAGGAGACTATTCTGTTATCTATAGTCTCATAAGAAGAGAAGAGGAGGGAAATAAGGTTAACATCCTTCCCATAAATAATGTCCCTGTGGAGGTGATCTGTTATAATGTGACCAGTAGAGATAACGGGAGAAGATGAAGGAGATGACATACCTGAGTTTTGGAGTTGTGATGGCTCCAAGCCGGATAGAGCAGTGACATTGGAATGAGTATTCATAGGAGCAGGAATGGACATAACATTGCTGGTGGATGGAATAGCAGGAGTAGCTGTAGTTTCAGCAGCAGGAGTAGGCTGAGTTGGGAAATGAGCTTCAATTGCTGTCATGCAAGTCTGCAGGTTAGAAACTGATGTGGCAAGCTGAGCCATGAAGTCCTGAATTTCAGACAATGGAGATGATTCTGGTTGAGGAGCAGGCTGGCTGGGGCCAGGATCCCGAATGTGTTAAGGCTGTGAAGCAAAGAACAAATCGTTGAACTCCTGTTTGTGGGCAGAAGCCAAGTGTTGGATACCCTGTCTTTTTAGTTCAGCCACAAGGCAGGGCACAGTCCAGTTCTTAATGGAGTACAATAGTTGGATTTGGAAGCCCGCTTATGAGCAGGGGGAGTTTTGAAAGAAGTCTGAGGTGACCTTGTAGGGGCTTCGTCAGAGTTTGAAGGCATAGTATTGGATGGCACAGAAGATGCCATGATGCCAATATGCCAGGTATGACTGAGAGCCAAAGGATAATCCCTATTGGTTAGGGCAAGTCACTGAACAAAAATCAAAGACCAAGGTACAAAAGATGTCTTGCTGAAGGTTCCCACCTCTGACTGGTGATGGTGTACCTGAATCTCATTATGCAGGACCTATGGAACTGAGAATAATACAGAATTAGAGAAGGATGATAGCTAGATTAAAAGACTCCAGTCCTTGGTAGACAGAAGAAGCCCACCTGCACTTGAATACTTCTCAAGGTATGAGTTAGGGATGGAGACTGTCAAACTGGTATATGACTGTAACAGGATTACACAGACTACCATCCCTGGTAGACAGGCAAGCCCACCTTCATTCACTAGGTATGAGTCAGGGACAAAGACTGTCAGACTGGTATATGGATGTAACTGGATGACACGGACTCCTATCCCCGGTAGACAGGGTAAGCCCACCATCACTCAAATACCTCATAAGGTATGAGTTAGGGACAGGGACTGTCAGACTGCTAGTATGGCTGTAAGACTGGTATATGGATGTAACTGGATGACCCAGCCTCCCATCCCTGGTAAACAAGGCAAGCTTTCCTTCACTCAAATACCTCAAAAGGTATGAGTTAGGAATGGAGACTGTCAGGCTGCTGGTATGGGCTGAGCAAGGAAAGCACAGCTGTCTGTTGCTGTAACCGGAAAAAATAAACAGGCAAATATTAGCAGGAGGAATGGGTACTAGGAGCAGAAGGAGATGGAAAATAGTAAGAGGGTGGACAAGACAAAACTACTGGACAAGACACAGCAATTGATTGATTTCAAGGCATCAAATAAAGCAATGACACAAGAAAGAAAATATAACTGTGTATAGCTTTAAGACAAGCACTAGGGGATGGCATCACAACCCAGAAGCACTGGTACTGAGCTGGAGCGGCAGTTCTGAAATCCCAAAAGAAACCAGAATGGGACAAAAATGGAACAGAGCACATAACAAATGAGGTAGGGGATGGATAACCACAGAACAAGGTAGGAGTGGGGAGGGAACAGACCGGGAAGGGGGAAGAAAACACAACATCACAGAAGAAACAGGAATGGTGGGAGGGGGGCAGATAGGGTACAGAAGAAAGACCTGGAGTAGCAAAGCCAACAGTAGTGAGAGCAGCTAAAGAAGGGGAAAGCACAAGTAGATGGAACGAGTGACCAAATGAGGGTTAAAAAAGCAGAATACAAGTGGGGCATGGAGGGAGAGCTGAGGGAGACAAAATAGCAGTGAGGAAGCATGCAGAAAGCCAAGGAGACAGAGCTGCATGAGCCATGCAGGATCCCGGAGAGTCCCAAAATGCTCTTGCTTCAGAACATGCTAAGGGTGGGCTGCTGGGAGAAGCTGAATTTTATTTAGGATGTGGGAGGAACTATTTCCCACAATAAACCTTGGACTTTAGCCCTCCCAAAATGTTGTTGTTGCTGGGGTGGGGGGGGGGCTACCAGGTTGAATCCTTAACTCTGGTGAAAGCAAAAGCAAGCTGATCTGCCTCCCAGATGGCAAGTCACACAGCCAGCCAGCTGTTGGAATGGGTGACTGTACTCCCTTCTTGCTGAGTTAACTAGGCTATATTTGTCTCTCATTTTTCTTTTCTTTGCCCTGCTGGGCAGGGATGTGGCCGCCCTCTATGCATGGGTTTGAAATATGATCTGGCTGTATTCTCAGGGCTTTATGTTGGATGAATATCTGGCAGCTGGAATTCCCTTCTCAAGAATGTTACTGTCATAATGTGGAGGGTTTCAGTATGGAGAGCAGTTGTAAGTATAGGTCAGTCTGGTATTAGAAAGGAATCTGAATAACTTGCAACCTGTCACACAATAAAGGTGGGAAATCTTGAGGCTTGACAGTTTGTCTATGTCAATTGGTTATATGGCTGATATCATTGCTGAGAACTGATAGCCAAGCAGGATGTTTCTCTAGCATGCGTACGTTCATGAGGGATGGTCCCAGCGGTATTCTAGCCGTGGGGATGGTGGCTCATTACCCCTTCTTTTTGGAGGTCTTACCTCCCATTCTAACACCCCTTTCAAGAATTTTATACTAAGGTTCATACTAAGATGTAAGGAGCCGAGAAAGGCGGTGGCCCATTAATCCTCCTTTCTATTATCTGTAATATGACAGCTTGCTACCCTTTACTATATAGGAGTTTAATCTACTTTTAAATTGATTTATATCTTTGCTGGTTATAGTCTCCTGTGGGAGTTTGTTCCAGGGGTTAATTATCCTTTGTGTATAGAATGCTGTTCTTCCATTAGTATGAAGTCATCTTGGTTTTAACTGTAGGGAGTGACTTTTAGTACCTTTCTGATCAGTTTTAAATTCCAGATTAAGTTTGTTAAATGGGTAATTATCATGTGTAATATTGTAGCAGAGGAGTATGTCCCCCCATATTCTTCAAGTTTCTAATGTCATTAGGTTTAATTCTCTTAAACATTCGTCATAGGGTAGGTAATGTCTTTGTTATATATTATTTTTGTAGCCTGTCTCTGAACCCTCTCAACTCTATCAATAGCCCCCACTAAGACAGGGCTCCACACTGGACTCCCATAGTCAAGAACTGGTCTGACATATGTCCTGTATAGTGGCATAATCACTTGCTCACTTCTACTCTTGAAGTTCCTTTTAATTGTCCAGATTAACTTTTTTGCTTTAGCTATCTGCACCTCGCAGTGGGAAGAGCAAGTCAAGTTTTGGTTTATTATTATTCCTAAGTCCTTTTCTTCATGAGAGTCTTTAAGCGGGGAACCATCCAGGAAATAAGATTTTTCTTGGTGTTGGTTTCCTAGATGAATGACTCAGCACTTATCCCGTTATTCAGATTAATTTGTAATGTTAGTTTTTCATTTTCCGTGTTAACTATACAAGTTATCTTTGTGTCATCTGCATATTTACTGATCCAGCTAGTCACATGCTCCCCATGTCTACTATGAATATCTGGAACAGCAGAGGTCCCAGGCAGAGCCCTGTGGTACGCAACTAGATACCTCACTCGGGCCAGAGCAGTATTCCCTTATGATCACCCTTTGAGTCCAATTATTCAACCAGCTCTGCGTCCATTTTACAATTCTTGTATCTACATTCAGATGTATTAATTTCCGTATTATTGTCCCATGTGGTACAGTATTGAAGGCCTTCGAGAAATTGAGATGTATGCAATCCACTGCCAAACCCTTGTCTAATGCTGCTAATGCTTTCTCATAGAAACATACTAGGTTTGTCACGCATAATCTATTCTGGGTAAAACCATGTTCTTCTGTATCTTGTGTCTCATACTTCTTTTGGTGTTTTACAGTCATGTCTTTTATTATAGATTTCAGTATTTTCCCAGGCACTGAGGTAAGACTAATTGGCTTATAATTTTGAGTATGATTTGCTGGTGTGTGTGTGTGTGTGTGGGGGGGGGATTCTGAGGTTACATTCTTATAGCACTGTAGGGGAGGGCCCTGGCATGTGGGGAGCGACTTTGCAGATCAGTTTCACCTGACCCCAGCAAGACATCAGAAAGTGGGCATGGAGGAGAGAAGGAGGAGTGCAACTGGCTAATTGCTATGGTTTGCTGGCCAACATATGAACTGATATCTCTCCCTTCTCCCATTCTGCTGGCAAATTGCTGCCCATCTGTGGATCTTCCACTCCCCTTCTCCCCAGTCTGCAAGCATGTTATGACTTGAGTGACTCAATAGAGGGCAGCAGGCTTCATTTGTTTATGGGTGGTTCCCTGTGTGTGCTCCCTGCAGTAGTTCTTCCCAGTTTCTTTCCCAGACCGCAATTGCACTTGGCCTCCCACATGGTAAACTGCGGAGCCGTACCTGGAGGGGCTGGAACAGAGCTGGCTTTAGTCCCAATGAAGGGGTGACTTCTGTTTGCTGCATTCAGATGGTAGACTGGGGGAAGGAGCCTAATGACGTTCCCTAGTTCCACTGCATTCTCTCTTGAAGCACATCCCTGTGCCACACTGCTGCCATTTTACAAGAAGTATGTCACAGGAAATGACAAGGGGCAGAGGGAGACATAAGAAGGGCACCAGGCAGTTTCTCTTCGAACTGTCCCTCTGAACTACTGATCCTACCCTGCTGTGTGGCTACCCACTTTAGACCCCAGGGTGGGAGGACTGGCAGTGATGCCATGGCACTGGCATTGTAGAGCACTGCAGCAGCAGAATGGTATCATGTGGACAGATCTGAAAGAATCCTTAACTTTCTCTTGAGGTGAATAAATTTGCTTCGACAGGTATTTCTGAATGGCACTGGGCCTGCAGTACAGAAAAGATCTTATGTGCTTCATAGGTTAATTACACTGCTGCTGGGCTAAGCAGAGGGGTACATGGACTGAGATCCTTTTCTACTCCCTTTTGGCCTGCCATCTGGCCCCTTGACACAGTTCTATTTAATGACCATAGTTTTGGCAGGTCTCAGACAGGTAATTCATGGACTGTGCTGGATGGAGTGCTGACCGGATACTAAGGGTCCCACTACTCACATACATGGGGTATATGGGTTGCATTGAATTTCAGGGGACATCAGGAGGTGGCATCAGGTAATCAGGGTTTGGCTAACTCTCCAGTGGGGCTCTGCTCGAAGACAAAGAAGTGGGAGGTTAGTGGGATTCTTAGTCTGGTGCTAGGTGGGTAGACTCCAGGCACCAGGGCACATAGGGGGTGCTAATAGTTGAAAGGGCCCGGTATGGCTTTGGGTATGCTGCCTCTGCAGAGTCACCCCTTCACTCCCATGCCTTATTATCACTAACCCTCTTTGTCACAAGCCATTAATATGACTATCTTGCAAACCACAGTTACTATACCCAGGGGGGCTGCAAGTGGCCCACAGGGTGGAATATCATTTGTCATTTTGATTATGAGATTAGGCTGCAATTTTTAAGAAAATGTCTTGTCACCTTCCACCTTCCCGAGGGATGGTCAAGATGCTTCATCAAGCTTCTAGTGAGTGTTAGAGACTCACAGTAGCTGTTGGGGAATTAGAATTCTTTCTTTCTTTGGGCTCGGCATAGCTGTTAGTTTCTTCCTGTTAGGTAGTGGTATTTAACAGAGTATAAATATGTTTATTTTTTATTCTTTAAAGATGTGTTTGTTCTTATTCTTGTCAGTCTTTAATTTTATTAATTGTGTTTGCCTTCCATGTTTGCATATTCAGTCCTTACAAGAATAGCACTGTTTATTGTATAATGAATTTGTTACATGTGTTTTTATGCGGGTATTGCTGCTGTATAGGACGTGTAATGCTATATTTCTTGGGGATCAGTGGGGTTTTAAGTGCCCTTGTGAGGTCAGGGGGAATATGCCAGCCTAGGTTTAAAGAAACAGAAATCCCAAGGGATTAGAGAACAGGTACCTCCTATTAGGTTTTGTGCTGAGATGAAATGTACATGCACCATAGGCTGATATGTCTCTCAGAGGCTTTCTGGAAGGTAGACCAGCGTCCTGTAACACACTGGGCTGGGATTAAGCTGATGTACACCTTTATATCTCAGAAGCAGCACATCTTTATAGATAGGCTGTTCCTGGGGTCTAACCTTTGTAATTTTGTGTCCTGGAATGTCCAGGGTCTAAATTACCCCATTAAGAGGAAGTAGGTTCTGGTCCAATTGAAGAAGGAGAGGTGAGTTGTGGTGTTTCTTCAAAAGACTCATCTGTTACCTGCAGAAACCCAGAAACTCACTAGGGAATGGGTAAGGCAGATCAACAGCAGCAGCTCCTTTTCTAACAAGGCTAGGGGGGTTGCTATACTGTTTCATAAGTGATTAAAGGTACAAATACTGCAGGAATTCCATTCTCTGGAGGGTAGATGGGTTCTTGTGAGAGTCCTTTTGAACTCAGAACCCATTCTGTTAGGCAATCTGTATGGGCTCAGTTTGGACACAGGTGCCTTTTTCCCCTGAGCTGGCACAGCAGATAGTCTACTAACAGCAACCAGGAGATGCCTGATGTTAGGGGGTGACTTCAGTGAGGTATGGGACCCACTGATGTACACTCTTAGGGGTCATACTACTTCGAGCCAGGGGGACCTTGCACAAAATGGCAGAGGAATTTGCCTGATGAATCCTTGGAGACTTCTCCACCCTGCAGGATGGAAGTGTACATTCTACTCAGCTCCGCACCAATCTAGCAGCAGAATAGATTGTTTCTTACTCCTAGCCTCATCACTGCATGAGAGCCAGGATGCTACAATAGGGCCCATACTGATATCAAACCAAGCTTGTGTTCTGCTTATGCTGCAAGTGGGACTGAAAGCTAATTCTAACCTATGATGGCAGATGTACACCTATTTGTTATCCCATAAAGACTTCCAACAATGGCTCTTGAGTGAAGTGGGCCTTTTCATCTCTGTGAAAGACCCCACAGAGGTATCCAGGGTGATAATATAGGAGAATTTTAAGGCTTATATCTGGGAACAGATAATCAGTTGCGCAGCACATATCAAGAAGCAAAGGCAAGCAGAGTTGGTTGCCCTAGAGCAAGCACTTAAGGTGAAGGAGCAGGCATACAATGCTCAGCCCGAGCAATCACCCCAGTTGCACTGGGAAATGACTCAACTGAGATACTAAATTAATATTATAGATCAAGGGAGCACTCCCGACTGATCAGAGTCCTCCTTTTGCCTGCTTGTGCGACACTCATATTCTGTGAAGAGTGTCTCATGCTCAGATGCCCTGGAAATGGGCACATTCTGGGAACAGGTTTATTTTTAAATATATTATTGAACACACTTGATCAATAATATATTAAAATGTCCCCTGTCACCACTCATTCCTGTATAAGAGTGGTTTTATGTGCCTCAGCTTGAGCTAAACAGCTCAGCTTCACTTTGCTGTTCCCACTCCAGCTGAACATGTGCGAAACCACTCTTATATAACAACAAGTGGTTCCTGGGGTCATATTAACACATAGCCTCACCTTGGTAGTGGCTCATAGGGTGATTGCCCGAATCACCCATAAATATTGGGAATTGGGAGAGAAGGCTGGCAGGCAGGCTATTAGCCTACAATAGGCATATCCAACAGGTGGCTAAAGATGTAGGGTCTATTCACTCTACATCATGGTGGATAGTTTATCAGCTGGATGATATAGCCAAGGAGTTCCAGGCTTTTTATCAGAACCCTTATGCATCCAAGCAGGGACACAATCTGCCCTCTATGGCAGATTTTATTGAGGGGGGGTGTTATCCTTACTGCAACTCATACTGCAGCAGGCTGCAGAGTTGGAGGCATCTCTTTCCCTGACAGAGTTGCCTCTAATCCCTCTCAATCAGAAAGTCTCCAGGGCTTGATGGTCTACTGGTGGAATTCTACAAGTGCTTTCTCTCTGAAGTACACAGCTACCTCCTGGATACCCTCCAGGAGGCATTCACCAAAGTTGATCTACCTCCATCTATGAGAAATGCCTATATTTCCCTGCTTCCAAAGGAGGACAAGAACCTCCAATCAGTTGCTAACTATCATCCTATCACACTGCTGAATGTGAATGTCAAAATCCTGGCCAAAATATAGACATTTTCTGCGATAGATTCCAGGACCACTTTTTATGAGCAACTAAGACATCTTCACCAAATGACATACATTGTTAGAAAGGTCTACTAAGTAGCTTTGAATAAATATAGGAGTTTATGGGTCCATCATTTAGCATCATGGGTGACAGGGTGCCAAAAAGAAAGGCTGGCAAGGGCCCATAATCAAAATGATAGTGGACGATAACAATGTATGTGGTCATATTGATGCCAAATGCCATGTCTTACCCACCAATGTCATACAAAATTAAAAAAGTACTAGGTAGGAGTACTTCAAATAAGAGTCACTTAGACAAAGAATGAAAGAGACTTGGTGGCAAGTGTTACTCAAACTTGAAATACTGAGTTCATGCAAAAAAACATAGAAATTCACCATAATGGATTCTGGGGCTCCTTTTCATAGACAACTAACAAATTTTCACCACATGCTATAAATTGTTAGAAAGGGATACTGATTAGCTTTAAATGCATTTAGAGGTTGATGGGTTCATCGTTTAGTATCATGGGTGTAGGGGGCCCCAAAGACAGGTAGTCAAGTGCACATAATAAAAATGATAGGAAGCGAAGGATACGTATTTGGCTATATTGACACTGAATGCCATGTCTTAACCAGTAATGTGATACAAGCCTAAAAAGGTATCAGGTAGAACTACTTCATAATAGAGTTATTAAGACTAAGAATAAAATGCAGTGGTGACAAGGGGGACCCATACTTCAAATTTTGAGTTCATTGAAAGAAATTAGAAATTCACCATAATGGCTTCCCAAACTCCTTGTCACAGGCAACCAACATATTTTCACCAAAGTTCATACATTATTAGAAAGGGCTATTAATTATATATAAAAAGGTTTAGAGGTTGATTGGTTCATAATTTAGTTCATAGGTAATAGGGTGCCAAAAGGAGAGGCAGGCAAGGGCCTGTAATCAAAATGATCGTGGGTAATGGCGATGTACAGTATAGAGTCATATTTATGCCAAACACTATGTATGAACCACTAATGTTATACTAACCTTAAAAAGGCATCAACTAAGATTATTTTAAATTAGAATCCCTGAGACAGAGAACAAAAGTCTTGGTGACAAGGGTGACACAAACCTAAAAGTTAGAGTTCACAGAAAAAAATGAGAAGGTTGCCATAATGGCTTCCCAGACCCCTTTTCTTGGGCAACTAACATGTATTCACAAAATGCCATACATTTTTAGAAAGTGCATCTAATTAGCTTTAAATGAATGTAGTGGTTGATGGTTCCATCGTTTCATGTCATGGGTGATAGGGTGCCTCAATAACAGGTAGGCCAGGGCCCATAATCTAAATAATAGGGGGCAATGGCAAGAATGGTAGAAGGACAACTGGGAGCCAGTGACCACAACATAGTGTGGTTTAGCATGAAGACAGGGACAGGAACAGAATCGAGTCACACGAAGGTGAAGGTTTTAGATTTAGGGAGGGCAGACTTCGCTGAAATGGGGAGATGTATCAGAGTAGCCCTGGAGAAGGGGGACACAAAAGGTGGGGGGTTGAAGAGCACTGGAGGCAAATAAAAGCAGCTATAGTGGAAGTGACGAACCAATAATATATCAGGTTGCTGTCCAAAGGGAAAAGGAGGAGGAAGCCACTATGGTTCTCAAAAGAGGTGGCAGACAAGGTAAGGGCTAAAAGGGTGGGTTTCAGGAAATATAAGGAGACCCAAAAGGAGGAAGACAGGGAGGTATACCTAGAGTGTCTAAGGGAAGCGGGGAAGGCTGTTAGGAGAGCAAAAGCATGGACTAAGGAAGGATTAGTGCAGATGGTAAAAAAAGAGGATAAGACATTCTATAGATACATCAATGATAGAAGGGAAAATGGGGGGATTGTAAGACTCAAAGGGAATGAGGGGTAGTGTAAGGAGGGAGCCCTGGAATAGGCAGAAATACTGAATAAATACTTCTGTTCAGTATTCACTGTAGAGGGGTAAGGTCAGGGACCATAGCTAAGCAATAAATGCCAAGGAGGGGGGAGAGATGGACACCAGTCCATTCACAGTAAAGGGAGTCTTGGAGGACCTCATAAAACTGAAGGTGGACAAGGCAATTGGACCCGATGGCATACACCCAAGGATATTGAGGGAACTAGGAGAAGAGCTAGCAGCACCTCTGGCAACCTTGTTCACCAAGTCACTCAACACAGGAGTGGTTCCACAGAACTGGAGGAGGGCACATGTGATCCCTCTACACAAATCCAGCAGTAGGGAGGAGGCGGGGAATTTTAGGCCAGTCAGCCTTACTTCAGTAGTGGGGAAGATCATGGAGAAACTACTTAAGAAGAGAACAGTGGGACATCTGGAATCCAAAGGTGCCCAGGATCAGAGGCAGCATGGATTCACAGTGGGTAGGTCATGTTAGATGAATCTGATACATTTCTTTGACTGGGTGTCAAACAAGGGTAAATCGGGGGGAGCAGGGGATATTGCTTTCCTGGATTTCAGCAAGGCCTTTGACACCATCCTACATAAGAGGCTGGTAAACAAGAGAGGCAGTCTGGGCATGGGACACAAGGTGGTAAACTGGGTTAGGAACTGGCTAATGGATGTAAATGGGATACAATCTGGGGAGAGGGGTGACCAGTGGGGTACCACAGAGATCAGTCCTTGGGCCAGTCATGTTCAATGTATTCATTAGTGACATTGCAGAAGGGCTGGAGGGAAAGGTCTGCATATTTGCAGAAGACATCAAGATCTGCAACAGGGTGGATTCTCCAGACAGGGTGGAGGCAATGAGGCTGAGGGACCTAGGGAAGCTTGAAAAATGGTCTGAGGTGTGGCAACTAAGGTTTAATTCACAGAAGTACAAAATTATGCACTTGGGAAATAGGAACCCTGGGGAGAGCTATAGGATGGGGAGGGGGCACTGGAGTTGCTGACAACCACCAAGGAAGAGAGAGAGACCTAGGGGTTATTATGTTGTATGACCTAAAGATGTCTAAGCAGAGTACCAAGGCTGCAGGAAGGGCCAGCGGCATGCAGGGGTGCATAGGCAGAGGTATCACTAGCAGAAGGCAGGAGGTAGTAATGCCTTTGTATAAAACACTAATCAGGCCACACCTGGAGTACTGTGTACAATTTTGGAGGCCACACCTTTGTCAGGACATTGACAGGGTGGAGGTGGTCCAGAGAAGGGCAACTAAGATGGTACAGGGCTTACACCACAAAACCTATGAGGAGAGATTAAAGGACTTCAATATGTACTCACTGGAGGAGAGATGGGAGAGGGGGCACATGATAGAAACATTCAAGTACCTAAAGTGCATTAACAAGGTGCAGTGGAGGCATCTTTCAATACAGGAGAAGTACATGAATGAGGGGGATTGATATGAAATTGGAAGGTGGCAGGCTAAGAAGTAATGTGAAAAAGTATTTCTTCATGGAGAGGGTGGTGGACACATGGAATAGTCTGCACAGGAGGCAGTGGGAGTGAGCACTGTGGATGGATTTAAGCATGCCTTGGACAGGCATATGGGAGCCTTAGAGACAGGGCAAAGGGAGGAGAAGCTGCTGACCAGATAGGGTCAGAGGCCATAACCAAGTATAGGGTTTATGGGCAGTCTGGATGGGCCCAACGGTCCTTATCTGCTGACAATTTCTTTGTTTCTATGCTTCTATGTTTATGGTCATATTGACACTAAATACAAGGTCCAAAAAACTAATGTGATGCAAGCCTAAAAGATATCAGTTACTAGTGCATCAAATGAGTCTTTTAGACAAAGAATAGAAGGCCCTGGTGGCAAGGGAGATCCAAACTTAAAATTTTTAGTTCATGGTAAAAATTAGAAATGCACCATAAGGGCTTCCGGGACCCTATTTTCCTGGTCAACTAAAATATTTTCACCAAATACTGTATGTTGTTAGAAAGGGCTACTAATTTGCTTTCAATAAATGTAGAGATTGATGGGTCCAACATTTAGTGTCATGGGTGACGGAGGCCTCAAAGACATGTAGGCAAAGGGTTACAGGGTTAAAATGTCAAAACTGAAATAGCATTGGTCAAAATGATGCTATCAAAACAGCTAAAGTAAAAACAGCTACAGGGACATAATAGTGAAGGTGGATAATAGCTAGCGGTATCTCTGTAGCTGTTTGGAGGATAGGGAGAAGGGTTCTGTTATGAGGTGTGTTGCCCAGCTGCTGCTGTGGCTCTGAGGATAGAGCCACATGCAATGGTGGGGTGACAGAGCATTGGTGGAATGGGATTTGATTTCTAGTCCTGGAATAAATTTTTTGGGGTTAAACAATTCTCCCCCACTCAAGTTTCTCCCTGTCCACGAATTTCATCCCCACTGGAGTTAGTGTGTTCTGTCTGCCGTGCAGAGTTTGCCAAGGTAGGGCTTGCTGATTCTGATTAGCGCTACCTTTGCTTTCAACATTTTGGCTGCACAATTTTTGATTGTGCTGTAAATGCTGTTGACATTTTGACCCGATGCCGACAAAGGCTTGTAATCAAAAAGATAGGCCACAATAGTGAAATATATGGCCATATTGGTGACAAATACCATATCTGACCCACTAATGTGATACAAACCTAAAAAGGTATCAGATGTAACTACTTCAAATAAGAGTCACTTAGATAATAAATAAAAGGCCTGGGGCCAAGTAGGATTCAAACTTAAGATTTTGAGTGTATTGAAAAAAAATTGAAATTCGCCATACTGGCTTCTGGGACCCATTTTCATGGGCAACTAACATATTTTCATCAAGTGCCAAACATTGATAGAAAGGGATACTAATTAGCTTTAATTAAGTTTAGGTTGACATGTCCATAATTTAGTGTCATGGTTGATAGTGGGCCCCATAAACAGGTAGGCAAATGCACATAATCAAAATTATATGGGGCAGTTGTGACATACTGTATGGCCATACCGATGCCAAACACCATGTCCAACCCACTAACGTGATACAAGCCTAAAAAGGTATCAGCTAGTCAGCTGGTATTATCAAAAAAGAGTCACTGAGACAGAAAAGGTACTAGTGGCAAGGGGGACTGAAACTTAACATTTTTAGCTCATAGAAAAAAAAACGCACTGTAATGGTTTCCAGGACCTATTTTCATTGGCAACTGACATGTTTACCAAATGCCTTGCATTGTTAGAAAGAGATACTAATTAGCTTTAAATAAATATAAGGGTTGATGAGCAGATCGTTCAGTGGCCTTTATTTATTTATGTATTTATTTATTTAATATTTCAGAAAGACCTTTGAGCACAATCTCTTTTACAAAGGTTCCACATCAGAGTTGACAATAAGACAATAACAAATACAGTGGCTGCAGTTGCCTAAGCATTGGGCATATTGAGCAGATACATGAAAAATTTGACAACAAGGAGAAAAAAGAAAACGGAGCAAGTTAAGATTAGAATACAGTACTAATTGCTAATTGATAGTTCTGGGTTGCACACCCATAGAAGACTTCAAGTCAAGAGCTGACTACCATAGGGTGGCTACAGGGGTTTGATACTACACCACAGAGTGAGAAGTGGGTAAACAATGATATAAAAAGGGGAGGGGTGGGGGAAGGAGGAGCATCTCTAGAGGGCTTTGTCGAGTTGGGGGTGCTTGTGAGAGAGGGTTTAGGGTGGGGCATGGTGGGGGTGTTACTGAAAGTGTTTAAGAAGGACTGATTTAGTTTGCAAAGACCAAGGCTAGGCCAGAGGGCGATGGGGGGTCTCCGTTTAGGCCTGCTGAGTGCTTCCTTGGGGGGGGATAAGCCAGCTGAGCGGTGAGGCCTTTAGAAGCAGGTGGATTTTGATCTAGATGTTAGGTGCTGTTTGAGGCCAGTTTTGAATTGAGCCAGCCTGCTGTTAGTATGGAGATTCATCGGCAGTTCATTCATCCAGAGGGGGCCTGATAGATAGGTAGGGGGCCTCAAAGATAGGAAGGCAAAGGTCTATAATCAAAATGATAGAGGGTGATGAAGATGTAAATGGCCATACTGACACCAGTCCCCATGTCCGACCTAGTAGTGCATTACAAAAACAGTAACAGGTAGGACTACTTCAAATGTGAGTCACTCAAACAAAAAATAAAAGGCCCTGATGGCAAGTGTGACACAGTGGTGGCAAGGGTGATACAAACTTCAAATTATGAGTTCATGGAATGAAAATAGAAATTCTCAATAATGACTTTCAAAACCCTTTTTCATGGCAACTAAAATATGTTTACCAAATGCCATACATTGTTAGAAAGGGATACAAATTAGCTTTTAATGAATATAAGCATTGATGGGTCTGTCATTCACTGTCATGGGATGATAGGGGTCCCAAAGGAAGGTAGGCAAATGCACGTAATCAAAATGATAATGGCAGTAACAACATTTAAGGCCATATTGACGCAAAACACCATGTCTAACTCTCTAATGCGATACAAGCCTAAAAAGGTATCAGATATTACTACTGCAGATAAGAGTCACTGAGATGAAACATAAAAGGGCCCAGTGGCAAGGGGAATCCAAGCTTAAATTTTTGATTTCATGAAAAAAAAAATAGAAATTTGCTGTAATGGTTTAATGGACCACTTTTCATGGACAAGTAACATATTTCCAGCAAATGCCATATATTTTCAGAAAGCGATAACAATTAGCTTTAAGTCAATGTAGAGGCTGATAGGCCCATAGTTTAGTGTCATGGATATAGGGGACCCCAAAGACCAGTAGACAAGGGTACAAAATCAAAATGATAGGGGGCAATGATGAAGTATATGGCCAGATTGACTCCAATCACCATGTCTGACCCACTAATGTGGTACAAGCATAAAAAGATATCAAATAAGATTAAGAGTCACTGAGACAAAGAATAAAAGTCTGTGGTGGCAAGAGTGACCCAAACTTAAAATGTTGAGTTCATAGAAAAAAAATTTGAAATTTGCAATATTGGCATCTGGGACCACCTGGGAGATAATAAATTTCTCTGAATGCCATACATTCTTACAAAGGGCTACTAATTAGTTTTAAATAAAACTAGTGATTAAAAGATCCATCATTTAATGTTCTGGGAGGCAGAGGGCTCCAAAGATCCTTTGGCAAGGGTCCATAATCAAAATGATAGGGGTTGATGCTGAAGATATTTTCATATTGAAACCAAATGCCATTTCTCATTCACTAAAGTAGTACAAACATTACAAGGTGTCAGGGAGGAGTACTTCATATAAGAGTGATTTAGACAAAGAATAAAAAGACCTGGTGGCAAGGTTGACCCAAACTTAAAATTTGGAGTTTGCGGAAAAAAAAATTGAAATATCCCTTGTGATACTCGAGGAGATGGAATGTGTCATTTACTATTGCCCCCCTCCGGTGGCAATCGCTTCTTTTGCTATACTTGTGGTGCCACATTTTCCTGAGTTCAATGCACCTTGTTTCCTGGCCCATGGTCACCCAGATGACCCCACAGGAGGCAGTATCACTGCAACACTCCCAGTAACCGCGAGTTGAGACTTCTAGGCTGAGGCTGCGGGGTCACAAGGGTGTCCAGGTGGGCTTCCCGATGCTGTTGTTCTTGGGAGGTTGGTTCTGTGGATGAGCCACTCTGTGGCATGAGCCATCCATCTAGATCTGTTCTATGGACCCCAGGTGTGCTATCCCTGAAGACCACTGCCCCTCCATCTGCACTCTGGTTGGTTTTTCCTAGGTGGCGGTAGTGGTAGTGGCACAGTCTCCTGCCTTGGAAGGAGCCACATGCTTCGGTACTTCACCTCCAATACTTCACAATCCCCAATGGGAAAAGCACTGGACACTTGTTTTCAGTTGTGTAGTCCCAGCAGGTACTCTGCACCCCTTGCACAGGCATTGTGTTTTGACATATGTACCCCTGTGGCTGCACATGCTGCAGTGGTCATGAAACTGTGGGGTAGGGGCTGTGCTGGTCTCTCTTTTCACATACCTAGTGGTACCATCACCTTTCATGGGTTCTTCCCTCTGCCTGAAAAGTAGCACATATTATTCCTCTTTTCAAGTCTGGTGACCCATGCAACCTTAATAACTCCTGGCCCATATCACTGCTACCCATCTTACCAATATTACTTGAAAAGCTGGTTAACTTACAACTAAGAGAGCACCTGGAAACCTCCAACATTCTCAATCCCTTACAATCCAGTTTTAGACCAAAACATAGTACAGTATCTGCCCTGGCTAAGGTGACAAATGATTGTCAAATTGTGCTTGATTGTAAAACCCACTCATGCACATTATTTTTGGAACTGAGCAAGGCATTTAATACCATAGACCATGAATTATTATTGCATAAGTTGTGCAACATTGGTCTTGATGCCATTACCTTGCAATGGTTCTCCTTCTACCTCATAGGCGGACAACAGCAGGTCAAAGCCCAAGGTGACCTCTCCCCCCTTAAAACTTTGCAGAAAGAAGTCCCAAAGGGATCGATCCTGTGTCCTCTATTATTTGTGATGTATATCAATGGCATTGATTCTAAAATCGGAACAGCAAATATCCACCTTTTAATTGACTATACAGTACCTTATGTCGCTAGGCCTACCCTTGAACTTGCATGTTCAGAACTGCAGCAGGAATTTAACCTAATACAACAAAACCTTCTTCACCTGAAACTGTTGCTTAAAGCAAAAAAAACTAAAGTCATGTTTCTCTCCCTTCCAAGCCCATGTGGTAAATGTAAACTCCTCAGGCACCAAGCTCCAGATCATGACCCTTCTGGGAGAACCCCTTGAGATGGTGGATAAATTCAAATATTTGGGATTTTGGCTTGATTGCCAGCTCTCATTCATTATACATATCAAGGAACTATTCAAAAAGCTAAGACAAAGGTTAGGTCTATTCTTCCAAATCAAACATCTGTTTAACCAGGAGGCAAAAATAAGGTGGGTATGGACTACATTTCTCCCTCTTGTTGACTATGCAGACTTTCTCTATAGCCATTGTTCCAATGCTGCCTTAGCTAAACTGGATACACTGTACCATACAGCATTAAAATTAATTACCAATGCCACTTTTAAAACCTACCACTGCTCCCTCTATGCACAACTTGGCTGTGTGTCGCTTTGCACAAGAAGGTTGAAAAATGCCTCCCTTTGGACCTATAGAGCCACTGCCAATAAACTCCCTCTCTATATCTCTGATTTACTTAAGTAGAACTACTTACTCCAGGCATATATTTGTTCAGAAGATACTCTTATAGTCTGCTCGACATACCTAGGATAAGAACTCACTATGGTGAAGTATCCCCAAGCCATGCTCTCCCTACCATGGTGAATACCTCCAATAGTCTTTAATACTCACGCAAATTGTTTGGATGTACACCTTTAAATCCTTGCTGAGCTACTTGTTGCAGGAAACTTGCAACTGTTATTCTTAATCTGAACTGCAACCTCCCTGAGGAGCCTTGTTGTGCCACCATTACAGTACTTACTGTCTTCTCTTAGTTGCTATCCTTACTGCACATATTGTCCCCCCACAGCCTGACGAATGTCATGGGTTCTACCTTTCTCCCCTGTCCCTCCTGTTTTCAAAAGCTGCACTTCAGAACTTTAATTTCATGTTCCCTTGTACCTTCTCCCTTATTGTGTACCTAGTCTTACGTTGTTAGAAACAATCAATGAATGTATTTGTAATTGTATTGACATTTTCACTTGTATAAGTGCAGTGTCTTTAGTATTGTATTTATATTGTTGTATTTGTATTACCTCATCCTGTTGCATCCTTCCAGGACCACCTTGTAAATGAGTGCTCAATGGTGTAATTCATGGTAAAATAAAAACTGAATTGAAAAAAAATTGAATTGAATATAACCATTTAATGGATGGAATTAACTGTATTACCATATTGTAATTCATCTCTGTGTGATATGATGGGTGTGGTGCACAAAACATTCCCTCACTTTCCCTTGCTGCCTGATTCCTTCCTGTACCATGCAGCCATTTCTCCTGACATATTACCTCCAGCCCTATCCCTTATAGTCCTGACCATTCTGGGGTGGAAAGAGTACTCACCAGCAGTTCTCCACTGCAGGCACAGCTCAGTCTCTCAAATCCCTCATGCTTGCAGTATGATCATCTCCCCAAGGGTTTCATTATACTGACCAAAGGGCCATTCAAGGGGCGATTGCCATGATGTGCAGGTGCTATGTCTCTGGCTCCAGGACTTTGGTTTATTTTGACTCCCTGCTCACATCCAAGATGTCTGGCCAATCACATGAGTCAGTTGGGTCTTCAAACACACCACACTCTTCAGTGGTCCTATCACAGACAGGGACCTTAGGTGGGTGGTGAGCCTCTCCATACCAATTGGAGAAGGCACACTCTTGGGCATGTTTCTTGCTTACATCCAGTCACAACATTCACATTTCTGGGTATTTCACATGTCAGCATCCCTCTCACTCATGTGGGGTGGTGGCCTCAGGCTGTGGTGGGCATAGTAGGTCATGGTGCCAGAGCAACACACTGGACAGAACTGCACTCTAGTACTGTGACAAATACATCATTACTCACAACAAATGTGCACACATCAATAGGTGTCAGCCATAACACACAGAAGATTTATTCCTCCATTTCTCTTACTGTGGTGGGACATGGGTCAGTGGCATGAAAACTCCATTGCTGGGCTGGCACCCATGGTTGTGGATCTGTGTGGTCCATGTCTCTGTTTCTATTTCTGCAACTTGGCATGCATATATGTGCATGTGCATTGAATAACCACATGTCTGTGGTGGCATGGTTCACCTTATATGGTGTGGTCATGAGACATGTCTGCCTCTGGCAGACCCTCCCATGTCCTGCTGCACACCCCACAATGCACCCCTGTGCACCTCTCTATCCAGCATATTGGTATGATCAGATCATGTGTTGCCACAGTTCCCCCAATAGTTTCCCAATTTCTGAGAAACAGAACTTGCCTCATACTTGTACTACAGTTTCCCAATTTCCCAGAGGTCAGTGTTTCATAAATATTAATATCTGCACTTCCATGAGTATTCCTTACAGATGCTTGAGGTTATTCGAAGAGAAGGAAGTGCATATTTTAACCATTGACTCAGTTAAGAGGTAGTCCCTAATTCCTTATTCCACTGATCTAATACATGTTGTGTAGTCCCTGTATGTACTGTATCAAAAGTAATGCTCTGTAAATATTCCCAATTAAGTTCCACAACTATCCTCTTAAGTATCTCCAGGAGAATCTGGTATACCAACAAGAGGGTGTTAGGTAACCTTGAGCTGTTTTGTCCAAATTGTGATATATATTAATACCTCCCCTGGATCCACTCATTGCAGGATAAGAGAGGTTTCTTGATTGTTCTGCTTGCGAGAGAGAACAGTAAAGTGAAGCTGAGCTGTTCTGGTTCAAGCAGAATGCAAGTGAAATCACTCTTACCCGCAACGAGTGTCGACAGGGGATATATTAAATTATTATAGATCAAGGGAGCAGTCAGTGTTACAGTATTTCATTTTTAAAAATGTGTCCCAGAATGTGCTTGTTTCCAGAGCATCTGTGAATGAGATGATCTTTACAGAATAAAAGTGTCTCACTCGCAGGGGAAATGAGTGTTTTGATTGGTCGGGAGTGCTTCCTCAATCTATAATAAGTACTGTAGCAGCCTACCTATACGTACACTAAATGAGCTTTAAGAATTAAGTGATAACTAACTTGAAGGGCCTGAAACAGGAGCATACCATCTATGCTTACAAACTGAAACAAATATCCTAGCACCTGCTTATTTCAGTGCGTATATGTTGATCCAAAAGATTCAGGGTGAAATTAGTATCAAATGCTAGTGCTCTACAAAAACATAGGTTATCTCCAAGGATATTCATGTTTTGAAATTTGTTCCACTGCTGGTTTGTAATCACCATACTGTATATTGCAATAATTTTCCTATAATTAAATTTCCTGGTGGATTTGAAAATACATATTTATCTATTTGTTATAAATCATTCATATTAAATATAATATTTTTTTCCAGTGGACTCCACATGGCCTAGATATTCATAAACAGATAATCAATAATTGAGTTGCTAAAGAATAAAATCAGAAATTAATGTGCTTGACCCCACCCCCCCATGGTAGCTGAAAAAACTATAGTGCAGTCATGGTCTCCTTCTACCGCCAATAAAAAAAGCATGACTAATCTGTCTCAAAACTGAAAGTGAATCCTATGAGGGGCCATAGAGAGCATCTGAAGGAAACACAGAAGACGGGGAAGCAGGTTTAGTCAAATGACTTCATGTCTGATGAAAAATTCCAGGTGCAGCAGGTTTCATCAGTTTCAATCAATAGTACTCTCCTTTGTTAATGGTTCTAGATTTAACAGTTCCAGGTTATCCAGATCTTTAGAAAGAACTGCCACCAAATGCTTAATCTTCCACAACCCCATTTAAAAGGGAATTTCTTTTTAATTTCTTCAACTGTCTGATAATGTTGTAAAAGTGTAGTTTTCTGGGTATTCAATTTGTAGCCAGCTACCTGTTCAAATCTAATTACTTTACAAACTGCAATTAATGAGGCATCCTTGGAGAGCAGTCTCAAGTCAAAATATAATGTTAGCTTGTATTCTTTGCTCCCATAGCCTACAGTTCCATGTACTATATAGGACAAATAAAAGTGGTGAGGGGGACAGCCAAGATGGGCATCTCTTCTCTAATGCAATTTGGGGTCAGTGAGCTATTTAGTCACATAGAAGGGAGGAGATGGAGGCTGATGAAGGGAAGGGGGCATGATGGAGGGTGGTTTCACTGAATGTGAGAAGCATAGGCAAGAAATCAGCTGAGCTACAGGCACTCTTAGCAGTGTGGAGGGTGGATATTGCAGCTGTCAAGGAAATGTGGGCAACTGAGCACTGGGACTGGGATCTGGCAATCCCAGGGTACAAATTATACAGGAAGGACTGTAAGGAGCAGATGGGGGGGTGGGGTGGCAGTCTATGTGAGGGACGGGATCAAATACACAAGGGGCAAGGGGGAAGAAAGGAAAACAGAGGCAATCTGGCTGCAGCTCCTAGACTCAAGGGGTAGGAAACTGAGGATTGGAGTGGTATACAGGCTGCCATCCCAGTCTGAGGAGCTCGGCAGGGAATTAGTGAGACAAATCAGAATGGTATGTAGAAAAGGGAAGGTGGTCATTGTGGGGGATTTCAACTTGCTGGGGGTTGACTGGAGCATTCAGGTCACCTCCAGTGCTAGGGAGCAAGTGCTCCTGGACGCGATCCCCGAGGGTCTCCTGACACAGTTGGTCAGTGTACCTACTAGGCTAAAGAACACTTTAGATCTGGTATTGTCGGATGGAGAGGCAGTAAGGGAAATAAGGGTGGAGGACCCACTAGCCAACAGCGATCACCAAACGGTGTGCTTTAATATCGCCATGTGCGAGGAGCCAGAGAAATCATTAACCCAGGTGGTAAACTTCAGGAGGGTGGACTTTGGAAGGATGCGGGAAGTACTGAGAGGGAAACTGAAGAGCATAAAGCAGGAGATGGACATGGAGCAGAAATGGGATATTATTAGATGTGGGATTACAGAGGCAATGGAAGCCTGTACCAAGACACAGAGTAAGAGAAGCAGAGTAAGGAAACCATGCTGGTTGAACAGCGAGGTAGTGGAGGTGGTGAGGGCAAAACGTGAGGTGCATCAGAGGTATAGAAGAACAGGAAAGGAAGGGGACAGGGAAGAGTATGCAAGATGGTCCAGGGAGGTGACCAGAAAAGTGAGAGCAGCCAAGGCTCAGAGGGAGTTGAGATTAGCACAGGGAATTAAAAGGGGGAGAAAGACTTTTTCAGATACATCAGAGAGTAAAGGAAGTGCAAGGAGACAATAGTGAGGACAAAAAAGGGTGGGGAGTGGATGGAAAAGGGGCAGAAACAGGCAGAAGCACTGAATGAATACTTTTACTCAGTGTTCATGGAAGAAAAGGAGGGACTGCTACCCCCATGGACTGGGAGGGTGGGAACAGGGGGGAGAGGAGGTCACAGATGGAAGAATTGAGGGAGGTAGATTCCTATAGGGACTGAGGGTACTGAGGGTAGACAAGGCACCAAGGCCAGATGGTATCCACCCCAGGGTGCTGAGAGAGATGGCGGAGGTGTTGACAGAGCCACTGGAGGATCTATACAGCACCTCACTGGAGTCAGGATGTGTGCCACTAGACTGGAGGATGGCATATGGTAGTACCATTAAACAAGAGCGGACCAAGGGATGAACTGCGTAATTATCACCCAGTAAGTCTCTCTTCCATAGTGTGCAAACTCATGGAAACTATACTAAAGGTAAGACTGATGTCGTACCTGGATACCTGAATCATTCACATATCTGGAATGTGTAGTACAGTATGGGCAGCACGCCCATTGGCTCATGTTGTGAACCAATGGGCATGCAGCCCTACCAAGGTGTCAGTCAGCAGGCGGTGGGGCGGCAGGTGGGTGGGGCTGCTGCCCGCTGGCTGACGGGGAGGCGGGCAGTGGGGCTCAATGGGTGGGTGGGGAGGGGTACCACTAGACCACCAGGGATATTGGGCCTATTTTTTTTTACAGATGCCCACAATCAGGCAGATAGCAGTCCACTGGACCACCAGGGATATTGGACCTTTTATTTTTACAGATGCCCGCAATCAGGCAGATAGTGGTCCACTGGACCACCAGGGATATTGGATGAATTATTTTTACAAATGCCCATGATCGGGCAGATAGAGGTCCACTGGACCACCAAGGGATATTGGACATATTAGTTTTTTTTTTGTGCTACAAATGCCCGCGATCAGGCTGCAGGGGACATCGGTCCCCGATGGCAGCTGCCTGGCAGGGCGCAAGGTGCAAGTTGTCAGGGATTGGCGCATCTGCATGCAAATGGGGCCATAATGACATGCAAATGGCCCCATGTGTGCCTTGCATACATTATGGGCCCATTTGCATGTCAAGTTTCGAATATCGCAGTTGCTGTGCATGGCGCAATGGAACTTGCGCTAGCGCATCTCCATGCTCCACTCTGGCCACTTGCGCTGGCACAGTGCCACTGTGCCATGCACACTGGGGGTGGCCAGGGTGCGATATTCAAAGTTGCTGAGCCATGGCGCAGCTCCTTTGAATATTGCTTATTCCACACCCCTGCGTAGTCAAGTTGAGCTGCGCCCAAGTTTGTGCCACAGCCGGACGCAGTTTGAATATCTGGGCCACTGTATAAATGTGGGAAAAGATGGTTAATGCTTTATTTACACTAGGACAGGTTGCCTTTAAACCCACTCTTTTGCCTAACACAAAGATATTTTCCTATTCATAAGACTTTTAACATTGTATATTATGTATTTTTTCAGCTTATTTTATCTTGTGGTTTAAAATCATAGACATTTACTAATGCATGCACAGATGCACAAATGTAGCTTTAGTATGTTTTATGGCCATTCTCAGGGAAGAAGCTTATCTATTCTGTGACATTTGACCCTGATATGCCTTTCCTTTAATGGAACTCTGTTGTCTTTATATGGTCCTGTGTTTTTTTTTTCAAAAGGAGTTTAGAACAATGGGATTTTCAAAAATTTTTATCTGTTTTTTAAGTATGATCTGGACTTTAAGAACGTGTATTCTTCCAAACCAACTATCATTGTTTTCTGAAGAAGGATTATATGCAAGGCCACTGATTTACGGTGATTAAAATAATGAAATTCTGTTTTCAAGACTTCAGATTCCGGAATTATACCGGTGATTGTTACTCTAATTTCCGGATTTTACCGGGATTCTGCTATCATTCTTTTAGTATGTGCATAAGTAATCAGAATTAAAGAAGGTTTAATATACAGAGCATTAAATAGAGCAAATTGAAAATAGTACAGGAAGGAATTAAAAGAAAAACACAAGTTTTGTAGATCTACTGATCTGATATAAAATGCCAGATTCCATGAAATCTTTGTTTTTACCGGTCTTCAGGCAGCCCTAATTCCGGAATTTTACCGGATTTTCCGTTAAAAACCGAAAAACAGTGGCCTTGATTATATGTAATCCGAAAGCTCAAGCACCTATTTTATTTTGTAACATCTATGTTGGTCCAATGAAAGGTATCGAATCATCTTTTTTTCTGCATATTACAAAAGTGATTAAAGAAAATCAACAACAAATTAGGTTACTTACATAGAAACAAAAACAGTCTAACAGTACAGGTGAAAAAAATAATAGCAAGTCAAGTGCTTTTACCAGTTTTGGAATATAATCCCATATATTGTTGTTGAATTTTCCAGAAACACTGTTCCAAAGATATGTGGTAATGTTTAACAATATTATTAGGTGTTTTACTAATTCAAAAAAAACAGGAACATCATTGTAGTCCATATCAAAGTTTTGGAAAAAGACCACCTAAACATAGAATTCTGACTGCAATCTTGATGTTCCTGCACAGAGTTGTAAACTTAGAAGTTTCAAAAGTGTTAAATAACAGCTTCTTATGGGTAAAAACAATAAAGGTATTGCATACATCATCCATTAAACAATATCAAGAAACCAGGATTAAGACAAAGGCTGCAGAATGTTAATTAACATTTTTAGTCCCAGGTTGCTTAACAACTTATTAAAAATTGGAATTGATAACTTTTCAAAGAAATATGCATTTAAAAATAGTGCGAAAACTAATCTTCTGTGTTCTGTTGTTTGATAATACTTGATCAATTTGTAACATTGTTGTAGTAACTGTTTACTTGCTATTGTATTTCTGTTTGCATATTTTACTTTTGGTTTGCATTTAAATATTTACTGTATACTTTAGATTATTTATTTTAATTTGATTTTATGTAATTGTAAACTTGTATTGTGTACCTACTGTCACCCCCCTCCTTCCCCAGGTGAGGCTGAAAACGTCTTTGATCCAGTCCACTTTCCTGGTAAGTCAAATAAATGAAATAAAAAGTATGCTCAGTAATTAATTAAACAAGCATTTGTCAATGCTGAATGTTCACTTGCAGGTATTTGCAGTGGTGTTTGGCATGTATGGTGCTTTACCCTAATGCCCTGTGCAATTGCTGGTATTTGCACAATAAATTGTCAGCATGACCTTGTTGCTACCCCCATTGTGTGCTACATGGGCGGAAAGATGTTTTGGGCAGGATGTGAAAAATGACAGTTGTACTGCTCATAAGGAGGTGTGGTAAAATGGCAATGTTGAAAATCTGGAGTAAAATATTGAAAATTTGCAAACTTACAGCGTGCGTGGAACTGGCATAGCATGAGTCATAAAACAGTCATTTTAGGAATTTTTCACCAAATTTTCAGCACAGCCATTTTAAGACCTCTGCTCATGATCAGTGTCACTGTGATTTTCTTAATGTGTTCCACACATTGATTTCGCACACTGACTGCGCCATTGTGCGCTACATGAAACACGTTTTGGGTGAGATGTGAAAAATGACAGCTGTACAGCTCATAAGAAGGTGTGATAAAATGGCAATGTTGAAAATCTGGAGTGAAAATATTGAAAATTCGCGAACTTACGAGCCTGCGTAGGAAATGCGCAACACATGCTCATAAAACAGTCATTTTTTGGAATTTATGCACCAAATTTTCAACATGGGGTTTTTTGGGACCCTTCTCATGGATGATGTCACTGTCATGGCATTATTATGCAAAGGGTGATTTCATGCAGTGACTGTGCAGTGCCTGCGAAATCACCTTCGGGCCCGAATAACGCCATGACAGTGACATCATTCTGAGAAGGGTCCCAAAACCCCATGTTGAAAATTTGGTGCAAAATTCCAAAAATGACTGAGATATGCACAGTTGAAACCCCTATGTAGCCCATTATACAGCTTACCGCATTTCCTCAGTTCACGGTCGGCTTTGAAGAGTGCAGACGTACCCCGTCCACCGGGTGATCGCTGCGCCAGAGTCTGGAGGTAAGTATGGGGTGGGGGGTGGGGAGGCTGGGTGCACAGGGGTGGATGCGGGTTGTGGGAGGGGGCTGGGAGACGAGCCGCGGGACCGCTTTTTGTTTTACAGGTTTAAAAAAAAAATGACGACGTGGGACATTTGCCACGCTGAGATGGGCTCCCAGCATGGCAGAAGATGGCTGGGGGTGAGGAGCCGAGCGGGGGATTGGGCACCCCGTGTGCAGAAGTAAATGGAAGGTTTGCCACGCTGGGGTGGGCTCCCAGAAGCGTGGCAACCTGTAGGAACACGGCTTGAGGGGGGCGTGGAGCCGTCAGGGGTGCCAACTAATATTTGCCATGCTGGGGTGGGCTCCAGCATGGCACCAAAGCTTGGGGGGACAGCGTGATGTGCGTGGGGTAGCGATGACGCGAAGGGCGCTTCAGCATGGCAGTGATGCTTTCCTTTGAAGCAGAGGAACACCACTGTCATACTGAGCTCCTGCACCCATTGGTGCAGGACGCCACGCCTGCTCAAGGGAGCAGTGCATTGGGTGGGAGAGGCACACCTCCAAGTGTGCTACTCTCCCAAAACGTTCCTTACACATGTGCGCAAGTGAACGTAAAAATGACGGCATAACCTCCTTCTTTGAACCCAGGGGAAATAAACACTTGTTAAGGTGACAGGGGAGCTATATAAGTTTTCCAGTTTATAAAGACAAAATGGCCTGCAAATGCAATTGCCTTTTACTGAAGCAAAACAGGAATAGAATGGAGAATTAAAATCACAGCCCTTCTCCATTTATGTCACCTCTAGGTGGAGGCCTACCCTTGAAAAATCAAATCTATTCAATTTTTCATATTCCATTTTTGACAAATGTATGTATTGCAAGAAGGAGATGTCTGGTGTCCTTTTGTGAATCATTCATACTACCTTTATCCATTTCACTGGGCTATTAAGCCTGTTTGCATTATATGACAATAGCTTAACTGGGGAGGTCACCATATTTATACCATTATAAGTAAAATGTTGCTTCCTATCTCCAAAAAGGTAATCTTAGTGTCAAATTCAGTTAAAAAAGGGAAGGTGTGGAACCAGATATGGGATGAATGAAACATAAAAAACCAAGAGGTGCCAACAAGGGACCCCATTAACAATTAGAATGATTACAACCCAGAGAATGTATCTTACTGAGGACTGATTGGTAGGTCAGCTGCTAGAGGGCTCCTGTGACGATTTCAGACATGAAGCCATACACTACTGAGCTGGTTGCACAGACAGCAGGATATGTTAAGGCTGTTTTTGCCTTGAAAAGGAGGAGAACCATTGGTGGAGGCTGGATGAGAGGATGCTAAGGGACCATTGAGAAAGGCCTGAGCCTGTGCAGCTGAGCCTTGGGCTTCAGAGGAGGAGGAGGAGGAGGAAGCAGAGCCAAGAGCAGTGTTTGGAGTGGAGTGGATCCTGAATAGAAGGAAGGAATCAAAAACTGTGGCATTGTGTGGTTCTACAGTTGTTAGAGGAGGGAGAAGAAGTGAAGGCGCAAGGTGCTGACTGCATCTAGAACTGTGGAGTGAGCACTGGTAACCAGATTTGCTGCTAGAGGTCCTAGCCTCTATTAAGGTAACTGATTGTGATTCTGGCTCTTTTGAAATGGTCAAGAAAAGTGTAGCACTCACAGGTATGCCTCCCCACTGGTGACACTAACACAGCTACCTACCTCGCTATTGACAAAATCAACAGTTGGCTGACAGGTTACTGTACTGGTGCACCTGAGACAGGGTCACACTGTCTCCTGATCCTGCACCCCCTCCCCAAATCACCTCTGACTTAGAGAGGATAATCTTTAGTACAGGGGGTGCAGGGGGCAAAGACTCTGCATGAGTTTTTTTTGGGGGTGAAGCCCCTGATAAAAAAATGAACCAGGAGACAATCAGGATTTATGTAAACATCAACTTGCGGTTGACATAAATCCTGTTGCTGTGATGCCAGTCAATGAAAGTGTTGTCAAAACAGCATTGTAGAACTATGCTCACATACAGCTGAACTTGAAAATATAGAGACTCCAACGTCTGAACGACCTCTCTCCCTCCACTCTATTCACTGTCTGCATATTGACTGTGATGTATGATACATAATCTAATGTGTCAAGATCTGTTTTATATTGTGCCAGCATTTTTACATTATTTTACACTGCTCCTCATGTTTACTCTTACTCTTTGAGTTCATTGTGTGCTATGTGCAATGTGCACAAATGCCTAGAAAGCAGCCAGGAACATTTATTATCGCCTAGTAGATCCTTGAAGCTCAGCATTACACATTTAGAAGCACTGCAAAACTGTGATTGTTGAGCAACTATTTGGGTAAAATGGGTGGAGTTTAATTGGTTTGAGTAGTAAAGAGTGATTTGTAACTGAAGTACAGTAGTAGCCACAGACGTGGTCAGATATTTCCAGATATTTTGCAAAATTTCTGAAGAGTTTTTCTCTGCTGCCCATACTGTGGAAATGCAGAAAGAACAAGATTTCTCTAGAAATATCATAGACATTTTAGGAAATATCTGACCATGTCTTTGGCTGTGACTGTATGTAAACTTAGCCTTCACTGAAGGAGTTTTTGCCATATGTTTTATGCCTTATTCTTACGCCTCACACTCCAAGCTTCACGTTTTTGGCTTCAAGCTTTATTGCTGTTCTAGGATGTTTTTGTTTGTTATCCCTGTTTAGGGCATTTTAACTTGTTGTCATCTCATACCTTTCTTGCCTGCTACACTTGTACAAATCTATGGCAATTTTTAAGTGAGAAGTTTTTATTAGGTAACATAATACCGTATTTATGTATATATATTTTTACACATGTTCGAAAACAGCAGTGAATAGCAGTATCTATTACTATCCTTTACTATTATTATTAATATAGACAATTGGTAATTACCAATTGATAATTGCAATTAACTCAGCATTTGTACAGTGCTCTAGCTGCCTGCCTTATTTTTAGGTTCCATCGGCCCATGTTTATTTAAAGGGGTCTGTACACCTAGTTTCCTAGTTCCTTTGTATGAGGTGGTAATCTTACTTTGCCTCTCACTGCTGTTTAATTGAATCCAATTGGATAGTTTTCTCTTTGGTCTCACATAGTTTGGTATCCTTGGGTTTTGAATTTTGTATTTTGCTCTGAGATTTGTTATTGTGTCGTTTGCGGATCCTTTCTCTTTATGTCCTATATGCATATTTTTATATTTGTATTTATCAAAATTCTGCAAGATATACTTTCAGAAAATTGTTAATTTTACAGACTATATTGCATACTGCTAATTTCACTGGTCCTTTTATCATTGCTACTGTACACAATGCACTTTTACCTGAGCGAGTCTGCGTTGTCCATCTAGCATTAGGAAAATGTACACAAGAAGTGGTAAAATAATTAACAGAAAAGGAAGCTTAAAAAACAAGTATTTACACAGAGGATTTGGCTATCACCACCTCAACCCCAGCTAAAAGATCTAAACCATTTTCTTTTGCAGATATTCTCAGAACCGGTACTGCCAGCTTATCTAGGGCAGACCAACATGGTAACGCTAGTCAGGGGGTAACCTTTATACAAAAACAACCATTGTCACCCTACTACCTCTAAAAGATAGGGGAAATCTTATTAAGACTGCTCCCCCATTGGAACCAAGGTTACTTGAACAAGTTTTCTTCCCCCCCCCTTGAACCCGTGACCTCTGGCCCCAATCCTAAAAAACACAAAAGTAAGGCAAAAGGAAAAAATAAATAACTCTCAAAACAAGGGGGGGATTGATATCACCAAGAAAGAAATGTTCACTATTTCCCCATTAGACGAGGCCCTCACTGACAAAGAAGGGAGGGCAGATGAAGAAAACAAATCTGGAGAAAAGGATCAGAATATAGCCACCATAGTGACACCTAAGGCACATACAACTAAGCTAGACTTTTTTTAACCCTTTGGACATCTCAAATAGCCACAGAACCCATATCCAAAGTGATCTGGATTGCTCTATCTTGGCTGGCTCCCCCAATTCAGTATTTAAGAAGCTGGACACTGAGGTTGAAAATATCAACCTCAACTCTTAACTTGCTCAACCAGTGCCAGGATACATTACCTAAATACACTATTAAAGCACTTACCCACCCTATCATGTCAAATATTGTATTGCTGGAAGCTTATAATGATTTAAAACACAAAATGGATGGGTTCACTAAACTCATATGCAATCAAGGTGCTCTAATAACAAAATTAATTGAAACCAGGGAGCAGGCTATTGAGACCAAGAAACTCTCATTCACCTCTATAATTATCCCAGACTCTCTTCAGGTTCAATCCAGAAAAGGAAAAAAAAGATGGAGGGAAAAAACTCAAAAGAAAGAAAAGGAAGACCAATAAAAATTCAACAAATAAAAGCAAGGAATCTGATAATCAAAACAAGGAAACCCCTTCTAAAGGGTTTATGCCTCCCCATCCCCCTTTGATTTTCCCTAAAATAAAAATAAATAAGCAGAATAAGGTGCCCACTTTGGACTACACGATAGCTAACTCTCAAGAAGTGATTAAAACACAATCACCTGACCCTAAAACCTCTCTTACACACCAATCTCCTGCTTATAAAATGGGATCTGGTCATAATCGCGTGGCGTTAATAGCGCAGAGTAGAATAGCGCATACATATTAGCGCATGTAGCAGTAACGCAGACCCTTTATGTAGCCTCCACTAATAGTGCTAGTTAGAATTGTGCCCTAGTGTGTGTTACTGTTACTTTAAGGGATAATTGAGTTACTTAAGGGGTGAAGAGTTAGTTTGCAAACCTGCAAGGGAGAAACAATGGCAGTTAATTTTGTTAGGCGCTAGAAGGGAGGAGAGCTTGCTGTACTGAGATGGCTTTCTCTATTGGAGGAATTGAGCAACAGCAGACAAATCCTACTTTAAGTGCCTGGAGTATGATAAAGGGCACTGCACTGCATGGTTTCATCTTAGAGGGGACACTGTATTAAAAACAATAGGTACACACAACCATGTACCTGACCCTGCACAAGTTGCAGTGAAAGATGCAGTTGCTGGCATGAAGGAGTGTGCAGAGGCAATGGTTGAGATAACACACCAGATTGTTGCTGAAGCTGTGGCACAGCTTCCTCCTGCTGTCTCATCACAATTGCCTACTATACCACTGCTGAAGCGGACAGTGCACAAGAACAGGAGGGCAGTAGGTCACCCTGCACCAGAACCACCAGATGCAGCCTCACTGGTAATACCAACTGACTTTGTGAAGACAATGGAAAATAAAAACATTTTGTTATATGACTCTGGACCATTTCCTGATCATGTTCTTGTGTTTTCTACTGTCCAGGACATGCAGCACTTAAAGAGTTGCAAACATTGGTTTGGCAATGGAACCTTTAAGTGCTGCCCATCAAACTTTTCTCAACTGTACATCATTCATGCAGTGAAGTATGGTGAAGTAATGCCCCTGGTGTACATATTGATGGGAAACTGAACTGCAGCAACATGTGCCAAGGTTTTTGCTGCCCTTGAAAATGTGTGTGGTTCATTACAGCCTGAAACTATCCTAATCTATTTTGAGCTAGCAGCAATAAAAGTGTTCACACATGCTTTCCCACATGAAAAAATGAGTGGCTGTTTTTTCCATATGTGCCATGCTGTCTGACACAAAGTGCAGGAACTTCCAGATGTATGCCAACAGTACACTAGTGACCCAAATGTTGCACTCAATATTTGTCTATTACTTGCTCTTGCATATGTGCCAATGGACAATGTGTTGCCAGCATTTAATGATGTGATGCACTCAGAATTTTATCAAACAAATTGTGACCTTCTTATTCACCTGACAGACTATTTTGAGGACACTTGGCTAGGAAGACCTCTTGTAAGAGGAGGTAGAGGATGTCAGATGTTCCCTGTGGCACTGTGGAACTGCAATGATGCAGTCCAGAATGATTTACCAAGAACCATGAATTAGGTGGAGGCATGGCATCACCGGTTCAATCATTTTGTTGGAGCATACCAACCATCAGTGTGGAAGTTTTCTGAGTTCCTTAAGATGGAGCAGCACCTAAATGCAACAATCAAGGAGCAACTCATTGCACTGACAGCAGTACCACAGGTACGAAAGAAGTACAAGGATACCATTAGAAGAGTCTCGGCTATTGTAGCAGACTTTCTGTCTCATCCAAGAATGGAATACTTCAGAAGCATCACATATAACTTCCAGCTCCAGGCATAATGATGAATGGAACTGCATTAGTATTTGGGAACAGTATGAATTGTGTGTGGTGTGGTGGAGGGAAGATTTGCTGTGCAACACATGATGTGCACTTGGTTTACCTATCCCACTTCCCATTTCTCCAGCACTGATATTCCAGAAGGCAATGATGCAAATGGACATTTAAAAAGAATACAGACCACAAGAAATAAAGTGCACAAGTAAGGATAAATTACTGGCAACACGCTATTTAGGCACAGCGTCATTATCGTGTAGCACTATTATATCACTTGTTAATATGTACGCACTATTCTGTACCATGCTATTAATGTCACGTGATTTTGACAGTGATCCTTATAAAGTACTAGCAATGGACCCCCCCCCCATAACAGAACAGGAGATCATGTTACCCATAGATCACCTAACTCTGCTGTCTACAGTAACCAATGGAAGAATAATCCAAATCTGATTAAACTAACTGACAACAAAGTGATCTTGAGAATCAATGGTATATATAAAAAATCCTATGAGACAGAGGAAATGCTGAAGGAATTGATAGTCCACTTATTCAACTCCAAGCTAGAAATTCCCGCATCAGGTGATCACATTACAGTTCACATTATCAGGTGGTCACAGTGGTGACTTTCTGGACCTGAAACTGCTATCCCTCACTCTAGAGGAAGTGTTTCACCCGCTTACCAGAATTTTCAACCTCTCACTGAACCTCAGTCAATTCCCAAGCAAATGGAAACCAGCTATTGTCACACCGGTCTTCAAAAGTGGCGATAAATCAATCCTGGGAAACTACCGACCAATCTCCATATTGCCCCCGCTTTCCAAAGCCCTTGAGCGCATTGTAGCTGACCAGCTTACAGACTACCTGGACAAATACAACATCCTTTGTCCACAGTAACACGGTTTCAGGCAAGGGCACAGCACCTCTACAGCTCTTCTGGAGTTCACTGGTGCTCTCCACAAGTCTATGGAAAAAGGTCATTTAACTGGAGCCGTATTCATTGACTTAACCAAAGCATTCAACACTGTTGACCGCAGCCTACTCTCCAGACGCTGCTGAATACCGGTCTCTTCCCGGACACTACAGTATGGTTCAATAGTTACCTTTGCCAATGCACACAAAGAGTAAAAATCTCAGGTAATCTCTCTGATTCCAAACCAGTCCGTTCTGGCATCCCCCAGGGCTCAATACTGGGTCCCCTACTTTTCAGTCTTTTCCTAAACTCCCTCCCACATTCCTGCCCAGAACAAATTATCCTTTATGCTGATGATGCTGTGCTTTTCACCCCACAGAAGGACACAGCACCATTAACTCGCAACCTTCAACTCACCTTCTCATCTGTTGAAAACTGGTTCTCTTCTCGCAAGCTGATTCTTAACCACAAAAAGACTAAATCAATGCTCTTCTACAGCTCTCAAAACAAACATAGGCGATACCCCCTTGACATCAAAACAAATGCTGGTCATACCCTTGAACAAGTGTCAGATTTTAAATACGTAGGAATCACTCTTGACCATGGCTTGTCATATGTGACCCACATTGAAAACGTCGCCAGAGTTGTAAATGCACGCATTGGAATTCTCTATCGAAACAAGCAACACCTCACTGAAGCAGCATTAAAGATGGCCATCCAGAGCTCCGTTTTGTCCATTGTAGATTATGGCCTTATTGTCTATGGCTCTGCCACCACCACCGCCCTTAGGCGCATTACGACCTCCCTAAACAAGGCCTGTTGACTGCTCACTGGAGCCCACCAACTCACACATACATGTGAACTCTATGCGAAATCAGGATGGCTTCAACTCGCAAATCGTATAAAGTACCTAACTTGTCTAATGGCAAAAAAAACTGTCATGGGCTTTTCACCACCTTGTGTCCAAGTCCTCCTGAGTCCAACCACCAATCTACACTGCACCACAGGGTCAGAACAACAACTCCTCCAAGTACCTCGATGCCACACATCACTGGGTCAAAGATCCTTTGCACACCGTGCCGCCTCCTGGATGAATGCCCTCAGCGCTCATATCACTTCCTCCCCTTCACTGGGCATTTTAAATCAAGACTACACCTTCACCTCACTACCACCAGTAGCTGTGACTGCCTCTCCTAACTCCCTTTCCCCCGTGGCACACCTCACCTCTCCTCTGTTCTTTGACAATGCTGAGAATCTGCTCTAGTTTCTCTTCAGCTGCTACCCCCTCCCCATACCCCCTCTCCACCCCAATCACAGACCCCTGAACTTTCCTAACCTAAGTGTCTCATTACATAATTTCTTTAATGCAGCGTATCGCCAATGAGTGTTGTTTACTTTAATCTCTGTTTATACACAATTGTATTAGTTTGCCTATGTATAGATGAATGTAGCTTAGTCCAAAATTTCTGTACTTCTCTTGATGTGGAACCTTTGTAAAAGAGCCTTGGCTCAAAGGTATTTGTAATCCTAGACTTTCAATAAACAATAAATAAATAAATAAACATTATTAAGCTCTTTAGAGATACTCAGGACCCTATGCTCCCAGTCTATGTCATGGTCCCAGACATGAACAATGCCAAAGAAATTTGGGCAAAACATCAAAGATTTTCCTCATTAGGTCTCAAAATCACCCCCCCCCCCAAGTTACATGGAACACTATTTGGGAAATTATTAATCCCTCAGTAGGATTTAAGGAATTCTGGGAACACACTGATTTCTCCTCAACCTTAACCAAACTAAAATGGAATTTTAACAATCTTAAATATTCAGCCCAGACCCAGGAATTTTGTAAACCTCTCTATTTGGAATTCCTCATTTACTTAATGAAGAAGACCATGTCTTGTACTCTTTTGCATCATCTCTTTTGAGTGATATCTTAAACCTGGAGATTCCTACACAAGGCATTCAAAGAACTGAAAGAGCTAACCTCTCAGAGGAAGAGTCTCAAATTAATATCTATACTAACTCTCCTTGCATGTACCATAGGATTTTGGACAATGCCTACAAACTGGACAAGGCTAACCTATTAGTGGTGGACTTACTCGACTTGAGCTCACCTAGCACCTCTGATAGAGGGGTCTGACTAGTTCCCACTGTCCTTGAGTGTTCCAATCTGAGTCTCATCTCCCCCCATCACACTGATGAGAACTTCTTGTCTTGGGATATTGCAGGCATTACTGCTAAATTCTCTGATTATGACTGATGTACAGTAGTAGTGCCGAATTATTCATGGGATTTTTAATGATTTTTAAAAATCTCTGTTGAGAAATGTGAAACCTTTTGTTAGGGATTTTGTTATTTTTGTTAGTGTGTTTACTGCTACCCAGAGAGGGTGCTGTCATCTGATAGTGTAGTTGAAAATCTACCAGATGGCACTTAAGTACTGTAATAGGACCTTGCCTCTTTCTGTAGGTATAACAAAAAGAATTTTAGAGGATTTTTTTCCCTAAATTTTGTGAAGGATAAATAAGGAATCTCACAAAATTGCTTGACAAATGCAGCGCTGCTACTGTAAATATATCTGCAGTTATGACCTAATGTGCTTTCAGGAAACATGGGCACGGGAAAATGTAAACATTTACAGTTATGAACTGATTTTCTCTCGAGAAATCAAGACAAAAAAGATTTGGGAGGGCCAATGCAGGACTCTCAATCTATTTTAAAATAAAGAAAAATCTAAAAATTGTAGATCAGGAAATTACTAAAATAAATTATATTATAATTGTAGTGAAATGGGACAGCACCCTTTTTATCCTGGCAAATGTATATATCCTCCCAAGACCCCCCAGTTAACTCATCCTCAGTATGGGAAGACCTTTCAGCTGAACTGAAGCAATTTCATGTAAAATTTCCCACTGTCACTTGCTTGATTGCAAAAGATCTTAACTCTAGAATCAACAAATTCTACAACCTTGATGATCTACAACAGCACATACTTCTAGGTGACATAGAGAACAGAGAAAGCCAGGATAATCATACCAATAATTTTGGAACCAAGGTTAAAGCATTTATTGACAATAATAACTTGCTTATTCTTAACAGCAGGATCAAAGGCGATCACATGGGTAATTTTACTTATTATTCAGATATCAGTAGAAGTGCACTAGATTATATTTTGGGCACCCCAGAAAGTTTTCACCTCTTCAAAAAACTCAGGATCATGATGAGACCAGATTGTGACCATGCTTCATGTTAACAAATTGACACCCAAGAGCCACAAGTGAGCCAAACTGATGACAACTCCCATTATCTGTTCTAGCTCTAAGAGGGAAATGGTGACTAGTTTTTACTAATAATAACTGGCACGCTTTGGAAGAAATTTTTTATAAATCCCAACTATCAAATATATTGGATTTCTCAAGTCCTCCATTAACACAGGAATTCACTCTACTTATTGATCTTTTGTATGCAGAACTTAAACAAAACATTTACATACAAAACAAGATCCCCACTAGATCTAGAACTTGACACTTCTTGTTTGAAAGTCAAAACAAATATTGGGAAACTTGTAAAAGAAGCTAGGAAAAAAAAAACCTTTAGACTGACTCTGACTTCCTTAAACCAGGCTAGGAAACAAACCAAAAAATTCTTAAAAGAAAAGAAAAAGAATTATGCATACAAACAGTGGGCCCCTGATGCACCAGGTGATCCAAAGCAAGGACAATAAGGATTTTTGGATCCCAGTACTGACTATTTTCTTTAACATTTGCCTTTCCCAGAAATTAATTCCCAATTCCTGAACTAGAAATATAATTGTCCCCATCCACAAGAAAGGTACTTAATATGACCCCCAAAATGTTAGACCAATTAGTCTTCTTGATATCAATTCCAAAATTTTCTCCAGAATCCTTCTATCTAGACTACATAATTGGGTAACTTCTACCTTGCCTCTTTCTATAGTCCAAGCTGGTTTTAAAACAAATCATTTGACATCACACAGTTTATCTGTGTTAGCTCACATCCTCAAGAAATACACAATAATAAGAAAATCTAATGTGTTTGTTATTTTTATTGATTTTTCTGCAGCATTTGACTCAGTAAACAGAGAAGTGCTCTAGGATACTCTCTGTAAAAGAGGGGTATCACTTGACCTTTTAATCCCTATATATTTACTTCATTGTAACACCACCATGGCAATCTGTTATGATAATCAAGGCAATATTTCTGATTATACCATGTACCTCAGACACCGACCAATCAGATAGGCAGGCTGGCACCTTACCTGTATTGATTATCTACCGATAATCACCGCAAAAGGTGCCAGTCAGCCGCATGTTCAAAAAAAAGCAATCCGATGGCAAAAATCAAGGAACTCTGTCCGCCATCTTGTTTCCCCGCTAAGTGGACACTGTAAAACAGCAGCTGTGTACATCAGGGGAAAGTAAACAAAAACACTAACTGCTCTACAACTAAGTCACTTATTTAAGCATTATAGCAAGTACTGTTTTTTTTTAAATAATAAAAAAAAACAGTACTTGATATAATCGCAATAAGCCACTCAGGGGATCTGGGTTATCGGGGGATTTACCATGGCTGGCATGGATTTACCCACTCGGCTGCGCTTCATGGGTAAACCACTCTAGCCGTAGTAAACCCCCTGATAACCCACACCCACTCATGGCTTATTGCTTAAATATTTCCCCCTGCTGGCACCTATCTTGCTTTCTCTTTATATTGATTCTCTTCTTTATTTTCCAGATGACTTGCCCTTAGATTCCCCCTAAATTAACAACTCCTTCTGTCATATTTTAGCATATGTAGATGATCTTGTGTTATTTTCACTGTCAAAACAAGGTCTACAGAAAAAAATCAACTTACTTAAAAGTAAGTATGACCCACTCGGTCTCAAAATAAATTTCAGTAAAACTAAAATTGTGATTTTTGTTAAAAACACTACAAATTATAAATTCTGTTTGGAAAATGAACCAATCGAAATATTATATGAGTATGTATTCTTGGGGGTTAAATTAACTCAAAAATTTAAATTGTCTGTGCACCTTAAAGATCAATGCAATAAGGCTAAGCACACTGCAAAAGCCCTTCTCAGATTTAATTATAAATTTGGGGGTAACACCTTGGCCCCTGCCCTCATGGCATGAGAAACCAAGTTAAATCCCATTATCTTATATGAGGCTGAGGTATGGGCTGCAGAATATTATATAAATATTGAGATCCTGCTTCTTTACTAATAAAAAGCTCTCTTACAGGTTCCTGCCTCTACCAGTACCGCTATGGTGAGGGTGAAACTGGGCAGAACTTTTCTGAATGTCTTGACACAACTAAAGCTAGTTTCCTTTTGGGTAAGAATTATAAATAATATGGACAATCCTGCCCCTACCATGTGCCTCCAGGAAAAGATATCCTGGAATAAAAGTTCCCTTACCTCCCCTTGGCTTAAAGCCCTCCTTTCTCTTCTAACAAAATCGAATTCTACCCAATTGTGGACTGAATATCTAAGAAATATTAACATTTCCTCTCACTTTAAATTATCCTTTAAAAAGAAAAGAATTCACTTGGCCCGTAACTCAGATATGGGAATTACAAAAAAAACAAAAGCAAGCACCTTGGTACTAGAAGCACACAATTTCTCACAGGATCGAGAAGCATTTATTACTCCCAATAGTGCCAGTCTCCAGGAAATGGATTACCTGGGCCTGCTTCAATTTGATCACCTCCAAATATGTACATTTCAATAAAATCCCAGGGGAAATCAATGAGACCTCCAAGTTTTGCTGGTGCAACAGGGCTTTCTCAGAAACTATTTTCCACATTATTGTCCAATGCCCACTGAATAATACTCACAAAAATTCCTTACTGGATGATTTTTTTAAGAAAATACATGAATGTACTGTATGACCCTATACTGCTTATACTGCTGTATCCGCTGACACCAGAAGATGCTGAATTCATTGCACGTTTCCTGATTCTAGTTATAAAATCAAAGAAAAGGGAGGGGTTTATAATTCCATATGCTCTACATCCTTGGGATGTTTTTAAGATTATTACAATTATAGAGATGATCTGAGTATCTGTTTTCCTTTTTGCTATTAACAGTTTTCTCTCTTTTTAATTGTTTTATTCATGTATGTATTTGTCTCTTTTGTAATGTCCTTTATTTAATTTGGACAATCACTAAACTGAAACTATTGATACAAACTACAACCCCAGACTTTATTTTCTTCATCTTTTTTGTTCTTTTAGTTTGTGATCAGTGGTGGACAATGGAGCACAAGATGGAGACTGACTGAGGTGCAGGAAGGGCTGTGTTGGTCACCCACTATGGGATCATAGTAAATGTATGTACTGGGTACTGTGTGGGGGAGGAGGAGGGTGGCATGGGTGTTAGAGGGTGGGAGAGGATGAGGAGTCTTTGAATGTGGTTGGGTGAGAAGGGTGGCATGAGGGCCAGACAGTGGGTAAAGGTGGGGGTATGTATTTTTTAATATATATACAATTGTCAGGGACAGATCACAAGATAGTGCTAAGGTGGAGGAAGGGCTGTGCCAGTTGCCCACCATGAGATCCCTAATCTATATATATTAGATTAGTCAGTAGGGGGAGTGGCATGGGAGCCAATGGGTGGGTAGGTGAGAAAGGGGGTATGTTTTTTAGCAGGTTTGTGATCATCGGGGACAGATCAAAAGACAGTAGCCAGCCAAGCTAGAGGAAGTGCTTTGCAATTTTCCTACCATTGCATTCTTACTCTATATGGCTTGGGGTAGTCAGTAGTGGGCTGGCATGGGAGCCAGTAGGTGGTGAGTGTGGGGTTATGTTTCCTTTTTAGAAGTTTACAATCACTGGTCCAGCTATATTGAGGAAGGGTTGTGCTTGTTCCCTACCATATGATCCCTACTCTGTATGTATTGGGGGGGCTAGTGTGGGGAAGGAGGGAGACATAGGAGCTAGAGGCTAGGTGGGGGTGAGGGTTATATCTTAAAAATTTGTGATCATCAAGGGGACAGATCATAAGATGGTGACTGGCAATGCTGAAGGGAGGGCTTTGATAGTTGCCTGCTAGAGGATCCCTATTCTGTATGTATTGGTGCAGCCAGTGGATAGAGGAGGGTGGCTTGGGAGCCATAGGGTGGGAGAGGTAGGGGTTTGTTTTAAATGTTGTGTGTGGAAGGGTGGATGTGAGCCACCAGGTCTTGGTGCCCAGAAGCTGAAAAATCACACTTATTTTAATTAATGCAAAAGACACCGAACACGGGGGCTGGGACCCCAATTTTATTTATTTATTTATTTTATTTAAATATTTTACCAGGAAAGCATACTGAGCAGACTACCGCTTGATTCCAGATGCATCCTGGGGGGTGTTGGGGATGGAAGGATACATATCAAATACAAAATACAGACATTACACAGAATATATACAAAAAGATATACACAATAATATATACAGTATGTACACAGCAAGCAAAAACAAATCTGAGTTGATAAGGCAGCAAATTGGTAGAAGGTGCAAATGACAACTACACAGTGTGAGCTATATAACATTTAGAGTAACCACAGTTGGAGAAAGTTGGAGAGCTAGGCCCTTGTCTAGTGTGAGTTTAGGCTGCATGAGCAGTTAGTGTAGAAGTGCCCTTTGAGGAGAGAGTTAAGTTGCTGAGAGGACGGAGTTTGCTGAATGTCCTCAGACAGGGAGTTTCATAGTTTTGGCATGTGAGCTCTGAAGGCCAACTGGCTGGCAGAGGTCACCATGTAAGGGATATGAAGGAGCCTGGAGTTGAAGTTCCTAAATGAGTATGTAGGGTGTGTTTGAGCAGTTAGGGTAGAAGTGAGGTAGGAGGGTAATAACTGGGTCCAGAATCTAGCTGTGAATCTATTACAGTAGGACTGGCACCTATCGAAGAGCGAGGGGAGGTTAAGGGACCAGTAGAGGTCACAGTGGTGGGTGTAGGGTATACAGTCCAGAGCAAAATGACAGAAGGAGTGGAAAAGAGGATCCAGTCTAGCCATGGTGGACTTAGTGGTGGCACTGTAGACTACGTCCCCATAATCAAAAATAGGGAAGATCATTTTCTGCACAATTGCCTTGCAGACTGGCAGAGGAATACAACCACAGTTACGGTATAAAGCACCCAGTCTGGGGTCAATGTCAGAAATGTGTTCAAATGGTAACCAACACCAGGGGCCAGATACTCAAAACTTTGCGCTGGGCGCCAACCGTTTGTGCCGGGTTTGCATGCAAAACAAGGATGGGGGATGTGGGCACAGCAGCAACATGCAACATGGCCATAAGCAACAACAGCATCATGGTGCACCTGATGACTGCAGCCAATAAGGAGGTAGAGTGGGCAGATGGCCACCCCAGGCTAATCCATATACCGTAGAAGAGACATGCTGCACACAGATGGCAACACACATGTCACCATCATCTGATACCGATCCAAACCCTGCCAGGCATTTGTGGATGCCCCAGCACCCAGTGGGCACCTTGTCAATGTGTCCATGCAGCACACACATCCAGTCCCCCATGGGGTACACCACCACAATCCAGCACACACATGCAGCACTGGGTGAATGGAGGGTACTGAGTGGAGGGTATACAGGTGGCCAGGCTGCACCACATAGTAGCTGCTGCCACATGGCTGTGGCTGTCCACACAGTGCAGATGTGCCAGTGATGGGAAAGCCCCTCACATCAGTGTGCCTGTGTGATGGTATGTGTCTTCCCCCCCCGGAGCACATACCGCACACCTGTCCAAGATCCCCATCACACACAGCCAGCCATGTGAATGTTAGTGTGGGAATTCCATGCCACTGGCGCAGCATATGTCAGTCCCAGGACAGTATGACTTTGGTGTCCAGTGTCAGAACACACCTGCCAGCTGTCCTTGTCACTGTGTGGATAGCAGCAGTCATTGTTGCCTGACACACCATAGGCATTGCTGTGTTCCTCACAATACCAGCCACATTAATACTGTACCATCTGATGCACACTGTAGCAGGAATAACAATATGTCTATGGTATGCAGCACAACCACCCGTTCCAGGGATGCTAGTCTCCTGGGTCACAATAGTCTGTGTTTCTGTGTCCAAACCCAGCCTGTAGCTACTGAACTGTTCATGGATAAGTTCATGAAAAGGGGTTACCAAAGTGTGACATGAGAGTCAATTTTTCAAATCCACAATAGATTACTTTTAATAAGCTTTTCAAGATACTGTGACCGAAGAGTCAAAAGGGAACCAGATTATGAGATAACTCCCTAACAGGGATTTGAGAAAAATCATCTTCAGTGTTGCTCATGAAACCGGGACATCAAATGTTGCATGTGCAACAGTGGACACAACAGGTGTTTAACTTGAAAAAAAATGTTTACTTTTCTTTTTACTTTGTTTTACTAAGCATTTCAAGACACTATGACCCAAGAGTGAAAAATTGACTATGTTGTGGGATAACTCCATTTCAGACTTGTGAGAAAAGCACCTTTAGTTTTGCATGTGCAACAGAGACACCAAACGTTGCACATGCAACAGTGGACACAACAGGTGTTTAACTTGAAAAACATTTTTACTTTTCTTTTCACTTTATTTTACTAAACATTTCAAGACACTATGACCCAAGAGTGAAAAAGGAATTATGTTGTGGGATAACTCCATATCGGACATGAGAGAAAAGTACCTTCAATGTTGTGGGTGTAATGGGGACACCAAACGTTGAAAGTGCAACAGCGGACACCACACAACTGTTTAAGTTAAAAAAAGCATTGCCTGCACCCTATCTCACCAATGTCCTGGAGTACTTTTAAGACTCCATCCCAAAAGAAAATCACCCACTCATAAATAGCTAAATGTTTTTGCCAAAAATTTGGGAACATGAAAATAATGCAATTTGCTTGGACACCACAGTTACATGTGCCATGTAAAACTTTGAGTGAACCAGAAATGTTATATGCATTGAAAAACTAGGGTGAAAATGTCTTCATTAACAAAAGACAACACCTGAGGCAGTTTTCAACATAAATTTACTACACAGCTACTAAAATAAAGTCTTCATAAAAGCAATGGAATGTATTGTGGTTTTGCATGTCACATTTTGCTAGGGAAAATCTGTGACATTTTGGAGCTGGACATGGAATAAAAATAAAATGGGTGCACCCAGGTTTCTCAAACTATGAAATGCATCGGTACTTGTGGCTACCTTTTAAATTTACTTATCATCACTACAGCGGCTGTTGTTAATTTTTTTTAAATAAACCTCAGTAAACCCAATAAAAATTTCAGCGGAGAACGTGCAACTTGGATTGGCAGCCTTAAACCAAACAAATCTCCAGGTCCTGATGGTATTCATCCCAGACTGTTAAAGGAGGTGGCTAAGGAGCTGTCCCCGACTCCCTGCCATTGAGCAACCTTTTTCAAATGTCCCTGAATAGGGGAGAAGTTGTAAAAGCATGGAAGCAAGCTATGGTAATTCTACTGTATAAAAAAGGAAATTAAAAAAATCCAGCTAACTATAGATCAGTGAGTCAGACTAGCATTCTGGGCAAGATACTGGAAGGTATTATAAAGGAACATATCACTAAATTCCTTCAGGAAAATGACCTAGAGGTCATGACTCAGAATGGGTTTAGGAAGGGGCATTCATATCAGATGAATATGTTTCATTTTTATGATAGGGTCAGTAAAATACTTGACAATGGGATATCCATGGACATTGTATTTTTGAACTTCACTAAAGCTTTTGATAAACTACCCCATACACAACTTAATGAACAACTTTATAACATTGGGGTACACAACAAAATCATATCCTGGATCACTTCTTGGTTAACAAATAGAGTACAAAGAGTTAATATCAGGGGGAGGGCTTATCTGATTGGACTGATATGACCAGTGGGGTGCCTCAGGGTTCTGTCCTCGGACCAAGTCTGTTCAATATTTATGTGTCAACACTGATGCTGCAGCAGGGGAAAGTATGGCTTACTAAATTTGCAGATGTCTGCGGACAGGTGTAGAATTGCTAGACCAATTAGTAAATGGTGCAATACTTACAATTTGCATCTAAATCCTGATAAGTGCACAGTAATGCATATGGGACACCAAAACAAGGCCGCCAAATACCAACTGGGAAATATTAACATCAAATCCATAACAGAAGAAAGGGATCTGGGTATCTCCATTACCAATGATCTACATTTTTCCACACATTGCACTAAGGTTACCAGAAAGACCAATGGTGTACTAAACTGTAATCTTAGAAACATTGCAAGCGGAGAGGGAGACACACTATTGCCATTGTATGGAGCGCTGTTGAGGCCTCTGCTGGAGTATGGGGCTCAAGTCTGGTCACCCTACCACAAGGGAGATATCACTAGATTGGAGAAAGTTCAAAAAAAGGTTACATGAGAAGTTAAGGGAATGAAAGGGAAAGATTACAAGACAAGATTAGACACACTGAAATTATTCTCAGTTGAATACAGAAGGCTATGAGGGGACATGTGCCTTCTTTTTAAAGTCCTTAATGACCACGATCTTTGGAGCACATTAGGCCTAAAGCTCAATGAAAAAAATATAACACTAGAACACACTCCTTTCAGTTACAAGGAATACATTGTAAAACATGGCACAGAAAGATGTGGTACAACCAGAGAGTCATCCCTGTATAGAATGCCTTACCTGTAGATGTGGTGGAAAGCGATATGGTGGAAGCATTTAAGCACCAGTTAGATAGGCTGTACCAAATGAGTAAGCTTTAGTTATGCAATCAGGCAAGCTCTATGGATGTTATAGTCCCCTTAGCTCCAAACAAAGCTATGAAATCTATGAAACATGTAAAGTATTGGGCACATTGATACCCCCATTTCATGAACTTACCCTTATCATGTCTGACATACAGGTGGAGCTGTATGTGCACCCAGCCTGCAGCTCATGAACTGTAGTTCCAGTCTGATATACAGGTGGAGCTGTGTGCACCATGCAATAGCACCAGGAAATCTACATGGTAATGCATGCAAAGCAGGCCATAATGAGATGCTAATGTGGCTTTTTGCCCATGGATTGTCTAAGTAGGCTCATTTGCAAAGGAGCTTTGAATATAGCAACATTTAGTGCCGGGCTAATGTGCTAGCACCGAGCAAACATGTTAGTGCCGAGCAAATGAGTTAGCCCCAGGAAAATCTGTCAAAACCATAGCACAGTTCTGCTGCGTTTGGCCTGCAAAGCTGTTTGCAGTTGTGCCCCACTTCAGTGCTATCATCCACATTGGCCACCTACTGCAACTCTTCCTTACTCCACCTCTGTGTGCACTGGGCTGCTGTTGCAGTTTGGCCTTCCCAGTTACTGTATACTATATTCAGAGCTGTCTTATTTGCCAGGCTGTTTTTACACTGTACTGTCAACTGATTTAGCCCCAGGGCTATTTCTTTGAATATAGTGTGGAAATTGTTCTGGGCTAATTTTGCATGCCATGCAGTGCTAATTTTGACTTAGGGCTAAGTTTTGAATATCTTACCCCTAGATTGGGCACCTGGTGTCTGAAATATCAACACACAATGTTTTTTTTTTCATTTGTGATTGAATTTATAGGTCAGTTGGGAATTAAAACAAAGCATTGTGTTTAGAGCAGATTTTGGCAAGGGGAAGAGGAAAACAGGTTTAAGTTTTTTGCATTCATGACAATAAATATTGTGTTTTTCAGCTATTGTTTCAAAGTGACTGTGCATGCACAGATTCAGCAGATGTTAAACAGTCATAACTTTAAAAGGGGAACAGTTAGCATCAAGGGCCTCACACCCATGTGTGAGTCTGGTCCTAATTTACACTTCATGTGCAAAAATCATTTTTTTACTTATTGTTTACTGTAGTATCAGACTTATTTTATTTACTTCCAGGCTGATATTTTCTGTAACTACAAATCCAAAAATCACCTGCAGCTGATGTCAGAGCAGGACTGCAGTTGTGGGGAGATTTGATACCTGGGGTGCATGTTAAAGTTTTATAAGCTCTGATTAGATGTTTTCCAGTCTGGCTGTTCTCTGAGGGCTGGGTATACTCCTGCATGACTGAATTTAACAAGCAAACAAACAGCTGATATAAACTCAAACATACACTGCAGACTATTGAATCTCCCAGTGCTGCAGTCCTGCTTTGATGCCAGCTGCAGGGTATTCTGGGATTTGTAGTTACAGAAAATGTCAGCCTGGAAATAAGCAAAATTAGTCTGCTAAAATTTACAATACTACAGTAAATAGTAAGTAAAAAAATATTTTTGCACACAAAATGAAAATCGATACCAGCTCCGCACTAGGGTGTGGAGCTCATAGTGCTGATTGTTCCCATTTAAATGTGATCTTTTTCACCCTGAACCAAATGATAGGCCCTGTCCTAGGACAATATGTAACAAACCTGAAAGTTCCTGGTATTAAAATGGTGTATTTTATTCATTATCTGAGATTAAAAAAGTCATAATTTGTGAGTTCATACATAACTTCACTAATAACATTTGAGTCACCTAACTGGTTTTTGTTGATCTTGCCACATAATTAGCCTCTTGAACCAAGACTGTGCACATTAAATTTTGCAATCCTATGATCTAAGACCACTAACATATAAGATGTAAAAAAAACAGGGTTGATACAAACAGTAACTCAGCCATAACATCCAGGTGCTACTGTCTCTGTTGTACATGACAGGGGTGTCAGTTGTCAAGGCTTAATGCCCGCTGAGTTGCATAGTGAGGCATGGGATCATTATGCATTTTTCTGAATTTTATACCATGCCCAATTGTTCATCATTCAATAGTATGTAATCACGTCAACTTTAACCCACTCTCAAAACAGCAACACTTAATTAGGATAAAAGCAGGTCTGAACCACATTCTTACAAGCTTCTCAACCAACCAGCATACTAGAGATGTGAGATATGGCTCTTTAATGAATCACAGTAATTTTCCCATGTCTAGCAGTAAATTAGCAATGCCCATTACTCCCTAATCCATGGAGACAGTATAAAAGGTGTTGAGCAGAGCTCAAGACTATGGGGAAAATCAAAATTAGTAAAAGAATCAACACCAAAAGTAGCCCAATACCCTACTAAAAATAGAGGGGCATTGCATAAATCAAATATGCTACCCCTAGGATAAATATTAATATTTTTTCTTGTACCACTTGACCTGGTGACATCAGGGGAAGAGGCTCTTGAAAAAAAACTATTAGCATGAATGAAATATTTATAATCTCCATATCTGTTATAACTACCAAGTTGGTCAGTATTATACACTCCAATAAGTATAAGAAAGGCATCATTGTAAATCAATCTCAGCATGTGACTGTGATTAAATAAAAAGTGTCTTAAAAATTCATTTTAACCAATCTTATATTTAAGTGAAAGCTGTTCTGGTTATGTACAGTATGAACAGACACTGTAATCCTGCTACAGTATACAAACACTGTTAAAAGGGTATAACATTGCATTATTATAACAATCAGCAAAAATGAAAATATTAAATTTACATAGTATGAGAAGGATAGAGTGGAGAATAGCACTAGTAGAGAAGTCTGCACAATAACCAAAGATGCAGGTCTTACTCAAATGATTGAAAGATGCTTAAAATCATCCTTTCATAGAAACAGAAAATACCTGAATAAGTTCCATTCAAGTTTATTTGATCAGCCATTTTTTATGCTGTGACAATTTATAATATAGAAAAAATACATATTCAAGTCACAACATATACTGTATATCATTAATGAAGAAAAAGAATGACAGAATTATATAAACAGTTACACAAAAAGCATTCTTAGGTAGAAAGAAATATTACCAAATTAGTTAGTAGCATAGTTGGTATGCTACAAATATAATTTCTAGTCTTTTTTTATATCATTCCCACCTTCAAAAATTACAGTAGCAAAAAAAAATGTAGATACACAGATGTACAATAATACTAGCAGAGTGCATCTGCATTCAAGGAAGAAGATCTGAATTGGCAAACATACAGTTCCAGTAAGGTATATCATATAGCATGCAGAAGAAATTGACTACTAAGTAAGAGCTGTAAGTATGTAAACCTTCAATGAAACATTGGTTTGGATATGGCTACCTTCATTCCTGGGCTGATGAAGATCTCTTAATCTCTTTAAAGAAATAAGTATTTTTCTACATGCAAAAAAAACAGGATATGATTAATGCATGCTATCAAAAAGAAATCAGTACAACACAGGACCCAAATCTACTGCCAGATTTAACAGGGCCTCAAGTGATATGGTACAGCGTGATTTACTTACTTACTTAGTAATGACATGTAAGTACATGGCAACAGCAGGTCTAGCTAGCTTTCTGCAAATGACATGTACAATGTGTTTTTAAAGTCATTTCAGCACTGGGTATTTTGGGTAAAATGGGTATCTAGAGCTTTGTAATTCTCATGGAACAACTTAACACATAATGGACATATGAGACATTTTAAAGACTGCATGAATGTGAGTTGTATTATTTAAGCTATGTTTAAACAGCTGCTGTACTGTTACCTGAAGCCAGCGCTGGTCCAGTTATGATCTCCCAATCTGTATCACAAGTATATCTAAACAACCCCTCTCAGCACCGATAAATTGCAATGAACGGGACCATGAGTTCAAGGGGTGGTATTTCATTCATGCCCTCATCAATCTGGTGCACCCAAAATATATACAGACTGCCTCTCACATGTTAGAGCAAGCAGTGCAGCATGTCTACATGGCTGGTTACACTATTTACTCCAGAATATATCCTCTAAATTGCTGTGGTTCAGGGAGCAGCAAAGTGAATGACTTACCATGATAGGATAAGTGTTCACACTACCACACTTGCACCACAGCAACCCAGGCACTTGGGTGGCTGTGATGCAAGTGTGGCAGTGTAAGTAAGCCTTTAGTTTTGAACTTCTGAGGCCACAAAGAAAGGTGCATAAGAGGTAAAATCAAATATTTAATCCTGCATCACGCAGTTGCTTTTACCCACTGTTATAAAATATTTATTGCAAAAAACCCTACTGTAAGGCCACCTTTAAGACTGCAGCACAAAACTGAAAATCAAGGTCACTGAGACAGTAGGTAAACATTTTTTTAATTATGTTGATTGCATGGTGTGGTATTCCTAAGGTTTGAATGATTGCTCCAAGTGTTAGGGTTACCCCAACTTTGCCACTGTGTTTTAAGTCAAGAAAAACTATTGGTACACTAACAGATCCTTTAGCAGTCAATTCCAATTGTATGCACATGCTTAGGTACAGAGATGTTGCAAAGTTTTAATTCACTGGCGAAGTTCTAGAGAAGTCCCCAACTTCCCCTTCATGGTTTAATTAGCACATTATTGCCATTTACAAGGAAATTCGCCATTTGTATATTTTCCTGATAGCTTTGACTGCAACTTCACCTTTGGAGTGCATTTAGGTGAAGTTTTTTTCTCAATCAAGGTGTTTGTTAAAAAAATGCCTGTAGGTTTATGGAAACAGCTCCAGCAGGTCACATGCTATTTCTCTATGTACAGACGGAGCAATAGCTTTGTTTCGCAGTCTGATTGAGTTAGTGGAGGAGGACAGATCTGTTGTTTTCCAAGACTTTAAAAAAACAAACAAAAAACAACTTTTACAGCATTCTTTTACTTTTCTTGTCCTCTTCTGTTTACCTAGCAGTTTGTGCGGATTTATTTAGTTGCTATTTCTGAGTATTTTTCTTTCATTCCCCACTTTTATTTTATCTATTTTTCTTGCTTTTACTTTGTTTTTTTAGGTGCCAGCAGTGTAGCTGTATGGATCTGTTGTGGTTATGTGTAATCTTTTTCACATTTAGTCAACTGCAAAGGTACGTTCAGTGTGAGTGATTCAACTGCATGATGTCAGTGATAGGGCTTTTAGGTTCTGGCATAGTGTTTCAGACCTACACAAGCCTGGGTTCAATATCCAGTGTAGAACATTTTTTTTTCTTTCTCACTATAGTTTACGACATATTAGAGAAATTATTAGGAGCCTTTGCTGACAATAGTGATAGAGATTCAGCAAAATTTGAAGTTCTATATTTCTGGTAACTTGAAAAGTTCCTGCTGAGACTTTCAGGTTTCACTGCAACATGGGAAACATTACTTCAAATTGCCAGACTAGGGCCCAATATTTAAAACGTTGCCCAGTGGGCAAACAGATTGTGCATACTTTGTGCACTGTTTGTGTGCTTGTGCTATATTCAAAAGCCCGATTAGTGCAGGCAGACTAGAATAGCGCAGCGCAAAATGATAATGTATGCACTGGGCAAAGAAAGGGGGCATGTACATGAATACAGGTGCTGTGCTATATTCAGCACTTTAGCATTGAGCAAAGTGAGTTTGTGTAACACACAGCATGGTGCAAGTTACTGCCCAGAAAAAGGTAATCTTAACTCTGGGCAAAACAAGGATGGGAGGAGTGAACACAGCAGCAACAGGCAACAGGGCTGTATGCAACAACATCATTATGGTGCACCTGATGACTGCAGTCATTGGGCAGGAAGAGAGGGCAAAAGATCACACTGGACCACTCCATATGCCAAGTAAGAGAAATGCTGCAAACTCATGGTACCGGCCACAAGTCCTAGCACGGTATCCTGGCAGTGCCCATGACACCTTCATCTGGCACAAGTCCCAACTCTGCCAGGCAGTTAAAGGTAGCCAAGTAATCAGTGGACAACATGTCAGTGAGAACGTGCAGTACACATCCCCAATCCCTCCATATGGACTACATCAACACAATTCAGCACACATATGCTGCACTTAGGGGAGAGGGGGTGGTGAGGAGAGGGTGTACAGGTGCCTAGGATGCACCATATAGTAGGTGGTGCCACACAGCTGAGGTCATCTACACGGTGCACATCTTCCAGTGACAGGAATGCCCCTGACATCATTGGGCCTGTATGATGGTATGTGTCTACCCCCAGGCACATACCACACACCTGTGCATGCACTCCATCATACATGGTTGACCATGTGTGTGGTACTGTGAGAATACCATGCCATTGGCACAGCATATGTGGGTCACAGGACAGTATGACAGTGTTGTCCACTGTCAATATACACCTGCCTGCTGGGCCTGTATATGTGTGGATAGCAGCATTCAATGTTATCTGACACACAGTATGCATTGCTGTGTCGCTCACAATGCTGGCTATCCATGGTACTGAAGTGTACAATACATACTGTAGCAGAAGCAGCATTATGTCTATGGCATGCAGCACAACCACCCATGCCTGTGGTTCTTGTCCCCTGGAGCACAATGGCCTGCTGTGTACAAGCCAAGCCTGCAGCTACCAACTTGTAGTTCCAGTCTGACATACAGGTGGTGCTGTGTGCACCCTGAAATAGACCAGGCAATCTACACTTAGAAATGCATGCAAATCAGGCCATAATTACATGCTGATGTCACTGTTTGCCCTCAGAATACCTAAGTAGGCTTATTTTCTTTTGTTCCAGCCCCTTTCCCCCTTCCAAGGATTGGCTCCTGCCTCTTATACCACCCCTTATGCCCAGGCTCACCCCCCCCGGGTGAGGCCACTGGGCAGGCACCCCTCAATTGACAGCATGTCTCAAGCCCTGGCATACCCCCAGGGCAGGGCCACTGGAGCGTGACGCCTCCCCCAGCGGTCTCTGTTCACAGCAGCAGCAGCAGCAGGCAGGGTGGCATGGATGGGGGATGGATTTTCGATGCTGCTGTAAGGATCCCTGGGGTTGGGATGTGCAATGATGGCCAGTGTCCACCCTGCCCCCCCTTAAGTGAGGCACTGGCAACAGTGGTACCCCCAGACTCTGCCAGAGGTCTGCAGGGCACCAGACACTCTTCCCTCCTCCCCCCAGAGAAGGAGAGCAGTCCTTGGGATGTTCAATACTTCTCCCCCCAGCCAGCCCTCTGACTCTCGAGTCCATCTCCAAACCCGGGATGTTGGTGCAGCAAGCAGATGTCTTGCCACTGCACCATTGGGCTGGCTTAAGTATGCTCATTTGCATATCCATTTTGAATATGGCAAAGTTTTGCCCTGAGCAAATGTGTCTGACCCTAAGCATGACTCTACAGTATTTTGTCTGCACTGTTGGTTGCAGTTGTTATGCAACACTTCTTTGCTAGTGCCCACAGTGGCCACATAGTTCACCTGTGCCTGACTCCACCTCTGTGTGCACTGGGCTACTGTTGTTGTTTGCACTGCCCAGTTGCTATATTTAGAGCTGTCTTCTTTGCTGGGCTGTCTTTGCATTGCACTTACAGCCATGTTTTCCCACCTCTGTTCTCCTGCTGTATTTAGCAGTGTTTGCCCCAGGGCTATTCCTTTGAATATTGCGTGCTATTGGCTGTGGGCTAATTTGCCCACTGGGCAGTGCAAATTTTGTCCTCGGGCAAAGTTTTGAATATTGGATCCATGGTGCATTATTAAATCCATTGCAGCTGTTGAAGATGGGTGCACACTGTGTTAGATGTATTTTGCCATAGTATGCATTTACTGCAAATGAATTTTAGTAGCGTTTATTTTGTTTTTGTTAACCGGGTAAGTGTGCTAGGCAAACATTGCCTATTTTCAGGCATGATCTGGTAGAGTTCCACAGGTAGGTTCTGTACATGATGAGATTACATACAATATCAAGCAGTTGTACCAAAGGAGAAAGTATACATTAAATATTGAACATTTAGGATCTTAAGGATCTAATGCAGGGAAAACAAACAGTATTACCTGTGGATAACCTGAGCATACATCAGCAGTAAGAGAATTTACAGTACAGTACATACATTCATAAATATAAACATGTTAAGTACATTACAGAGATGGTACAGGTTGAAGAACATGCACAATGGACCATGCTGAGGAGATACAGTATTCGCTGTATTTGAGTCGAAAGCTGGGCATAGAGGGAGCGTGGCATATATTAAGTGGGACAGAGTTCCAAAAGTTTGGGGCTGCACAGGTAAAGGATGATCTCCTAATGCAGGTTGTAATCATGGGACAACCCAAAGTGCATTTTCACAGGACCTTAAAGGGTAGGTACTATTCACAGGTTTAAGTAGTGCATTGAGGGAGTTGTGCAATGCATTGTTTATGATGTTAAAGATAACAGTGCCAAGGCTATATTCTCTAAGGGAGGATGGGGGTAGCCAGAGCCAGCCTAGTGTGTTATATAATGAACAGTGATGAGTGAGTCGAGGGGATGCTGATGCAAAGCAACAGATATTGTAGTACACAATGTCCCACTTAAAGACAGGAATCTTAGAGGCAGACAGGAAAACAGAGGCATTGTATGTAAGCTAAGGGAGGAGCATTCCTTGGGCAATAGCATGGTGAGCTTGTGATGTGAGGTTAAAGCTCACTTTATAGGAAACTGCCAGCATAGAGGTTACAGATCTGTGTGTGCTAGACAGATGGACAGAATAGTCCAGTGAGTAGTCAAGAGTGACTCCACTGTAGGTGAATGTGAGACTGAGAGGACTAAGGTACCGTCTTGAGAAGCGATGGATAGAGGGGATGAGTAGGCTTTAAGTCTGGCAGCTGTACAAAACAGCATGGACTGTGTTTTAGATGTATTCAGAATTAGCCTATTTGTTAACAAGGCAAGTGAACAGACTGTAGGTCAGTTGTTAAGTAAGTAATAATACCTGACAGGGCAGGCATTATTGGGATATAAGGGACTGCCCAGGGGTGTAATGAGGCCTGACGCCACAGGTGGAGGGCCTTATAGCTCCTGGAAGGTCCATTACATCCCATAACGCCTACTCTGGAGGGTATTATTACACTTCAAAAATGTGCTATAGGTGCCATTTATTTGAAAACATATATACAAATAAAAATGTTTATGTCAAAAATAAATTTAAAAAAATTACTTTTGTAGTAAAGTAGTCCCCATGCTGCTGGAATCTACACTGGAGAGTGCTGCTGTTTTTTTTTGTGTTTTCAAGGAGCTTGTCCTCTTGCTTTGTCTCTTTCTCCTATCACACACACGCGTGCGCGCGCACACACACACACACACACACACACCCCAGAGCTTTTTATTTTAGCTCCTTTGATCAGCAGTTCATCAGAACAGGGAAATGTATGGCAATGTAGCCTTTTGATATGAATTTGAAAACAGGTACCTGAGCTTTCTTTCAATGTGCTTTCAAATGTGGCACCACTGTGCAGCTCAGTATAAAAGCCTGCTGTACCTCTGTTGACACAGTGTGCGACCGTGTTCAGTTTAGGGAAGTTAATTATAAAAAAAAAAGAATGAACGAAGTTTACTGTTGTTTTAGAAGTTATTTTACCATTAAAGGGAAATAGTGCAGCAGCTGAACAGGGGAATAGTTGGGGGAATGCTGCTAGCCATGCAGGTGGAGCACTGAGACGAACCGTCAGTAGAATCTTGCTGTTGTTTTTTTAAATATTCTGAAAGATAGATGTCAAGCAGGATTTTGGGGATGGGTTCCTTTTTTTTTTTTTTTAAATGACTTCTTATTGTTGTTTATTCGGGACGTTTGAGTCCTGTGACAGTGTGTCCATAGAGATTAATCTCTAAGCGAGAGGAGGAAAAAATGGCATCAGGTTTTGAAAATTAGACTGGCATTATGTTGGGAAGAGCTGGCACTTGCTTTTTACCAGGTGTTATTAAGAAATAACAACACCGGTGCCAGGGTGCCTTAACCAATCAGCGTGCAGCTTTTATGAGACCCATTTTTTAAATTATGGTTTATTAGATTAATACTATTGGAGTATGTATAAAGTTCTTGGTCATCAGCATACAGGATAACAGAGCAGAGAGATAGGCAATGCTCTATATTATTTATTCATATGGCACACAGACGTTGTCTGAGAATTGAGCCTTGTGGGACAATAGTTGGAGCAGGGTCAGAGAGGAAGGAGTTGTTCATGACACTCTGTAATCTATTAGGTAATTATGAAACCAGGGGAGGGTGGTTTGCGAGATACCAAGGTTTACTAGCTTACTAGCTCACTGATGAGAAGGGAGTTATCCATAAGATTAAATGCCTTTATCAGATTGATGGAGACAGTGCCAGTTAGCATTACACTACAGACTAGCAAGCAGTGGGGATAGGGAACCTGGTTTGATACCCTGTGTAGGAAATTTTTGTTCTTTCTTACTCAGTTTCTATAGTATGACTGAAAGTACCTGATGCCATTGCTGATGTTAGTGATAGTGTTCCAGCAAGATGGGAAGCTCTGTATTTCTGATAACTTAAAAACTTTCAGTTGATACTTTGAGATTTGAATTAAACTTGGGAACATTACCACAAATTAACTGACAGTTTCATTACTAAATCCAGTGTAGCTGTGTGTGTGTGTGTGTGTGTGTGTGGGGAGGGAGTGTTATCTGTACTCAGAGCTGAATGTCCTTTTCCACTGAATGTATATCCTGTCAAGGAGCCTTTGTACAGCAGTAGAAATATAGGCTTCTAAACAGTAGTGGAGAGGGTGCCTGGGTTTGATCCCCATTGCAGGACACTTTTTTTGTTCTCACTACTGTTTCAGTAGTGTGAGAAAATGTTAAATGTCATTGCTGATGTCAGTGATAGAGTTTCAACAAGGTTTGAAGTTCTATGTTGTTGATCACTTGACAAGTTCAAATTGAGATGCTGAGGTTTGAATGCAACTTGGACACATTGCTTCAAACTGAGAAATGATCATGCCAGCTCCAGAGGACCTAGTGAAGGAACTGATCAGGTTAAAAGTTCTGAGGTGTGTTGTGTGGGCTAAGCTTGTTTATTTTTTGAGTGTACTGTATATGTATACTTTCATGTACGTATTATGAAGCATCTGAATGTACATTGTTTAGCATGTGCAGTACATGTGCCTTTTACTACACAAAAATGACAGTTCCATACCTTGGTGCTGCACAGTACAATTCTTTTGCTTACTCTCTGTTTTTTTTAAACTTAAAATGAGTGGGACTGGGAAGGAGGAGACTGGTACTGGGACTGGTCACAGAAAGGATAGGGGGATGCACACCAAGGAAGGGACACACTGTCCCATCCATCTGAAGAGGCCAGCTTTGACACCAGGAGCTATGGGATGTGGAACAGTCAGCACCTGCCCCCCCCCACAATGCAGCACCAGCAGCAGCATGCAGTGACACCACCACAACCAGTTTTGACACTGCTCCAGTATATCCTGTACCAGCTGCAACACCTGCCCCTGTCCCCCACTATGTGGTTGTGACACCACTTGAGACCCATGAGGAGGGGGAGTTGCACCCAGCACCTTCTGGCTGCTTCCTGTGGCAGCAGCAAAAGTCTCTTGTTTTGGAATTTTTTGTGATTGACCCTATCAATAACAGAGTAGTGGCATACACCTTGTGTCACAATGTTGTTCAGTGTAGGAAACAGGTCAGCCATTTGGGCACAAGTGGGCAACACAACCACTTTAAGATGAGGCACCACTAGGACTAGAAGGAGATTGTGAAGAGGAGACAGATCAAAACAGCTGATAATGGTGGAGGTGGTGGCACACCTAGTGCTACTTCCATGCCACAGAGTGGGTAGCACAAGAAGAGGCAATGTAGTGGGTCATTACACAGTGCACAGGTGCCAGAGAGGGACACAGAGGGGACAGAGGGGACTAGGAGAAGGAACTGCAGCCAGATTTGGGAGCTGTGGGGGGTCACCTGAGAGTCTGTTCTCAGATCCTGTTCCTACTTCCATCCATACCAAAGAAGCACAGCTGCATGGGTAGATGAGGAGCTCTCCCACCACATTGTGGCCATGAAATAAAATTTGTAAATATTGCTCCAAAACCAACAGAGCATTCTTGAGGGGCTGGTGGAACTCTGGGGTGGTGGTGGTGCACCCTCTGTCCTCAGGCCATAGCCCTATTCTCTTTATAGTCCTTGATTCAAGAAAAGACTCATCATCATCATCTGCTGTCTGTCTTACTAGCTCATTTATTTCAGCTGTTGTAAAAGAGGCATTTTAAAAGTTAAATTAATTAAAAAAGAGGTCTGGAAGGAGCATGTGAAGAGGAGACTGATCAAAACAACTGATATTGGTGGAGGTGGTGGCACACCTAGTGCTACTTCCATGCCACAGGGTGGGTAGCACAAGAAGAGGTGATGTAGTGGGTCATTACACAGTGTACAGGTGCCAGAGAGGGACACAAAGGGGATGGAGGGGACTAGGATGAGGAACTGCAGACAGATTTGGGTGCTGTGGGGGTCACCTGAGAGACTGTTCTCAGATCCTGCTCCTACATCCATCCATACCAAAATAGCACAGCTGCATGGGTAGATGAAGAGCTCTCCTGCCACCTTGTGGTCATGAAACAAAATTTGTAAATATTGCTCTAAAACTAGCAGAGCATTCTTGAGGGGCTGGTGGAACTCCACGGTGGTGGTGCACCCTCTCTCCTCAGGCCATAGCCCTATTCTCTTTATAGTTCCTAATTTAAGAAAAGACTCATCATCATCATCTGCTGTCTGTCTTACTGTCTCATTCATTTCAGCTGTTGTAAAAAAGGCATTTTAAAAGTTAAATTAATTTAAAAAAGAAAGAAACACAAACACATTTTGTATGTATTTATTTCTCTGTCTTGATTTCTGATACTGTTTTATTGTATCTATCTAAATGATGCTGTCAGACATCTTCCCCTACCTAAATGAAAGGAGAAAAAAAATCAGATTTCCACTCCATATTTTTCTTTTTCTTGTGCAACTGCACAGTCCTTACACTATCACTGTCTTCTTTTGTCACTATTTTTCTCAACTACCAGAATAAATATGTCATGCTGCTACATGGTGTTAAACTGTGTGTCAGGCCCCCACCATGGTTCTTGCAATACACTTTAGGGGAAATTGTGAGAAAAGCACAAGATACATGCATTCTTTACTCCCATAATTTTTGTCAACTAACTGAATAAATACATCAGGCTGCTGCAAGCTGGCACAAGGTGCTGCGCAGTGTGTCAATGTGCCAGTACTTGTAACACATTTATGGGGAAACTGTGAGAAAAACACAAAATCCATAAATTCTCTACTCCTCAAATTTTGCTCAACTACCAGAATAAATATGTCAGGTTGCTGAATGCTGCTTCAAGGTGCTGCACATATGTTAGTCCCACAACTCAGTTCTTTTAATGCACTTTAGGGGAAATATTGAAAAGAAAAACACAACATACATAAATTCTGTACTAACAAAAAATTTTTTCAGCTACCAGAAAAAATACCAGTCTGCTGCATGTTGCTACAAGGTGCTGCACAGAGTGCTATGCCTCTTTCACAGTTCATTTAACTCACTTTAGGGGAAATTGGGAGAAAGGCACAACATACATAAATTCTGTACTCCCAGAAAGTTTTTCAACTACCAGAATCCATACGTCAGGCTTCTGCATGCTGCTACAAGGTGCTACTCTGTGTGTCAGTCACTCTGCCACAGTTCTTGCGACACGCTTTAGGGAAAATTGTGAGAAAAGCACACCATACATAAATTCTGAACTCCTAAATTTATTTTTTCAACTACCAGAATAAATATATCAGGCTGCTGTATGCTGCTACAAGATGCTGCACTGTGTGTCAACCCCAGCCACAGTTTTTGTAATCACTTTTGATGGAATTGCGTGAAAATGCACAATATACATTAAGTCTGTTCTCCAGAATTTTTTTCATCTACCAGAAAAAAACTGCAGGCTGCCGCATGCTGCTACATGGTGCCACACAGTGACGCACTATGTGTCAGCCACACAAACAAAGTTCTTGTAAATGCACTTAAGGGGATGAACTTTAGTGCCCAGAAATTCTCAGTCTACTAAATTCTCCATTGTATGAGGAAACAAAATGAGATGGCCTCCCTGAATTAATATGCTGTTTCTGTGCTGTGTAAGTCTCCCACCACAGCACCTGTCCAGATAAGCTATGGTGACCAGAAATTCTGGATATTATCTATAAAATGATAATGCTTATTTGGGGTGCAAATCTGAGAATCTTTGATCTTTGAGAATCGCTGTGTGTCCAACCAGAAAAGTGAAGTATTTTTTTTATTTTTGGGCTGTGGGGAGAGTGGAAACAATGTCTTTCTAACCCTCTTTTGTTCCTGTTTTTCTCTTTTCAGGTGTTTATTTACTTTTGGGTTCCTGGAAAGGTGCACTAAACAATAAAATGCCTATTTTCAAGCACTAGGGTAACAAGCTCTTGAGGCTACATGGGTCTGGCATGAATCTAGTTATTTAATTTTGCATTATTTCCTACCAAGGAAGGTTGTTTTTTTAGGTTTGTTTCTATTTCTGGTTTTAAATTGTTTTTTCAAGTAAGAGTTGGAACCCACTCAAGCAAAACATATTAAATTAAGGATGTTGTATTAATTAGTGTCCAACCTGAGAACATATGGCTAATGTTTCACTGGTGAACTGACTTTATTTAGGCCTACAGGTCTATAATTAAAAAACACATTTTAGTTTATATTCATTATGATATACAGTATAAGCAATGTAGGTAAAACCTATTAATGGGTTTAGGTGAAAAACACTAAACTATATGAGCGTAGTTCAACACAGTGCAGGCAAAACAGCATTGGGAAACACAGTATTAGGAAATAAAAGTGGAGAAAAAGTAAGCGCTCATCCCACCATAGTACCTATGTCGCAGTCTATGCTGGGTGCTATGCCCCATGCACCACACACATGGGGCTTCACTCTTGCACCCCTCTATATATATACATATATATATATATATATTATATATATATATATATATATATATTCAACTCTGGGGAACTCAGGGGAGGGAAAAATGCTGGATGGGCAGATTTTCTATCTTGCACAAAATTTGGTGATGGAACAAGCAAGGGACGGGCATGGATTTTCTACTTTGTGCAAAAGTTGGTGGGGGACAAGCAAGGGATGGACATGACATGGAAAATGGCCCAAGACAAAGAAAAAAACAAACACAAAAAAAAAAAACATGCAGATATACAACACAGTAAAAAAATATGCACAATGCATAGTGTAGGGCTCAGACTAGAACCCCTGTCACCTTGACAGTACACTGCCTTTCAGCATCTGTAACTCTAACTGCTGAGCCATTAGGGCAGTGCAGCTCACCACTTGACAGCCGCAGACTTAGAGTGGTTGGTGAGACCGAACACAGCTACAGGTACAGCTCTGGAATGTCCAGCGCTATACTTTTCCTGTAGTTGTATTCACTCACACTCTTTTCTTTACATGGTTTTTACCATGCTCACATTGATTAGTGCTATTGACTTGCCACCCCTATTAATAATGCTTAATTAAGTATATGTAGGGCATATCTGGACAAAAAGTTGGTATCCCAGACTTCTTTTTTTTAAATGTAATCTAGGTAAAAGTCAAAAATAAACATAATGTTATAGATATCCCTGATTTCTATTTTTTAAATGTAATCTATGTAAAAAGTCAAAAATAAAAATAATGATATAGATAGACAGATAGATAGATAGCATAATATAATTAGAAAAGTGTGCATTAATTTTCTAAATATATATATATATATATATACACACACACACACACTAATGGACACATCCTCTGATACGTACCTTACTTTTTTATTTTTAATTTTTTTTATATAAAATGTGCTTTATACACAGTAGTTGATTTCTAAATTCAAACAAACACACTAAATGAATAGCGCTGTTTATAAAGTTAACATAAAGGGAATATATAATGTAGTACAACATGATAAGCAATGATAAATATCAGTTTTCTGTAGTCCTAAAAATGTTTATCCCTTTTTATATCCTATATCATCCAAAACAAATATTTTCTAGAAAATAGTAGTATATTGTCTAAATGCACCTTCCATTCTATTCATTTCCTAATGTGGGAGCACTAACATTAAAAGATAAATTGTCTCATAAGCGTACTTGCTTCAACTCAGCGTAGGGTGTTTAAGCATTTGACAAGTAGCTTCTAGTAATAGGCTTTCAGATTTCAGATTTCAGATTCATAATTTATTTTATTTGACTGGAGGCCATTACAATTCCATAACAAACATTACAAACAGCATGAAAATATAAGAAACATACAACAATAAAGCAGCACAGCATTACAAAGCTTAATAAAAAGGGAAAAAAGAAAAGAATGAAACAATTAATAAGTATCAGCTATTTTGGTTCTGTGCCTAAGAACAGCTTTCATAACATTAATCAACATTTTGGCATCCTTTACATTACTGGACTTCAGTAATATTCCCAAACAATCTTGTAAGGTTGGCTTGTATGGATTTATAAAAACATACAACTATTTAATTCTCCATTTAGAATAAAAAGGACAGTTGAAATTATATGAACTATGTCTTCATCTTGGCCATTGCTAGAAAAACGTTCGGTATCCAGTTACATTGTGTATACCTAATTTCCAACTTTTTCAAAGGAATCATATCAAATCTATGCAAAGTTAGAATTCTGCAGTCTTTGGCATCAAGGGGAAATGTGAAATATAATTTACATCCATGAAAATATTTAAACTTGAGAAATCAATGTGCTGTTTTTAAAAAGCTAGTGTACTGCCTGGAATTAATTGTAACTTTCAGATGTAGTCAACCATCACTTTTTACATCTCAAGTATTTTTTTTTCCTCTTTTTGCTAATTAGAAGATTTTTCAGCTGGCAGTAATGGGGAGGCATGTGGAGCAGCATTCTGTCTGGAGGCAAAAAAAGTCAGTTCTGTTCCTCCCATTACATCAACACTGAAACCACACTGACTGTGACATCACTAGTAACCAAGGAGAACTATTTCTTACTGCTAGATTATTCACTTTCACATGAAGCAGCAGGGACTGGCTCTTCTTGCTTACTAGTGATGTCACAATTTCCTGCATTTTGACTGGTAACTTGCAAAAGTCACTGCTCAGACTGCAAGGATTGTGGTGCCTCAGTGTGTTTGGTCACATTTCTGATGATGTAGTGGGAGGAACAGAAATGACTTTTTTTTAGATTCCAAACAGAGTGCTGCTCCACACAATAGCCCAGTACTGTCAGGTGTAAAATCTTCTAATTAGCAAACCGAAAATAAAAAATACTTCAGATATAGGAAGTGATAGCTGACTGCATCTGAAAATTACTATTAATTCCAGGCAATACACTAGTTCTTTAAGTTAGCAAGGTTGGTTCAAGCTGAATCATATGCAATTTCCATAAGTCCAGCTTTCATTAGATTTTTATAAGTATAGTAAATTGTTATCCCCTTGGGTGAATCTTGCCAAAGATGCCACAATCATTTGTTTTAAAGCTTCCTGTAAATTGTACAGCCATAATGATCCCCTCTGTGTTTGTGTCCAACAGTTTTTCTCTTCTAGACATAATTTGAGCCAGGGATTACTAGAACTGTTTAGAATATGCAGCCAATAGCACAACACTCTCCATTTTGCTAAGTATTTTAATGGAACCCAACCAAGTTCAGCATTAGTTATTTATTTATTTATTTATTTATTTATTTAAGTACATAGGAATTACAACCCTTTGAGTCATAGACTCATTGTCAAAGGCTCCACATCACAAAAAAGCATAAAACATTTAGATACATTGAACAGAGAACATATTAGAAGAGGGGTACATTGGAGTATCATACATGTGAAATGCATACAGACAGTCATGGTACATACATTCAAAGTTGCCTATACAAGAGATTAGCTAGGTTCTATATACAATATTGATACAATGATATTTATAGTTGCTACCTCTGAAAAGGTGTCAGAATTTTTTTTTATACAGGTTTTGGGATCCTTTAGTTAAGCTAGATGGACCTTCAACTAGTGCTTCAGCAATACATGACAGAGGGCAGCCTCAGAAAGGCCTTGTCAGTGCCAAATGGGTCCTGAGGCTAAGTAAGACATTGGGGTTAGTTAGTGGGTGCAATGACAGCTATGTGAGGATAGTATATGTGATTTTAGTGCTGCCTTAAAAGGACCTAGTTTGTTAATGGATGAGATAGCTGGGGGAGGTCATTGTACCATAGTGGGGCTCTGTATGAGAAAGATCTTTGTGCTTGGGATAATCTGACCTTGGGTACCTTCCAGACAGATTTGGAGGCTGCCCGAGTAGTAATAAGTAGGGTGGCTGACTGAAGGGAGGAAGCAACACCTATCAGAGTTAGTCCCAGGTGTATCTTTTTTGTAAGTAGGCAGATCTGGTACTGCAGGCGCTCCTCTAGTGAGAGAATATTTGCAAGGGCATAGAGGGTACAGGTGTGCGTGCATTTGTCAGCACCCGAGATGAGCCGGCAGGCTTTGTTGATGGCCAGTTGAATTTGATGAAGTGCTGTGGGGTCAGCACTTGAAAAGATTGAAAGGCCATAGTCAACTAGGAACATAACTGAGGATGTGACTGCCAGGTGTAGAGCTTCAGGTGGGAGACAATCTTTGTGTCTATATAAGAGGCCTATGCAGATATTAACGGCTGAGGTGAGAGTTTTGTTGTGCTCATGGAAGGTAAGCGAGGAGTCAAAGGTGACTCCCAGGTACTTGTAGGTTGAGACTTGTTCCAGAGGTACAAGTGAGTTGGATAGAATTGTGATGGGGTGGTCTCTGACCCTGTGTTGTCAGTGCACAAAGAGCATATATTTTATTTTCTTAATTTTGACAACTAGTCTGCAGGCTATAAACCAGTTTTCAATCTGCTTGAAGGAGTCTTGTAGGGAGAGCTGAAGGGAGGAGGGGTCAGGGTGTGAGGCTATTAGTACTGCATTGTCCATGTATAGGAGGATGTTTCCAGTGCAGGAGTCAGGCAGGGCATTTAGATAAACATTGAAGAGGAGAGGACCTTGGATTGACCCTTGAGGCATCCCTGAGCATACCGGTAGTGTGGATGACAGGGTCTTGTTTATTTTGATGCACTGTGATTGATTAGTGAGATAGCTGGTGAACCAGGTGAGAGGACCTTGGCCAACTCTGAGGTGTTGGAGAGTGGCCAAGAGGAGGGGTTGGGAGACCGTGTCAAAGGCCTTTGAGAGATGTATAAATATGCCCCAGCGAGGTGCTCTTTATCTAGTGCAGAGTGCAGAGCATTGGAAAATTCTATTAGTGCTGTAGTAGTGCTATGACCCACTCTGAAACCATGCTGTTCCATGCATAAAATGTTATGGATGAGAAGGTATTCAGTGAGTTGGTCTGCTGTAATTTTTTCAAGGACTTTGGAGAGTGGCGGTAGAATTGAGATGTGCCGATAGTTGTTAGAGGAGGTGCAATCCCGGTTTTTTAGAATTGGGGTTATAACAGCAGTTTCCCATGCATCTGGGAATTGGCCCAGACAGAGAGAATGGTTTAGGAGGTCAGTGAGTGGGGATAGAACTGTGTCAAGGACACAGAATAGAATTTTCATGTTGAAGTTGTCTTTATTGTAGTTAGAGTCACTGAGTGCTTTGGATAGGTAGTATTTGGCTTCTGTAGGTGTAATGACTCTGAGGTGGAAAAAGGAGCAGTGCAGGTTTGGTCCCAGGGTGGATTGGATGGGGTCAAAAAAGTTCCTTGGTAGTATCTGGCTCAGATCCAAAAAGGCAGAGTTTAGACTGTTGGCAATAATAACACGGTCCGTGGTGATATTGCTACCAATGGTTAGTTGAACCGGGGGGGGGAGTCGAGACTTCCTATTGAGATCTTTGATATTATCCCAGAAATTACGAGTACTACCCCAGGAAGCAGCCAGGGTGGTTCTGTAGTGGAGTGCCTTGACTTTCCTTAATTTCCAGGTACGCCTATTTTGGGCAGCATTGTAGACCTGCCTATCCACCTGTGACCTAGAGTTAATGTCACGGTACCAAAGGGTGTCTCTTTCTTTTAGCTGATGTAGCAAGGCAGAGGTAATCCATGGGGCACTACATTTCTTGGAGGTTACAGTTGTGATGGGGGCAAAAACATCACAGGCATTATTGAAAACATTTGTGAAGTAGGTCAGGACATCATTAATGTTGGTAGCCAGTGAGATTGGGGACCAGTCACTATGTGCCAGGTGGAATTTGAGTTTAGTGAGACTTCCAGGCTTTAAACAATGATGGAGGGTGACACTGGGTGGTGGCTTTGGTTGATGGCAGGACCAGGTGAATAGGGTAGGGGAATGGTTACTCAGGGAGTTGGGAAGGACCACTAGGTCTGTGACCCAGTGAGGGCGATTCATAAGTAGTATGTCCAGCAGGGAGCCTGATTTATTAGAGGGATTGAACCTTGTGGGATTGGATATGAGTTGAGATACATCCAGTGAGGAAAAGATGTCTTTGGCATGGGAGGCTGTGCTTGTTAACAAGTTTGTATTAAGGTCCCCAACCAGTATCCACTCCAGCTTGTGGGGGATAGTGGCTAGGTAATCCACTAAGGATCATGTTGCAGCTGTCTGATTGTGGGGGGTTATATGCAACTGTGAGGATTAGTGGGGCTCTATTTGGGTCAGGTGTGAGCTTTATTGTGAGGGCTTGGGCATTATTGTATAGGGTTGGGGTGGATAGTGCTTGGCGGTGCAGAGTGTCCCATAGATAGAAGGTGCATCCACCCCACGCTTTCCCATTCTGTCTTCCCAGAGTAAAACAAAGCCAGGGATAGTGATGGAAGTGTTGGGTGTTCTTTTTGAGAGCCAAGTTTCTGTTACAGCAAGGACATCAGGTTGATACTGGGCTTTCCAGCATTGCAGGGATGCATTTTTTTTTGAGCAGGCTGCAAACATTCAAGGTGGCTATTCATAGGCCCTGGGTGGTCTGTGACTGGTTGTGGGCTGCTGGGCCTGGGTTTGGTTGGATGTTGCCAGAAATTAATAGTAGCAGGGATGTTAATGGAAGGACAGCAGTGCATCAGTGACTTTTTACTCTGTAGCAATAGTGGGAAGGCTTGCAAGGGGAGGAGCATGGAATGGGCATACAGAGCAGGGCTGTGAAGGTTTGGTGCAGGAAATGGGAAGTGGGTCAAAAAGGGTGTGATGTAGAGACAGTGTTGGCAGTGGGGGGAAAGGAATAGTGGGAGGTAGTGGATAGGGTGGTAAAGAGGTGTAGGAAAGCAGGGTGGGGTCCAACATGGTGATGGAGTATGTGTGGGGCAGGCATGGGGGCTACTATGGTGTGTGTCTAATATGGACAACAATAGGAGTGTGACTAAAGGGAGTTGGCTGGCCCTAGCTGCCCAAACTTCAGCTAGGGGGTATAGAAGAGTATATAGGCACCCATCATAGAGGTGGCCTCTGTGGTGCAGTGGTAAGGTTGTTGCCTTTGGTGCTGAGGGTCCAAGGTTGGAGACCTAGGCAATGCTACAAGGTATGGCACCTGCTGGGAGTGATGAATGGCATGCCAGGACCCCTGAAACACTGGGCAAAATGCTGAGGCCTGGGGGTGTCTGCAGTGACTCCTAGTGGTGGAAAACGGAAAGGCAGTGGGTGTGGCTGCAGGCAAAAAAAGGGGGAAGGCTGGGTAACTTGGTTTCAGGAATTAATGGAAGGGAAGTATGGGATATAAGGGGACTGAAAAAGGATCCTAGCTGTGGTGGAGAGTGTTCAGTAGTAGAGGGGGGAGGTGAGCTAGAAGGTCAAAGGATATAAAGAGGAGGGAAGGACAGGAGTGGTGAAGAGGAAAGCACAGTAAGAGAATACCCTCTACTTGCCAAACAATATAATCTGCAAAGGGGAATCTAGGGACTTAAACAAAAGTGTGACAGAAAGTAACATGACAGGGAGGTCCTTAAATTGAGGGTCAGGCTTAGGTGGGATGGTGGCTGGGGTGAGGGAGCAGTCAATGCGCAGCTTCAGTGGGCTAACACCCCTACAGAAACAAGCTTGATGGGGGAGGCTCCATTAGTTACCTCTTATGGCCTGCTGCTAGTCCCCCGATGTGAGCACTCCTGTGCTCTGGTAGAGAGTGTGCTGGGGAGGGGGGGGATTCATGGCCTATAAGGGGACAGAACAAAGGAAAATCCACACAACAGTATACAGCAGGAGGGCTGCAGGCCTTACCTTCTAGTATGCATGTGCGAGAACTCTGTGTGTAGTGGGACTTAACCCATCTACTGCGCATGCGTGGGACCTCTGTTGTAGCATTGAGATATAGCCCAGACTGCGCATGCACAGCTGAGCTGGGAGCAATGTCGGAGACCACTGAGCTGAACACCTGACCATGTGGGATATGGACGCCAAGACCCTACAGAACAGACCATAGCTATCACACAGTATCAGATCGCCAGCATAAACATGTACCAGTTATCAGACATGAGCCCAAAATGTACAGTTAGCAATCATAGGAGCAGCAAATGTCACATCTATGTAAAGCATTGTGCCCCTTAAAGTCCCCTTAAAGCTCCGCTGTTGTACAGTAGTATTCCCCTAATTAGCACAAGTAAAAGCAATGCAGCAGAAACAATCAGTGAGAGTGTGAGGACAGGAAAGCAGACTGTCCTCCTACGGAAACAAGCTTGATGGGGGAGGCTCTGTTAGTTACCTCTTGTGGCCTGCTGCTAGTCTCCTGATGTGAGCACTCCTGTGTTCTGGTAGAGAATGTGCTGGGAAGGGGGGATTCATGGCTTCTTGTAGCCTGCTGCTAGTCCCCCAATGTGAGCACTCCTGTGTTCTGGTAGAGAATGTGCTGGGGAGGGGGGATTCATGGTCTTTTGCGGCTTGCTGCTAATCCCCCAGTGTGAACACTCCTGTGCTCTGGTAGAGAGTAACCAGCTATTCGAAACAAGGCTTACCATTTCTAAGGATATTATAATATAACAGAGAAAATGGAACTTCAGAGGAAGGTGGTGAAGAGTGTACCCACACCTCCAATACAAGGAGCAGAATGAGGTTTCTCTTAGCCTCATCTTCCCTCAATGCTGGAGTAGCAGTCATGTCCCCATATAAATGATTAAACCTTTAGTGGCCTGAAGGCTTTGTTTCACTTTTTTAATTTGATTCTTAACATGTTTAGACCACAGACCATTAGTCATGAACGTAACCCTGAGATAACAATATTACCTGACAATTTCCAAATTTTGGTTGTTAATGTAGATGTTTAAATGCTTCCTATTCCCCAAAATCATAATTATAGATTTAGGATAATTTATTAATAACTTGTGATTGGCACACAATTGGGAGAAATGGTTCAATTTCCATTGTAGCGCAATCTGTGACAGGGAAAATAAAATCATGTCATCTGCACATGCAAGAGCTGGGCATACTGTACAATTAATGTTAGTAGAATGGAAATGAGGATAGACAGTATTATGTAAAATGTCATTTATATAGATATTAAATAACATGGGGGCTAAAAGACAGCCCTGTTTCACTCTTTTTTAGACTCAGAATGTTCTTTGAGGTTCTCCTGACTGCCTAGTCTTTTATAAGTTTTATTGTGAGACTACAACTGCACTATTAGAAGCAAGAGTTAGAAGGGATATTCAATGCTATAAATTTTCCCAGAGTAATCATCTGTTTATGGAATCAAATGCAGAGGTGAAATCAATATAAACAATGTAACGTTTAACTCCCTGTTTCTGTACATATTTTTCAATCAAATGAGCAAAAGTATAAATGTGGTCAACAGTGGACATTTTGTTTCTAAAGTCAGCCTGCATAGGGGATAAAATTTCCTTGTCAGCCATCCAATCATGTAATTTGTTTAACTGAGTTTTAGAAAAAAACTTTAGCTGTTGCATCAATCAGGCTTATTCATTTGAACTGTTTTGGGCTGTTGGGGTCCCCTTCCTTAAACAGAGGAATAATTATATTTAGTTTCCTGCTCCCAGAGGAAAACAATTCTTCAAACATTCATTAAAAAAGGAATTGTAAGTAAGGGGACCCAGATGTTGAGATGTAGTTTAAATATACCCAGCAGAAGTCTATCAATACCAGGAGCATTATTAAATGTATACTTCACGATCTCTTCTCTCACATTAAAATAAATGGTAGGGGGACCATAGAATATTGTAAAAAATATTCTCCAGGGAACAGAAAGCAGTAGGGGTGGAAGGATCATAAAAAATACTTTTAAAATATCTTATTCAGTTATGTGCTGAGATAGTTGCTACCAGATTAGATTGTAAAATGTTGGTGCCCTTGGCAACCATGTGCCAGATAGCTTTATAATCCTTATTTTTTATGATATTAAACATCTGGGCCCATATAGTTGCCTGAAATTGTTCCTTTTCCTCAGCCATTCTTCCTTATATTTTTTCTAGCTTTATTCATAACTGTGAGATTTTGTCTAGAAGGGTTATTTTTTGTGTATTTGACTAATTTTTGAACTTTCATTTTTATTTTCTTACAGCTTTGAGAAAACCATGAATTAACCATGTGCAGACTAATAGTTTTACTTTTATAGAGTGCTATTGTTATTTTCCTGTACAACTTAGCTACCAACTCAGAAGCTATCTCAGCTAAGTAGTCTCTTTTTATACTTTCTGATAACTCCAGATTTTCTGGATGAAACAACAATGCTTCCAAATTCTGGAGAATGAAAGGATTGAAGGGTAATCTTTGAGTTCTAATAATATCAGTTTTTACAAAATTCAATATTGATTTAGATATAATTGGAACATCCAATATTAGAACAAGAGGTAAATGGTCACTTTTGGCCTATGATACTGTTTTAAGATATTTGGTAGCATCCAAATCCATAATCTGTGTAATGATTAGATCAATCATGCTTTTGCCAGTACCAATTAAATAAGAGTATTCCCCCTCAGAATCAGTAATGGACTTACCAAGGCTTTGTGTGATCTCCCACTTGACTCACTCTACTCAAAATGAGGAGCAATGAGGCCAGGACACTTACCCTTTTTATAGTCATTTAGTAACTAAGGTAACCAGCACCATGTGGTCCCCATGTGATGATGATGAATGCCATCCTGCCCATCGCATCTCTGCAACCTGAAGCACTGCCAATCTGTAACTGTTTATGAGTTTCTGTAGCTCGGTTAGCTAGACATTTCTTCCTCTGTACCATTTTACTCCACCACTACACAGGTTCAAATCCCCACAAAGGAGCAAGGAAAATATTATTTTAAATTGCTTTTTGTTTAGCAAGTTTAATGCTGAACATTTTTAATTTTCTAATTAAACCTTATGAAAATAAAATAATTCACATTACAGTAAACATTAAACCTGGTACTATAAGTCCCCCTTCACACACACATAGAGGCAAAAGTGCCACCATGATTTTGTTCAATTCATACTGCCATTTTATTATAATAGACAAAGAAATGTTTTGTTATTTAAGACCTGATCACTTGTGTTACAGTAGAAATATGTGTTTGTATTCCAACTCACGCCCCTTCTTTTGATGCATTACAGGATCCCCTGCTGAATTTCATTTCAACCTTAAATCATTTATACTTAATTCAAATGAAAACCAATCACATTATTGTCAACCAGTCCATTTCTTCATTGATACCAAAGCGATACTTTTAAATTCTTAAATGTTATTCGTATGTCACTCTCCAACATTTTGACACTCCTATTTCTCTTGTTTCAGATATTTTTCAGCTGTGTGTCAGTGTAGAACTTGGTAGCAGAATCATGTTAATGACTGGTATTCATGTCAGACACAGAGAATGAGTTGACTTTAATAAGACCAAACACAGTGGTGGAGAAGCTGGAGGAGGAGGAAGAGTTGGTCTGATTATGAGTCTGCAACAATGGCCATATCATCTATCTGGTGGAGAAGATGGCAATGGCTTGCTTACTGGGGGTGAAGGTATTCATAACAGAATGGAAAGAGACCTGTGAATATAGAATAGAAATTATTTAAACTCTAATATACTCCCCATTGTGTTGCACCTGTGAAAGAAAACAAAAAAAATGTAAATTTAAAAGAGAAAATAACTGATGGAAAGGATACTTACTGTCATATTAGTGCTGGCTATGCCTTGAAATGACATGCTGGATGAGAAACCAGCAGGACAGGAGACCTGTGAAGACAACAAAAAATTATTTGCTACTGTGGGTGACTGCACAGATAGTATATCCATTGTCCATTTCCAGTCTTCCTATACCTGTCACTTGTGAAGAAAAATGTGAAATTATTCAACCTGATTGGCCATGTGATTGCCACATGGTATATCTGTTATCCATTCAAAGTCCTACTATACCTGTCACTTGTGAAGAATAAAGATACATTATTTAGCCTCACTTGGCCACTGTTCACCTGTGAAAGGAAACCCTAAAATACAAAATTTTATAAAGAAAAAAACTCATGTATTATACAATGGCAAGACATTTTCTTGCTCTCTGATTGGTCAGTGCCCACCTTCACAAGTAATGTTATCTGAGCATAACACCACTGTATGAAGGTCCAGCACATTGACTACACAAAAAAAATCACTACACCCCACCTTCCCCCCCCATTCCCCTTTACCATTGTTAAACTACACATGGCACATCCACCTCACACTGTGAAAACAAACACCCCAAACAAAACCTCTGGCTTGTTTTGTAACATTATTTTTGTTGTAACTACAATAGAAATGGCCAGTCCATGCAGCTTGGCTTCAGTCTGAGTGCCGTAACTGAGGCACACGCATGACCATTTCTTCAGAAAGACACATGCAGCAGTAACTAAAATCAATTGATGTGTAAAACAAAATCATTTTACACTCTCCCTCACTCCATCCTCCAGACAACCAGTCCCAGTGACTTTACAATTGCAACCAGAAACCAGAAGCCTCCACCTGGCTTTTCCTATGCAGATTGTGATTTTGGTAGATTGATGTTTTAGCAAAAAAAAAAAAAAAGATCAGACACATCTTCATCCAGTCCCAGGGCAGACAATGGGACTGGGTCAATTAAATTTGAGAGGCAGAAGAGTACCAAATAAAAAGCCAATAACTGAAGTGTTTTTGGGGGGAGGGCAAGCCCAAAGTAAAACATAATTGTCCTCTTTATCTTTGTTTCTCTTATTTCATTTCTATGATCTTCATATTCTTATTTTTCTATCTGTTATCTTTCCCTTTTCTCATTCCCCAGGACACGTCTGAAAACAAGCTATTACTAGCTCAATCTGTCTTTCCTCATAAAACCTTTAAATAAATAAATCTCTTCTCACATTAATGCATTAGCAGCCATTGTGGTTCTGACCAGATTTTCTTTAAAATTGCTGGTAGGAGCAGCTGTTATCAGTGCAATCCCATAAAATAAGATTATGGATAGTTTATGGAATTACAGACTGAGGCTGAAACCATATTCTGTGTTCCATTGGGCCCATGCAATGTGGTTATGGTTTCATGAAAAAACCTTATGAAACATTCAGTCACAAATCTGGAGATATTGTGGTCCACTGGTTAGAGCACCAGCTGAGGAGCCAGAAGATCAACAGTTCAACCCCACCCAGAACCAAATATTTACTATGTGACCCTAAGTAAATCACTTAACCTCTCAGTGCACCTGTCCAGCCAGTAATGAAAATGGGTAGAGCAGGAACTCTACTGAAAACCACATGTTGTATCTTATCTGGGCTGTTCTGGACAAATAATTCATTAAAAAAACTGCATGTGCCAGTGGTTAATTTCTAAAATGATTACAGCTGTTCTGGCTTAAGTTCTTATTTACCAAAACTACAAAATCACTGCTGTGTGCAATGATCTAGATGATCCTGAAAGTTTCGGGTTTCAGATCTATACTGTTCTGCTGTTTTCCTTCTCCAGTAAAAAGCATTTCAAAAATAGACCATTTTGCTGTTGTGAGCTCCATCTCTAACTTTAAAACTACTTAGTTAGTTAGTTAGCTAGTTTTGTTGATCAGGAAAAGAGAGCTAGACAATTCTGCCTATTTTTAGTCTCATCCCTGGGGGAGGGATACAAATGCAAACTGACATTGAATTGGGTTAATCTGTTTTTAGTATTTTGGTGAATGATGGAAATTTGACCAGGACACCGGGAAAATTCTCTTACTCACCAGTAGCGGAACTGCTGGCCGTATCAGGAGGGACACTCAATGTGGGACTTCAGAGGAGATGGACGTCTCTGAGTCAGGGAGCAGGCCTCCTTCTCTGTACTCGTTTTGCCAGAGGTCATTGAAAATGTAGAAGTATCATCAAATCTAAACAAAGACAATGGTGGCAATGAGATTTTTCTATCAATTGAGGATTTGAGAATACCAGCTTACCAGAAAGTACAAAACTCACCGATACTGAAGCTTCTTTGAGGGAAAAATTGATTCAGGAACTAGTGGCAGAAGAACCAAGGCACCAGCATCTAAAACAAAAACTTCAGGCTGAAATCACTAAACTTCAAATGGAAAGCGAGTCTGTCACTAGGTGCGGCCCACCTGTCAAGCTGCATTCCTTTTCTGATGATGCACCTGTAGGGCCAGAGGAAATTAACATCGCTACACCACAGGTAAACACTATCCCTTCGGCTGAATGTACTGTTAATGTGGCTGGTGGTAGAAACACTGAGGGAAGCATATGGGACTAGAACTGAACCAGCTGCAATTAAACCATACGCATTGTCAACATCAAATGAGCCAGAGGAAACTGCCAGAATGGAAGCCCTTCCCCCACAGACACAAGCACCAAGACATCAGACAAGGTTATCTGATTTTTTTAACAGAACTGAGCCATTACCCAGATAGAATGCTGTGCGTCTGCGGTATAAGGGTGATTTAGAGATGAGACCCAACAGGGGATGCTTGTGCTAAAAGAAAATATGAGGTTTAGGCCTCAGAAATGTATGCCCTTATCCAGAGTGTGTAAAAATGACTGAAACCATGGCACATTTTGTATTTCGTTGTTCTTATGTGTCAATGTTTTGGGTAAATACTGCACAAGGATGGAAGATGGTATGGTTGCTAACTGTAACATATGAACAACTGGTTTTAGGGGATGTAATACAGTTGGCTAATAGATTTGACACAGTAACATTACAGGTGTTTTTTTGCGTATTTAAAATATTATCTATGGCAAGCCAGGGTGCAGTTTGTTTTGCAACAAAAATATATGTCATATATTAACTTGTGCTTAATTATAGAAAATGCACTACAGGATGTGTATAGAAGGGATTGTTTATATCACCCAAGAACTAAAGTTAATTTATGGTTGAGGGGATTTTAAGTTTTTCAAAAATATAAGTACGGAGGAATTATGATTTAGGATAAAATACAGATGTATAAAATGTTTACTGTAAGACTGTTTTTGTTGCCCTTGGTTTTCTATTTGATTTCTTATAATTGCTGTGCATTAATGGGATTTGTATGATTTGTTTATATGTATGAATAAAACATTCCCTACTTTTGCCTTTCCTTATGAGATTGACCTACAGTGCACTTGGTTTGGGAGATTATTCAGAAATCTGGAAAAAATTCCATCTGAGCACACTTAATGTTGTATTTGCTTTGATAAAATTATATCTATGGCAAGCCAGGTGTCAATTCCTAACTCAACAGTTACAAATGCCAAATGGCACTATTGTATCATAGTTAGAAACACCTTTGCAGAATATTAAAGAAGCAAAAAATGTTAAATATTCTGTAGCAAAATATGAATCTTTAGGGAGAAACTTGAGAAAGGTTCTGGGGGCTTGATTTTTTTGGTCCTCTTTTATTTAGGACTGTTTAAAGAGTTTAGGGGAAATACACTGCATATAGCAGATGGAATGTACATATGATTTAATTTTGTATGTTGTGTCTTATATTTGGACTTATTTGTTTCTTTAGTTTCTTTTGTGGAAAGCAAAACCATGTCGTACACAATGATGTAATGCTTATTTGCCTCCAATAAAAATTCCCCTACTCTTGCCAATGGGAGAACTTCTGACAATCAACCAAGATGGCTGATCTGGGTGGCGGTGAGGATGGTGGGGATGCTTTGCCTGCAGAATCTCATATGGAAATGGAGTTACCTTTGCAGTCCTTTCTGATAGAGGTTATTTCAGGTTTGCCCCTGGATGATTTTGAGCCAGTTGTACCACCTGTGGTGGCCCCTGTGATTGTTCAGCCTGACGGTCCTTCATTTGGAATCGAGTTCTTTGCATCTCCCCTATCTGGACCCGGCCGTACTGGTACTCCAACTGCCTTTCTTCATGTTGACTCTCTCTTGCTAGAATGTATGAGGAAAAAGAAGAGACACCTGTTAGCACAGTTGAAGACTGTGACTCTCGGATGCTCAGTTGGACCTCCATGAGCAAGGTACTGTGTCTTCACTACTTTTCACCCCCTGGCCTTTTCCTCATAACTAAATGTATATGCTGGACTCAAAAGTGGATCCGCTTATTTTGGTTCCACAGTTCCAGCAGGGCTGATGAGCCACTTCCTGCACTGGAAATGTTGACTTGTTCGCAACTTCCTATACACAATGTTTTTTCCAACACTGATCCTGCTCTGACTCTTCCCATCCACATGTTACAGTGCCTAGCAACCAGCCTTTGGTTCCAGGTTTACCACCAGGACCAGAGCCGATTCAGTCAATACCTGCTACTACTGATCTTGTTTCATTTTCCACAGTGGCTTCCCAGTTGTCAGATTCTCCACTTTGCCTGGGTGGGGAGTTGGGGAGACCACTACAGTATGGAAAAACATATTTTGCTAATGGGTGGGTAATCGAACAATTGGGGACTGGGGTGGGACCCTACAGTATGGAAAAAATGTATTTTATTAATGGTTGTGTGATTAGGTGATTGGGGATGGGGAGGGAACACTACACTATGGTAATACCTTTTTTTTATTATTACCAGGTGGGTAATCAGGTGATCAGGGATGGAGAGGGATGATTGTTGACAGGGAGGGACCACTACACTATGGATACTCATTAGTTTTCTTAATGGATGGGAGCTCAGGGGATTGGGAACTGGGGAAGCGGGGGCTGCAGTACCTCTGACAACCACTAGGGTTGCACGGATTACAGCCAGGTTTTTTCAGTGGTAATTTGCTCCACACAAGGACCTTCACAAAGCCCCTTGTGTGGATCATATATTTTGTGAATGGGATTGCAAGGATATGCAGGTCTCTGCCCCCTCATTTGAACTGTGGCCCCCCCTCACTACTTTGCCCATGCACAAACCCAGTTTGCAGTGGCAAACTTGGCTTTGTGAATACCAGCTATTCACAAAGCCCAGTTTGCCCTGGGCAAACAGAGTTTGCCCCCTGTCAAAGACTTGTGAATCCTACCCCGATGTACAACCAGGGTGGGCTTTATTGCTTGATTGTAGCATTGAACAGACTGCATATCATTTAATCATTATTTATGCCCCCCTATCCAAATTTGGCAGGATTTCTCTATTTAAGTTAATTCAACCATATTTATGCACTTCCAGCATAGCTATATTTGGTGGGGAGTTTCATTGACCTCTCCAGCTCTGGGATAGAGGGGATAAAACATCAAAATTGTTTTGCAACTCCCTCTTTTTGCAGAAAATTTGCAAAGAGTCCCACCTGGTTGATACATTTCATACCCTCCACCCCACAGGTGGATATATGTACCATCATGCACAGTTTGCCACCTGTATAGATTATTTTTTCTTTTGTCTCTCAAACTAGCTCAGTTTCAGGGACTTCTGCCTGTCAAGTGGAAACCACTGATCACCTTTTATTGAGCGGCATGATTTTGGTTGCTCTGACACTACTGAATGGGAGGCCTAGTTGGAGGTTGAACAATGCCATTCTGTTGGATTCTTCCTTTCAGGGTGCACTTTGAAACCTCTTGTGGGCTCTCATGTCTGTCCATAATCTTTACAATTATATGTCCCTTTTGTGGGATCACAGCAAAATTGCCATTGGTGACCTTGCTAGAAGATATTCTAGATCAGTTGGCAGATCTATTTATCAAACCTATCTCATTTGCGATACACTCTTTACAAATTGATTTTGCTTCAGGCAAAGAGAGGGCTATCCCTTCAAGCTCAAATTCACATTGTTAAAGACTGTATGAAGTCTCTACTGTATGATAGGGTAAAAACACTTTTGTTTGAACAGACTTATGGTACCCAGAAATGGTATTTGATGGGAGATATTTTTGAAAGTTGTTTTCATAGAGTCAAACAGAAAAGAATGGATTATTTGGTCTATTCAGGCAGTACAGAACACAGTTCTCACGATGAGATGCTACAGGTGGTTCAGGACTTCTTACTGGCCACGGTAGGTACTCGGTTTCTGCTAGGAGTTCAGGCAACTCAGGTTTTGGACTCCTTGTGTCTGCCGCAGGTGTTGGTTTCTGATAGTGCACTCCTGACCCATCCGGTCATTGTGGAGGAATTTTTCTTCTGCTATTAGTTCTTTATGTAAACATGTTTCTCCTGGAACAGATGGTTTAATGTCAGAATTTTATCAATCATTTTCTTCAGTTCTTGCCCCATCCTTACTTTTGTTTTTAATTTTCTTTTGGCACATATGTCAATTTCTGTTTCTATTACTGAAGCACTCCACATTTTTTTATTTTAATCTGGTGATCAGAAGAATTTATCAAATTGGAGACCAATTTGTCTCCTCAATACATACACACAGATTTTGGCCAAAATATTTTGTGCACAATTGGCTCTGATTTTTCTCTAAAATTATTCATCCTCTGCAATCCTGCTCTTTTCCTGGCCATAGAATCCAGGATAATTTACTGTGGATTCAGAAACTGACTGAACATTTTCATTCTCACCATGTAGGGCAATTCTTATTTGTTTTGGACCAGGAAAAAGCATTTGATATGATTCCCCATGAATATCTCTGTTTGGTAGTACAAAAATATTGGTTCTCCACTACTTTTATTCAATGGCTTAAATGTTGTTATTCTTATTCAACCGTTATACCCTCTATTAATGGGTGGTATGGCACATGCATTTGGTTGCTTTGTGGAGTATGCCACGGGAGTCTGTTTAGCCCTATCCTTTATATATTGACCGTAGACCCCTTATTTCATGCAGTTAGTGCAGCCTCCCCCAAGTCTTAGGTATCCCTCACCCCACATTATCAAAAGGAAGTCTCGATTTATGCGGATGATGTTTGTTTATTTGATCAAGATGTTCCCTGTGGTAAGAATGTCATACAGCTGATTTCTAAGATTACTTTATTGACAGGGTCCAATATTAATTATTCAAAAGGTTGTATAAATACCCATTGCATCTCATGAGGCCATTCCTACCTCTATTGGTAACATTACAGTGACAATGGCACCAGTCTAAATCCTTGATATCTATTTTGGTTGCTCTAATTTGCCGGAAATTAATTGGGGCTTCACAAGTGGCAAAATGGAAATCTTGACAATTATCAAAAAAGAAACAGATTGGTGTTATTAAGACTTTCTTGATTCCTACCTTTCTTTATGTGAGTGCTATCTATCCCCTCCCTCTTCATTTGCAAACCCGCTTATATAGCATATTTTTTACAAAGGTTTTGGAGAGTCGACTCGATCCGATTAAAAGGGAAATTCTTTATCTCCTGTATACAAAGGGTGGCTTGTGTATGGTAAATCCCACTGTTTCTTTCTGCAGCATTCTTTTCACTATAACCTTATTCCTTGTATTTCGGAGCCTCCTTCTGCTTGGAAAGATTGGGCAGCAGTTTGGATGGAACCCTTTCAATTAGAGTGGAGGAAACAAAAACCCCTGTTTTAGCAGACCCGGATTTTTCCTGCATTTCTAAAACCTTTTTTGACTTTTATCAAATGATGGAAACTGTCTTGGAATATTATTCTCACTCTGCATATGAAAGCCTTTTATAGGGCACTGCTTAATAAGGAGGTTGAGATAATGATGGTGGTAGCACCAGCCATTAGACAGCATGCTTTACAGTACTTGAATGATGTACACTTTCCAGACCAATATTGTGATGTCATGGAAAGTTAAATGTTAAAAACAATAATAAACACAAAGGCATTACATAAAGAGTTTGTCCTAGAGACTGTTGTCAAAACACACTTGAAACTATCCACCACTTGTACTTTGACTGTCCGGGAGCAGTGGGGTAGCTTCCTCGAGTGAACTACTAATCCTGGGTGATTTAAACCTGAATTGGCTTGCTACTGCACACTCCTTCCCCGGCTCTTAAATCACCACCCTAAACCTATCCCAGCTTATTACTGAACATACACATCTCAACAACAAAACCTCAACAAAACCCACAACCATTCCCTCATTGACTGGGTCCTGGCATTACATCTTCACTGCATCATAAACACAGGTATCCTACCAGACCTGCTCAGTGATGACCACATCACATACTGTGTAAGGAAAATTATACACCCCTAGCTCCACCATAATTCTTACAAATTCATTCATTTAAAACTCTGGATCTCTCACCTCTACTGAATGACCTGTCCAGGACAGACTGGTCCCCCATAAACACTGTTGCCTCAGTTGACTCAGCTCTCGACTATTTCAAATTGTTCTTCCTCAGCATCTGGAATTGCCATGCCCCACTCAGATGCACAAGACTCTGTGGTTCCCACCTCCCTTGGTTTACATCAGACCTCCTGGATTGTCTAAGGATCCAAGATCAAGCTTAGAAAGACCATAAATGGTCACCCTCCACCACAGCCTATCAAATATACCACTATATCCAAAACACATGCACTAGGTTAGTCAGATAAGTCAAATCTGATTACTTTGCTAGCACCTTCCAGGCAAATATAAATCACCCTTCTAAATTCTGGAAGGTGGTAAGCACCCTATTCTCACTCCCAAATAATCCTCCTGCCCCTACTTTTAGAGCGGCTGACTCTATCCTGTCAGACTGCCCCCTCAGCAGCCAAAGCATATAATACCTTTTTTACCTCCTGTGCCTCCTCCCTTCTCCCTTCAACATCTCCTCCCCTTCCTCAGCTCCCAAAGCATCTTGTTCCACACTTCCTTTTCTCCCCTCTGTCCCCCTCAAATGATCTTGAGGCACTCCTTGTCCTGAACCTATCCAAAGACAAAAGCCCTGATGACCTTGATTTTAAACTACTGTACTTTATCTGTCTACTCCTTCCATTTCATATCCCATAGCTGAACTACTAAACCAATATTTTAAGCTAGCCTTTGTTCCAAGTGTGTGGAAGCATGCTACTGTCATCATTCTCCATAAAGGTGGGGACTTATCCACAGCTGGCAACTACTGCCCCATCTCCCTTCTGTCCATCCTTGCCAAACTGCAAGAACATGCAGTACTCTCACAACCCTCTCCTTACCTTGACACCTCCTCCTTTATCACCCCTTTCCAGTCTGGCTTCCAGAAGAACCACTCCACATTCACCTCTCTCCTCTGGATTACTGATTCCATCTATTCCGGCATGGATCAGGTCCTTATCATGTCCACTATCTTTGTTGACCTTGCCAAGGCTTTCAACACAGTCTCCCACTCTCTTCTATTGGACAAAGTCTCAGCCATTGGGCTGTCCCCTACTGCCTCCAACTGGTTCAAATCCTACCTAGTGGACAGATCACAATCAGTCAGAATTGGGGAGTCTCTTTCTCTACCCCTACCCATCCATACCAGGGTCCCACAAGGTTCAATCCTTGGTCCAATTCTCTTCTTCATTTTCTTTAACGATCTCCCATCCATCTGTTCATCTGCATCCATTCACATGAATGCAGATGACACTGTTCTGTATGCTTCTGGTCCCTTCACTCACATGGTGGCATCCAGACTCCATCAGACTTTGAAATTGTCCAGTAGTGGCTACATACTAACCGTCTGTTTTTAAATGCCAGGAACACAGTCTCCATGACCTTTGGCACATGGCAGAGACTCTCGAGGCTCCCCTTCACCCCCTCCTTCCACACTCCTGAGGGAACCAAGCTGGAAGATATTGCCTCTTACAGGTACCTAAGGGTCTGGCTTGACAAACACCTCAACTTCACTGATCACGTGGATGTTAGTCACAAGAAACTGCTTCCCAAATTGGCTGCATTATATCAGAACCATGAATGTATTCCATTGCAGGCCCACAGAGAAATTTGGTTGAGAATTATCCTTCCAACATTTGACTATGGTGATGTAGTCTACAATGCCACCCCCAAAATCACCCTAGCCAGACAGGACATGCTCTTCCACTGATTCTGTTGTTTTGCTGTTGACCGCCCACCCAGCACACACCACTGCTTCCAATACCAATCCCTGGCACTCCCTTCCCTCAATGATTGTCACCTGGCTCACTGTACCAACTTCACTGGAAAGTTCTGGTTTGGAGTGCTCCCTTCCTACCTCTCATCATCACTGTCTCTCCACCCTCCTCCTCTCACTCCCTCAGGAGCAGTGCTGCTCGTACCTTGGCCATCCCCTCCAGGTCCTCATCTTCTGGCCAGGCTTCCTTCTTCCACCACTTTCCCAAGCTCTGGAACTTGATCCCTGCTGACATCCAAAATGCACCATCTATTCTTGCCCTATCCTCTCTCATGCACTCCTTCACCACCCCACATGCAACTGTCCCTAATTACTTTTGCACCTCCTAACCCTTCTTGTCCTGACCCTACATCTGTCCCCCACCTCTGCCCCATGACCCCATGCCTGCTCCCCCTACCTTGCCCTTCATTGATAACCAAAGTACCAGAGCAGACACTTATTGTGTACACTTGTTAGTTCGTAAAGTAAATGTATCTGTAGTCATTGCAGTCACCGCTATCCCTGCTTGTATGTCAGCATGTTATCTTCCTGCATCCTAAACTACTGTATTTAAATGCTGAATGTTAATTCCATGTAACCTGTGATGTAACACTTTTTTCCTATTGTTAACCTGATTATAATACTATAATCCCTTTTCCCCTCCCCCAGGACACATCTAGAAATGAGCTAATTGCTCAGGATGTCTTCCTGGTGAAGCATTTAAATAAATAAATACATTTATTAAACATATCTAGATGTTACTTGAGTGCCTCTTGGGCTGACCCTTTTTGCATGTCTGTTTCCTATGATACCCTCATTTATGGGGATTTCCATAGTTTGTCCTCTAGATATGATCCTTCGGTATTGCCTTTGATTTTTTCTTGCATTAAAGTGATGATTTAGAGAGTTTGATGTAAATTTGTATTACAGCAACTGTAGTTGGATCATACTGTACTTTTACAGATGGTGGAATCCAACCTCCAGAAACTGTGTTCTTTTGAGTGTGACAGATTCACACAAACCAAGTGGATGCTGGAGGTACTGCCCATGGGCATTTTTCTGAGTGAATCTCCGGACTTTCCTTACTGATTAATCTTCTGATCTTTTTACTTTGTTCCTTTTCCTTTTTACCTTATGTTTTCCATTGCAGTTTTTGCTGTGATTTTGGATAAGATAATCAATGCATTTTAGTTATCCTTTTTTTTTTCTTGTATACTTATGTTGTGCTGTATTGTACTATTATTATTAGCTTTTTTTCAATAAACAATTCCCCTACTCTTCCAGCACCTGCCCCCCCCCCCAATCAGGAATCAATGCATTATTCTGTGTTCATATTTCTTCCAGCATGGGGCATGAAGCATTTATTCTGGTTTAAGGTTGTCCTTTTGTGCCGGGGTCAGGATCTTTGGCTTGATAGTTAATGAATTTTAAATTTTATTCCTCAGATCTCTTTACTTTTTGATAATCTCCAGTTATAATTTTTTTTCATTATGTTTATCATACCATGAGATTTGTGATGTAGGTTAATTTCTTGTAAGCTTGCATTTATGAATTTCTTTATTCTCTAAGTTCTGCATAATGATGTGTTTGTTTTTATGTGCTGTCTACAATTAATTGACTTCCTGTTTGGAGGATGGAGGAGCTAGTGGAGGAATCTGCTATGGCATCCAGAGTGGTGGAGACTGCTCCCCCCCCACCTAGAGTTCTCAGAAACTGCTACTGAACAACCAATGGAACCCTCTGATGAAAAACTGGAGGGTGAACCTGATGAGCATAAGGATTTTGATATATCAGAAGTAAGAAAGCCCTTATCTGATGTTTCTCTGCCTGTTGTTGCTACACATGTAGAAATTTCTTGTACTGAAATAAACTCTTAAGATGCCAAATCCACGGGCTGCCCAATGGCTCCATGTAAGCATGGCATGTTTCTATGCTTGTGACCCAGGTTTGGAAGTCAGCCCAGGGTTACCAGGCTCAGGTGGCCATGGCAGGGGAGCACTCCTGAAGGAAATGTGAGCCAGTTGGGGAAGGAGACATCTGGGATCTAATGCAGAAGTGGCCTTCTGCAGTGAGCCAGGGAGCTTGCTGCTTCCCTGACAGATGGCACCAGTTTAATATGCAGTGCTGTGACTGAGGTTACCAGAGTCTGCATCTGATGTGCAGGGAGGTGATAGGGACCAGGAGCTGGGAAGAACATGGAAAAAGTGGTTGACATGGGCTTAATGAAGTCCCACACATCAGCCCTCCATCCAGCTCCACTGCCTTACCCACTGGACCCAGTACTGGATCTGTATCCCTGGTGGGGGGGGAGATGGTTCTCCTCTCTCTGGCTCCACCACTGGGGGAATCCACAGGGGTCTTAGGGTCCAGTCAGGAGAGGTTGAGGTGGTTGCTGGATGTGGGAGTGAGGATGGGACAGAGAGCATTCAGCACACTTTGGACCATGAGATTTTTTTCCTTCAGGACACTAGACCATGATCACTGAAAAGGCAATTTAGGTCTGGCCTGAAGGCCCTACTTTTAGATACATTGGGGAAAAACCTTGTTGCAGAGTGGGCTTCCTCTTCTCATTCTATGGTATGAAAGTAGAATGACTCCTGGACATAGTTCCAGGGAGAACTCTTTTAATGGATGCTTTTTCCAGAATATTCATCACCACCTCATGAATACATATGGTCCCCAAAGAAAGGCAGAAAGGGTTGGTTTATTTGGGACCATACAGCCCTATTTGTTTACTACAAAGATGATTAGCTGGGTTGGAAACTTTAATTGTGGTCTAACCTGTGAAGATAGAGGGGCCTGAACTTTTAAACTTTTCAGTGACATGTCCTGCTTAAAACAGGTAGTGACCCAGGCTACTCTTATGGACTTATCTCTTGACAAAAAATTAATAAGCGACCATACCTTTTATAAAGGTGCCATCTCCACCTTGATGATTTTCAGTTAATCTCCCCTTGACCCCCCCATACCTCAAGTCAAAATCACCTTTATTGGGACTTCTGATCACAAACTGGTCATGGTCAATGTGGGAGCCCCTTCGGTCCCAATTGGACCTGGACTGTGGCATTTCAACACATTCATTTTATAAAATTGTGTAATCTGTATGGAACTGGAATACTTAGAAGGAGCATACAAATTTACTTGTATTACTCCCCTTTGGAGTGGTGGGAGAATTTCAAATTAAAACTATGTGCTTTCTTTCAGTCTCAGTCAAAGAAATTAAAAATTACTCAATATTTAAATCATTTAAATTTAAAGTAGCAGTATTAGAAATTGCTCACACTCACACAGAAAACAAAGGGAAACTTCTTTGCACGTAACAGAGCAATACCAATAGAAATGTGCAATATAGCAGGATGATGAGTGTTTTAAAAGCAAAAATCCAGAACCTAGGGAAAGAAAGCCCAAACAAACCATTTATGGACATCAAGAATCTGGTAGAGAACAGAACTATAAAAGAGCTAGTTAATTATTAATGGCATCTAAGCTATTTTCTCTTCTGTACCGGAACATGTCCAGTCCACTTGTAGGATATCTGCACCCGATCCCAAAAGATGGGAAGCTTTCCAATCTGACCTCACTATCCCTGATTTAACACCTTAAATCAAGGACCTGCTCCAGGAACCCATTCTTAAGGTGGAGCTACTAGTGGCTATTGGTTCTTTGTCTTTTAATAGGAGAAGATGGATTTCCAGGTGAACTTTTTAAGCATATATGTGATGACATATCTGATATTTAGCGGTGTATAATCACAGTTTGTTGAAGGAGGAGTTTGAGGCCCACACAAAAACAGGTATTCTAATTTACCTTTACAAAAAGGGGGACAGGACTGCTGTTGAGGTTTGGAGACCAATAAGCCTCCTCGTTATGGATTTAAAATTCCTATCCAAAATCTTTTTCGCCTTAACATTTTCTTTTCTTGCTTTGGGATCAGATACTTGTTTCAACATTAATAAGAGGAATAACAAATACAAAACAGAGTAAATACACTAGGTAGGGGTGCTCAGGATAAAAATACAGCCTCAAATACAAAGCAATCCAGCACTCACCACCACATATAATGAAGGACGCTGCTCTTTGAAACTATGAAAAATGCCCATATTTATTAAAGTGCCACAGTTCCTTGACGTGTTTTGGGTACAAATGGATCCTTTATCAAAAGGCTGTTGTTGCTACCATCAGGTTGCCTTATATACTCATCATTGCAATGATGTAATAATGATGCATCAAATGACAATTAAAAAATATTTTAAAAATCAAAAACCATAACATGCTTCTATATACATAGTAAGGTACATATCTAACTATAATACTTTTAAAGCATACAAATACAAATGCACATCATACAACATTAAGAACATTTCATTTCTTGGAGCAAACATCAAAATTTCACTTCAGCATTTCACTCTTCTAAAAGTCCTGGCAGGGCGAAACTATGAATCAAAAATCAGAGAGAGCTGTAGAAACAAAACACAAAGACTCAGAGTGATCATTTTCATAATGTCTTAATTATTTCATTTCATTTAATTGCACATTATTTAAACTTAAGAGATATTAATGCTAAACCCAGTACTGAAGTTTTATTTTGTCAGAATTTGTCCTTAAGTTTAATTCATTTTGTTTTTTAGATAAGGACTGTCTCCAAATAAAAGGGTAGCAATGGGGTCTACATTTGCACCGAGTGTCGCTAATTTGTTTGTAGGTCTTTGGGAATGACAGTATGTTACAGATCCCGATGCAACCCCTTTTTATAATAGAAATGAACTATGGCATCATTTTATAGACTACGTAATAATGATGTGGAAAGGAGGATTAACTGAATTAACGGAATTTATTAATTATTTACATGTGACTAATCCTAATTTAAAATTATCTTTTACAGCTAGCAAGACATCAGTGAACTTTTTATATATTTGAATTAACAAGGACTCTGAAAGTAACATACTGTAACTACAGAAATTTATAGGAAAGAGAATACAACAAATACAATTCTTCGGGCATCTAGTTGCCATCCAAGACAAACTGTTAAGAATACACCTAAAGGAGAGTTTTCAAGAATCCGTAGAAATTGTAGTATGGAGAACAGTTTCCAGGAGGCAGCTGTGGATATGAAGCACTGATTTATAGAGAGGGGTTACAATTTTGAAGATGTAGAACTAGCCTTCAGTGATGCCAGTAAAATGAATAGAGAAAACTTATTGCAGAATGAGAATAACTGTGTAGTAAGAAAAGAAGGAGAAGTGGAAAATAGATTCACAATTGTTACTTCCTTTTCAGCTTGTTGAGAAGATTTTTAGAGATAAATGGCATGTACTTAAAGGAGATCCAGGTTTGAATCAGATATCCAGCAATGTGCCACGGGTTACTTATAGAAGAGCAGATACATTGAGTGATACTTTGGTACATAGCTTTCTCAAAACTCAAACCCGGTAGGCACTACCTGGTTAACAAACAGAACTGTTGGATGCTTTACATGTAAAAAGTGTTCTCATTGTAAAAATGTGTCAACAGGAACGTATTTTAGTAATCCTCATAATAGCAGAAAATATGGCAATCAACAGTTTATTACATGTGACAGTATAGGGGTTATATATGCAGCAATGTGTGCATGTGGGCCCAGATATTCAAAAGAGTTGAACCATGCGCAATAGGGTTGCACCTGCGCAAGTCCGAAAATGCGCCATTCTGTGATATTCAGCAGGAGGCAGTTGCGTCCCCCAAATCACGCTGAGCAACAGCGCAATGATAATGAATGCATGCACAACTGAAGGGGAAGGAACCATGCATAAATGGCACAGTACGATATTTAACAACTTGTGCCATGCGCAATAGGGGAGCAAGCGGAAGTTGCACCATAGCGGAAATGAGCCAAAATAAAAGGGAGCAAGGGAGAGGAGCAAGAATGCTACAGGGAAGCCGCATGAGAGCCAAAGATAGCAGGGGAAAACTGGGCAGCAGGGACACACAGGGCCAGGCAGGAAAGGGCACCTGGAAGCAACAGCCACAGGGGAAGGTGTGGGGAGACAGTGCAGAAGGGGGAAGTACACCACACAGCAGTGAGGCAAGCACAGGCAGGTGTTCCCGGTGCAGGGGAAGTAGCAGTCAGGACAGCGGGGAAGACAGTAACAGCTTCCAGGGGAGTGAACACAAGCCAGGGACATGGCTAGTGCCATCTTCCAGATGGAGGCTGTAATGAGGGGGGCGAGAAGGCGGGCAGCAAAAGGGCGTGGCCATGGAAGGGCCTGTCAGCGGTATGCCCCCAACAGGCAGTACCGAGCCCGCACCAGCTTCGAGCTGTACAGTGATACCGAGATTGTGGGCTAGTACCGCCTGAATCAGGCAATTCTGAGGTGGCTCTGTGAGCTGTGCAGTGATGTGATGCAGGCACCCACATAACGGAGCCATGCCCTGTCAGTGGAGATGAAAGTGACAGCTTGCATGTGCTTGCTCACCATGGGTACCTTCCAGAGACCAACTGGGGACACCACAGACATAACCCAGTTGGCCACATCACGCCACCTCACCCAATTCCTCAACTCTCTGCTGCCACATGCTGTGGAGTACATCCATTTCCCCAGCACACCAGTGGAGCGCACAGCAAACATACAAGAGTTCCACAGGGTAGCACGTATGCCTGGCATGCTAGGGGCAATAGACTGCACCCATGTGGCCATCCGCACACCACCTGGCCCCGAGGGGGCCACATACATCAATCGCAAGGGCTATGCCAGCATCAACTGCCAGGTGGTGTGCAATGCCAGGGGCGCATAATCAATGTCTGTGCCACGCACCCTGGGGAGCACATGATGCTTCATCTGGCACCAGTCAGCACTGTGCCACAGATTCAAGAGTGGGATATCACCACTGGCCACCTAGTGGGTGAGTATGCAAACCACATGGACAATCATAGGGCCTGGGAGGGCATGGTCAGAGGTGACATGGGTAGTGGCCTGCATGGCCCGGGGCAGGGCGATGCTGATCACCAAACTAACCTCTACCCTCTACACACAGGTGACAGTGGATACCCACTCTGTCCCTGGCTGCTCACACCCTACCGGTGGCCCGCAACCCCATCACAGCAACGCTACAATGAGGCACACACCACCACACATAATGTCATTGAGAGGGTGTTCAGGATGCTGAAGGCACATTTCCATTGCCTGGACACCTCCAGCGGTGCCCTACAGTACAGCCTCTCAAAGGCCTGTGGGCTATTCCTGGCCTGTTGCATCCTGCACAACATGGCCAATGAATGTGGGATAGCCGTACAGGTTGAAGAGGGGGACAGCGATGGGGACGATGAAGTCACCGGTGATGATGGTGATGGGCAGTGCCCCCCTTGTATGACGGGACCCCCGACTGCTCCGGCTGGCACAACTGCACTGGGACACCATCACAGAGGAGCACTTCAGCCAACCCATGTAAATCATGGGGCCATGTGCAGCCAACAGTGGCTAAGGCACAACCCACAAACACACATGGACACACACCAGGGGTGCATGCTGTCAATGGAAGTGGCAGGGCATGGAACCACACACAACCAGGGATGGGTGAGGTCTAACATGCCACATGGATGGACACACACACAAACACACAATGCACCAAACATGCACAAAGGGTAGGAGGCACACCGACCCAGAATGCCACCCCTAGCCACACACATGTCCACAGACCACCACGCCCACTGCCTGTCCATGTGCATGTGTCAGATGCTGAGCACCATTGCACATTGGTGTACAGCACACTGCAGGCATCATCATGCACACGCAACTGCGGACAGCAGTCAGGAGGGTGTGCTGATGGACTGTGTGTCCACATGCAGGGCCGGGTACCCACCCGTGCAATGCCCACTGAAAGACACAATGCTCACATGGCAGCACCAGACAGTAGCCACGTTGGAAAACAGGTCAGTCATGCCACACAGTGCCCCAGCCACCACGGATGCGTGGGCGGTCCCGCCGAGACCCGCCAGCACTGACAGGCCAACCACTGGCCTCATGGGGTGGCACCGATGGTCCCCCAGGGGTTCCACTGCGTGAACGCCACCATGCTCGTGCAGGCGTCTGCAGCACACCAAACATGCCTGCGCCAGGCATGCTTGGGATGCCCACAGCTGAACCCGGTGTCGACAGGGAGGGTGTCGCACGACGCGGGGAATGGGGGGTGGACAGTGCACTGCACGGTGTCTGCGACGCATGGGCACATGACTGTGTGCCCATTGTGGCCATGACAGCAGTGAATGCCTGTGTCTGCCTGTCAATGGCAGAAGTCACATCCTCCCGCAACCGGTTCATCCCTGCCAGGATCAGAGTGGTGTCTCTGCTGTGACGCTCCTCTGCCCGCTCCAGAGCCGCACGCAGTGCATCCACTGATGTCGCAAGCCACATCTGCTGCTGGACTGATGCTTGCAGTAGGCAGGTGTGCTCGTCCAAGAGGTCATCTGCCTCCTTGGCATCCTGTTCCTCAGGGTGTGCACGGCCCTGATGTTCAGCACCCCTTGAGGGTGGGCACTGCACACCAGGACCAGGTCTGGGCATGTCCACAGGTGGTGCACAGATGCCACCCCTTGACCCTGTACTCCCAAACCCATTGGCCGACTGCTGATGCTGCCCCTCCGGCTGCCGCTCCCCAGGGCTCACTGGTGCCGCCGCAGTGGCCGCAACAGTCCCACTGTCCTGTACACACACCAGTGCTGCCCACTAGTGCTGACAGGCACAGGCTGGGACTGTACTGACATGCAGGCCTCCATGGCAGCACCACCCACAGCCATGGCCGCGATGTTACCTGCTGTGTGGCCATCCCATGGTACACACGTGTCACTGCCCATGCCGTTAATGACATCATCATCGGTGACGGACCCGGCACAGGCCCGAGTCACAGCATGCTGGCATCCATGGATGCTGGCACACTGGGACACAGGCAGGGCCTCCTCCACACCTGTTCCAACAACATCAGTGTGGACAGCCAGGAGGGCCCACTGTTGCACTGAGCCACGTATACCTGTGGAGGTGGATGGACCCTCCTCCTTCTCCAGCTGACTGTCCTCAGTGGACAGGCCCACCACCACTGACCCATGCAGATGCTCAGGATCTGTAAGGGAAAACAAAGTCGCGTTACTGCATGTGACCTACCCTGCCCCCCCATAGACAGACTATGGCCTACCATGCAGTGATGGGCTACCACACGTCTGGAAGCCACCACCCGGAACACCCTCAGTGGCACAATGCTGCATGCTTCCAGCAACACTCTCCTCCTGTGGGGTCAGGTGTATCACCTCCAGCTGTCCCCCACCTGTCGCAGCTCGTGCTGCCCTGATGGCAGCCACCTTCTCCTTTATCCTCCTCCTGTCTGTGCCCATCTTCTTCTTGCACTCTTGCACGGAGCGTTGGTAGCTGCCATGCAGGTTCACTGCACGTGCCACCTCCTCCCATGCAGCAGCATAGGCCTGAGGTGTTCCCTGCCATCCGCTGAGAAGTGGCTCCTGATCCAGGTAGGCCTCAAACAGGGCATCGGTCTCGGCCTTGGAGAAATTAGGCCTCCTCCTCCTCCCACCACTGTGTTCCTCCTCTCCCACAACTCGCTCGGTCATTATTTAGCCTGTAAGAATGACAGTTGTTACCTGTGACTGTGCAGTCCCATGCATGTCCCAAAATCCACAGTCCACACTCCCAAACAGCATGCAACTCACCAATAGACTGCAGTAACTGACTATGGCCAGTGCAGCCCAATGTCGTGCTTTTATAGTGCAACCCATGCAAATGAGGTGAGGCGCAACTTTAAGTAGATGCAAATTGCAGTGCTGCGTCATTGAATGGCTGATTAGCTGTTTTGCATATGATGACTGAATATTGCGCTGTTGCGCTTTGCGCAATTGTGTTGAACGTGCTGAGCCAAGGGCGCAGTTCTGTGACATGCGCAGTACACACCTCACTGTGCATGTCCAGGTTGCTGACGCAGGCGTCTACAGCGCTGCTGAAGTGCTGTGCACGGGAAGTAATGCAGGGCATGACCACCATTGTGCCAGTGGCACTACAGCGATGTTCACCTACATGGCGCTGTGGCACTTGGCCATCATAAGCGCACTGGGGCAACAGCACAGTAGGCCGCTACTGGAGGTAGCACACAGGCATCCAATTGCACTACATGTATTGGGTTCCAATGGTGCTGTGCCTGTCCATGCGCCAGAGCCCCTTGACCCTGTGCCCGACCTTTGCCCCCAGGCACCATGCGTCAGGCATGGGTGCACCACTATCACGCTGTCTGGTGACAGCGCGAGAGGGAATGGCAGCGCTGTACCGTGCAGCATCTGCACGTGGGGAGCCACACTGCAGAGTGCCATTTTTGCCGACTGAGCTAGGAGAATGGTGCAGAGGAGGGCTGCACAGTGGAGCCAGGTAGAACTGGCCCACCTAGTGGCCATAGTGGAGCCACTCCATGGACCACTGTTTGGGGAGGCACCCCTGGACAAGTCCAGGAGCCAGGTGTGGGAGGAGGTGACCACTGCACTAGAGGAGGCCACAGGAAGGGGGCGGACAGCAGAGCAGTGCCACCACAGGTATGGCAACCTGCGGTGGAGGAGCCAGACCTGCTTGCCTGCCTGTGGGCACGTGCCAGGAGGGGCACAGTGCCACTGCCAGGTAGGTGTTACATCAACACACTTTTATCTTCCATATGGGTATCACGGTTGTATGTGTCCAGCACATGGGGAGGGACCATCTGGTGTTGGCTGTGGTGGTGTTATCAGGGTGAGGGTGGGTGGGTCTGGCTTGGTGGGAGGGCACACACCTGGGGGCAGGGGGGCTTTGCTACAGGATTGTACTGATGTTCCTCTCTCCATGTTTGCACCACAGGGCCGGAGGAGTGGCGTCTAGCCCATGAAATGTGGCGCCACCAAGAGAACAGGGATGCAAGGAGGGACAACAGTCCACAGCACCTGAGGGACCGGCCCAATGATGGTGAGTGCCATACCTCCATGATTACTATTGCATGCTGTGTAACAGGGTGGGCAGTGGGGCATGACCACCATCCATTGACACCACTGCCATGCAGGCAACTTGTTACAGTCAGCACTGTCCAGTGGCAATGCATGTCTGGGAGTGCATAGATGGTGGTCTATGCGTGCACCGGGTACATGGCTGTGCCACTGCCTTTGCACCACATAACCATGTCACTAAACTGCCACGGTGGTGATGTGCATGACTTGGCCAGTGGGTGTGTGCAGCATTCCGCATGGCTGTATGCGCCTGGGTGGGCAGGTCTTGTGGACATGATCACTGTGGGTGGTCACACACCATCACAGAGGCATGTCCCACGGCCGTATGCCATGCACAGTGGGTGGGCTGTATGGAGCTGTGCATTCACACCTATTGACTGTGCTTCCTTGTCCTAGATGTCCGCCAGCTGATGGAGATCAGGGAGGTGTTGAGGGAGATATTGACTGTGGGAAGGGCATCCTTAGAAATCCGTCAACAGATTGACCAGATTGGGGTCCGCAGGAGGCACCGGAGGTGGAGCAGCCAGAGCAGGGAGCGGGGCTCCCGTTAACAGTCCCTCTGCCCCTGATATCCCCTACCCCCCTGGACCCACCCTCACACCCCCTCCTTTCCTGTCCCATTTGTTCACCCCTGCCCCTTACCCACCCCCACCTTGTTTGTGGCCCTCCCCCCAACCTTGTATATAGTATTGTATATAGTTCATTTTGATATTTTCTTTGAATACAGATCTTTTGATATGAATACTGTGGTGGTCTCTGATTTGCAGTGGGCTATAGGTGCTCAGCTGCAGTGGTGTGCATGGCGTCAGGGGTGGTGCAGTCATGGGTATGTGTGTGTGTCCGTGGGGAGGTGACTATGGTGTGGGGGTAGCTATCAGTCAGTGTCTGTGGTGTGTGTGTTGTGCCCTGTGCACTGGATGACCATGTGCGGTGGTCCATGGTGCATGCTCTGTGTCCATGGTGCCCCTGTCAGCCCATCCATGGCCTGTGCAGCTGACACCCATGCATGTCTGTGACCTGCGCAGTCTGCTGGCATGTCAGTGGTGGCTGTCCATGCAGGGCAGCCACTGTACCTGTCAGAATGCTGGGTTGCCTCCTGTCACTGGTGTGGTGCATGTCTGCCTCGGATGACACTGTGGCCTCCACAGTTGTTGACCCACCTCCATGCTGTGGCTTGTGTGTGTTGCAGGGGATGTGCACCACTGTCTGTGACTCGTGCTCTGGGCAAATGATGGTGGCATACAGGTCCACAGTGCCTGTGCAGGGTGGCTGGCACTCCTGTGCCATGGAGAACTGCAGGTTGTGTGTATACAGTTTACATGGGCCCATGCTGGGGGCGTGGTTGCCCCGCTACTGTGTCCCTGTGTTGTTGTGCCCTTGGGTATGGGTGGATGTCTGTCCATGCACTGTGTGGCATCCAGTGTGGTGCATGCTTGCATGCACCACTGTGGGTGTCTGCGCTGGCTGTTGTGGCCAGTGCTGGGTCAGGGTGTGTCATTGGGAGAGTGTGCAGGGTGCTGTACCACTGGTGGTGGGGTCCAGGGCATGCTCTGTCCCATATGGGATACCTCGTGTGCCGATGCATGGTTGGTCTCTCAGCTGTACCTCGGGGGGCTGTGTGTGGTGGTACTGTGTATGCCATTGTTGCATCACTGTGTGCTGCCACCGGCTGATGGGTGTTCGTGATGGGGCAGCCTTGCATGGTTCTGTGGTGCACAGGGTTGCATTGTCACAGTGAGGGTGGTGGCATGCATGGGGTTTCCTGCAGTAGTGGACACTGCTCCTGGGCAGGGTGTCTGGGAGTCACGGTGTAGGGTGTGCTCTGCATTGGGGGGATGGTGTGGCACGGGGTGGTCAGCCCTCCTTGTGTGCCAGTCACAGCTTGCCAGGGAGTGTAATGGGGCACCATGGCCCAGCTGTGGGTTGGTAGCTTGTCTCCATGGGTCAGTGGTTATTCCAGCCCTCCCCCAGTTGTGCAGTGCATGGGGTGTGGGGGGACGATGTCTGTTCTGCTGTGTGTTCCTGTGCCCATCTGTGGCATGGGTGGTGGGTCCCTACCTCCCTGGTTGTGCAGTTGCATTGCCACCCTGCTGCTGGGGGGCATCCCTGGTTGTGCTATGGCTCCTCTTTACTGCTCAGCTGAACATCCCTTGTTGTGCTATGGCACATCAGATCTGCTCAGCTTCCCCTCCCTAGTTGCACTATGGTGCAGGTGGTGCGATATTCAGTTGTCGGCTGTAGGCGCAGTTTGGCCGGCTCAGTTTTTGAATATCACGCCTCTTGTACATGGGCGCAATGGACTTGCGCTTGCTCCTGCTATTGCGCACTTTTTGGGTGCAGTTTGAATATCTGGGCCGTGGTGTTTTTTATATATAGGTAAAACTAAGAGAATGTTTAAAAACAGAGTTGCAGAAAATTATAGAGCTATTATTAATGCAGATTTGAAATATGCAACTGCTTTCCGCGTACACAATTCTGCAGACCCTTCAACACACAATTTTACTTGCAGTGCTATTAATAAAGTGTGTAAGAATATGAGAGGAGGTCATTTTCATAATTTAATCAAGAAAAGAGAAGGATTTTTGGATCTACACATTGCAAACTTGTAAATATCCTGGTTTAAATGGTGCATTTGATGTGATGCCTTACTTAAAATAAATATGAAGAGTTCAGAGTAGGGGTGAATGTATGTATAATTATTGGTGTAAATAGAATTTGGAAGAAGTTTTCTATTATAGTGTGTACATATTTTTGTATATAATAATTTTGTCTTATTTCAGATTTAGGATTGCTGGAGTAATTGAAGAGTATACTGGGATGTGCTCCAGAATAAGTTCTTCAACTATCTGTAGTAGCGAACCCAAATGTATGAATAATTATAAAAATATTCAGAAAGATGTACGTTCATAAGCATTTAAATCTCCTGCTATATTGCTTATAAATGAAATGAAATAATTAAGACATTACGAAAATGACCACTCTGAGTCTTTGTGTTTTGTTTCTACAGCTCTCTCTGATTTTTAATTCATAGTTTCACACCACCAAGAATTTTAGAAGAGCGTAATGCTAAAGAGAAATTTTGATGTTTGCTCCAAGAAATGAAATGTTCTTAATGTTGTATGATGTGCATTTGTATTTGTATGCTTAAATAGCATTGTAGTTAGATATGTACTTTACTACATCTATAGAAGCATGTTATGGTTATGGTTTTTGATTTTTAAAATATTTTTTGTTACTTTTTTCCCTGGCCACCAGACTGCTTACCTCTTCACATGTCCAGGCATCTTCCTGAGGTATCCGGCCACCATTCCCAGGACTCCCCAGCTCCATATTTGGGCCCACAGGATACCTCACATGGCTTGCCTCCACGGAGGGAAGGTGGAGAGCCCCCCCACACTCTTCAACCCAGACCAGGATCCAGTAGAGCTGTGCACCCTCGGCGCCAAGCGAGTCCCTCACGGAGATAGCCATCATGTCACCACGACTGGTGCCCATTGTTTCCTTGTTCTCCCCCTTGATGTCTGCGGTGTGCAATGATGCCAAGGGACAGGGGCACGTACGCTACCGCATGCACTTCTTCCCAGCATCGGCCACAGCACGTCCCCCCATGTCTGCCAGTGACCTGCAGTTGCCCCCAGCCACCGCTAGAGGCCACTAGGACACAGAGGCATTGCACCCCCCATCCCAGAGAAGGATAGCAGTCCTATGGATGCTCAATCCTTCTCCTCCCCTGCCAACCTCCAACGACCCATGCTCACTCCCGAACCCCGGTCGCCAGCATGGTGCAAGGAGTGGCATCCAGTGCCTCAACCCTCAGCACCACCAGGCTGGCTTTTAATTGTCATTTGATGCATTATTATTACATCATTGCAATGATGAGTATATAGGGCAACCTGATGGTAGCAACAACAGCCTTTTGATAAAGGATCCATTTGTATCCAAAATGTGTCAAGGCACTGTGGCACTTTAATAAATATGTTCATTTTTCATAATTTCAAAGAGCAACATCCTTCATTATATGCAGTGGTGAGTGCTGGATTACTTTGTATTTGATGATTAATGAGAGGACTCTAACCCAAGAATCCTCTCTGTCTGAAAAGAGGAGTTTCATTAATACTCTTTTAAAGGAGGGCAGTGTTTGTGCATGACAGAAAACTGAAGGCTTTTTTGGGTGCAGCAGCTCCCCCCTCAGGTGCAGTGGGAACATCCCTGAGTGCAAAAATGGGATGGGCGTGCAGGTGGGTGTGAAGCATGATACAGGGTAGGATCACTGCACCCTCCACATCATGCTACTGCAGTCTCATGAGACAAGGAGGGTACCAGCAGGCAAGGCTTCTGCAGCAGGCTATACTTATAGGGTGTCAAATAAGTCACATGCTGCTGGACCCAACTGGAGGATCAGTCTGATGCGTAGGTGCCCTGGCCCAAACCAACCCCCTCAAACAGTGATGAAAGCAAAGAAGTGGTTGGTAGATGCAGCTCTCACTGCTGCTGGGTAGAAGTTGGTGAAAGCTTCACAATAGCTAACTGGTGACACTACAGATCTGTCAAATACTATTAGTGAAATTGCTAAAAGGAGTGATAAAGGGAAGCATTCTTCACTTAGAAATTGTGATACTAGGGGGTCCTCTGGGAGAACACAGGGATCTATGCTGGAAAATGAACACCACACTGACCATGTAAAGAACATGGACAGTAACCCTGAAACTGAGCTTTCTCATCCATCTCACATTTCTGCAGTTCCAGACAAACAGACTACTCCAGAAAATAATGACAGGGACTCTAGGGGACAAACACCAATGGATAGTGTTTTGACCCCCCCCCCCCCCCCACAACAGAACAGTGATAGTGCTCAAGATTTTCAGAACAATGGGGACTCTATGGTTTTGAGTGTCCCAGAGGAAGGTGCTTTGGAGTCTGAGAGGGTACAGAGGATGCAGAGCTCTGAGTGGAGGGCAAAAATACATCCCAAGGAAACAAGGGGACTGACAGATGTTCCTGAATGGCAGAACCATTCATAACACAGGGTGAACATGCCCAGTGCTGAAACACAGTTAATATGAAGTATAAAGGGGACAACAGTTGCCCCAGATCAACTCTATGTTATCCCCAAAATGCTGAAAGAGTCCATGGGTTTCTTTGCAGCTGAGTTGTATATAGTTATACAGCACATGTGCTTGAAGACACATCTTCAATATTAGTTTTAAAAACTGTTGAAAAGATTCTGGTTAAAATATGTTTAAGTGAAAAATGCAGCCTTGTGGTGCACATTTATTGCACATTTATTGCTATCCCCTGTCCAAATCTGCAGTAAAAAACATTACTGTAATTTTCCACAATGAAGGAATTAACATATTCAATTAATCCTACTGGCTCAGACAACAATATGACATATTGGATGCTCACACATCAATTATAGATAATGAACAGGACTGAGCAGGGGGATGGAGATTTAGTGTAAAGTTACATCAGACAAACACAGGTGTCTGCCACTTACCCGGACTTTGTCTTTCTAGGAAGGGCATGTACTTCTGTCCTGGGCAACCGTGCACTTGCCATATAAGTAGGTCCCATACCCACATCAGTTCAGTCTATGATCAGGAGGGATGCAACATGTGCCTGGAATATGGGCACTAAGTTATCAATGCTCCAACACTTTTAAAGATACTCTGTGTTACAAACAAGGGCAGTCATTCTGTCCTCACACAATAGAGATGATGGTGTGAATCAAGAAGAGTTACATGTGAAAGGCCAAGCTCAGGGCTCTGCAAACACTTCCACCTAGAGGAGTGCAGAAACCACTAGACAGACTCCTTAGAACCCCCCAACACACGTTACTATCCCTACACTTGATAGGAGCCCATTTGTCACAACTTCTGCTACCCAAGCCCCTCCTGTGGTGGTCATAGATGTTGACCTGGCTGACCAGAACACTGACCCTCCTGTCATAACCCCAGAAGATTTTCCAGTGAAATGCCTGAGCAAGTCCCAGTGGTTACAGATGCTTTAATTTAGGACTATACCGGTACCCCGGAACAGATCCCAGAGCAAGAGGCTAGAATGGATGTGGCTGCATGTCCTGACATGCCCTCTCCCCACAATGCTGACACAGTGGTAGTCTCCACCAGAAAAAGAGGTTGGCAGAGGAAGGCACCATTTAAAATTGTGAAACCTCTGGTCACCCAAACAAAGAATCAGTATGCTGCTCTGCAATCTGGCAGATGGGGTGCAATGGAGGAAGAAGATAGAGCCTTGGAGGCTTCCTCCATCTCATTCACCAGGTTAGATCCATCCTCAGACCTGGATGATTCTCAACCAGAATTGTTACTGGCTAACAGAATCAAAGGCTGTACCAAGTCTCAACTCCAACCTGCTGCTGAGCTCCTTTTTCTGATCTACTTAAATTTGTATTGGTACTTCTGTATCTTCTCTAACCCTGGATGTAAACTACATAAAGAATTAAATTACAGGAAGTCTATAACCACTGTATCTGTATTAGAAACATTACTGGATAATGTAGTGTTTGTGCAAGGACATGAGATTAAAACTTTATTTGATATCGCAGCTGTCACCAAAAATTATGGTTGCATGATACATCCTCTTGGTCCTAAGGATCAGAAAGATGTGACGGAGTTGGCAGTCTTCTTTGAGATTTCTCTTTCCAGGGGGCCAGACTGGTGGAAATTGTGCCTGGTTAAGCCCTTATGTTAGATGTTAATTATTTCAGAAAATCATTGCGTCTTGTTAATATGTATTCACCCCCAGACCAAAGCAACAAGGATCACCCTGTTTTAGTCAGTCTAGCCTTTCTTTCACACCAGTTAGTCAGTAATATTGGGGGGGGGGGATTTTAATTGCAGTGTCTCTTGTATGAAAGAGGAGGAAAGACCCAAAAATGTGATACTGGTTACTTTAATGACTTGATAAAGATTGCAGATTTACAGGATGGTTTCATGGCTGTCAACTCATTTAATAGTGCTACTTTCTTCAAAGGTTAGTTAGCAACCACATTTTTTTTTTTTTCTCTTCACTGACATTAGTGTGCAGAGAGCTAAAACAATAGTGGTGGAGACATTGGACCACCTTGTGCTGACACATTCCTATATACTTGGGTCCAAAGCTCCACCCAATTCAATATCCTGGAGGCTTAACACTTGCATAATAGCTAAAGAAAAAAATCTAGCGAAACTGGCAGGATTTTTATCTAGGTTCTCAGTATTATGTGCCTAAGACTCAATTTTAGAGTGGTAGGAAGATTTGAAGAAACAGTTTAACACTTTCTTCATTAAACAAACCTGCCAGTACACAGAAATACATTTATTTAGATCTCAGAATGCACCTACCCAAATTAATTTTTAGAATGGCAAAGGATAATGTAGATCTCCATGGACAAACAGAATAGAGCTCCAGCTTTACAACAAGAACTTAAGTTTGGTATGGGGAGGGGGGAATCAATCTATGGATAGTTTTAAGGGTTGTCAGGTCGAATGGCCAAATGGCATATTCCTGAGCTACATAAGTAATATGAAACACAGGTGCAATCAAGTATGAAAGCAGTTATGGGAATCATACATCACTATGAAGGTCCTAATTTCAGATCCTACCTTGACACTAACACTCACAACTGTTTAATGAACTAGACATTTCATAAAATACCAGAGACCATTTGTTCACAACTGAGTAGGCCCATACAGATGGAATATATCAAGCTAGCAGTCAAGTCTCCATATAAACATTAATTCAGGCTGAGATGGCCTTCCATTGGAGTTTTAGAAACTTTTCCTTCCCCCGGTTAGGTCCCAGATTGTTGTCAGTTTATAATAGTATTCTTGAATTGGGCATACTTCCTTGGCCATAACTCATGCTCTCCTGATTTTTATCCATAAAAGAGAGGTTAAAACTGAGATTATTACAGTAATTATAGACCTTTATTCTTGTTGAATGTGGCTTAGAAGATCCAGTCTGAAATATCAGCACACAGCTTGTCTCATGCTGCTCCTGTGGTAATCCCTCCTGCACAAACTTGTACCGTTAACTAACAATCTGCAATAGACAATTTAATCCTGATGTGAGATTTATTTGAGGAAGGGAATTGTGACAATTACATGACAGAGCTACCTGGCAGGAGATGCAGGCAAAAGGTGTATCATGTTAACATGCTGAAGCCCTACTATGACAGGGAGGAATTGGTCCTTGCTGTGTGCAGCACCCCAGAGCAGGAAACTGAGGCTAATCCACTGGTGGACCTGCTCTAGGAGACCCAGGTTGGATCCTCCATGGACAACTTCACCCTCTCTGAACAGCAGACACCCACCCAGATGAAGGAGATTCAGGGTGTGCTGAGAGAATTTGAGGACATGTTCACAGGGAAACTAGGGTACACCATTCTGACCAAGCACCACATGGATACTAAGAAACAGGTGCCCCTGAAACAGTCTCCCTGCAGGGTACCCGAGCAGTTTAAGCAGACCGTGAAAGAGGAGCTCAAGGAGATGCTGGAACTTGGAGTAATCCAGGAATCCAGTAGCCCCTGGGCCTTGTCCATGGTATTGATCCCCAAGAAGGTCGGTACCACATGATTCTGTGTTGACTACCGGAGGCTTAATAGCTGCACAGATTCAGATGCCTATCCCATGCCCAGAACAAATGAGACCTTGGAGAAACTGGGGGAGACAAATATCTGACAGCAATAGACCTAACAAAGGACTACTGGCAGGTACCTCTGACCCCTGCAGCCAGGGAGAGATTAGCTTTCATCACTGCATTTGGCTTATACAAATTCAAGGTAATGCCATTTGAAATGAAGAATGCACCTGCAACCTTTCATCGACTTGTGGCTCACATTCTAACTCGGGCAGGTGAGTTTGTACCAGCATATGTGGATGATATAGTCATATACAGCCAGACCTGGGAGGAGCACATCAAGAATGTGTGGGGGATGTTCCACAGGCTGAAGGATACAGGTCTGACAGTCAAGGTGGAAAAGTGCCTGATAGGTATGGCAGAAGTGTTCTACCTTGGCACCAGGCGGGTAACAGATGCATCCACCTGAAGCCTGCCAAGGTTGATGCCATCCTGGTCTGGCCCACTCCTACCACCAAGAAACAGGTAAGGGCATTTCTGGGGGCAGCAGGGTACTACCAGAGGTTTGTCCCTTGCTATAGTGATCTGGTTATGCCCTGACAAACCTAATGAAGAAGGGAAAGTCAGATAAGGTGCAGTGGACAGAGGGCTGTAAAGCTGCTTTTTAGGAGCTAAAGAAGGCTTTAAGTGGGCTAGCTGTATTAGCCAGCCCAAATTACAGTCTCGAGTTCATTATCCATGTGGATGCCTCAGACCATGGGCTGGGTGCCATGCTGAGCCAGGTTATGCTGCAGGGAGAAGAGCACCTTGTTTTGTACCTCAGCTGGAGGCTTCTGCCCAGGGAGGAGGCCTATGCCACAATTGAAAAGGAGTGATTGGGAATGGTGTGGGCCCTTCAGAAGCTTCAGCCTTACCTGTACAGAAGAGAATTTACTGTGGTCACAGATCATGTTTCCCTGATCTGGCTTCAAAGGTCAAGTGGGCAAAATGGAAAACTGCTATGCTGGAGCTTGGTACTGAAGGCATACAACATGACCATCAAGCATTGCAGCGGTAAACAAAATGCCAATGCAGATGGGCAGGCAGGTCTAACAGCATTGCTGGATATTTTGGGCACTTCCCAGCAGTTGCGTGAATGCTGTGTCACTTGAGGTGGCCCAAAATACACACCTTCATCACCGGGGCAATGTGGCAAAATGAAAAAGAAGGAGTCAATGGCTTGAATTGTTGGCAGGAATTTTTCTAGCAGTCTGAAAAAAAAAACACAAACTGGGATTCCACTGCCCAGCAACATCTAGATAAGGTGTCATCCTGGTTGTAAATCTTAAAGAGAATGACCAAGAGAGAGGAGTGCACCTACGCACACAATAACACTCACACAGAGTTTGAAAGGATTGAATCACTCAAATATAATCTGGATGTTAAATTGATTTAATTGGATATCTACAGGGCTGTTTAAACTGATAGGAATTATTAAACAGATACATGGCAATTGGTTGGCAGTGGAGGGGTGACTGCAGACTTTTTAGCACACTGGAATAAATAAGCATAGGAATTCAGTTCTCTTCAAGCATAGCAGAGGGGTAAGAAGGGCAACATATTTTAGTAAATAGTCTTTTTCTTTTTTGTCATCTGTTATTTAATGACATTTGTTTACTTTTCTTGTAACAGTGTTATTCTCTTGTGTTAGACATATATACAGTATATATATATCCTGTAATGCAACTTTTGACCTTCTGTTAAGTAAAGAGCTATTTACTTACTCAGCAATTGAGGCTGTGATTTAAATTATTTGCAAGGTATTTTATGGTTTCCACTGGCTGAGGCAAAACTCTGTTTAGCATCCACCACCTGAGGGGACACACTACCGGGCTTTGATCTGTGCAATTGCATGTTTGACCTCCCAGTTCTGTGCAAGTGGGAAGGTAGGCTGATGGTGGACCCCAGCTGGTGGCAACAAAAACAAAGACAAACACCTTTCTGAAAGCTGTTACAGCCCAGAGAGAGAGGTGGTTTGCCACAGGGATAAAGGCTGGGTCAGAGATTTCTGCTTTCCCTGGACCAAGAAAAAAAACATTTGATCTTGTGCCTCATGTGTACCTGTACATAATTCTTAGACTGGATGACATTCCAGATCTCTTTATTGATTAGATCATTACATTGTACAGCAAGGCCACTGTAACCTCACATGTAAATCAGTAGGTGGGGACATCAGTGGCTCTGAGGAAGGGAGTAAGACAAGGGAGCTTGTAAAGCCAGTTACTGTACTTATTTACTTTAGATCCATTAATTTGAAGACTTCAGAATAATGCACAAATCAATGTTAAAAAGGAGTGTATGTTCAGGAAGTTTTATACAAGTTTTCCAGAGTGGCAGGTGACAAAATAAATGATAATAAAAGTAAGGAACTCCCTACTGGGGTACAAAATTAGCAACAACAGGTTTCCCACAATCTGTAGCTGGTATCCATATTACTGATGGCCCTTTATGAATGTTGGGTTGGGTTTACAATTCAGGTCAGGAAACTGAGTTTTTGAAAATTGGAAAATATGTCTGAGTACGGCAGAGGCCAAACTGATGGTGTAGAGGCAGTAAAATATAACTAGAAGGAAAAGGGTGTTTCTTATTCATACAAAACTGCTTAATTATTTTTTTGGTTTTTAAGTTCCATTTTACCCCTCCAAAGGAATTGAATACTAAATTATACAGCTTTTTCTTTCCAGAAGTGGGGGTGGGGGGCAACAGATTAAACCCCATTAAGAGAAAAGCAACTAACTATGCATTTTAAGATGGGGATACCAGTATGATTCACCCATTAGTGTTTTTTTACATTGTAAACATTACTAGTAACAAACACCCTATTTTGAATGACAAAAAAGCCCATGGTCTCTCACAACTGGAGTGGATTATGGCCCTCATTATGGATTGAAAGAAAGGTAACTTGTTGATCCCTAGTAAAGGTGTTGCACATTTTTAATTCAGCAGTGGAGTTGGTGCAAATCTGCATTATTTGTAATTCGCAAACTATTTGCAAATTCCATGGCAGAAATGCCAAATTTCCAGTTGATTTTTTTAAACTTAAAAAAATTCCCCTACCCACTATACTATGAAACATCTACCCCCCCAAGAACATAGAAATGATCATAATACCCCCTCTCACTCAACCAACTCCCATCAGTGCTGACTCCCATCTCATAATGGTGTGAATGAATGGTGATGTCTTTGTTTGAATTTTCAACCAATCAGGTTTTACTAGGAGCAAAGTCATCACAATTTATTTGTTAAAGCCATTATGAAATGGGAGCACATGCGCTGCACCAGGGGACTGATTTCTTTATTTGCAGGTTGATTGTGTGGGTGCTGGCTGGGGAAGGAAGGTGGTGGCGACAGGGGGCGGGTCAGGTGCAGGGCTGAGTGTGCATATTAAAGAAGTGGGACTTGGTTGGGAGGAGGTGGGCAGAATGTATTTGGAGTGAAGGTGGGGAAGGGATTACCCATTTTTGTAGCCACAGGCAGCCACAGCAGTGCAATGTTTGCTAAGGGCAGGCGGGGAACATGAGGGTGCCTGTGAGGCATGTGGGAGGGATATCACATTTTCCAACCAAGTCATCTGCAAATTAGCTACTTGTCATGTGAATTTGGACAATCCCCCTGCTGTAAAACAATGCAAATTGCAGTCCCCAGCTCTGTGAATTTGCCAAATTTTGTGGAGTTTTTTTTCAAGGAGTGAATTTTGGCAACTTCACCCATCTCTAATCCCTAGACAGGGACAATGTAAATTCATGCCAGATTATATCAGAACTTCTATGTGATTATTAAACATGAATGCTGTCCCTTTTAGAGGCAGTCTCCAATACTCTATGGCAGCTATTTATAAGATTGTACTACAAACATACGAACAAACGAATGTGCCAGCAGAAATAGACCACCTGGTCTATTTAAGTCTGCTTGAGTGTGCAGCTAACACCCCTAGTTTCCAGCTGTCCCAACCCCCCTCCCCTTTGTCATCCCACTGCCACTCCCACCTCCCCCACCCTCACTCTCCCTGTTCCCTGTCCCATGCCCTTTTGAAGCTGTTCACAGATTGACATGATACCACCCATTCTGGTAGGGTGTTCCATTTGCTACCACCCTGTCTGTGAAATAGTGACTCCTCATTTCCTTCCTAAATCCCCCCGCCCATTCTTAGCTCATGCCCCTGGTGACCCCCTCCTTAACTTAAAGACCCCATCTGCCCCATCCTTATTGATTCCCCTCAGATACTTGAATGTCTCTATCATGTCCCCCCTGTCCTTTCTATCCTCCAGGGTGTACATATTCAGGTCTCCCAGCCTGCTCTCATAGTCTCTCCCCTCCATTCCACATATCATCTGTGTTGCCCTCCTCTGCACCCCATCCAGTAGCCTGATATCATGCTTTAGGTATGGCCTCCAAAACTGCACACAATACTCTATGTGCGGCCTTACCAGCGACCTGCAGAGGGGCAAGATCACCTCTCTTCACCTGGATGAAAAAACCCTCACTATACACCCCAGCATTTTGTTTTCTTTTGCAGCCACTCTCCTGCACTGGGCAATGTTATTCATGGTCCCTGTTATCATTACCCCTAGGTCCTTCTCCTCCTCAGTGATCTCCAGCTTAACCCCCCCAGCCAGTATTCTCTCCTTGGGTTCTTCACCCCAAAGTGCATAACCTTACACTTCTTTGCATTGAACCCCAGCTGCCACCTCTCTGACCACTCCTCTAGCTTGCATAGGTCCTCCTGCAGCTGCTTCCATCCCTCCTCTCCATCCACCACTGCTCCGATTTTGGTGTCATCTGTGAACAAACTTACCTTACTCACCACTCCATGTGCACAGTCTGATATGAAGAGCCCAAATAATATTGGCCCTAGCACAGAGCCCTGTTGTATCCCACTCATCACTGGCCTTGGAGTTGAGAGCTCCCCTCCCACTACCACTCGTTGTAGCCTCCAACTCAGCCAGCTTGGAATCCAGTTCATCATTTTTGCCCCAACCCCTACACCAGTTAACTTCCCCTCAAGTCACCCATGAGGCACCAAATCGAAGACCTCGCTGAAGTCCAAGTAAAGAACATTCACCGCATGACCCTTATCCAGCTCATCTGTCACCCAGTCATAATATTGTATGAGGTTGGTTTGACAAGACTCCCCTGAAACAAACCCATGCTGCCTCACATCCTGGAGGTTGTTGTCCTCCAGATATGACACCAGTCTTTCCTTTAGTATCATTTCCATGAGTTTGCACACTATGGAGGTGAGACTTACCGGATGATAATTACCCGGTTCATCCCTTGGCCTGCTCTTGTGTAATAGTACTACATGTGCCATTCTCCAGTCCAGTGGCACACATCCCAACTCCAGTGAGGTGCTGTACAGATCTGCCAGCAGCTCCACCAACACCTCTGCCATCTCCCTCAGCACCTTAGGGTGGATACCATCTGGCCCTGGTGCCTTGTCTACCTTCAGTGCCCTCAGTCCCTCTAGGACTCTATTTGCCTCAATTCTTCCATCTGTTGCCTCTTCTCCCCCCTGTCCTCACCCTCCCAGACCATGCTGGTAGCGTTCGCCCCTTTTCTTCCATGAACACTGAGTAAAAGTGTTCATTCAGTTCTTCTGCCTGCTCATCCCCTTTTTCCATCCACTCCCAACCCCTTTTTATCCTCACTATTGTCTCCTTGCACTTCCTTTTCTCCCTGGTGTATCTGAAAAAGTCTTCCCCCCCCCATTAATTCCCTGTGCTGATCTCATCTCCCTCTGGGCCTTGGCTTCTCTCACTTTTCTGGTGACCTCCCTGGACTATCTTGCATATTCCTCCCTGTCCACTTCCTTCCCCATCCTCCTCTGGTGCGCCACTCATTTTGCCCTCACCACCTCCACAACCACGCTGTTCAACTGCCATGGTTTTCTTGCTCTGCTCCCCTTACTCTGTGCCTTGGTGCAGGCTTCTGTTGCCTCTGTAACCCTCTGTTCAATAATATCCCATTTCTGCTCCATGTCCATCTCCTACCTTATGCCCTCTAGTTTCCCTTTCAGTACTTCCTGCATCCTCCCAAAGTCCACACCCCCTGAAGTTTACCACCCGAGTAACTGATTTCTCTGGCTCCATGCACATTGTGATATTAAACCACACTGTTTGGTGATCACTGTCGGCTAGTGGGTCCTCTACATTTATTTCCCTCACTGCCTTCCCATTCGACAATACCAGATCTAAAGTGTTCTTTAGCTTAGTAGGTACAGTAGCCAACTGTGTCAGGAGACCCTTCTGGATTGCATCCAGGAGAACTTGCTCCCTAGCACTGGAGGTGACTTGTAGGCTCCAGTCAGCCCCCGGCAAGTTGAAATCTTGACCACCTTCCCTTTTCTACATATCTTTTTGATTTGTCCAGCTAACTCCCTGTCAAGCTCCTCAGACTGGGACGGCAGACTGTATACCACCCCAAACCTCAATTTCCTACCCCTTGAGTCTAGGAGCTGCAGCCAGATTGCCTCTGTTCTCCTTTCTTCTCCCTTGTCCTTTGTGCATTTGATCCCGTCCCTCACATAGACTGCCACCCAACCCCCCCACCTCCTTACGGTCCTTCCTGTATAATGTGTATCCCGGGGTTGCCAGATCCCAGTCCTGGTGCTCAGTTGCCCATGTTTCTGTGACAGCTGCAATATCCACTCTCCACACTTCTAAGAGTGCCTGTAGCTCAGCGGATTTGTTTCCTAGGCTTCTTGCATTCAATGAGACCACTCTGCATGATGCCCCCTTCCCTTCACTAGCCTTCATCTCCACCCTTCTACTCCCTCCTTTTTTGGCCACCCCAAGTCCTTCCCTGCTAGCCTGGGGGGTAGGCTGTGACTCCATTCTATCGGATCACTGCCTACCTGCTGTCCACTTGCCACCCCCCATCTAGTTTAAATACACCCTTGTGGCAATATACCTCCCCAGTCTTTGCTTTAATACCTCCTTCCCCTGCCCACTCAAGTGCAGCCTATCCCTTGCAAACAGATTGTTATTATCCCATGTACTGCCCCAGCCACCCACAACCCCATACCCCTTAGTTCGACACCATTCTACCAACCATGTGTTCAACTCTCTAATCCTCTCCTTTCTAACTGTGCTTGTGCAGGGTACTGCAAGCACTTCGGAGAAGGCCACAGACTCCCCAGTCTCCTTGCATAACCTTTCCACTTCCTCATTCCTCTCCCTTGTTACCTCCACCATTTCTCCCACTAGGTCATTTGTCCCCACATGTACCACAATGTGTGGTTTCCTCCTACCCCTCTTTATGCACCTTAGAATTGCCTGTTCTGCCGTGTCTGCCTTTAATCCTGGTATGGACTCCACCAATATCTGACTGTGCCTCTCCCCCTTGCTACCCCATCTGATCCCCTTGAGTATGGAGTCCCCCAACACCAGTACACCCCCTCCTCTTTCCTTCTGCCTGTCACCACCCCCCACCCAGGTTCTCATTTATGGAGCTACTCAAGACTGTGTTTTACCATGTGCCCCAGTGTCTTCCCCGTCCCTCCCAATTAAGACCCCTCCACTCCTTCTGTTTGACTGCAAACCTCCCTCTCCCTCTCCCTCCTCACCTCTCTGAGTATTAAAACTCCCCCTGTCACACCATGCTCAATCCCTCCACTAGTAATGCCCCTCATTCCCTCTTCTTTGTGAGTGCTATCCCTTGTGCAGTCTCCTCCTGCATCCTCTTTCTCACATGTTGCCAGTAAAGTAAACATGTTTCCCATCTCCTTTGCCTTACTATGCGCTTTCTCCTCCCTCCTGCCTACTGCTGCTCCTCTTTTTGCTAGGTTCTACTAGAGTCCACCCTTCATCAGCTGGCTTCCTGTCTAGTTTTCCCCCTACCCCCTCCCTTGACCCACTGTTCCTTCTCTGTGGTGCCCCCACGATACTCTCAGATGTCAGTCCTCCTATTGATGCAATCTTCCCCTTATCCCTCAACCTCCCCAGCTCCCTGCCAAGCCACTGAACCTCTTTCTTGAGCCTCCTTAGCCTGTGGCATTTTGGACACCCTCCCAACCTACACAGTATATTCATCTAAATTGCTGCTCCACAACCATTGCACCCAACAATCCTACCCATGGTTCACACTAAGTATTCAGCCTCTCCACACTAACTATCACTACAGCAAGTAGAGTTAACTAATCCTAGCCCAGCCTCTAGCAGAAATTTTACCTGATATATTCCAGTTGAAGGCCCTCCACAATATCCACCTATCACACTAATCAGCAATTCATTGTGGATGCTGTACTCCTATTTGAGACCTACTTATGCTTTTTCCATGCCCCATGGCTACATTATTGCATAGAACTACATGAGCTGCAGCTGAAGCCCCTTCCTTCAATTGCAAGGTAGGTGTTCCCCTATAAAAGAGCTGTGCTCTGGGGAGGGAGGGGTGGAAGGGTGGAATTAGGGCCCACACCCAACTCTCACAAGAGTATATCAACCCTGTGTCTGCCCCTCACTGCAACTCCAAGCACTGCAACTTCCTCCGGAGGAAGATAGCACACACACACAAAAACACTGTATTAAACAAGTCAGCACTATTTCCCTTAAGTCCACAGACTGAAACAGAATTTAAAACTTATCCAGCAACTAAATCCTTTCCCCAACTGCAAAAGAAGATTCAGACGATCTCTGCAAGACCCCAACTGCTTCTGCAGTACTGCTATGCAAGAAGCCCTGGTATTTAAGCCCCAATGAGCTGTAAATTGATCCTGGCTAAGAAAGACAGAAACTTCCAGAAAGCTGCTCACAATGCCTGTAGAACAGATAAATGAATATCCAGTTTCCACTATGGATCCCCCACACCACACAACACTATTACACAAATCAGCACTACTGCCATAAAGTCCACAGACTGAAACATAATTTAAAGCTTATCCAGCAACTAAATCCTTTTCCCAACTGCAAAAGAAGGTTCAGACAACCTCTGCCAGACCCCAACTGATTCTACCTCTCCCATGTTAACACTAAAATATTGTCCAACTGGATGGAAAGTAATGTCCCAACTTGTGAATCCTAGACTTGCCCCCGCTGATGTGGGATATAGACTGAGTCCAAAGATAGTCTTAAACATGAAAAGATGAAAGAACAAGAATGCCCATGAATCCCTTGCATGGGAACTCTAGAAACAAAGCAACATTTCTTGTTTGGTTGTCCTTATGCTAAGAAATGTTGGTAAAGGCCAGTCCGGTGGTGCTGAGGGTTGAGGCACTGGACACCACACCTCGCACTATGCCAGTGACCCGGGTTCAAGAATGGACTCAGGTCATCAGATGTCAGCAGGGGAGGGAGAGAATGGAGCATCCCATGACAGCTCTCCTCTCTCTGGGGTGAGTAAAGGGGTTCATGTTGCAGTACAGTGGCATCTGACAGATGTCAGGGGCACTACAGGAGTGGCACACAGAAGAGGGGGCTTGAGCACAGCAGACATTGGCATGCAAGTGCACTAATATAATTTCACTTCCAGCTCCAGCAGGGGCATAAACTCAGGCAGAAAATTGTGGGATGTTCATGGTGGCTGATGGCCATGCACCATGCCCTCATGACCTAGAGAGGTGCACCCCCCAGGTATTGGATCTGGGTCCCCTGTGGGGGGGACACTGTGTGTACCAGCCTGCATGGAGGAGAGCATGTTGCTGACCAGATCCATGTTGGGGATGTGGGTGCCAGTGGCCAAATGACCTGCCAGTCTGCTCCACAGAGGAGGAGAAAAGACTGTCAATATAAAAAAAGAAATGTTGGTAAATACTTAGCTTGACATGGAAAGAACCACTGTTTACTCAGGTTGCCTATCAGGAAATTGTGCTCAGTCACTTCTATGTCACAACAGCCACTTTCATGTCATGAACTACCACCATTCTGTCTGTGGCAACTCACAGTCCTCTATACCCCAGGTCTATCAACTGCTTCAATGGCTGGCTTTCACAATGTTCTGCACTGGTTCCAGGCCAACCAGCTCAGGGTCAAAACACACACACACACACACACAACACACAAAACAAAACTGTCTATGACTATTTGTACCTGCCAGAAATTGGCCCTGTTCCCCTCCTTTCACATTTTCACCATGCTAGATGGCTCCCAGCTTGAAGCTGTCCCAACCTTCAAGTGCCTAGGTGTGTGGTTAGATAGCAGGCTTGAGTTCTCAGTTTATATCAATGCCATCTGTGCCAAACTCAGCCCAAACTTAGAACCCTGTACCATAATAGTGAATGCCTCTCTCCGCTGGTCCACCAGGAATTAATCACCAAAATTGTTTTCCCAGACTTTGACTACTTGGATGTGGTCTAAGGTACCACCCCATCCATCTTCTTGGCCAGACTGGACATCCTCTGCAAGTCCTTCTGCTGCTTTGCTATCAACTCCCCTATCACACCCACCACTACTTCCTTTATTTCTCCCTATTCAACCCCCTGCTTCACACACATTGCCAGTTGCACTGCACTTCCCTCATTTCTAAATACTGTTTTGGGTCCCTCTTCTCCTATTTAGCCTGTCTCATCTCACCCATCTGCTCTTCTCCTCCTACTCCTTGCACTCCAGGGATCCATGCACTTTCTCCCTTCCCCAGCCACACTCCGCAGAAGGAAAATCTGCTTTCTCATACCATCTCTCCTTGCTCTGGAATCATCTGCTATCTACCATCCATCTACCTCCCTCCCTCCCTTCCTCCTTCCCTTCCTCCCTCTCTTCCTTCCTCCCTTTCTTCCCTTAGTCACCTACTAAAACTTCTCCTTCCTCTTCCTTGTTCATGCCTACCCTCTTCCTAAACCCTTACTTACCTTTCCCTACTGCAACTGTTAGTACTGGCTCAATATCCCTTCTTCCAGGTTCCTCCACACTTTTAAATTTACTTTATTTGCACACTTGTTTAGATTCTGCAAGCTATTTACTAGACATCCTGTCACAATTTTTGGCATTACTGTTTGTTATTGCACTTCGACTTCTGCATGAATCTTTTCTAAGCCAAATGTGGCAGACATATTTTTTCCTGAGAAAAATCAAAATTGGGACATTTAGAAAATGTTCATATTTTGGGGGAACTAGAAAAATTTTTCTTGAGAAAAAAATTGAAACATTTATAAAATGCTCAAATTTTGGTGGAACTAGAAAATGTTACCACCAAATAAAACTGGAAGATTCCTGGAATATTTTATGGTGAAAAAAGTAGGGTCATCTTTCCTACCTAATTTTTTTGCACTGCTATTTTAAGTATATTAAAATCACAGGAAAACATGTTCTCCACTGTAGGGTCTTTGTTACTGCTAGAATCATACACACTAAGAATGATTGTTAAAATTAGAAAAAAAATAGAAAAAAAATTATTTTCCCCCAAATAAACACTCTGTGTGTTTCAAAATGGGGGCATGTGAGAATGAAGAGGATCCTGTAAAAGCATCTTTCCTAAATAGATACTTTTGCTCAGTATTTACTGAAGAGAAGGTAGGGCGGGGCTCACAGCTCAGCACCATGGACACAGGGGGAAGGGAGGTGAGCACTACTCCCTTCACAAAAGAAAGGGTCCTACAAGAGCTCGCTAAGCTCAGGGTGGGCAAGGCAATGGGACCTGATGACATATATCCCAGGGTACTTAAGGAGCTAAGGGTGGAACTAGCAGAGCCATTAGCAGAACTGTTTAGTGAGTCTCTGAGCACAGGAGAGGTTCAAGAAGACTGGAGAAGGGCTCATGTGATCCTGCCCCACATGAATCTTAGCAGGGAGGAGGCAGGGAACTACAGACCAGTCAGTCTTACCTCAGTAGTGGGCAAGATTATGGAGGGTCCCCTTAAGGAAAGGATAGTGCAACACCTGGAATCCATAGGGGCACAGGATCCAAGACAGCATGGGTTTACAAAAGGAAGGTCCTGTCAAACTAATCTCAAAAATTTCTTTGACTGGGTAACCAGAATGGTGGACCAAGGGGGAGCAGTTGATGTTGCCTACCTTGACTTCAGCAAAGCTTTCAACACTGATCCACATAGAAGATTGATAAATAAGCTGGGTAGGCTTGGGGTGGGTCAGGAGTTGGTCAACTGGGTGGCAAACTGGTTGACGGGCAGAAAACAGAGAGTGGTGGTAAATGGTATACGGTCAGAAGAGATGCAAGTTACAAGTGGGGTACCGAAGGGATCAGTCCTGGGGCCAGTCCTTTTCAATATCTTCATTAGTGACATTGCAGATGGACTAGAGGGTAAGGCTTGTCTGTTTGCAGATGACACCAAGATCTGCAACAGAATAGATGATCCAGATGGGGTGGGCAGAATGAGAAGAGATCTGGATAAACTAGCAAAATGGTCAGAAGAGTGGCAACTGGGATTTAATGCAAAGAAATGCAAGATCATGCCATAGGAAGAGAAACCCTGAAGCCACCTATAGGCTGGGAGGGTTGCTGGCAGTCAAAAGGAAGAAACTTGGCATCATCATCACCGATGACCTGAAATCATCCAAGTAGACCACTATAGCAGTAGTAAGGTTAGGTGGATGTTAGGTATATTAGTAGGGGTATCACAAGTCATAAGAGGGAGGTAATAATCCTCTTTACAAGACACTGGTTAGGCCCCACTTGGAGTACTGCATACAGTACTGGGGGCCACACCTTTACAAGGACATTAACCAAATTGAGGCAGTCCAGAGAAGGGCAACCAAAATGGTGCAGGGACTGCATCATAAGAGATATGATGACAGATTAACTGAGCTCAATATGTATACCCTTGAGCAAAGGAGAGAGAGAAGTGATATATATGATCAAGACATTTAAACACCTTAAGGGCATTAACAAGGTGAAAGAGTCTAACATGTTTAAATATAAGAAAAATAGCAGGACAAGGGGACACAGCATGAGATTAAAGGGAGGCCGATTAAGGGGGAATGTGAGGAAATTCTTTTTCACAGAAAGGGTGGTGGATGCATGGAATGGCCTACCTCAGGAAGTGGTGGCTATGAATACAGTGCAGGGCTTCAAACAGGCATAGGATAAGCATAAGGGAGCAATACAGATGAGTATGAATAGATAAGCCACTGACAGATTAAAGGCCAATGACACATTTATAAGGTAGAAAAAGAAATGAGCAGACTGGATGGGCCTTGCGGTCCTTATCTGCCATCAACTTCTATGTTTCTATGTTTCTAAAATTCTAGTAATAGAATCCAGAGCGATAGTATCTCTTCATAGCTGGTCGAGACATGGCAATATTTTATTTTAACAGGTATCTATTGTGTATTATAGGCAATTAATCAATTTATGTCCTCCAGCAGAATGCTAGGACACCCCTAAAGCTCAGTGCTAGTAAATTCAGGGATATTTAGGAAATACTTTCAGTATCATATAATAATTAACCAACAAAACAGCCTATCAGCAGAGACAGCAGATATGAAAACACTACAGGTTTTCAAAGGAAACCTGGGCAAAGTGATGATCTACAAGGGAGTCACAGGGTACCCTGGGTAGTACAGTGAGTAAGGAATACCTATAATTTGCTACAATGTCTTGGCATATTTATACATCCATACTTTTGAAGCAGCTGGGGGGGTATGTGCCTAAATCTTACTATATTACTATATTGTAATCATTCAGAGTTTTTGTCGCCCTCTGATAGCTACAAATCATATAATATGACATGCTTAGTGAAAACCTCTGACCTTCAAATATACTTAGAAAGTATGTGCATCTAAGAAGAAACTAGCTGATGGTTTGCATCATAACTGTATGTAAAAGGAAATTAATATGTGGTATCACAGTCAGAAAAATGTAAACTACGTTTGATTTAACAAAAATGAGAATGATTCAAATAAATAAAACTTATTTTTAGGCAGTATTAGTATTAGGCAGTAAACTATTGCCCTGGGTTTTTAAACATAAACTAATTGACTGTACGGTAAAGCCCTTGGGCTTTGGGCATTTTATCACAATTTTGGTGATTTTCTTCAGATCCCAGGTAACAGTTGTTTGCAATTCCCTATAGAAGTAGTTTATTCTTGGGTACTAAAATACATGGATAAAACTATATCTGAAAAGAAATCCTACCAATAATACTAGCCAGTACCCATCTATAAACTATATTATTTTGACATGGCAACTTGAAATATTGGGATATGGGTGAATGTAATACATTATTTGTATATTTCTTCAGTAGTTGTTTTTTGTTGAATCCAGGATTCCATAACAAATCTTTTACTAATGTGTCTGTGATTTTGTTTGCCTTTGCTATTTTTTTGTCCTTCAAAGAGCTAAGGTGTTTGTTCTCTATCTTGGCAATACAAATGATCTCCCCTGTGACAGAAATCTAGCATAAAAACAACAGGGTTGATCATCAAGGGCATTGGTTTGTGTTGGTTATCAATAAAGTAGACAGAATACAGGACAACAAAATTAGTCAGATCACCATAATCCCGGAAACTCACTTAGCTCATGGCAGATGGACATGCAGACAATACTGGTGAGAAAAAAAAGAAAAACAAATCACTGAGTCCCATGTCTTAAAACAGATTTTGACCTTCATCTGTACAGATTAGCCAGTTAAAAGCTTGTAGTCTACTGTGCAGTTAGAGAAAATGAAGCTCAATAATCCCAGAGCTAACTACATAGTGTACATTAATATATCATTTCTTATACATATCTTTGTAAACCATTTTGGGCAGGATTTTTAAAAAGATCCATTCAAGATCCACCAGACACTGTTTTCAAAAGTAACTTCCACCCAAATGGTTAGATTAGCTATTAGATGGCCTAACTACATCTGAATTTTTCATAAAAATAAACACAATTGTAGCACAAATATACAAATCACACTTGCAACAATTAGTTTACCACAAATTACTTTTTATTGCAAACAGATGCATCTTTTGAAATAGCAGATGAGATGCTCAGATGTAAGCAAGTGGACACAGATACAACATGCATTTGCATCTGCATCTGACCCTTTTGTAGATCTTCCTTTATTTTTGAAGAGTTTGCCACTTTTCAGAAAACTTTGGAAACCATTATACTTAACACAGTTCAGTATCTTTCATAGATTTTCTGTATTGCTATTCCTTTTAATCTTTCTTACAAGATTCAGCCACATGGAAACAAGATTCTTATCCCCTACAGTTGATTGACTCAGTCCTGCTATTTAATATTTAACTGATGTCACAGTCCTTCAGTTATTACATCATAATAATTTCCATAGCAACACACTGTAATATCACATGCAGAAGGATGTTGGTTTCAGCAAGAGATCAGACAGCAAAAGCAGAAGGACTCAAACAGACAAGGATAATGATTTCAGGCACATTTGTATTTGGTCATTTATTCATTTGAAAATTGGTAACTGGGAGAGGCACACTGAGCTAAGGCTCTTTTCCAGTTGCATCCCAGGGGAGAGGAGAAGTTGAATGACAGCAGCACAATACATAAAAACATTTGAACAACATGCAGAAAAAAAAGATTGGTACAAAATTAGAATAAACACTAAATAGTTGTATGTGCAGAGAATGAAGTGTGGTACAGCTCAATAAGAATGACTAGCAAGTGCATATTCAGAAGTGGTGGCAATACTTGGTGAAAAAGAACAATATTGACAACAGCCAACTAGACCTGATGGGCAAGTTTTACCTGACCTCATCAAGGAGGAAGAAAACTGTAGTGGTGTGGAAGTTAAACCAAGGCAGAAGCGAGGACACAGCCGGCTGCTTACCAGAATTTTTAAGGTTTGGCCATGGTGGTATCATGAGGAAGAGTAACAGGAACAGTTGGGGAGGAGTTGAAGTTTCAAATGGTGTGTTCTGAGGAAGCAAGGTGATGGGAAGAAGTGGAGGGAGGAGGGGAGTTGGTTCCAGAGTGCGAGAAGACAATAGGAAAAGGCAGATTGTCCAGCAGAGGAGTGGGAGGTGAGGAGTGACAAAGGTGTGTTTTTTTTTTAATTTTTTTAAAGGCGTGATGGTCTCTGGAATGGAAGGAACAGAAAGCAGGTGAAGGTTCAGAGAGGAGACAGGAGAGGTAAGAGACATTAACCTAGCAATGCAAACCAAAGGATGACAAATGCTGACTATATATGAAATATAAGCTGAAATGTGTCTATATATAGTTTTAGAGTTTTGTCAAATGTGTCAAACACAACATTAACTGAAATTCAAAGTAAGCTTGGGGGGTACAAGGAGAATTAGCAAGTTTGACACCAGTGGGGAGAAGTTAAGAAGAACAAATAGAAAGGGTTGTGAGAGTTCAGAGTGCAAATGACAGACAGCTTAGCTGATGAACATTACTGAGAAAATTAGGCTTTTAAGGAGAGATTTGAAGTGACCCATGAGCACTGCAGTATAGACCATATGAGAGAGTTTGCTCCTAAGAATAGGGGCTCAAGGACTGTAATATCTAACCGTGACTCTGCCAAAGAGAATGTGTGTGTGTGTGTGTGCAGGAGAGCGTGCATTTGTGTGTGTGTGTGTGTGTGTGTGCGTGCGTGTGTGAGACTTGAGTTTCAATAATGTAAGTGAAGAGAGAATAGTGAATAGGGGATGAAGAGGAGGGAGCATGGCACAGTCTGAATACTGTTAACTAAATGGAGGCATATTTAAAAATGTGGTTGGGTCAGAAACACACTGAATTGGGTTGAAGTAAAAGACTGATTGACAGATGACCAAAGTTTATTAAACTGACCATCTCTATCAAAAATATCGAGCATCTCTTAGCTACTTTACTTACAGCTGTGACTGCTACTACGAGTTAATCTTTCTATTTCTGTTTCTGTTTATAGGACATTTACAGCAACAATAATCTGCAAAGTTTTCATGTTAATTTTTATTTTATCACTTATCTTTATAGACATGTATAAAGAATATTTTCACAGAATTATGAAAAAAAACAATGTTTTAAATATGGTATCCCTCAGGGCTCTTGGAGTCTACCTCCCCTTCTTACTTTTAGGGGACTGGCTTGGGTTACTGGTATACTGGTATTATTGGTGTAACCAGCCTCTCTCTTCATTCAGTACCACAGGGCTCTGTTTTAGGGCCAACACTCTTCAATATCCTGATATCCTCCATGCAAACAACTGATAAAACATGGATAGCTAAATACTCTGATGACTGCAAATTGGGCTGTGTGGTCAATAATTTACAGTCAATTACTGACCTTCAGGTTAATTTAGACAAACTAGAGCACTGGGCACATAATAACAAAATGAGTTTCAGTACAAATAAATGCAAAGTCATGCGTCTGGATCATGACAATATCAAGAATATCTACAGACTCAATAATGTAGTTTTCAAAAAAACACTTAATGAAAGGGACTTAGGGTAATAATCAATAATAACTTAACTTTTGATACCCGCAACGGGCTGACTGTTAAAAAGCGCCAAATAACTGTAGGCTGCATTCTTAAAAACATTAAAAGCAGAGTTTCTAGAGTAATTATCCCTTTGTACTCTAGCTTGGTACACCCCCACTTAGACTACTGTTCCCCTTTATGCGCACCAACATCAATCATAAGTAACAAACTAGTTGAGAGATTTCAAAGACGAGTCACTAGAAAGATCAAGAATGTACAAAACCTAAACTATGAACAGAAATCTGAAAATTTAGGCCTGTATTCCATGCAATATAAGCAATTAAGGGGAGACTTGTGTCTTAATTATAAAGCAATACATTTTTTTGTTTTATTTTAGTCTTTGGTAACAGGGTAAGGCCCACTAGGCACAAGTGCCTGTTTTGTGGGGTGACCTGGGAGGGGTGGTTAAGTGACTTGCTCAGAGTCACACAGTATGCAAGTGTAGGTTGTGAGACTCAAACTCAGGTCTGGTCTGCTGGATGTATCAAGCTTGTTCACACCTCATTCCTCTAACCTCTAGGCTATTCTGCCAGCCAACCTCTAGGCTATACTGCCAGATGATGAACATTTAATGCAAACCCTAGGACTGGTCAGATATACCAGCATCTTCCCAACCAGAACCCATAAATTAAAATTAAAAGGAGAAGTTAATAGGACCAATAAACGTAATAAATGATTCAGCCAAAGAATTGTCTCATCCTGAAATGCACTACCAATGGAGGTAGTAAACAGTGAAAATATGCTGGTGTTTAAAAATAGGCTAGACCTTTTTATGGGACCCAAAAAAGTACAATATATCAATTAATACTTCATATCATCCCCACCTGTAAAAGGTGTCGAGTTCCAATAGGCCTATGGTCTCCTGAACTCGTAACAACATATGAACCTATGAGCGCAAGACCATTTACTGGAGGGATCTTGAAGAGTTAAGTCTCACCCCGAGAGATGCCTCCTAGTGGGGCCCCTTGCTTATTTGGAGACAGGATGACAGGATGTTGTGTACAGGATATTCTGTTTCAGCTGGAAGTGGGAAAACTCTGTCATAAATATCCATGGTCTAGCCTTCTCCCAAAATTCTATAACGGGGAGGAAAGCTGATAAGGAGCGTGTGTGTGTGTGTGTGTGTGTGTGTGTGTGTGTGTGTGTGTGTGTGTGTATGTCCAAGCAGAAAGAACAGCAAGAGGGAGTCCGGTCTCTGGCTGTGATGCAGGTAGGGGTCTGTGGGTCCAGAGATGGTGGCAAGGTCCCTGGGTCCAGGTGGCTCTGGTCCCCTGTCAAGACTTCCAGAGTTTCGCCCAAAGGCACCAGGAGAGTGATCGCCAAGGAGGGCCTTGAGGACCCCAGTTAGACCAAAGAACCAGATGGCTGATCAGGGAGAGTAGAGGATCAGCCTTTAAGGGTGGTCACCAAGATCCTTGGGGATGTATTCCTGCCAGAAGTAGTCCAACAGAGCTCAAGAGTTAAATAGAGCAGCAGCTCATGATGGGCATGTGTGAGTAAGCCTTGCAATAAAAATGCTCTATTGGGCTTAGGCTATGTAGTGTAGTATTTCCCCCTGGCAGGTAGCTGAATGAATGGGCATGAGAAGGAGTGGGCCTTGCAAGAGTTGGGGCTGGTAAGTCCACAATTGAGAGGCCAGGCAAGGGGGCCTGTAATTTGGGGCCCTTATGGCTATCAATACACTGTCAGAGGGAGGCAGGTATGGCCGGACCAACTATCAACTTTAGTATTAATGTCATAATGCTGACTTTCTGTTCAATTTAATATTGTCCTTCAAGGACAGGATAAGATGCATGCAGGCATGGGATTTCCAAAGGGATAGTGCTCACCTACCTGGAAGCATGCCACTCACAAATGATGTGGGGAGTGCCAGGGCTCGAGAGGCACCAGGAGAAGGTCAGGGATGTGTATAAAGTGTAAATGTATTTGGACAAGATCCATTGATAAATGTAAATATCTGTATATCTGCATATATTATAGGGGCACAGTAGCAACCCTATAGTTAAGGTTGAGTATGCTGTTTAATGTTAAACCCCAATTTATGCACCTTAATAACTTTGGTGTCATTTGTCAAAATAGTCCAAAATTTGTCATGCAGTCAGGCTGCCAGAATCTCAAGACATGAAAAGTTTCATGATGCCATCCTGTTTGGTTTTTGAGATACAGAGCACCACAAAATGGAAAATAACATGTTTGGTTTCCCTATATTTAACATTTCTTTGCTCTTACCTACAGCCTAGATGGTGTGGAATTATTTCATGAAATTTTCAGGATTGAAGAGGCCAATGTCAAGGGTGTGCCTTTGGAAGGTTTTTTGAACAAATATTATATAGCTCTGGAGTTATAATGATTTTAGAGTTAACATCCTGACAAACAGTAACAAGAAAAAATCAGGACTGCTTACAGTATATTCATGACTTTCCTCACATGCTGAAAAAAATACTGATTGTGAATGCCGCCATCTTTTTTTTTTTTTTTTTTACAATTTAAAATTAGACCCCAAAACCTGTATCTTGCAGGACAGTTCTTTAGTTCAGTTCTGGAATTTAAGTTTAAAAACTACCCCCCAAACCCATTTTTACCCATCGATTACCTTCATTCATTCCTTGGACATTTACTGGTCACAACATATAATTTTACCATTAGTGCAGAAATTTTACTGGTTGCAATGTGTAATTTTACTGTTTGTGCAGAAATGTACCAGTCGTGTCATATAATTTTACCGTTCATGTGGAAATTTACCAGTTGCAACATGTAATTTTACCGTTCATGCAGAAATTTTCTGGATGCGACATAATTTTACCGTTTGTGTGGAAATTTACCAGAGCAACATATAATTTTACCACTCATGCAGAAATTTGCCAGTCGTGACATATAATTTTACAGTTCATGTGGTACTTTACCAGTCATGACATATAATTTTACTGTTTGTGCAGTGATTTGCAACAGGTTTCCCTTATTTACTATTCGAGCAATACTATTTAGTAGCCACATTGTAAAATGACATAATAAGCAAATATTGAGGTACAGTCAGACCCCCAAACCTCTATCTTGGTAAAGGACAATTCTTTAATGCAATTCTATAATTAAATTTTAACAGCTACTCCCACAAAACCTATCTTTACCATCATGATTACCTTCAGTCGTTCCTCAGAAATTTACTGGTTGAGTCATTTAATTTTACAGTTTGTTCGGTACTTTAGCAGTCACAACATATAATTTATCATTCATGCAGTAATTTGCAACAAGTTTTCCATATGTACTATTTGAGCAACAGGTTTTCCTTGTTTACTGTTCGAGCAGTACTATTTAACAACCACAACAGCGCTCCCTCCACTCCGTTTCGAGGGGCCTCCTGGATGTTCCCAGGATTCGGCTCAAGACCTCTGGTGATCAAGCATTTAGTGTCTCTGGGCCAACCCTGTAGTACATGCTTCCAGCTGCAGTCTGGGAGGCCCCTTTGATTGATGTTTTTAAGCAGAGGTTTATGGCTCATCTCTTCTGCCAGGCTTTTGAGGATTAAGTCTTATCCCCCCTACTCTCAGTTATTTCATGTTTTATATTTTATATTTAGATTTTTAAGAACACTGTTTTAAAGTTTTTACTACTGCACAAATGTTATTTATGTATTTTGTATTTTTGTTTCTATTATGTACAGTGCCCAGAGCCTCAGGGATTGCGCACCTTAAAAATAAAATTGCTTTGCCTTGTCTTTCCTTGCCACATTGTAAAATTGCATAATAAGCAAATATTGAGGTACAATCAGACTTCAAAACTTGCATTTTGATCAAGGAGAGTTGTTTAGCTTGATTCTGCTATGTAATTTCAAAAAATACCTCCCCAAACCTATCTTTATGCATCAGGATTACCTTTGGCTGTTCCTCAGATATTTACTTTCTAAGCCCTGTTCTTTCACACCCACATGGATGAGGATATGATTCTACAATTTCAAAAAGAAAATAAATTCTTTGCAAAAAAAATCTGTATTAATGCACTACTTAGGGTTCAGATTAAAGTGACAACTGTAGGGAAATGTGATGTTAGAAATTCCAACACTGACTCCTTACCCCCACACCCCATGCAGCAAAATCAAAAAAACATTATGGTAAATCACTGCTGAGGTCTTCCTTGGGGTTCTCAAACCTAATGCTCACCCCATTATCATATAAAATGTAGAAACATAGACTTTGAAAAAATATGGTCTTCCCTGCCTGAAGAATAAACAGAACATCTGACCTTGTTGGATCAGGCAATGAGGTTAGCATTAAGGTTGAGAACCCAAGGAAGTCCCCAGTAGTGATTCACTGTAATGTTTTTGCTTTGCTTCTTGGGGAGGAGGATTCAGTGTTGGAAACCCTAACATCACATTTCCATATTTTTATTGCTTAACTCTGAACCTTAACTGGTGCATTAACACAGTTTTATTTCAAGGAATATAGCTATATTTACAGCTATATACAGGGACCCTGGTTCTCCATTTTTACCGGTAACACCAGCAACAATCACGGAATCCTGCTTGGTTTGCAGATTTTGAATTCTTGTACTGGTGCCTCATGGAAATTGCATGTCACTGCACAGAATCTCTAATATTTCAGCATCTTTTTACATTTTTTTCATTTTCTCTTTCTATGTCCCCTTCTCACAGCATCAGTCTCCACTTTTCAGAGATCCCTAGGCTGGGTATCCCCTAGATGCACCCCAGATAATGCTCAGGAGCTCCTTTGGGCCTGCCCCTATCCTGCCTGGGTTGTACCACCTTGGGTGGGAAGGAGGAGACCCAAGGTCACCCCTCCACACTCCCTTAGTGTGTGTCAGGCAGCTTAGTGGGTCCCTCATGGAGCCTGGTTATGAAGTCTGGGGCACCTGCATCCCTTCTGCCAGTGGCCGATGTGGGGTAATTGTTCCTGGTTTTCTGGTCTCTGTCCCTGAGGGCACTGGCACTACAGGAGATCCAAGGAGGTAGGTCACATAGAGACATGCCACTTTCCAGATCCTGGCTAGTGGTTAGCGTCCTCCCCTCCTAATCACTCTGCAGCACCATTGCACCACCACCCATGGTCACACAGGTGGTGGTAAAGCTGCAGAATCTGCAGCCCACCCTCCCTGAAGGAGGAGAGCAGTCCCCAAGGTGCTCGATCCTACTCCTCTGGCCAGACCTCCAGCAACCCGAGTTCGTGTCTGACTCTGGGTCACTGGCATTGCAAGCAATAGTGCTATCACAGTGCCAGCGGACCAACCCAGATTTCAGCATCTTAAAATGAATGCTGTTATGCTTTGTATTCTTTCTGCTTTGCTGCATATAGAGTCAGTAAGGAAATCACCCACACTGCTTTGTTGTAATCAGTCATTCAGTTTAACCACCCATGCCTAGTGGTTAGAGTAACAAACAGTGATTGAACTGGGTACATCTAGCAGACCTGGTTTGATTCCTACAACCTCCACTTGTATACTGTGTGACTCCAATCAAGTCACTTAACCTCCCCAGTGCTTCTAGGTCACTCCTGAAAACAGACAGTTCTGCCTAGTGGGCCTTACCTGCTTTACAAAGAATATAGAAAAAATACCAGTATATGTTTACATCACAGAATAGTAGTCAGGGTACCATGTAATTTACCTGAGTTTTATTTGGGCTGTAATGATTTTGTATAGGTAAAGATAAATGTTCAGATACATTTTATGTGTTTTATAAGCTTGTTTTTAGATTTTAGTCAGGTTTTTATTGTATTCTTTGCATATAAGCATCTAGGTTGTAGATTGCTAAACAGAGGATCACTGTTACCAACTAGCTTATTCAAATTTATAATCAGTAGGGCCATCCAAAATCCTCAGTTGTTTGAATGAAAACTAGTCTGAATTAAATTTATGTTTACAAAGAAGAAACTGCCTTGCTAATTATGAAAAGACTTCACAGTTAGCACCCCATTTAGGTGAATTAGATCATTTGCACCTTTTCTCCCACCTACTGTTTCAGTTTCTGTAACAACAACAACATTTCTGAGAGACTGCTTCAACAAAAAGCAAATGTTAAGTGTTTAAGTGTACTTATGTTTATCCAGTGGCTTTTGAAAGCACATTCAATGCCATACAGAAGGTAAGACCCCAGGGGCTATATGATGCTGATGGGCAGAGTGGTGCTCAATTCACATCTGAACAAAGACATGAAAACTGGGAGACAACCTTTTCATGGACACCAAGTGAAAAAAGCATCCACATGTCTGGGAGATGCATGAATTCATTTGAAAGTTCTCCACTAATCTCTTTTGGACTTTTTAGGTAAAGACACTTTATTTCAAAGAAGCAAATTCAAGCAGTTTTTTTTTTTTGCTCTTCCTACCCCCTGGCCATCCACTCCTTCAGGTTTGCCAAGGCTCCCAACCACTGCTGCTGAATCCTGACCACCATCCACTGCCCCTTACTGCTGTGCTACCATGTAACCCAAAGTAACCCTTCACTGAGTGGGTCCCTAGCCCTGTGGGAGGCTACCAGGGGAGGAGAATTACCCCAAAGAGCTTCCTGTGTATCCTGGGCATGGTAGGGGTCAGACCGGACACATGTCTGGGGCTTCCGGCTTATGAAGGGACCAACAGCCATCCTTCAGTTGGTCAGCGGGTGTTTTTCCATTTTCCTGGGAGCGTGACAGGCCACATGATGTCAAGGCACAAGCCAACGTTCGTCACGCTCCCTCCTGCAGTGAAAGCTGACATGTTGTCATGTCTCTGGCCTCCACCAGGGACCAGCAAATTCTGAGCCATGAACCCACCCACCCTCCCTCCCAGGAGAAGGTGAGTGGTCATTGGATACTCAAGCCTTCACCCACCAGCTGGCCCTCAAACACCCAAGTCTGTTCCCTAATCCTGGTCAGTGGTGTCACAGGCAGAAATCCAATTCAGGCAGCTAAATTATAGATAGGAAAAAGCAAAGGTCATCCACCTTAGCGGTGATGGTATAGATTAATTCACATCTGAGTTCTAACAAACAGAGACTAAGTCATTTTAACTTGTGCATGTGGGGTGTGGGTGTTGAAGAAAGAGGATCACAGTGCTGTCACTACTGCCATTACCCCAGAGGGATGTGGACTGCATTGTTGCTACTGCCATCACACCGAAGGGGTGGAAGCTATAGTGCTTCTGCCATCACCACAGCTGGATGGGGAATATAGTACTGCTGCCACCTCACCTGAGGGATGGGGGCTATAGTGCTGATACTGCCATCACACCTGAGGAATAGTGAATGTAGTTCTGCTGCCATCACACATAAGGGATGGGGGCCACAGTGCTGGTGCTTCTGTCACACCTGAGAGAAGAAAGTTGTAGTGCTTTTGCTGCTGCCATCACACCAGAGGGATGGGGGCCTTAGTGCTGTTGGTGCTACCATCGCACCTGAGGGATGGGGCCATATTGCCACTGCTGCTATCACATCTTGTACCTAAAATAACTTTAAATTGGTACAAGGATGGAAGGATGTGTAATAGTGGAGGTCAAAATTGCTAAAATGCATGTTAGCAGAGTTAAAAATTGTTAAATAAAGTACACAAAACCAAACACCGGTAGAACCGGATTTTGGCTTAGCAGACACCGGTGGCAATACCATTTTTTACAATGTGCAAAATGGAATATGCCCTTTCTCAATCCCAGTAAACCAGTGTCCCTGGCTATAGATGTATCTATATACAGTATATAGGCTGATGCACCAGACCTTATTCCTCCAACAACCTTAGGGATCTCCCAGATAACGTTGGGTGTGGAATGCACCAGAGGAGCATTGCAGACCCTATAATAGGTTACGGACAGAACACAATTAGTGTCGTGGGCTGGGCTGACTTTATATGCTGAATATTAAGTTTTTGTCTGGACATTTATTTCATCACTGTTTGTATATGGAGTGCTGCCTTTCTGTTTGTTAAAATAAAATGTTAGCAAGCACTTAAAATAATAGTTACAAAAAAACATCAAATTTGTAAGCAGATAAGGACTACTTGACCCACCTAGTCTGCCCCTTTTTCCCTTCCTATACTGTCACTGCAGACCCTGCCTGATCTCTGGCTACCCTACCCACTTCCCTACCAAGATTCCTTTGTGCCTATCCCATGCATGCTTGAAGCCTGCCGCTCTTTTTATCCCCACCACCTCCACTGGAAGAGTGTTCCAGGCATCCACCACTCTTTCATGAAGAAGTATTTCCTCACATCCCTCCTAAATTTCACCCTTTCTGTTTCATTGCATACCCCCTTGTTCTTGTGCACCTTCTCATCTGAAAAATACTTCCCTCCTGTGCCTTATTCAACCCTGTTAGATATCTATAGGCCTCAATCATGACCCCTCTACCCTTCCTCTCTTCCAAGTTGTACATATTGAGATCCCTCAGTCTCTCCTCATAGAGCTTTTGATGTAGTCCTTGCCCATTTTAGTTGCCCTCCTCAGACAGCCTATGTCTTTGTCCTTCCAGAGATGTTTTTTTTTTTTATTTTACCAGGACAGATACACTAAGCTGAAAGCTTTTTTTTACAAGTGAGACCTGGGAGCACAAGGAAGTTAAGTGACTTGCTTAGGGTCACACAGTATGCAAATGGGGGCTGTGGGATTCAAACCCAGGTCTCCAGGTTTGCAGCTCACAGCCTTAAACCACTGTGCTATACTGCCTCCATGTGGTCTCCAGAACTGGACACAGCACTCCTGGTGGGGTCTCACCAATGATCTATAAAGTGATAACACCACCACTCCCATTTTTCTGGTGCTACTCATCCCTATGCACATCAACATCCTGCTGGCCATACCTACTGCCTTGTCACATTGCCTCGCCACCTTGAGGACATCAGCTATGATTACCCCAAGGTCCCTTTCCTGTTTAGTTACCACCAACATCTCTTCACCCATTTTATAGTGCTCCTCTGGGTTTCTGTGCCCAAGGTGCATGACTTTGCACTGTTTTGCACTGAAACCCAGCTGCATACCCTTGACCACTCTTCAGGTTTTCTCTATGCATTCTCTCAACCCTTTCTGGAGTGTCTGCCCTATTGCAGTTGTTAGTGTCATCTGCAAAAAAAAGCATACCTTCCCTTCTAGCTTTTCTGCAGTGTCACTTACAGTGTGAAGATATTAAAGAGAACTGATCCCAGTATTGAGCCCTGAATTACCCTACTGGTCACTCTCCCCTCTCCAGAGTGAGTGCTGTTTACTGCCACCCTCTGTCGCCTATCCATCAACAAATTTTTTACCCAGTTTACCACCTTGAAACCCACTATGGAACTGCCCAGTTTCCTTATGAGATTTCTATTTGCTACAGTGTCAAAGGCCTTGCTGAAGTCCAGGTAGGCCACGCCCACTGCCCCACCCTGATCTGTTTCCCAGGTCACCTAGTTGAAGAACTCCATCAGGTTCATCTGACATGACCTCCTCCACCAAGAATCTGTGCTGCCTCAGGTCTTGTAACCCACTGGATTGAAGATACTTCTCTAACCTTTCCTTTAGAAACATCTGCATTAACTTCACCACCACTGGTGTCAGGCTGACTGGCCGATAGTTGTCAGTCTCCTCCCTGCTGCCACTTTTGTGAAGCAGGGCTACATCTTCCTCCTCCAGTCCTCTGGAACAACTTCTGTTTCCAGTGAGTTGTTGATTAGAGCTGTCAGAGGTGCAGACAGTAACTCTCTAAGTTTTCTCACCACCCTTGGGTGTACCCTGTCCAGTCCCATAGCTTTATCCACTTTCAGATTTGCAAGTCCTTTCAGGACTCTTTTCTCTGTGAATGGATTTGTGGCTACATCCCTCCCCCCAGTGTGTCAGCTATTTTTATGTGGTCTGTCCCCCTTCCCTTCAACTGTGAAGACTGAACAGAAGTATCTGTTCAGGAGATCTGATTTTTCCTGATCATCCTCTGCACAGTCTCCCCCTGCCCATCTTAACATCACAATCCCTCTCACTGTTTTCTTCTTATCAGTTATGTACATTCAGCAGATAAAGTGCCCCACCAGCAGCAGTTCCCCTTTTTCTGCCATTGTGCTGATGGTTTCCCTCATTGCCTTAACCAGTTCCACCCCCTGTGCTGGAGGTCTATATATCCCCCTTTTGTTACCCCTTTGGCTATCCTTTCCTCAGTTTGTGCCTTTGCACTCCTCATCATCTTCCATGCTACTCTCTGCTTTTCCTGATATACCTGCCTTTCCTCTTCCCTCTGCATCTCTTTTTACCTCCTGAATGCTATCCTTTTAGCCTTTACCTTTGTAGACACTTCCCTTGAGAACCATAGTGGTCTCTTGTTCTCCTGTTCTTAGTTACTTCTTTCGCACAGAGGTTTGTTGCCATCACTATTCCATCCCTTAATTTGCCCCACTGTTCCTTCACCACACTAGGGCAATCCTCCCCAACTAGGCTGTCTCTGAGGCATTCACCCATTTTTTTTAAATTCTGCCATTCTGAAGTCCAGGACCCTCATCATTGTGCGGTTTGCTTTTGCTGCCATCCTTATGTTAAATCACACTGCACAGTGAATGTTGGTCCCCAGCTGGCATCCCACCTTGGTGTCTGCAATACTGTCCCTGTTTATGAGTACCAGGTCCAGTATTGCCCTGTCACAAGTGGGTTCTTTGACTAGCTGCCTGGGAATCACCTCCTGCAGGGAATCTAGAATGTCCCTGCTTCTAGCCGAAGCCACAGCTGGGAGGCTCCAATATACATTCAGCAGATAAAGTGCCCCACCAGCAGCAGTTCCCCTTTTTCTGCCATTGTGCTGATGGTTTCCCTCATTGCCTTAACCAGTTCCACCCCCTATGCTGGAGGTCTATATATCACCCAAGTGTCAATAGTGGCTCTGCCTCTGGCTCTTGTCTCCAAGGTTAAATTAAAGTGATCATGATTTGTAATCCAGAAGGAAATTCACATCCCAAAAGGTTACTGATGGTCTTCGGCCTGGGCCTATCTAAATAGCAGTGCTGCCAAGTACTTGTGAGGCCCTGTCCCCTAACCTTGCAGGGAAAAGACCCTAAAGGTTATTCATGATTTTGCAGTCTCAAAAGGTTTTAGACTTTTTCTCCTGTTGTAGAGGGAGGGATTTGCTCTGAGCTGGCTGTTGGATGAAGCCGCCATCTCCTCCAGCATTGTCTGTCACTTGTTCTCTCTCTCTCTGTCTCTCTCTCTCTCTCTCTCTCTTTCTTTCCAACCTTCTGATCACCAGTGCACTTCCCCAAAGCAAGGCAACATGAGAACTAACCTACCCCCATCTGCACCTTGAGCATCAGTGGATTGTGGCTGTACTCTTCTCTCTCTCTCTCTCTCTCTCTCTCTCTCCCCCGTTGTCTCTCTCACTCTTTCTCTCTCAGTTGATGCACTAGGTTTTGGCTTCACAGGACCCTATACTCAGATAGTAGCATAACTAGATGCAGATGGTCTGGAGTTACTCCCTGACGGAGTGGGGTGTCCCTTAAGGAAACTCACTCAGCTCTACTCAAATGCCTGATCTCTTTTTCAGCTATGAACTGTACCTGCTTCCTTCAAAATCTTGATGTGCACATACTGTACTCTGTGGCCTATCAGGACTGCAGTCTCCTGGTAGCAAAAAACTCTCTGGCTCAGAGTCTCCCTGTTTACAGACTGAGCTAACTGAGCCCAGATTCTTACTTTCATTCTTTCTTATAGAGTGCAGCACTCAATGTCTGATTGGACATAAAGTTCCTTGTGTGATCATACTTTAGAATCCTGAGCCAGTTGAAGTAGGTTTTACACACATACTTCTACAGCATGAGTTTAGGATTGGTTGAAACTCATTTGCAACAACACAGTCTACCAGAGTGCCTCTTGTGTGTGAGTTGACAAAGTATCTGATCTTGTGAACCGACATGAGCTCCAGGGCAGGAATTTGAAGAATCTGAAACAACTTACAGTACTTGTACTAGTATAAAACACATTACCCTACTACTAGATAGAGTGGCTACACTTGTTCTACCAGGAACGAAAGAGTAAGCCCTCCCCCAAATGCTGTAAAGTGGGATACATAAATATATGGCATACATAAAATAAGAATATGTCACTCAGCTTACAGTAGTTAATCTTTCAGTTGTTACTGAGCACTAAGGATAAGGGTTGTAGATACCTACAGTCAGTGTCAGTGGCTCAGTAGGTAGCACACTCGCCTCTGAGGCTGGGAGATCAGAGCGCTGTGGGTTCAGTTCCCACATCTGGCACTTGGGTTAATATCCCAATACTGACACTGTAGTGCAGCATGAGAGGGGTGCTGCACATCTGAGGTGCCGTCTTTGGGATGCAACGTTAAACCGAGGTCCCATCTGCCTGGATTGGTGGTAGTTCAGGTGGATGTTAAAGATCCCATGGCACTTATCAAAAAGAGTAGGAGAATTTTTTATTAACAGAACTTCAAAAAAAAGAAAATCAAAAACATTGTTAATTCACAACATATACAGGAAGAAACAAAAAGAAAAAAATAGAAAACAAGAAACCAATGGAGAACAACTCCAAATTCAGTTAGTACATTGTAGAATCATGTGACAGGAACATCATTGTCAGTCAACCAAGGTAAATTCCTCCAATTCAACCTTAATTGAGCACGGTCATATATTCCTGCTTCATATTTATAAATATTTAACAATTCAGAGTGTATTTTCTGCAAAAGTTCTATATAAGAAAGATCTTTCTGCTGTAAAGTAAAAAGACACCTATTTTGCCAAATAAACCATTTAAATACAGCAAAAATAACATGCAATGTACCAGTATCCCACTTTCTCCAGTCCGGGAGTATAGGAGTATGACTGGAGGACAGCAGATGTAGTCCCCTTATACAAAAGTGGGAACAAAGAGGAAGCAGGGAACTATAGACCAGTCAGCCTCACCTCGGTAGTGGGGAAGATCATGGAAGCACTACTGAAGGAGAGATTGGTAGAACATCTGGTTGTCAATGGACTACAGGACCCAAGGCAGCATGGTTTCACCAGGGGGAGGTCATGTCAGACCAACCTCGTTGAATTTTTTGACTGGGTGACTCAGGAGGTGGATCGGGGAGGGCGGTGGACATGGCCTATCTGGACTTCAGCAAGGCCTTTGACACTGTGCCACATAGAAGACTATCACACAAACTAGGGAATATGGGTGTGGGCAGGACAGTAGTGTGGTGGGTAGGTAACTGGCTGGGTGGCAGGACACAGAGGGTGGTGGTAAATGGCTGTCACTCCACAGAGGAAAGATTGACCAGTGGGGTACCACAGGGATCAGTGCTGGGACCAGTCCTATTCAACATCTTCATCAGTGACATTGCGCAGGACCTAGAAGGCAGAATTTCACTGTTCACTGATGACACAAAGCTCTGTAACAGAGTAGACACACCAGAGGGTGTAGACAGAATGAGAAGTGACCTGCAGAAACTTGAAGAATGGTCTGGGGTTTGGCAGTTGAAATTCAATGCAAAGAAGTGCAAGATAATGCATATGGGGCACAAAACCCTGGCACAATATATCAGTTGGGGGTGAGGATATAGCATGCACCAAGCAGGAAAGGGATCTTGGGTTATCATCTCTGATGACCTCAAGGTAGGAAACAGTGTGACAAGGCAGCAGGTAAAGCAAATAGGATGCTGGGATGTATAGGCAGGGGCATCACCAGCAGGAAAGGGAGGTCATAATTCCGCTATATAAGACACTAGTGAGGCCCCACCTGGAGTACAGTGTACAGTTCTGGAGACCATACCTACGTAAGGACATAGACAGGGTAGAGAAGGTTCAGAGGAGGGCAACAAAGATGGTGCATGGATTGCATCACAAGTCCTATGAAGACAGGTTGAAGGAACTGAACATGTACTCCCTGGAGGAGAGGAGGGAGAGAGGGATATGATAGAGACATACAAGTATCTTACAAGGAGGAACAGGGTGCAGGAAAACACTATTTTAAGTGAAAAGATGTTCCAGGACTAGAGGGCATGGGATGAAGTTGGAGGGAGGACGATTCAGAGGAAACATGAGAAAGAATTTCTTCACAGAACAGGTGGTGGATAAGTGGAACACCCTGCCAGAGGAAGTGGTGGGGGCTGAAACAATCATGGGATTTAAGAATGCATGGGATAGACATAAAGGAATTCTGGAGGTCAGGGGTAAGGGGCAACAGACTTCTAGGAAAACAAACTGAACTTACAAGCTCAAATGGGCAGACTGGGTGGGCCATAGGCCCTTATCTGCCGACACTGTCTATGTATCTATGTATCTATGTAGGAACCATAAATCAAAATATTGTAGTTTACATTTTTAAAAACTGGTTCTTTCCAAATATTAGCAACTTAACCCCAAAAGTTGGATATATATGGACATAAAAAATATAAATGCTGCATTGTCTCAAAAGCTTGAAAGCAACCAGGACGAGAACAGTTGCGGTCCTGCAACTGTTTATGAAATTGATTTCCCTTAACATTAAGCCTCTCATGATCACACGACCAAGTTACATCCCATAATTTAGGAGGAATACGATTATGGGTTATTAAACCCTGAAGGGACAAAAGCAGCTCATCTGGATATTTTGGAAATGTAATTGGTTCAAAAAAATATGAATCAAGAATAGACTGATATAAAAAATGTTTGTGTTTGGAGAGTATCCAATCACTGGGTATATTCCACTGTCGCAATTTTAGAAAAATCTCACGCTGATAGGGTTTCACGGTGGCAAGTGTACTAAAACGCCTTAATCGGCCATCCACCCAATCATTATACCAAGGCCCTATTGTCTGCAGGAAGAGACCTGTCCATAATTTAGGAAGACATTTTAATAATGGTAAAAAATTAGAAAAAAGGAATTGACAGTAAAAAAAAAGTAGGGGATTTATCATGTTCAAACCGCCTTGAGATACAGGCAAATAAAGAATATTATGCTTAATAGCATTAAGACGGCTACCCCAAACAGCTTGAAAAAAAAATGCTAAATAAAGTTGCTTCCCTTTGTTTAGGTGGGGGAAAAATATTACTCAAAAATAAAAATAGAGGTATCAAATATGTCCGTATCAAATAGATACGTTTAAGCTTGGAAAACTGCCATTTATTCCAGTTCTGTACCATAATTCTGCCTTTCTCCAGTTGAATATCCCAATTATAAATAGCCGGTGTAGGGGAACCAAAAACTATACCCAAAATCCGAATGGGGTATAACATGAAATTTATATCACATATGTGAGCCTGTGCAGGGGTATTTCAACCCAAAGCATATCCAAGGCATTTGGATATATTTAAAGATGTACCAGAAAGAGAGCCAAAAAAATTACACATATTAACAACTGAGTGAACTGAAGAAACAGTGGGGGTGCAAATGCAAATATCATCTGCACAATCAAGGGCTGAAAAAGGTATTTAAGACTCCAGGAACTGGAATGGGGGGTATCAATTTATTCAGAGTACGTAACAATGGATCGATACTAAACACATATAATAAAGGGCTAGCTGGACAACCCTGCCGGACTCCCCGCTGTACCAGAAGCATAGGCCCAAGGTGCCCATTAACCAAAGGAGACACTGTCGCGGACTTATAAAGTTTCCGTAACCAAAAAATAAAAGTAGATAGAATACCATAATGTTGTAAAGTAAGCCATAAAAACTCATGGTTCACAGAATCAAAGGCTCCCTTTTGGTCCAAAGACAAAACAAACCCAGGTAATCCAATTGTATTAGATCTATCAAATATTTCACGTAGAAAGAGTAACTGATCAATTATGGATCTATTTGGGATCGCACAAGACTGTGCAGGAGAAATTAAATGATGAGATACTGTCAAAAGTCGTGTATTCAAAATTTTCATTAACATTTTTAAATCAACGTTTAATAAGCTGATTGGTCTCCAATTAGAAAGGAGCTTCTTATCACCTTTCTTATGTAGAAAAATTAAAATTACCCCCATTATTTCTGAAGGAAAATCAGAATGCGTCAACAAATCATTATAAACATCGGCAAGTTCCTGAGACAATATAGCTCCGATTAGTTTATAAAACTCGGCAATTAAACCATCTGTACCTGGTGCTTTGTTGCATGAAAGAGAATGTATGGCAGTGAGAACTTCCTGTGATGTAAGAGGATTTACTAAACTAGATAATAAAGATGGAGGACAGTCTGGGACCTCAAAACTGTGTAGGTAAGCCTGAGAAGAATCCAAATCAACAGGCTGTTCTTTAAAAAGTGATGCCGTGTATGACGTCACTTCAGACATCAAATCATGTTGTGAAAATTTTTCCTGACCATCACACCCCAGTAAACTGACAAAAACATTTTTCCCCACTCTTTCCTTATTACCAAGAAAGGGACAAACAGTAGCAAAATTTCCCTGTGTACCAAATTGCTGTTGAAATTGTAAAACTGTTGATTGATGTTTATGAAAGGGTACCATTTTATCCTTAAGGATTTTTATTTGAGATGAAAAGTGATGTTTAGTAGTCTGGGCCATGGACATTAATTTCTGCATCTGTTTCCTGAGTTGTAAATAAGAGAAATAGGCTGCTGAATGCTGAGATTTCCCAAAACATTTCAACAGTGAAATAACATCTGTTTTAGTATCCATCCACCATAGAAGGGGGTCTTCATACATCTCATAAAGAGACTTCCTTGACGCTACAAAATATTGTAAATGTTGCAAAATGTCCTGATGTAACAGCAATTGAAAGTTGAGCCTCCAGAGGCCCCTACCAAAAGAGAATGCTGCTGTAGACCCAACCGTTATGCACAAGGCACAATGATCAGAAAATTCCACTGGGGTGACCCATGCTGATTGTAAAGGTAAAAGTTTATTAATAAAAAAGAAATCTATCCTGGTAGCTAGGGCTCCTTTGTAAAAGGTAGGTATAGTATTATCATGCAGATGAGCGTATGCATCAACCAAACTTGCAGTTTGGACCACCTTAGCCAAACATGACATGTCACAAAAAAACTTTAGTAGTTTTTACCCCTTACCCCTATCTCTGTTAGATAAACCACAATTAAAATTACCCCCCCAGATAACATTAAAGGAGGTGTGCAAATATAGTTGTAGGAGCTGGAACAAATCAACCCTTGTTGCTTTAGTTTGAGGTGCATATACATTGATTAATCTGAAACATACCCCCGGATTACTATATCCAAGATTAATACCCGACCTGGAACCAGATCAATCAATTTCAAAACTTTCATCCAGCTCAAAAGTATTGCAACCCCTGTACATCGTTCTAATCCCAATGACCAATATGAGACCCCTGTATGCCACCGTTTTGAAGCACCAGCGATTTCAGCAACTGTATGCAAACGCGTATCCTGTAAAAAGAACACATTGCAATGTAAAGCTTTTAAAAAAGAAAATAAAGCAGATTGTCGTAACAGGTTTTTGATGCTGTTCACATTAAGTGAACAGAAAGTCAATGAAGAAAGCATTTAGTTAGTTGAAATCAATTTCATGGCGGCTTACTTTTATTTTTCTTCCATTTCTTAGCAACTGCGGAGATGGATTTAGATGGGAGAACCGAGGGTGGATCTCCCTCAGATTCTTCTTCCAAAGTTTTCCCAAGGGGGTCTACCCCTGACTGGGAGGATTCAGATTCAGCATCTGATACATCTTGTGCAAGGAGAAGGGCATGAAAACGATTAGTTGTAGGAGTATTAACTAATTTAGGAACTTTCAAAGCTGGCTGAGTATGATAGGTCTTACTCCTTGTTTCTCTAGAATGAAAAGGAATTTCTTGAGGAAGCTGGGGGGGGGGACATGGACTGGGTATCAAGAGGAATGGAAACCTGGGGTGGAGGGTCAGGTAGTGGTATTTCAGAGATAATATCCAAAGGGGAGAGGGAGGGGAAGTAAGGGAAAGAGATTCCTGAACAACAGAAAGTTCCAGACCTGGTGAAACCAAAGGAGTAGGAACTAAAGGTGTAGTGGAAGCCATAGAGAGAGTGGCTCTGGAGTGCTGTGCAATTGCAATCAACAGTCTCTGTTCTTCAGAGTCCTGAGGGTCTGAGTGCCGACGGGCTGCCTCAGGGCAAGTAGCATAAGAGTGCCTGAGTGTATCACACAAGAAACAAACTGCCACATTTCTACAGTGTTCACTCACATGCCCCAAAGAATTACAAAGAGTACAGCGTAAACAGTCACAGGCACTACTAATGTGACCTGATTTCCCACATATATAACAAGATTTAGGTTGTCCTGCATAGAAAAGAACCCCTCTGTCTAGCCCCAAGAAAATACAATTAGGAAGGTGCTGTAAACCATCTTTTGCAGAGCGTAGTATAACCCTGATTCTCCAACTCCCTGTCCAAATATCTTCGGAGTCAAAGATTGCCAATACCGTGCACCTTTGTTTCATCCAATAAACAAGATCTGTAACACTAACGCCCTCATTTCTAAAGAGAACAGTAATGGTTTTATGTGTTGGTTTAGTAAGGGGAAAAACATCAAAAGGGGACCAAAAAGGAGTCTGTCGTACTTTATGATATCTAGTCCAAAATTTTTCCAAACCACTATTTAATTTAAAACTAACATCAAAGGTCTTTTCTCCTGATACATGTATTAAAGCATACATTTCAGTGGAAGTAAATTGCAAGCTATCCTTTAGTAATGTTTTTGCTACAAATTTCCTTTCAGGGAAAACGTCCATCCCTCCTTTGTAAACAAAACGAACTGCATTATGTCTTTTAGCTGAATAAGTGGAAGAGCGAAAAAAAGAGGCATAAGAACGTGGTGTAGTTTGTTCAAGGCCAGGCATAGTTTCTGATGAGGGGCCTACAGGGGTGTCTGAAGAGGCCTGGTCATCTATACGCTCCCCTAAAGAAGAGGTTAATGGCCCAGGTGGAAGTTCTTCAGGGAGAGGCAAACCTCCCTGCTGGTTAAAACCAAGTTCAGGGTTCTGTGAAAAAGATAATTCAGGAGGAAGAGCCAGGGGAGAACTTGCAATGTCCATAGAATGTTTTTCCTTTGTAGTGGCCTGATGAACCTTAGAAGTCGTAGGTTCAGTGATCTGTGAAGTAGACAAATTAGTCCCCTTCATATTTACCCCTGGAATTACAATTGGGGAAAAAACAGAAATCCATTTGCCAGACTCTGGGAGCTGCGCCTAGCTGCCGATGTCAGGGCTTTACTAACTGACCACGAAGCATCAGTGTCATCTACCTGGTCAGCCCAGGAGCGTTTTTGTTCGGGTATAGCTTTTTTAGTCACTGTTTTAATTATCCATTGTTTAGCACCAAAAGAAAAGACTGTTGCATGCTGCTGGTCTAAAGCAGAAGAAGCATAAACGGTATCTGTAACGGACTTTCCAGGACAAAATGTTTGCAGCGTTGTGGCTGAAGCTGTACTAACCTGCAGGTTAGTTTCAGTTTTCTGCTGCGTAGCAACCTCGCTGTCAGACTGTAATCCCTCAGCTGTCACAAGGGTTCCAAATGGCGTTTCCGCATTCCGCCGCTTGTTAGAAAGCAAAGACTGCTCCGAAGAACAGGCAGTTAAATCCGTGTGGTATTCTGCAGAAACTTCTGAAGTAGGTAACAAATGCACAATCTGTTTTCCCTTTAAAGTCGAAGTATCCATAGAAACTTCCATGTCAGCATTTGAACTGGGTTCCATAGGTGCTTCAAAAAAAATTTCAGACTCCGTATTTTCCACTGCAGAAACTGTAACTGGTCCCATGGCCTGCAGCACATCCTGCTGCAACAAAGGCTGCTCAGCAACTGAGCCCTCCATCCTGACGGTCAGCAAGTCCCCCTACTGGCCAAGCAGTAGGGGAATTTCCCCGGTGTCCTGGCCAAATTTTCCTTATTCACTAAAAAAATACCACCAACAGCTTAATCTGGTTCAAATTCAATTTCTTACCATCTGTATCCCCCCCCCCAGTCTCCCCTGAAAAAGGGACTTCTAGGCCCAGTGGGCTTACCGGGTCAACAAAATTCAACAAATAAACAAACAAACCTACAGTAGTTGCAATTAATCACAAAAAACTAGTTTATAAAGTGCCTTTCAAGCTTACATCCTAGGGCACCATACAATTAATGCACACTGCATTGAAACAGTAAAATCTGTTTAGAAACATAGAAACATAGAAGTTGTCGGCAGATAAGGACCCCTTGGCCTACCTACTCTGCCCAGTTTTCCCTGTCTACTGTGCTACTGCAGACCCTCCTTGATCTCCGGTCATCTCCTCCCCTAGCCTTACTACCAAGGTCCCCTTGTATCTGTCCCATGCATGCTTGAATCCCGTCACTGTATTGGCACCCACCACTTTCACTGGAAGGCTGTTCCAGCATTCATCACTATCTCCATGAAGAAGTATTTTCTCAAATTACCACTGCCCCCCCCCCCAAATTCATAGTGTGACTCCTTGTCCTTTAGCTTCTTTTTCTATAGAAAATTCTGCCTTTCTGTACCTTATTAATACCTGCTAGGTATTTGAATATTTCTGTCATACCACGAGAAGGGAACCAGGAGGCCGGGGGAGAAAGCCAGAAAGGTACGGGATAGCTGCACAGCCAATCGGAAGGCAGCTGCCGACTTTGCCAGCCTCTGATTGGTGCGCCTTCTCCCATTGACTTTTGCTGTATCTTTGCACCACCAAAACTGGTCGAGATTACTTGTCTTTTATTGAAAAGTTTAATTTCTCTAAAAAGAGCTGTTTTTGCTGTTTTATTTGTGTACTTCTGTGAAATGCCTACTTACCTGTTTAACTAGTGATTACAGTCTTTTGGGTCAATTTTGTGTTGGGCTAGACCCTCAGGCGCCTAACCCCCACCCTCCCAGTCTTTGTTGTGCAAATTTTACAACTTAGCACCTCTTGCAAGCCACTGCCTGCAAGTGCTTCTTCTGATTGCCCTCTCCTCTGTCCCCTCCCTTCTATCCGGCCTGCCCTCGAGGACACACAGACCGGAGGGGCTCCGAGCCACCAGCGGGCGGGCGGCCACCGCACAGCCGAGAAGGGAACCAGGAGGCCGGGGGAGAAAGCCAGAAAGGTACGGGAAAGCCGCAAAATTTTTGCCCGCCCCCCACCCCCCTTCAGTGTGTTTCTTTTATACACACCTTCCCGCCAAATCTCATCCCCGCCCATAGCTATTCTCCTAGCCAATTCCAGAGCTCATTTCTTCACATCTCCTTAGTTTCTTTAACCCTTCCTACCCTCCACCATGCTACTGCGCCTAATACTGCTGCTTTGCCTCTCACCTTCCTTGGATCCAGAAGAGATAACTGTTGGAACCCATACCGAGGTGCTTAGGGCGACCACTCAACACTGTCCCCCTCTACTATCCCCAGTGGTTGCCCCTAAACTCTACATACATATAGTACCGCTTCTGCATACTAATCCTTGGGGAATCCCAAAAAAAGGCTCACAACCAGTTTGGAACTCCTCTATCCCCTTGCTACCATACTGGCATTACAATTACTCCCTACGCCTGTCCATTAAGCTGGTAATCTATGATAAAATCGATAGCCATGCAGCAGGATCATCACCCACTATATATTGGATCCCAAGAAAGAAGAAAAAACTACCTGACTGCTCACTACTCCTATCGCTTGGTGCCCTCATCAAGCTAATCTTCTTTCTGCTGGTCTGTGTTGGCACTGTGGAAATCAACCCTGGCCCCACTGAAAGCTCGATCTCTCCAACTGACCTAACCTCCATAAATGGATTGAGTTTTCTTCACATCAATGCCTGCAGCCTCCTAAAAAAGTTCTCATCAATACAGGCCTGGGTTGCACACACCCACCTGACTTTCTGGTTATATCTGAAACATGGCTCAAATCAGCAACAAAAGATAGTGAAATAAACCTTCCCAACTACCAGCTCTTCAGATCTGACCGTCTATCCAGGGGCGGTGGGGTAGCCATCTATGTCAAAGCAAACATCTCTGCATCCTGCCTCAATTCTACATCACAACCAAAGGAATTGAATGCTTGTCAATTAAAATAACCCTTCCCAACACATCATCCTTTCAACTGATTGGTTGCTATAGGCCCCCTCTGCAGGCCTCAAACTCCTATCCCACCTAGGATCTATACTTAATCTGGGCCCTGAAGACACCATCATCTTAGGAGACATGAACTTGAATTGGCTGACTAATGCATCTGCACCCTGGTAACCTTCTGTGACACCTATGGATTCTCTCAATTAATCAAAGAACCAACAAGGATCAACCCAAAGAATATTCTCAACAGCACACTCCTGGATATTATATTGGTAAATAAACCTCATCTTTATCCCTGTGCAGGAGTACTATTCAGTGACATAAGCAACCACTGTCCCATAGCTGCCATTAGATCAACAATCAAGCCACCCAATCCTGCAAAATTCCTCCCACGAAGGTCAAAAAGAACTTTAATATTTCAGGATATCTCCATGATCTGTGCCACACCACCGTTGGCAGAATTCTATCTCACAGCCTCAATAGAGACAGCTCTTCAAATCTTAAATGATATAATCACAAGTGCCCTCAATTCACATGCACCCCTCACCAGTGTCAGAACCAAACTCAAATCCTGTCGCTGGTTCTCTGCCGACCTTAAATCCGCACTGCTTGCCAGAGACAAACTCTGGAAAAGGGTAAGAAAGACAAAGGACCCAAATGACTGGCTTCAATTCAGGAAAGCCAGAAACTCCTGCACAAAACAAGTAAGAAAAGCCAAGGCAGCCTTCTACACAGCTGAACTAGATGCCTCCTATAACAACCCTTCCAGGTTCTGGGGTACCATAAAGGGCATCCTAGGTCAAACTTCTACCCTGTCTTACCACCCAAAATTCAATTAAATAGTATTGAAATCACCGATAAGCAAAATATCTTGAATGCCTTTAACGATCATTTCACTACAGCTGGCCTGGCTTTGACTCCTCTCTGCAAACCTATTAAGATCATCTCTAAACCTGCAATCTACTGAGGGTCAAATGGTTGCTTCACATTCTCATTCAAACCAATATTCTTCAAAGAAGTAGAAGACCTTCTACTCCAACTAGATACCACCAAAAGTGCAGGTGCAGACTCCCTGGACCCTCTTTCTAAAAGTAGCTCTGCATGCCTTAACCGCCCCCTCACCCACCTCTTCAATCTATCACTTGCCACTGGTTCTATCCCTCAATATGGAAAACAGCTCAAGTGCTTCCATTACTTAAGGCAGGTGATCCCATGGACCTCAATAATTATAGGCCCATCTCCATCTTACCAGTACTATCCAAGATGCTTGAGAAGCTGGTAAACTCTCAGTTAACTGCCTACCTTGATACCAACAATCTCCTAAATCCAGCTCAATCTGGGTTCAGATCTATGCATAGCACCATCTCTGCACTAGCAAAAGTCACAAATGACTGGCAGACTGCCCTAGACAAAAGAATAATACCTGTGCTGTGTTTCTGGATCTAAGCAAAGCCTTTGACACTGTGGATCATGATCTTCTAATCTCCTCTCTGAACTCCATAGGCCTTGACTCACTCTCTCTTAAATGGTTCAGATGCTATCTCTCCGGAAGATTACAACTGGTAAAAAATGAAGGTGATCTATCTACCTCTAAACCACTCCTAAGAGGTGTACACTTAAGGCTCCATCCTGGGTCCCATCCTTTTGCCATTTATATCAACAATATTGATTCCAATCTCTCACTCTCTAATATCCACCTTTTGCAGATGACACTGTACTATATGTGAGCAATCCCTCACCATCAAAAGCCTGTGAGCTCCTACAGTCTGAATTCTCCTCCTTCAGCACAACCTATTAGAAAAGAAATTATTACTAAATGCCAAGAAAACCAAAGCTATGTTCTTTGCCACCAAGAACTGTTCTTCTACTACCCATCATTCATCCTCCCACAACTCTCTACCATCCTTGGTGAAAATCTGGAATATGTTGACAAATTCAAATACCTAGGAGTGTGGATAGACAATAAACTAGACTATACTACCCACGTTGAAGAGCTCCTAAAAAGCTAAGACAAAGACTTGGTCTATTCTATAGGATCAAACACTACCTGACCAAAGATTCCAAACAAAGATTAATCCTAGCTTCATTCCTGTCCCTCATTGATTATGCTGACTTCCTCTATGGTCATTGCTCCTCTCCCATCTAAACAAATTAGACACCCTGTATCATAGAGCTATTAGATTCATTACTGACCTTCCCTCTAGCACCCATCATTGCTCTCTCTACAATGCAGTCAGTTGGACATCCCTGCAACATAGAAGAAAAAATGCTGCTATCTGGATCTACAAAGCTTTGACAAACAAACTCCCTTCCTACATCTCAGACTGCTTCAACGGATCACATCCAGGCCCTACACCTTGAGGATCAACAAACTGATCCTGCTGAAGATTCCTATCACCTGCACCGGTATGGAAGAGCTGCAATCAGTTATTCCCTGGCACTTATCTGGAATTCTATCCAAAAGTCGTTGAAAATGGATACACTGATTCCTCTTACATCCTTCAAAAACTGTATACCAGCCTAATCCCAGATCCGCACTTGCTTCCACAAGGCCTAGTCCTCCCACCCCAACCCTCCCACCCCCTCTCTCCTCCACCCCCTCTTTTAAAGCTCCTTCCTATTCTTCTATCATTCATCTGGTCCTTTCCCCATCAAACCTCATACATATATGCCCACCCATGTACCATTATCCATGCCTTATCCCTACTAGACTGTTTTTCTCTCCTTTATTAGGTTTTAGGTTTATTGTCCTTTGCCTTGTATATATGTAAATATTTGTACATCTATCTCACTCATAAATGGTTGTATTTGTGCTTATTCAATATCATGTTTTTGTATACAATCTGTAACCTTTTTGTTATGACCACTCAGGTCCATCTTGTAAATGAGCTATGCTCAATGATGTTCGCCTGAATAAATAAAGATTTTGATTGATTGATTGATTGATACCCCAACCCCCATCATCTCCTCCAGAGAGTACATATTCAGTTCCTTGAGTATCTCTTCATAGGGCATTTGATGCAGGCCCTGCACCATTTTGGTAGCCCTCCTTTGTACTGCCTCCACCTTATCTGTGTCCTTCTGGAGAAGGGGTCTCCAGAACTGGATGCACTACTTGAGGTGGGGTCTTTCAGTGATCTGTATAGGGGTAATATTATCTCCTTCTCCTACTGGTGATACTCCTCCCTATGCACCTGAGCATCCTGCTATCCTTCCCCACTGCCTTTTCACATTGCTTATCTACCTTCAGGACATCAGAAATTGTTACTCCCAGGCTCCTTTCCTGTTTATTGGTTAACAGTGCTTCCCCTCCCAACTTGTATATAGCCACCAGGTTTCTGTGCCCCAAGTGCATGAATTTGCACTTTTTTGCAATGAAACCCAACTGCCAAACCCTTGACCATTCTTCCAACGTTTTCAAACCATCCCTCATTTTTCCACCCCCCCCCGTGTGTCTACTCTATTGCAGGTTTTTGTGTCATCTTTGAACAGGCATACTTTTCCTTCTAGCCCTTCTGCAATGTTGCTAGTAAAGACATGGAAGGGGATCGGGCCTAGTACTGAGCCCTGAGGCACCCCACTGGTCACCTTGCCTTCTCCAGAAGGGACACTGTTTACCACCACCCTCTGACTCTTGTTGCTTGACCAACTTCTTATCCAGTTTATAACTTTTTGACCCACTTCCAGACAGGCCAGCTTGTTTACCAGTCTTCAATGCGGAAAGGTGTTGAAGGCCTTACTGAAATCTTGGTAGGCCACATCTACCACTCCTCCCTGGTCCACTACCCTGTTCACCCAGTCAAAGAACTCAATCAGGTTTGTCTGGCAAGACCTCTGCCCTGTGAAACCATGTTGCCTTGGATCAAGTAATCCACTGGTTACAAGGTATTCCACTATCTTTTTGTTCAGTAGTGTTTCTATTACTTTGCCCACTACTGAAGTCAGGCTGACAGGTCCGTTGCCACTTTTGTGAAGTGGGTCCACATCTACCATCATCCAGTCTCTCAGAACCTCCCCTGTTTCTTATGATATGTTGAACAGAGTTGTCAGAGTTGCAGCCAGCACCTCTTTGAGCTTCCTCAGTATCCTGGGGTGCACCTCATCATGTCCCATTGCCTTGTCTACTTTTTATTGTGCTACTACCTTTGGGACTTTCTCTTCTGTAAAAGGACCTCCCTGCCATTAATGCCATTGTCCTTTATCTTTGGCTCATCACCTATCCCCTCTGTAAATAATGAACAACAATATTTTTTCAATATGTTTGCCTTCTTTTGGTCCTCCTCCTCACAAACTCCTTCTTCCCCTTTTATCATTAATATTCCCTCTTTGGTCTTCCTCTTCTTGTTAATATATCTAAAGAAAGTTTTATCCTCTTCTTTACTGATTGGGCAATATTCTCATCTGTTTGTGCCTTTGTGCATCTAACTGCCTTCCCTGCCTCCCTTTGTTTCTCCTGGTAGTTTTCCCTATCCTCCTCCTTCTGTGTCTTTTTGTACTTTCTAAATTCTAATTTTTTTGTTCTTACTTTTTCTGCTATGTCTTTAGAAAACCATAGCGGTCTCTTTTTTCTCTTGCCCTTGTTATCCTGCCTGACACAGAGATTTGTTGCTTTTCCAATGCTCCTTTTATTTTTGCCCATAGTTCCTCAACTCCCCCCCCCCCAAGCCACTATCCTTACCAGGGCATCCCGGAGGCATTCTCTCATTTTTATGCAAGCAGCCCTCCTTAAGTTCAGGACCCTTGACCTAGTGCAGTTTGGTTCTGGCCCAGTCATTATATTGAACCACACTGCACAGTGATCACTGAACCCCAGGTTGTCACCCAAAGTGACATCAACAACATTGTCCCCATTTGTCAGTATCAGATCCAGTATCACCCCCCCCATGAGAGGGCTTCTTAACTAGTTGCCTGAGGAATGTCCCTTGCAGGGAGTCCAGGATGTCCCTTCTTCTGATTGTTGCTGCAGCAGGTAGGCTGCAATCCATGTCTTGTAGCTTGAAGTCCCCCACCAGCAACACCTCCCCCTTCCATGCCATTCTTTGGATGGCTTCCATTATGTCCTTATCCACCTCTTCCTTCCTGTGCTGGAGGTCTGTAGATCACTCCTATGTGAATAGTGGCCCCCCTTACGTGTCTCCATGGTGACCAACAGTACCTCAGCTCCTCCCTGCTCTCCCTGCATTTCTGTGGCTTTTATTTTGTCCCTGACATAAAGAGTCACTCCACCCCCTTTTTACCTACCCTGTCTTTTCTGAACAGAGTATACCCTGATATGGCCACATTCCAATCCTCATTTTCATTGCACCAGGACTCAGTAATTGCAGTCATATCCAGGCCTTCTTCTGCAGTGGTGGCCTCTAGGTCTTCAATCTTGTTGCCTAGACTTTGAGTGTTTGCACACATGGCTCTTTAGTTTCATCTGTTCCTTCTGATACCACAGGTCCTGGTCCTCCTATAAAGAAAATGAAAGCAATGGGCAAGGCCAAGTAAGCCACAGAGACTATGATGTCAACTTTGAAAATAAAAAAACTTAATTGATACAAAAAAGTCATAGCAAATGCTTTTTTTTTCATATAGGTCTCTTGCCCAGCATGGTGCAGATGGCCAACAGCCCCATTTTTGCATCTCCCAACCAACAACCACCTCCTGGGATATACCCCACCCCCTGAGTTCCCCCACAGATTAACCCCTGTAGCAGTGCCAGGAGAGGGAGGGCCACCTATCTAGTTAATACTTCAAGAAGATGAGGGGCCTCATCTCAGCAATGGTGTGGGGTAGGGGCAGGCAGGTGAGTCTTGCCAAAGCCAGTGCAGCCTTTTTCCATTTTCTACCAAATCTACTTGCTGCATTGCTGATGACAGGATGTGCTGTTTAGAGGCACACATGTTGTGCATCAAACCTGCAGCACTCTTCATACTGCATCGCCCATGTTTGCACTGCCACTGAGCCTCCATTGGGTACTGGTTGAAAGCAGGACAGATTGCCACCCCTTCCAGGAGAGGAGAACTGTCCTCCAGATGCTTGATCCTCTCCCACCTGGCCAACCCCTGCAACCTGAGTCTGCTACCAAACCTAAGCCACCAGCATGATGGCTGGTGAGGCATTCAATGCTTGAGTCCTCCATGCCAGTGGGATGACCCTGTATCATACATAGTACGTATGTACTGTATGTTACTTTTAGCCTTTGAGAAGCAACTGGACTCTTTTGTAAGTTGAAATGGTTAAACAGAAAATAGAATACTGGAAGCGGAAAAAAAACACTTGACAGTATTAAGGCAGATGCTGTGCAGATTCAATAATCACTTGAGACACAAAAGAACCGGTCTGCATCTTTATTCAGAGCTATCTTACACCAGACTAGAAAAATTCAAATCTTCAAAAATAATCTATGTAAAAACAACCTGAGGACAGTTTATTGGCATTCCACTATTGGAAGTAGAGGGTAAGTTCTCAACATGGGATCTGATCAAATACATCTTATCTGAAAAGTACAGTCTCTCACCTATGATGGTTAAGGCTTTCCATATACCATTAAGAGAGGACCTGATAAAATATATCTCCCAGAAAATCCAGAAGTCACCAACTGTTCTACTCATTTTCGCATAAGAATCAGCCAGAGAAATAGTTCACCTTCAGGCATGGATAAATAATGTAATAACCAAGGCCACTGTTTTTCGGTTTAGGAGCACCAGAGGGAGAGAGAGAGGTGGACATCAACCTGTTTATGGAGGAAAGAGTCCTAAAGGAACTCGAGAATCTGAAAGGGGACAATGCTATGGGACCGGATGGGATACATCCCAGAATATTTAAATAACTTAGAGAGATGCTGGCAGCACCACTAACAGCCCTATTCAACAAATCCACAGAAAAAGGAGTGGTTCCAGGGGACTAGAGGAGGGCAAACGTAGTCCGTCTCCACAAAAGTAGGAAAACGGAGGAGGCTGGCAATTAAAGGCCAGTTAGCCTGACCTCAGTGGTGGAGAAATTAATGGAGTCACTGCTAATGGAAAGGATTGTGATATTTCTTGAATCTAGCAGAGCACAGGATCCAGACAGCATGGATTCATAGTGGGAAGGCCATGTTAAACAAATCTGATAGATTTCTTTGACTAGTTGACCAGGGAGGTAGACAGGGAAGGGGCAGTGGATGTGGCCTACCTAGATTTCAGCAAGGCCTTCAACACTGTCCCACATAGGAGGTTGATAAATAAGTTGGGCAGCCTGGGAGTGGGTCCCAGGGTGGTAAAATGGGTCAGAAACTGGTTGAGTGGCAGGACACAGAAGGGGGTGGTAAATGTCGCTCAATCTGAGGAGAGGGGGGTGACCAGCAGGGTGCCACAGGAATCCATGCTTGGGCCAGTCTTCTTTAATGTCTCATAAGCAGCATTGCAGAGGGACAGAAAGGAAGGTATGCCTCTCTGTAGATGATACTAAGATCTGCAACAGGGTAAACACTCCATGGGGGGGGGGGGTTAAAAAAATGAGAAAGGATCTAACATGCTTGAATTGTGGTTGAGAGTGTGGCAGCTAAGATTCAATCCAAAGAAGTGCAAAATCATGCACTTGGGATGCAGAAATCCAAGGAGGAGTACAAGATGAGGGAAGTACTGATGGTTAAGGCTATACATTTTTCACGGGGGTCACAGAGTTCACAATTTCATGAATTTGGCCCAATTCCATGAAATCAGTGGTCCCCTGTGAAAATGTGTGTAAATGTGCCCTTTTCCATAAATATTTCTGCAAATGTGCCTGTTTCATAAACAAACAAAGCTTTTTTTGTGCTCCCACCTGAATATAGACCAGATGAAGAACTCCAGAAAGTAGCTCAGCAGGTGGCTTAGTGCTCCAGGATGAGTTTCATGCAGGCAGCTATTGTTAACACCACTCCGAAGTGCCATCGATCCAGATAACACCACACTCCAGAAGCGCTAATGCGGAAATGCAGTGGCAAATCTAAATTATACAATGGCAAGAAAGAATCTCAGGCTCTGATTGGTCACTGTGGGACGGGGCCTGTGGTGTTATCCTGGCATAACTCCATGGATCTAGTCCAATCACACAGATGACCACATTATTAATATAAAAAAAATCACTCAGCCATCAGCATGATGAGCTTCACTGACCACTCGCCAATTCGCCTAACTGTGCCCCACTCCTCGCTTCAACCAAGCAAACTGCCATAAGTAAAACAAAAAAAGTCCCCAAAAGCCATAAAACAATCTGTAAATATTTTTCTATCCTTTCCCTTTTTTTGTTTGCCTATGGTATGAAAAACAGAAAGCGAGTGATTTAAGAAAACACCAGCATGTGACTCCTTTCATAACACTCGCTCGCTGCATCTCGAAGCTTCATTTTCTATCCCATTTAAATAGACAGTCAAAAAAAAAACATTCTCCCTACTGCCTCCATAGGTTGTTTCCTCTTCCTTTAGGGATTTGACAGCAATGATAGTGGGCATGCAGCAGCAGCGAGGATGGAGTGAGAGCTCCAAACTGTGACAGCAATGGTAGCGGGCATGCTGCAGCAGTGAGGATAGGGCGGGAGCTCCAAACCATGAGTGTTTTCAGGAAATGTCTCATTTTGAAAAGGTAACCTGTACAATATTTTAACATTGCAGAATAACACAGTGGGGGGGGGGACACAGGAGATTAAAGAAAAGAAACCATATGCCACACCACCAAGCACATACAAAACAGAAAGAATTCAGTTACTAGCCACACAGCTCCACCTAGAGGACAAACAGGATAAAGGATCTTCTTTTTAAATAAGTATACTTCCACACACACTATCAAGTGAAAAACTGTTCTAAAACCTATTTATTTAATTTTTTTTTCTTTTATTAAAATATTAGCCATTGTATAATAGGAATAATGCACTCCAGGGTGTGTGTCGTGCTCGGATAATGTCACGCCTGGGTTGTTGGACACACTCAGCCTGTGGCCTCGTGCTCAACCACCCCAGGTGTGGTGTTATCACAGCATGACACACACCCTGTCATGGATTATTCCTTTATTAGAAGACAGCAAAAAGGAGCAGATTACTTGAATAAGCTGTCTTTCTGGACTGGGCACAGATCAAAAAATAAGGGGTTCCAAAAGAAATGGAACAGGATAGACAGTGTAAGATAGGAAAGAAAAATGCATGAATGGGGAAGGAGGAGGAGAAATATGGGGCCGGGAGAAGATTGGCTACTTGTGGCTGTCAATTAGTCTGGTGCTAAGTGCAAAATAGATGTGCTTTGATGTACCAAACTGATATACTAGGACTTGTTTTAATTTCTAATTAAGAAAAATCATATTGTGTTAGCTAATACTGCATCATGAATTTATGTATTTATTGAAACAGAGAACCTCATTTTGCCGAGCTGTGCACTGGCCCCATAGCACTTCACAATCTGCATGTTAGACCCTGACCACTTCCACTCATGTAATGTAGTGTAGTGTAGTGCCATAAAAATACCATGAATTTTGACGATATCTGCCGTAAATAAATTACAGCCCTACTGATGGTCACCAGTCAAGAAAGGGACATGGTGCTTGGGGAGAGGTATCACCAGCAGAAAAAAGGAGGTAGTTATGCCATTGCACAGCTCATTAGTGAGACCTCATCTGCAGTACTGTGTCCAGTTCTGGAGTCCTTATCTCCAGAAGGACATAAACAAAATAGAGGCAGTCCAGTGAAGGGCAACAAAAATGGTGCAAGGACTGCACCAAAAGTCATCCGAGGAAAGACTAGAGGACCTCAATATGTATTCCCTGGAAGAGAGGAGAGAGGAGAGAGAATGGGGATATGATAGAGACATTTAAGTACATCAGGGGTATAAACAAGGTAGAGGACAGTAGCATCTTTCAGAAAAGAAGATGTACAAGAACAAGGGGGCATGATATGAGGCTAGAGGGGGTAGATTCATGGACAAAGTGAGGTAGATTTTCACAGAAAGAGTAGTGGATACTTGGAACGGACTCTCTGTAGAGGTGGTGGGGGCAAAAGCAGTAGGGGAATTCAAGAATGCATGGGATAGGCATAAGAGTACTCGAGCAATAGGGAAGCTTTGGTAAGCCGCAGATCAACTGGGGTCTGCGGTAATGCATTAGGCAGGGAAAAACAGCAGACTAGGTGGGCCACATGGTCCTTATCTGCCATCACCTTCTGTGTGTAACAGAACAGTGGGAAATAAAATGTCTGGCTTCCCTGCCTCCCATGGAAAAGTAATTGTATAGAATCACCCATGACTTCAAGCAAACCAACCTCAGGTAGCATATCTAATCGGGACAATAGTAAAATCCTGATAACTGCAGAATACATAGTTAACTTCCTGCTTTAACTCTTTTTTGTATTCTTAAAAGGTTTTGCATTTATAGGGTCAATGCTATACCCATGTCTTGAAATGTTAATAATGTGCTTTATGTATATCACAAGTGTTATGCCTGGTGACAGAATGTATCCTCTTTGCTATGCACAGTTTGTGCTCATTGGCTGGGAACCTTTCCCAGGTGTTTTTCTTGTTTGTTAGTGGCATATAAAGGGGTTCCAGTCCTGCCAAAAGTGAAGTTTTGTGTTACTAGTGCTCCAGAGAAAAGTGCCAGAAACAGAGCCCTCAGGGTTCTGATCACCCCTGGTGCACCTCTCTGGCTGTGACCAGTCTGAAGGGACTTATTGATCCAGGATGGTGGCAGGATTTGGGTCACAGTGGGACTGACTCCTTCTGGTGTGGGTGTCCAGAGGCATGGGCCCCAACCAGGGTCTGGGATTGATGACAGTGGGGGCCTTTTTGTGACTCAACCTCAAAGAGGCCTGCCTAACAGTTTCTGCATTACCATCTCATTATTCTAGCAAGAGCAACTGACATGAAATAATTTTTCTGGTGAAGGCTTGAGGCCTGAACAAATGATGAAGGATGATGGTTCACAGATGATTTAGTGCAGTTGGCAGTTGCTGGTTATCTGTACCCAAAAGCAAAGGAAAGGATGCAGTGAGCTCTGGTAAGCATCTAGAGCTGTGACCAAATGGTGCTGTATACCAAATCCCCAGGGGACAAGGGGCTAGGTGCAGTGATCACATGTATCTACCTCAGACTTGATATTTCCAAGCTTAACACCTCATTCACCCTCCCCTTATTTAATCTCAGCCAATCCACCGAGTAATAGCTGTGCCTAACAGGGCTGGGTATACCCCAGGTCCTGCTTTCCCACTCGTTCTGCAAGAGGACCTTGATTGATGACCCCTGACTTGAGTCACTGCGATGTGTAAATATGTTAAATATTGATACTGCTAAGTGTGTGAACCCATGGCTGGGTTGTACGGGACATGTATAGAACTCCTGATTTAGTGTCAAATGTTAATGCTGATTGTGGCTGTGCCCTAGGTGGGGGCTTTGATCGAGTAACCCCCAAAATCAATCCGGTGTGTGTGTACACACACCCTGTAAATAAATGTTGATGCTTTTGCAAGCAAAGTTTAATCCTGAAGTGTCATGCCCTGAGTCCTGAATTATTACCAGGAGGGTACTGAGTTGAAACTGTAATTGCAACCACTAATTCATGATGAAAATATGGTTTATTTTCAAAGGAAATTACCAGCATCCCATGTTGCCTTGCTAGGATTAAAGTGTACAATGCGGTGTGATACTGAAATCTATTTTTTGACCAACCAAGGGTGGCTCCATTTTGTCCAAGAACAGAGGGCTGCTGCTATCCATGGACAGCTATGTGAATGAGCAGTGAAGTGACCCAAGGGGGAAGGGGTGCAGAGGAAGGTAAGCTGTTAACCTAATGGTTCACATGTAGTGTGACCAAAGCAGTTTCACCAGGGAGGTAGAGAGGCTTATGTAGACTGTGCCCTAGTTGACCCTCCCTCTTGGGGCATAGAGAAAAGCCAGAACTAGAAGGCACAATGGCTGGAGGAGGGGTTGTGCACAGGAGCATATGTAGACAGGAGACAAAAAGTCTGAGAGACTCCTTAGCCCTGTGATACACCTTATTCGAGTTAACAGTAAGTGATGAAGAAATAAAGCTAACATAGGTAACTAGCATACTGCTGATGCAAAAGGACTTAAACTATGGCAGCAATGTTTCAGTAATCATGGCAGTATGCAAGAGGCATATTAAGATTACATGGCCAGGAGACTCAAATACTGCTAAGATATGAAGAAGAACAAGGGCAGAGACAGCACTGTCATCAGCATGCAGAAGAGATTATTAATTATCTCGACTCCTGCAGTTTCAGTGCTGTGCAGTGCTCTGAAACCTGACTGTAAGAAGATTGTCATTGGCCTTTCACAGAGCTCTTTTCTGTTTCTGGCATAAAAAGGGCATAACATTTTAAAAGGACAATGTTGTGAACATGGTAACCACATATTATACCATCTTTATTCACAGAATTTATGTGTGTTTTAACAAGTAAATATCCTATACAATTTTAAAATAATACATGTTTGCACACAATACTTACAGTAGCCATACCTCCTTATAAAGTGGAGGGAGTGAGTCCCGATCAACCTTAAATTATTATGTATCTTTTGGGATGGCAACCTAGTTGAGGTATAGATCTGGAGTTTCCTTCCCTAAGGCAGTATGTTGTTGCATGAGACAAGAAAATTGTGGCTTCTGTGCATAAGATACTTAACCACTGATTCAGTCTAGTTCTACTAAATGAAATTAAGGTAATTTAGTTGCCTTTCTGTCTAAGGTAAGAAATTGCATATTGAACAAAGAGGGAGTGATTCTGACATTGTTTGCTAGTGGGGTCTTTTAACATGACTAGGACATTACAATAGTTTGCTTGAAAACCTTCACTCATGAGAAACATACAACATTTTTAAAAAGTAAAATATGTTTCTGCGGATATAGAGGATGGAGGATTTCATCATTTTGGAAATCCAGGTATTAGACTGTTTGAAATTAGATTTTTCCCTTTACATGACTCTAATACTATCTAGTATAGGTAAATCACAATTTTTCAAATAAGGATCTAAAGGTGAGTTCAGAGCAGGTTGAAAATGGATTTGGTCACAATCATTAGTGTAAGCTATTTGCCCAAACACCAGCCAGGTGTCTGCCAACTTTCATCCTCTGCCCTATTGTTTGGTTTTTGAAGTTCACCCATTCTCCTCCCTTCTGAGCAGTATTTGGCCCTCACCCAAATCAGCATATCTTATTATCTTGGCACAAGTGGGAACTGATTTACTTACTGCTGTTTTTGTACAACTTTAGCTATGACAACATTTGTAGCACACTGCATGTTTTGCACAGCATTTGCTATATTGGCATTGATTGATTTATTGTTAACTTACCTCCCTTTTATTGTATATCCTATTTTATCCAATTGATCACTTCCCATATGACACCTGGAAACAAGCTATTGTAACTCAGTTTGCCTTTCCTAGCACTTTCAAATAAAATATTAATTCAACATAGCAAGAAACGTGTTTTCTCAGTCTACATGTCTTTCATTAGTTAGCAAGACTTCACCTGCCTTTGACTCACTAGCCCCTCTCTATGTGTCATACTGTAGGGTGTGGGTGAAGGATAACACACACCAACAGATGTAAGATACAACACACCTCAGTTTGTCTTTATTTTTTTTATGCAAAAATAAGAAACTAAAATAATAAATAACAGTAGTACAAATTACTACTTTCAGCAGTAGAAACACAGTCTTGATATTAGGCAAACGCTTTTGATCCTTACATCTGTGCTGGTCAGGAGCCTATGCCCTGTAGGTCCTCCTCTTACCTAGTCTTTAGGTAAGTGAGACCAACTCAAGCTAATCTGTCAGCCTCACTGTACTCAGGGTTTATATACGCTTCCCCCTGAACATGTGATCCACCCACTTACATACATTAGACATTTCTGGGTTAAAACATGCATTGATACAGAAAGGAAAATGCTTAGAGAAACATTTGTACTGCAACAATCATATTCTCTGTACACAGGCAAAACACTACATGTATTTCCCCAGAAATAGTACCTTGAATATGTAATTGGCACTAATGCCATATAGCCCCCTCCTTTTGCACAGCATGACTGACATTTTGTATAATATAAAAAGGGCCCCTAGAGGCCGCTGTCACCCTAAAGAGACCAGTCAGAAATAATTCTCCTGCAGGTTACTCGGTTACTCGGTTGATGGACAAAAGAAGGTCGAAGCCCATCGAGGATGTCCTCCACACATTGTGGATCATTGTTAAATATGTTCTTATTTAAAAGCCATTTGTCAAGCTTAGCTTTAAAAATATTTATGGTCTGGATATCAATAATATGCTGGGGCAGGGAATTCCAAATTCTAGGGGGTTCTAACAGTAAAGTATTGTTGCCTTTTGTTCGATTTTGCTCTATCCACTCCAATTTGTTTGTTATGAATCCTGGCCACGGTTTTTCTTGATGTAAAACAGAGTCCACAAGAATTCATTAGTGTTGCTGAATGAGAGATCTTATATAACTGGAGGAGATCTCTTAATCTTCTAAATTTGAGTGAATAAAGCCCTGTTTTCTGTAATCTGGATTCATAATCAAGTGATGAGAGATGTGGTATAATTTTTGTGGCCCGCCTCTGGACCCTCTCAATCCTGGCTATGTCCGCAACTAGGTAAGGACTCCCAGAAGGATGAACCATAATCCAAGTGAGGTTTGATATGAGTTTTATAAAGGGCCATAATACACTCTTCAGATTTAAGGACAAATGTGTTGTTAATTCTACGTAGAAGGGCATTAGCATGTTTAGCAACCTTATTACAATGATCAGTGGATGATAACTTGTTAACCAATATGCCCAAATCTTTTTCCATAATTGATTCCCTGACTATAATTTTGTTAAGATAATAGGTTTGTTTGTGATTATTCTTTCCCATGTGTAATACCAAACATTTAGACACATTAAATGACATATTGTTGGCTATTGCCCATGCCTCAATTGTTTTTAGGTCATTTATAAGGATATTCCTATTAGTATCACTATCAACTCATCCTCCCAACTTGGTGACGTCTGCAAACTTTGATATAATATTATTGGATGAGATGGTTAGGTCACTAATAAAGATCCCGAACAGTGTGGGGCCCAACACTGAGCCCTGGGGCACACCACTAGACACCAACCCCTCATCAGAAAGTTCTCCATTCACCCTTACAACCTGGGATCTATCATGAAGCCAGCTTTGGACCCATGACACAATATAGTTAGAAAATCCCAGGTTTACAAGTTTGTTTATCAATATGGAATGAGAAACCTTGTCAAAGGCTTTACTGTAGTCAAGCAGTATTACATCTACTGAGATATTTGAATCAAGGTTTATACTGACTGAGTTATAGAAGGATAACAGATTGGTTGTACAGGAATGACCCATTTTAAATCCATGCTGTGTGATGTCATTTAAATTTAGAGACAGCATCTCTTCTTCAAATAAATATTTAACCTTTTTCTCCAGCAGTTTACAAGCTATGGACGTACGACTAATAGGTCTGTAGTTTTCTGCTTTATAGTGTAACCCTTTTTTAAAGATTGGTGTGACAATAGCTGTCTTCCAATCCAATGGAACATTAGATTCGCTAATGGATTTATTGAAAATAATGGTGAGGGGGATAGTGACACTATTAGATGTTCCCATGAGGAATTTAGATGTTATGTTGTCAGGTCCTGGGCTTGTTGTTTTTTTTAGTGTGTTTAGGAGTTTAAGGGTATCAGAAAGGGAAATAGAGTGACTAGGTGGTATACCAGGATTGACAGATGATGAAGGTTCTAAATCTTGTTCAAAAACTGAACAGAAGTATTTATTAAATTCCATAGCAATAACCTTGTCAGAGATAATGGTGGTATTATCTATAATAAGTGGCCCTATCTTTTTTGTATCTCCCTTTTTGTTATTTAGATAGGAATATAAACTTTTATGCAAATCCTTGGTATGAGCAATTTTAAATTCTAGATTTCGTTTGGCTAGGACAATTGATGTTTTTAAATCCTTAACTACTTTCCTGTATCTTAGTAGTATATCTTCTTTCTGCTCGGGCTGGCACTGTTTTAGGTTAGTGAATAACTTTCGTTTACATGTGCTTAATTTTTTGATTGAGTTGTTATACCAAGCAGGAACTTTACCTTTGATGTTATATTTTCTTCTCTCAGGAACATATTGTTTTTCTAGACTATTAATAATATCCTTAAAGGTGTTCCAAGCGTCATTGATGTTAAGTGGTGAGAGTAATGAATCCCATGATATGGCTGAAAGTTGCTCATTAATTTTTGAAAAATTTGCTTTCTCGTATAGTTTAATCATGAGTTTATTGGTAGGTGTTTTATGTATCAATGGAATAGAAAAAAAAATTGACATATGGTCACTATTACTTAGTGGATCCATGATTTGTAAATTGTGTAAAGATGCCTCCATATTAGTGATAAGTAGGTCAAGTATATTAATCCTGTGAGTGGGCTCTCTAATTAACTGTGTAAGACCAAGATCAATGATTGTTGAGATAAACTGTAGGTCATGTTGATTTGTACCTGATAAAGTGCCCCAATTTATAGTGGGAAGATTAAAGCCACCCAAAATGATTACTGACCCCTTGTCAGCAATTTGGGTGATTTCTAAAGATAGTTGTTTAGTGTAACTGATATCAGAAGGGGGGGGCGATAGCACGTACCTACCAAAATTTGGGGATAGCCATTGGGTTGTAAATAGACCCAGATACTTTCCATCTGAGTTGATAATGAGGATTCAAATGATGGAATGCTATTAGCAACGTATAGGCTCACTCCTCCAACTTTCTGGCTGCCAGGTCTATTTTTGTTGTAAGCTAAGCTCAGTATTTGTGTGCAGCTTGCCTGTCTTTTTATTTAACACACAATTCCACTGTACCCTTTAGTTATTATATACATCCCTCCAAAATGTTTATTTCAGGACTCAGTACTGAAAGGGGGGTACCTTAGAGACATGCAGTATCTCTCTATTTTTCGTTTATTAATTTACACATTTTGTATGTTCATTTTTTTTCTTTATCATTTCTGTTTAATGACTTCACCTTCTGGGGCACCAGGACCATATACAGTCTATATCAGGGACGTTTTTGTCCTGATTTAGTTGCAGAGAGGCAGGTTTATTTCAGTGGAGTGGCTTCTGCAAAGTTTAAAAGTAAAATTGAAGCCACTTTGTTTGAACTGTGCCAGAGAGCACTGAGGGAGAAAGGTAGAGAGAGCAAGGAGCGAGCACACTCCTGTTTGCTTAGGGAAAACTCTCTCACACTCCAAACAGATCCTCTTTCTGTTGTTTTGGGGTCATGAAGGGTCTCCAGCTTCTATCTTTATTTTTATTTTACATGGGGAGGCAAACGTGGTGTTTTATATTCACAGAGCGGCATTCAGCAATGAAAGGGAAAGTAAAAGCCACTCCATGACAGAATCTTCATCTCCTGTATGCACTGATCTAAAAACAACCTTCTATTTATAAAAATAAATATATCCAAATGAAGTACAACCTTCCCCTCTTCAGAATTAAGCCTCTATTCACTATATTCTAAATACAGAGACTAATGGGGAAACATTTAATATATGGAGCAACTTGGATCATTAACAAGTGAAAGAGAAAGCCACTCTGTTTTACAGCCCATAGCTCCTTCTGTCGGAACTATTGCATTATACTTCATATGTGTCTATTGTCGGTTCCTATAAATGAACTTAAAATAATTTCCAGCAAAGTGCATCTGGCCAGCAATCAGTTCTACTAGGCACCCTGCACTTTACACATTACTTTCATTTTAACCTGCATTTTTAAAGGCCCTACAATGTTTTTAAACATCAATGTTCTTTGAGTATATAAAGCACTTTATGTATGTACTTTAAGCACCTTACCTTTTCTTTATAGGTGCACTCATTATTTTTTATAAAGCACACACATACTTTATTAAGCAGCCAGCATGCAAGCTTGGCACTATTGCTGTTTATAGCCATAGCTGTTCTCTTGTACAGCAGGACGTACACTTATTTGGTGAGGAATGGAATGGTGAGAAGGAAATACAGAAAAGAAGAAAGAGCATTAGTAAAAGTAAGAAAAAGACTGCTGTAGGTGGCCAACCTACTTCAGTGTTGGAAAAAAGAGCAGGATAGATTCCAGAAGATACTGCTGCGCAACAAATTTATTAGTAAAAGAATAAAAGAATATAGGAAAGTCGTCCCTCTGCCCAGTCATATTCTCAGGCAGAACGCAGGTCTACCACACCATGTTCACCCCTTGATTTCCTGTCACAAGTCACCATGGTTTGATGATAACATGAGGAGGTTGAAGTGAAAGGGACAGATGGAACATTGTTGTTGGGAGTCACAGTTAGAAGAGGACAAACCAGCACTGTGTGTTCCTTATGATGTGTACCAGTGGGCAGTTACTCTGAAAAAGTCGGCATTCCTGTCATGGGTGACTGCTGACAGAAAGAAATGGCAAGCTCAAATCTTCAACATTGTGGACAGATTATTAAATCCAATGCCCAATGTCATATGCAGTGTCTGCAGTCCTGCAAAGTATTTTCCACCAAAAAGTGTTATAAGTTTAATCAGTTCATTCTGGACAAGGTGTCCTCTGCTCAGGCCAAGATATCTTGAAGTGACCTGTCATTGACCGGTAGTGTCCATTCGATGGTGGCCAGATGCACTCCATCTTTGTGGGATGAATTTAAGCCAGTTCAGGTGGATGATGTCTTCTGGGTGGTTTCGCGACTGCACCCTACTTACTGTACATTGGGTCCTGGGCCAGCCCAGCTTCTTCTTCTTCTTCTTTGGTGCTGGGGGACCCTGGGTCCGAATTATGTGGAGATTGATTGGTGTTCCCTTAGGGAGGGAGGTTCATTCTGCTCTGAAGACAGCAGTGGTAAAGCCTGTCTTAAACCTTCCTTTTCTTGGAAAGTTGATAGTGCAGGTGGTAATGGTACAGTTGGAGAAGCACCTGGAGAAATATGACATCTACAAGCCTTTCCAATCTGGTTTCTGGCCTCGTCAGCATATTGAGACTACACTGGTCAAGATGCACCATGAGCTCCTCCTGGCAGAGGACAGCAGGCATCATTCCATCCTTGTCTTGCTTGATCTTTCCTCAGCGTTTAACTCAGTGGATCATGGAGTGCTCCTGTGTCATTAAGGCATTATGTAGGACTCTTGGGAACTGTGCTATGGTGGGTTGGGGCCTACTTATCTGACAGAGTGCAGCAGGTGGCACTGGCTGTTTTATCTTGAACATTGCTGCACTCTGCTGAGGCATACCTCATGGATAGATTTTGGCCCCCTGAGACCTGTAAATGCCCTCCCCATGACAAACAGATCCTGGCCTCGGGCGAAGCATCTGCTCTCCCCTCTTGTCTTACTGTGACAACTGTGGTACCCCAATGACTCTGTAAATGGTGGATATTATTGGTGTCAGTGTCAGCATGGGTCAGTTGGTAGCACATCTGCCTCTGGGCCAGAAGGTTGTGGGTTCTAGTCCTACACCAGGATTGGGCTCATACATAAAGGCTGGCACCTGAGTGCAGTATTGGGGGGTGCTGTATTGTTGAATTGTGCCATCCTTTGGATGAGATGTTAAACCAAGGTTCCTTCTACTCATCCTGGTGGATGTCCAGGTGAAAGTAAAAGAGTCCAATGTACTTTTCATTAAAAGAGTAGGAGACTGTGACAGAGAGATCCTGCTACTCTTGAGGACCGATCTTTTCTTAGATCTGTTACAACAGTTCTTCCATTTCTTAGTCTAATCTATCCTTTACAATTTTTAATCTGTAAGGTTGGCCACCTATGGGCACCCCCTCCCCTTTTTTGACTATGCTATAGCGTCCTCTTTAATTTTCTTTTTCCCTCTCAGGTCCTCGTGCAGGGAGGTTATTGAGGTGACTTCCAAACTGATGCAAAAAAACAGGCTGTGTTCCTCGTTGTTGGATTTAGTATGCAATAGCGCTATGTCATAAAATACTTTGATGTATATGCCTTATGTGTATGAAACCTGTAAATGTTGAAACTACCATGGCACTAGATGTTTTTGATAAAGGCAAAAAAATACTAGGGGACTTTATTATAAAAATTAATTTAGTTGTCTTATTTAAAATGAATGTAAATTACAGATTGTTTGAGAGGCCCTTGAGCACAATGCATTCCTGCTTTAAGCTGAACAAGACTAAAACTTACATAGAAACATAGACTTTAATGGCAGATGAGGACCGCTTGGTCCACCTAGCCTGCCCATTCCCTACGTATTGGATAAGCTGCAAATTCTAGTTGACCAACAGCCTACTTCCTCCTACTATTCAATATAATTGTCTTATGTCTGTCCCATGCATTCTTGAATTCCCTAACTGTTTTTGACCCCATGACTTCCTCAGGAAGGTGGTTCCATGTTTCCACCACTCTCTCCATGAAAAAATACTTTCTGACGTTGCCCCTGAGCTGTCCCCCCCCGTCTTCAAACTGTGTCCCCTTGTTCTTGCACATCTCTTTCTCTCAAAGACGCTCCCATCTTGGACTTTGTTGATTCCCTTGAGGTACTTGAATGTTTCTATCATGTCCCCCCTCTCCCTCCTTTCCTCAAGGGTATACATATTAAGCTCTTTCAGTCTCTTCTCATATGGCTTCTGTGGCAGACTTTGCACCATTTTAGTTGCCCTCCTCTGGACTGCCTCCATCCTGTCTATGTCCTTACAGTGATGGGGTCTCCAGAACTGCAAGCAGTACTCTAAATGGGGTCTCACCAACTGTCTGTACAGAGGGATAACAACTTCCTGTTTTCTACTGGTGATGCCTCTCCCTATGCATCCCAATATTCCTCCAGCCCTCCTTACTGCCTTCTCACATTGTTTACCTGCCTTAAGATCATCTGATATGACTACCCCAAGGTCGCTTTCCATTTTTGTTGTTATTAGTGTCCCCCCCCACCATTGTGTACTCTTCCTCTGGGTTTTTGTTTCCCTGGTGCATTACTTTGCACTTATTTGCATTGAATTTAAGCTGCCATATTTTTGATCATTCCTCCAACCTTGCCAAGTCCCTTCTTATCCTTTCCACCCTTCCTTGTGTATCAACCCTGTTGCAGATTTTTGTATCGTCTGCAAAGAGGCATACTTTTCCTTCCAGTCCCTCTGCAATGTCTCCTATAAAGACATTAAAGAGGACCAGCCCCAGTACTGAACCCTGTGGTACCCCACTAGTAACCACCCTTTCTTCAGAGTGTACTACATTTACTATTACCCTCTGCATCCTGTTTGTTAGTCAATTTGTTACCCAGGCCATCACCCTGGGACCCACTCCCAGGGTGGCTAACTTGCTAATTAATCTTTTGTGTGGGACTGTGTCAAATGCCTTGCTAAAGTCTAGGTAGACCATATCTACAGCCCCTCTCTGGTCTACTACTTTGGTCACCCAGTCAAAGAAATCTATTAGATTCATCTGACATGATCCAGTGCTCCGCTGGCCTCTAGAAACTCAACAATTTTCTCTTTCAGAAGTGATTCCAGCATTTTCCTTACCACTGAGGTTAAACTAACAGGTCTGTAGTTCCCTGCCTCTGCCTTGCACCCACTTTTGTGAAGATGGATCACATCTGCACTCCTCCAATCCTCAGGTACCACACCATTCTCCCACAATTTTGTTAAAGAGGGTAGTCAGTGATGTCACTAGGCCTCTCCTTAGTTCTTTTAGAATTCTGGGGTGAATCCCATCAGGCCCCATTGCTTTGTCCACCCTGAGTTTTAGGAGTTCTCTCAGGACCCTTTCTTCTGTGAATGGACTATTATTGACCCTCCTATCCAGAGTGCTTCTACTGCTTGGTTTAGGTACCTCCCCTCTTCTTCTTCTTTTGTGAATACTGAGCAAAAGTACTCATTCAGTATCTCTGCTTTTCCACTGACATCTGCTGCCCATCTCCCCTCTCGAGGCAGTATAGCACAGTGGTCTAAGGCTCTGAACTGCAAATCTGGTGACAACCAGTAGACCAGACCTGGGATTGAATCCCACAGCTTCCACTTGCATACTGTGTGACCCTGAGCAAGTCACTTAACTTCCTTGTGCTCCCAGGTCGCACCTGAAAACAAGCTCCAGCTTAGTGTGCCTTTCCTGGTTAAACAATTTCCCCTTCCCTTCCCTTCTCCTTTATTAAGTCAGTGTCAGTGGCTCAGTAGGTAGCACACTTGCCTCTGAGGCCGGGAGATCAGAGGGCTATGGGTTCAGTTCCCACAACTGGCACTTGGGTTAATATCCCATTACTGACACTGTAGTGCAGCATGAGAGGGGTGCTGCACTTCTGAGGTGACGTCTTTTGGATGAGATGTTAAACTGAGGTCCCATCTGCCTGGACTGGTGGTAGTTCAGGTGGATGTTAAAGATCCCATGGCACTTATCGAAGAGTAGGGAAATTTCCCCAGTGTCCTGGCCAAATTTCCCCTCATTCACTAAAAATACCACCAACAGCTTAATCTGGTTCAAGGTCAGTTGGCATTCATCTGTATCCCCTTCCCCCAGGTAGTGCCTGAAAATAGGCAGGATTTGTCTAGTGCACTTACCTGGTCAACAAAAACTAAAATAAAAAAAATAAATAAAAGTCTCACTATCACTTTCTTGGTCTTCCTTCGCTGTCTGATGTACCCATAAAAGGTTTTATCCCCCTTCTTAACAGAGTTGGCTATCTTTTCCTCGGTTTGGGCCTTCACTTTTCTGACGGCCTTCCCTGCTTCCTTCTGCTTTAACTGATACAATTCTCTGTCTTGCTCATTCTGTGATTCCTTATACTTCCTGAATGCTACCTTTTTCTCCCTAACCTTTCCCGCCACCTCTTTTGAGAACCGTAGTGGTTTTTTACTTCATTTTGTTTTGTTTATTTGCTTCACACAAAGACATGTTGCCTCTGTGATGGCAGTTTTAATTTTCTCACATTGTTCTTCTACCACTCCTTCCTGCCCATTTGCTAGAGCATTCCTTAGGCACTCACCCATTTTGCCAAAATCAGCCTTCCTAAAGTTCAGTACTTTTGTCTTTGTATGGCTTGACTCTACAGTTGACTCTACAGCCATACAAACTTCATGGTGATTTGCATATAGATTCTATTGCATTATAGGGGTATGTGTGATGTGTTTCTTTGAAACTTGGCTTTATTGCCAGTGCCCCTTGGGGTAACTCTTACTTCAGTGCTTCTGCACTGAGGTTCTTTGTCTTTAGCTTATTTTTGGGGTTTTCTTTTTTGAGCTCTCCATCACCCAAACACACAAGACCAACATGGGGAATAAAATAATTTTCACTAAAGAGATGGATCAGTAAAACAGTGGGTCAGTAGGTGCTGACTAAGTGCAGAGGAAAGACATGCATAGTCTGTTGTTGCAAACTGATGTATTGAAGAAGGGATATACCATTGCTTAAGGTTATCTCCTATGTTTCAAATAAACATCTCACAGGGATTGTGTGTTGAACCTGAAGTTCGGTGTCTGGTCCATCTGTTATCTCACAAGCCCTCCACAGACATGGTGTTTGAAGTGGGATAACTTGATGGAGATGTCTGGACTGGGCTAGGGGGATGTTTTCTGGTGGATATTACCCAGATATCCCAGGTGGACTGATGTACCTGGACTTACCAGAGGAGAATTCAGAGAAGAAATTCTGTGGAGTACTGGCCAGAACCATGGCCACCAGACTGGGAGAGAAGCTGCTGCCTGGACTGGACCTGGGAGCTCTGAGGAAGGCCAAGCCTGAAGATGATGAAGAGATCCAAGGAGATGAGGAAGAATTGAGGGACTACTTCCTCTTGAAGATGCTCCACCTGAGGACATAGGGAGTTGTTGAAATGGCTCTGCATAAAACAGGTGCAGATGGTGAGAGACAAAGACATTGAGCAGAGAAGGCAAGATGCCAAATGGGCGGATACCATGAAAGTCTTGCATGCCACTGATGAAGGACTATAGATGCAATGAAGTTTTGCTATGCCCTCGAAGTTAACTAAAGTGCCCAACTTCAAATTCACATAACACTACATGAATTTCCCATTAAAAGGTCAAAATTCAAGCTGCCCAGTGGTGCACAGGGTTGAGGCACTGGGCTTACATCTTGAACCACGCCGGTGACCTGGGTTAGGGAATGAACTCAGGCCACTGGGGGCTGGCAGGGGAGGAGAGGATTGAGCATCTGGAGGACTACTCTCCTCTCCTGGGGTGGGTTCTGGGAATGCAACACTCTGTAGTGCCCCCGGTGGAGATTGGAAGCACTGCAAGAGGACCCAATACCTGTGGGACCAGAAAACCAAAAACTCCACACTGGGTTCAGCTGGATGATGGCTGCTGGCCTGCCCACTCCTGCTCTGATCTACCGTGGAGCCATGTCCACTTCAGCAGCATGGGGCCAATTTGAGTGTGCCAGCTTGCCTCCCCGGTGCCTTCCCCCTCGGAAGAGAGGGACCCGTCCAGCAAAGGGATACGCTGGATTACCCTAGAGGCTGTGATGTGAGGTTAGGAGACTTGAGGGAGAAACGGAGGGATGTGGGGGCTATTAGCAGCCTGAAGGAGTGGCCATACCCAGGGCACATGGGAGGGGGAAGGTAAAAATTCACCTTTAATGGACTTCACACTGTGCACTTCGAGTTAACTTCGAGTTACAGTCTGAGAAAGTGAAGTTGGTAGGAAACAGCCCACAGATCACAGGTCTGACTGTCTGCAGGTCACATGATGCAGGCAGACAGTAAATTAGGCAGAAAGTCAGTGAACTAGTTTCATTTTCTCTTGGAGAAGGATCTGGATTGTCAATGTGTCTGTGTTTACAGTGTGCTTTTTTGCTCCAGTAGCTAACTCGATCTATTTAGTCATTTTTGTGCTTAAAAGTTTTTGGATTCTTTTGTTTAAGTTTTGCAGCCACTTTGAGTTGATTTGAAATGTTACTTTAGTTTAAACAAGTAGTTTTTTTTAGTTACTTAGTTTTAGTTACTAGAAACATAGAAACATAGAATTTGATGGCAGATAAGGACCGCTTGGCCCACCCAGTCTGCCCATTTCCCTACCTAATGGATAAGCTGCAGATGCTAGTTAACCAGCAGCCTACTTCTTTCTACACCCACCCCCTAGAAGTGCCTTATGGCTGTCCCATGCATGCTTGAATTCAACCACTGTTTTTGACTCCACAACCTCCTCCAGAAGGCTGTTCCATGCATCCACAACCCTCTCTGTGAAAAAATACTTCCTTACATTACCTGTCAGTACTAGTACTTTTACTTGCAGTTTTTTGTTTTAGTTTTGATTGGAGTTTAATTTTTGTTAATATGGAGACAGGTAGCAAAAGTGGTGGGCAACAGGGGCCCTGAATGCATGGTGGCCTGGGGTGACCATTTCACCTCAACTGAGGTACTGTTTCTACCCTGAGTGCTCCCTCACTGTCACAGCCCAATGTTGCAAGGTGCCATGTGGTACCCAAAGCAGCAGCAGCTGCTTCTTTGGTGATGACTGTTGCAGCCACTGCCAGCCCTGCAGCACTGGTTTCTATCAGTGATGAGGACCCTAAGCAGCAGCAGCAGCTTGAAGCACAGCAGCAGCAGCAGGAACTACAGCAGCAGCAGCAGGAATCACAGCAGCAGCAGCAGTAGTAGGAGTCACATTAGCAGAAGCTTGTTGCCCCTCCACCAAGTGCAGCACAGCAGGTGACAGTCAGGGACACTGGTTTACTGGGATTGAGAAAGGGCATATTCCGTTTTGCACATTGTTAAAAATGGTATTGTCACGGGTGTCTGCTAAGCCAAAATCCGCTTTTACCGGTGTTTGGTTTTGTGTACTCTATTTAACAATTTTTAGCTCTGCTAACATGCATTTTAGCAATTTTGATTTCCACTATTACACATCCTTCCATCCTTGTACCAATTTAAAGTTATTTTAGGTACAAGATGTGATGGCAGCAGCAACACTACAGCCCCCATCCCTAAGGTGTAATGGAAGCAGCACTACGGCCCCATCCCTCAGGTACGATGGCAGCACCAACAGCACTATGACCCCATCTCTCTGGTGTGATGGCAGCAGCAAAAGCACTACAACCTCCCTCCCTCAGGTGTAACAGAAGCAGCAGTACTGTGGCCCTCATCCCTTAGGTGTGATGGTAGCAGTACTACATTCACCATTCCTCAGGTGTGATGGCAGTATCGGCACTATGGCCCCCATCCCTCAGGTGGGACAGCAGCAGTACTACATTACCCATCCACCAGTGGTGATGGCAGAAGCACTACAGCCCCAACCCCTTCGGTGTGATGGCAGTAGCAACAATGCAGTCCATATTCCTCTGGGGGTGATGGCAGTAGTGACAGCATTATGATCCCCTTTCTGCAGCCCCACACCCCACATGCACAAGTTACAAATGACTTGGTCTCTGTGCTTGTTAGAACTCAGATGTGAATTAATCTGAACCATCACCGCTAAGGTGGTCTACCTTTGTTTTTCCTATCTATAATTTAACTGCCTGAATTGGATTTCTGCCTGTGACACTGCTGACCAGGGTTAGAAACAGACTTGGGTGTTGGAGGGCCAGCTGGTGGGTGAAGGCTTGAGTGTCCAATGACCACTCACCTTCTCCTGGGAGGGAGGGTGCATTCATGGCTCAGCATTTGCTGGCCCCTGGTGGAGGCCAGAGGCACGACAACACATCAGCCCTCACTGCAGGAGGGAGCGTGACAGATGTTGGCTTGTACCTTGACATTGTGTGGCCTGTCACACTCCCAAGAAAATGGGAAAACACCCACTGACCCAACCGAAGGACAGCTGTTGGTCCCTCCATAAGCCAGAATCCCCAGACATGTGTCCATTCTGACCCCTGCCATGCCCAGGATACACTGGAAGCTCTTTAGAGCAATTCTCCTACCCTGGTAGCCTCCCACAGGGCTAGGGGCCCACTCAATGAAGGGTTACTTTGGGTTACCTGGTAGCACAGCAGTAAGGGGCAGTGGATGGTGGTCAGCACTCAGCAGTGATGGTAGGGAGCCTTGGCAGGCCTGAAGGAGTGAATGGCCAGGGGTTAAAAAACTGCTTGAATTTGCTTCTTTGAAATAAAGTGTCTTCACCTAAAAAATCCACAAGTGATTAGTGGAGGACGTTCAATGGATTTATGCATCTACCAGACATGTGGATGCTTTTTTTTCCCTTGGTGTCCATGAAAAGGGTGTCTCCTAGTTTTCATGTCTTTGTTCAGAAGTGAATTGAGCACTACTCTGCCCACCAGCATCATACTGCCCCTGGGGTCTTACCTTCTGTACGTCATTGACTGTGCTTTCAAAATCCACTGGCCAAACATAAGTACACTTAAACACTTAACATTTGCTTTTTGTTGAAGCAGTCTATCAGAAAACCTTTTGTTGTCACAGAGACTGAAACAGTAGGTGGGAGAAAAGCAGCAAATGATCCAATTCACCTAAATGGGGTGCTAACTGTGAAGTATTTCCATAAGTAGTAAGGCAGTTTCTTCTTTGTGAACATACTTTCATTCAGACTAGTTTTCATTCAAACAACTGAGGATTGTGGATGGCCCTACTGGTTATAAACTTGAATAAGCTAGTTGGTAATAGTGATCCTGCATTTAGCAATCTACAACCTAGATGCTTATATGCAAAGAATACAATAAAAACCTGACTAAAATCTAAAAACAAGCTTATAAAACACATAAAATGTATCTGAACATTTATCTTTACCTATACAAAATCATTTCAGCCCAAGTAAAACTCAGATAAATTACATGGTACCCTGACTACTATTCTATGATGTAGTAAACATATATTGGTATTTTTTTTTATATTCTTTGTAAAGCAGGTAAGGCCCACTAGGCAGGACTGTCTGTTTTCAGAAGTGACCTAGAAGAACTGGGGAGGTTAAGTGACTTGCTTGGAGTCACACAGTATGCAAGTGGAGGTTGTGGGAATCAAACCCAAGTCTGCTGGATGTACCCAGTTCATTCACTGCTTGTTACTCTAACCACTAGGCATGGGTGGTTAAACTGAATGGCTGATTACACCAAAGCAGTGCGGGTGATTTCCTTAGTGACTCTATATGCAGCAAAGCAGAAAGAATGCAAAGCACAGCAGCATTCATTTTAAGATGCTGAAATCTGGGTCGGCCTGCTGACGCTGCTGTAGCACTATTGCTTGCAATGCCAGCGATCCAGGGTCAGAAGTGAACTCGGGTTGCTGGAGGTTTGGCCAGGGGAGTAGGATCAAGCACCTGGGGGACTGCTCTCCTCCTCAAGGGAGGGTGGGCTGCAGGTCCTGTTGCTTTACCGCCACCTGTGTGACCACGGGTGGTGATGCAATGGTGCTTCAGAGTGATCAGGAGGGAAGGACCCTAGCAAGGATCTGGAGCAGTGGCATGTCTCTATGTGACCTACCTCCTTTGATCTCCTCTAGTGCCAGTGCCCTCAGGGACAGAGACCAGAAAAACAGGAACAATCACCCCACATTGGCCACTGGCAGAAGGGACCCAGGTGCCCCAGACTTCATAACCAGCCTCCATGAGAGACTCACTGAGCTGCCCAACACACACTAAGGGAGTGTGGATGGGTCCTGGGGTCCCCTCTCTTTCCACCTGGTGGGGGTACAACCCAGGCAGGATAGGGGCAGGACCACAGGAGCTCCTGAGCATTACCTGGGGGTGAAGCTAAGGGATACCCAGCCTGAAAAGTGGAGACTGATGCTGTGAGAAGGGGACATAGAAAGAGAAAATAAAAAAAATTAAAAAAATGCTGAAATCTTAGAGATTCTGTGCAGTGACATGCAATTTCCGTGAGGCACCGGTGCAAGAATTCAAAATCCGCAAACCAAGCAGGATTCCGTGATTGTTACCAGTGTTACTGGTAAAAATAGAAAACCAGGGTCCCTGGTGACAGTATCTGGTGCCCCCCAACTGCCTGCCCGTGGTCCTCGCCACAGCTCGTCCATTTGGGAATTTTTCCTCTCCTTCCCCAGTTACCCGATGGTGGTTAAATATAAGCTCTGTGAAATTCTTGTACATTGTGGTCACAAGGACAGCCACTTGGGCACAGGTGGGCAGAAAATCTACCTTTTACTGCACTACCTTGCTGAGTGGGATGCAAAGCTACAGGAGCTACCAGCCACTCCTGCAGTGGAAGATCTTGAAGAGGGAGTGTGTCCACCAGCATGGTGTCTATGACAAATGGACAGGGAAGCATTACCAGTGGTGGATCCACAGCTGACCGTGAGCGTGATCCATCCCTTATGCCTGCCACACGTGCTGACCTGGCTGTGTTATGTAGTGAGGTGGACACCATATGGAATGTTGTGGAGGATGCATGCCAGCAGCTGAACCATATGGAGCATCAGAACACTGAAATAATCAGCATATTATGAACACTTACTGGTGATCAGCCCCAGCCTCCACAGGCCCAGTAAAAAATTATTATTTAAGCAAATCTACCCCCAAAAAAACTGTCATCTGCTTTTCCTTTTTTTCTTAATCAATATTTTCTTTCATACAAACTAAGTATATAATTTATGTTCAATTGATGTTTTCTTCTCGATGTTAATTTTGTTAATCCTGTATTTCTTGGTGCTCATAATGCTAAATCCCCACATTCCTCAAATGTACCCCCCCCACCCCATTAGGCTTTCTGCAGTAGAAATTTTTTTTCTTACTACTTACTTTATTTTAATAAATCATGTGGCTGTTAACTTTGCAGGCACTGTCTACTTTCATCTCATTTTATTTTAAACTGTGGCACCTAAACACCCTCTTCAATATACTTTTATTGCAGCAGGCATTGTGGCGCCACAGTTCACCTGTAATTAAAGCGCACATCATCCGTCATTTTTGCAGACCTTATGACATTTAAAAAAAGAAAAGAAAGTAAGTCAGAACTCTGAGAAAGTACCTTTCTATTGCTGAAAGCATAGTGGTGTAATAGATTTGTGAGAAGTGTGATTTAGATTAGAATTATGACTTTTTTCCTTACATTTTGTTAACGCTGCAGTGCAATAATCCACGGACAATTTAAACCCATACTTCTGTATTATAGTTTCAATTTGCCCTTATCTATTTATTGTATGATACCTTTCTTTACACCATTTATTTTATTCGGCATTTCTCTATTGTTTTTTACATCTGAAATAATAAAAGTAGTGCTCATTTTAATGTTACTGTGACCTTGTTTTCAACAGTATTCCCAGCTGTTTTTTAAAAGCTACTGTTCCATATGGCCATGGATCACTGTCTGCTGGATATGACTTCATTTTAGGCACAACACAAATTATTATTAAGTAGCTGATGTCCAAAAGCATGTGACAAGACTGATGAAAACATGGTTCATGTGCATGGTGGCAGAGTAAAATGAGTGGTGCAATTATTACTTCAGATCTGACAACAAGGAGTACAGCATACTTAAATAGTGAAAATAAGGGTATTGTTCCTTTGTATACACAATTTATTAGATAAGGCCCAATGTAACATACAATAAAAAGTATAGGTCATAATTGTAACTGTTTTCTTGTACTGCTGCTTTATTTTCATGCTGTTTTACTTTTTGGTTACTGTTTAGTGTGTTACATTTTTGTAGTATACATACACACAGCAACAATCGCAATACCATTGAATCACCTATCATGCCCCCCCAAATGTCATATCTTGTGAATGTCCCACTGTTTTAATTTCATGAAAAGTCCCAATGAAAAATAAGGCCAGAAATGTGTCACAGTGTCCCAAGTGAGAGCATTGCCTGGTGATGCCAGTTGCTGCTGCTGTGTTGTCCCACTCTTTTAATTTCGTGAAAAGTCCTGATGAAGAATAAGGCCAGAAATGTGTCACAGTGTCCCAAGTGAGAGCATTGCCTGGTGACGCCTGATTCTGATGCTGTTGTCCTGATGTTTTAATTGCATGAAAAGTCTCGATAAAGCGACTAAGGCCAGAATGTCCTAAGTGAGAGCATTGACTGTGTTGATGCCTGCTGCATCAATGATACATGCTGCCCATTGTATGTGCCTTCATACCACAATGGTGAGTTATTTTTTGTCCCACTGTCATGTTTTTTCATAGACACAGCCATTTAATTTGTATTGAATCTTGCTGTGTGTTGTAAGCAGTCTGTCATGTTGTTCCTTTTCAGGAAATCATCATAAAAATATATGGAATGTTTCCACTTCACCATGGTGGCCATGATAATCACATCCACATGCCAGACATATGTTACCAGTCTGACACCTAATGTGGTACTGTAACATTTAATTTGTATTCGTGGAGTGGCAGGGTTACTGCTCTGGTTGACTTTCCTTGTTTGCCGATGGGGGTGCCCAATTGCGCATTGGCTAAAGCACCCACCCACCCACACACACACAGGTGGCATGCTGGGAGCCCACCCCAGCATGCCAAAGCACCTATTAAAATGAAAATGGTTCCCCAATGTCTTTTATTTTGTTTCCTGTAAAGAAGGAAACGGTCCTCGGAGCTCTCCCAGGCCCTCCCACAACCCACTCCACCCACCCACTGTGCACCCTGTCTCCCCATATCCCCTTCACTCATACTTACCTCCAGAGTCCAGTGTGACGATCTTCAGTGGACCGGGAACATGTCTGCACTCTTTAAAGCCAACGGCGAACTGAAGAAATGCTGGTAAGCTGTATAATGGAATGAATAGGGTTTTTTCAACTTTGCTGCATATCTCGAGCATTGTTTTGGAATTTTGGCACCAAATTTTCAACATGGGGTTTTTGGGACTCCTCCTCATGAATTCTATCACTGTCATGGTGTTAATCAGCCTCGAAAGGTAATTTCGAAGTCACTGCATGGAATCATCTTTTGGGACTGATTAATGAAACAACAGTGCCAGTGTTCATGAGGTGGCCTCTCAAAAAACCTATGTTGCAAATCTGGTGGAATAAATCCCAAAAATGACTGTTTCATGAGCGCGCATTGCGCAGTTGCTACACAGGCTCGTAACTTCGCGAATTCACAATATTTTCATTCCAGATTTTCAACATTGTCATTTTTGTACACCTTCTTGTGAACAGTACAGCAGTCATTTTCCACATCCTGCCTGAAATGTGTTTCTACACTTCTGGCACACAATAGCATGGTCGCTGTGGGAAATCAGTGTTCAGGCCAGATTATGAAAATGACAGTGACACAGTTCATGAGCAGAGGTCCTAAAATGCCTATGTTGAAAATTTGGTGATGATACTCCATAAAATGACTGTGTTACGAGCATGCGTTGGCAGATTGCATGCATGCTCATAACGTTGTGCATTTGTAATATTTTTACTCTAGATTTTTGCCATTGTCATTTTTACACACCTCTTGATGAACAGTACAGCTGTCATTTCACATATCCTGCCCAAAACGTGTTTTCGCACTTCGGAGCAGAATAGCTCGGTCACTGTGCAAAATCACTTTTTGGGACTGTTTGAGGAAATAACAGTGACACTGTACATGAGCAGAGGTGATAAAATGCTTATGTTGAAAATTTGGTGCCGAACGCCCATAAAATGACTGTGTTCCAAGCATACGTTGCACATTTCCCACACACCCTTGTAACTCCACAAATGTGCTATATTTACATGTCACACTTTCAACACTGGCATTTTTTTACACCTCCTTATGAACTGTACAGCTGTCATTTTTCACATCCTGCCCAAAATGTTTTCCCGCACTGCACTACCAAAGCCAATGCCAGCGCGACTACATTCGGCATTGACAAATGCTTGTTTAGAGTTGTTTCTCCAAATTTTCAACATGGCCTTTTTGGGACCCCACCTCATGAAGAGTGCCACTGTCATTTCATTCACTTGTCCCAAAAGGTGATTTCACAGAGCGACCATGCCATTCTGTGCCACAGGTGCAAAAACCTGTTTCATGCAGGACGTGAAAAATTACAGCTGCACTGTTAATAAGGAGATGTGCAAAAATGGCAATGTTGAAAATCTGGAGGGAAGATATTAAAAATTGGTGAAGTTAGGAGTGTGCATAGAAACTGCACAATGCAAGCTCATAATGCAGTCATTTTTTGGATTTGCAACATGGGCTTTGTGGGGCCCCACCTCATGAACAGTGGCACTGCCGGTTTGTTAATCAGTCCCAAAAGGTGATTCCGTGCAGTGATCGCAAAATCACCTTTCAGGACAGAGTAACAAAATGACAGTGACAGTGTTCATGAGTGGGGTCCCAAGAACCCCATGTTGAAAATTTGGGGCCAAAATTCTTAAAAATGGCTGAAATAGCAACATAAGCTGAAAACCTCATTGACTGCCATTATACCATGTTTACCTTTGATTCTTCAGTTTGCAGTTTGGCTTCAAAGAGTGCAGACATGTCCCAGTCCAGAGAAGATGACAGCGCCAACCTCCAGAGGTAAGTATGGGGTAAGGAGAGGGAAGGTGAGGTGGATGCTCAGTGGGAGGGTAGGGATGGGGAAGGGGGACTGGGGTGATGATGAGAGACCGTTTTCTTTTTCACAGGAAAAAAGAGATGTTGGGGGACTATTTTCTTTATTTACAGGAAAAAAAACAAAAAAAAGAGCATAAATTTGGGCACACTGGGTTGGGCTTCCAGTGCACCACATGAGTTGGGTGGTACATGATGTGAACACAGAGATTACGCACCCCGATATCAGTGCAGGGAAAAAAAGAAAAAAAAAAACATAAATTTGGGCACACTGGGGTGGGCTTCCAGAGCACCACATGAGTTGGGGGGGTTACATGATGTCATCATGGGGATTGGGCACCCCGATGTTGGTGCAGAGATGGGGAACAGAGGGAGCAGGGAGGACAGCAGCAGTGGGAGGGAGCAGGAGGGTTTTATTTGCTGCCGGTGCAGGGAGGGAATGGAGGGAGTGGGGAGGACAGGAGCAGTGGAAGGGTGTGGGAGGAGTGCCATCCACAAGATGGTAGTGATGACACAACTGCACATGCATAACATTCACACATGTGTAGTTGTGCTGAGTGGCATTCTGCCATTCACAAGATGGTGGTGCCAGCAGAACTGCACATGTATGTGAGGTACACATGTGCAGTTCTTGTCTCAGAATATGAAAGTAACAGCCAAAATAGTGCGGCTGTTACTCCTTAGCAGCCAATCATGGCAGAGTGTTACATGAGCTGTTGCACTTTCGGAAGGATACTTCCAAAATTCCAATGGAAGGTGCCATGATCGGCCATTTTAAGGCTATGATATTGAAACAGCTGTAGGCTCCGCCCACAGTGGTAAAAAGTTAAAGGAAAGATTCAACCCACAGTTCAAGTGAAAACCATAGTACATGACAATAGTACATACTTAATGTAAATTAATGATAAGAAGAAGAATGGTTGTGGCTGGCTCAGGGTTCATAGATTTTGCACAGGTGCAATGTCTCTTATAAGAAGCACAGTGACTGGCTGGAGTGTGTTACTGTTTTTCAGTGTCAGGAGGATATCTGTCATTCAATTGGCAGGATTTAAGTGGCTGCAAGTTGAATTTGTGTTTAGAGGACTGCGAGTAATAATGACTGCACACATTCTTTGAACTGTATTCACAAAATCAAGAAAGGGGAAGTTGAAATATAATGATATGTAATTATTTAAGCAATAAGGCATGACAGGGGGTGTGTTATGGTGGGATAATAGCCCACCTCAGAGTGGGTTGAAGCACGAGGTGTAGCTGAGGGCTTCCACCACATGAGAAGGGCAATTAGCCCACCATAACACCCCCCGAGTGCCTTATTGTGATTGTGAAATGAGTCATTTTTAGTAAATTTTATGCATTTTTAAACATAATACTTTCAGCTGGGTGGTTGTGCTGGGATAACAGACCAATTGAAAGCAGCTCTTGGCCAATCAGAATTCAGCATTCTTTCTACCCATTTCATAATTGTTAATTGTCACATGATAGTCAAGGCCACTGTTCTAAGTAACAGGAAGAGATACGTGAATGCAAATTTTGTTGTTATGCCCTCCCACCAACATCCTCCTCATCATCATGAAGGAGGAAGCAGCCCTCACAATTATCAATTCTGGTATTGTATCCACTTGGAAATTCTTTTTCCATGACTGCATCATCAACTTCAGTGGTACACCATTTGATGCCGCCACCAGGATGGTCTGCTACACCCGCATCATCAGCACAACCATCATCATAACTGGGTACAAACATAGATGTAGTTGTCCTTCTTGGTATGTGACCTCCACTCATTTTGATAAATGACAGCATGCTGCCATTTGTAGGTGATAGGTTAGTATGACAGTCTCGTACTACGGCCCCAGCAGAACTAAATATCCTCTACATACTTACACTGGAGGGTGGGCAGGTCAGGTACTTCAGGGTTACTGACGTCAGTGCTGGACATTCATTCACCTTGCCACTCCAGTACACCAAAGGTTCATCCAATATTGTCAGATGCCTGTTTTCTGCCAAACAGCCTTCAACCATGGTACACATTCCTGATGACTTGTCCACCTGTTCAGAAGATTCATCTAGGTCACAAATTCCTACTTGGGACAAGGCACTCCAAAGTGGATTAATGGCCAACTGTGCAGCTGACATCACCCCTTGCCCCTCAGCCACCTTACTGGATGTACTCAGTCAACAGGGACTTTCAGTCTTGTTATGCTGTGGTTTGCAAAACTTTGCACATGATATCTGTGTCCCTTGACCCAATCAGATCAGCTGTCCAGTCAGATTTTGAACCTGATTAAGCCCTCCCTCCAGTATAGATGCAATGCAATGTTTATAGCATGGGTCCAGCATTGTGGCTATTCCAAATTCTGGAGATTGCTGAATAGTGGTGATATGTCAATTGCTGTCTAATATTGTAATCATGTGTTTCAGTAACGTACAGCTTGATCTATCTCTGGCCACATCAAAGCTAGGCTGCAGATTCAACAAAGTCTTCCTCAACACCCGGAGAAGTGGAATGGCTTGACTAATAGATGCAATGTCACCACTCACTGCCTGTGTGGCATGTTCAAATGGCCTCAAAATTATTATAACTGAGTCCATAAGTCGCCATTATTCAGTTGTCCTAGACATTGAGGCCCCCTGAACTGTCACAGCTAGTGTGCATAACTAGCTACTCAGTACTGCTAGTACAACCGCTCTGCCATGTAAAGTGTTGAGTTCCAGCTTGTGACAACTTCAAGCTTGGGGCAGTGCTGAGGGAGGCTGTTTTGAATCTGCAGCTACATAAGCTGGTCACGGGCCTTTTCAGAGCATGCAAAATGTGCACAGATGCGACATGCAACAGTCAGCATTTGCTTTATTTCTGGGTACTGCAGAAGCACCTGTACCACAAGATATAAACAGTGGGCCATGCAGGGAACCCTCACAAAGCCACCATTGCTGATACATTTAACAACATTGTATCCATTATCACTAGCTATGAAGCCAGCTTTTAGGGACAGGGGGGTGTAGCCACTCATCAATTTCTCTCCGTAGCAAGTCTAGCATGTTTTCACCTGTATGCAACCCTGCTACACTATGCATTACAAGCATGGCATGCTGTCTAATGCCATGAAAATTGCTACCACTACAGTCTGACTTATTACACTGCTTTCCCATCCCAGACTACCCAAGGTAGCTGCACCCAATTTGCAGTAATATACAGATAGGAACTACCCGCCATTTTGCCACTTGTCCACATATTCTTGCTTAAGTGAAAGTAAGGTGATGTGAAATGTTGAAGGGCATGTCTTACAGACTCTGTCACCATCCAATGTAACTCAGGGACAGCACAGATGGAAAAGTATGTCCTGGACAGGATCTTCCATTTAGGACATGCGCATGCCACAAAGAGCCAGAATCCCACATTTTCCACGAAGGAGAATGGCAAAAGGTCAATTGCCAGCATTTCTGCTGTGGCAGCATTGAGTTCTCATGCAACCGCATGATTTGGTGGGTATTTACTGTTCTGCCCAAAAAGGTTGTGCAACGTGGGCTGCATTGTTTGGTGTTTTGCACATAGTGAGCAGACATGGATGAGGTAGCTTTGATATGCGATGGTGAGTGCACAGGTGACAAGTCAGTAAATGCTGTTATTTTCCCTGTTTTAAGCACAGGAGTTAATGATGTAGAATTACTACCTGGACCACCACTGCTACTCTGACTACTACTTGAACATTCAAAATCCTCCTCCTCCTCATGCCTGTAGTAATCTTCCTGTGTTATTTCACCACTTTTACTGACATGGCTACTTACACTAAAGGAAGGGGATGCCGTGCTCACTAAGGTGGATGAGGGTGAATGCCCCACTATGGCATTAGCTCCCCTCTGGTGCCGAATCCACAGTGCCACGTGCCTGCTCTTGAGATGAGTATGCTGGCCCCCAGTGCCCAGATGGCTACCCTTTTTACCATGCTTCATGCACACTTGGCAAAGCTGGCAGATTTCCACTGTTTAATTGCTATCATCTTGCATGAAAAAAATCCCAAACTAGGGATTTTGATGCCCTACTCTTCACATGTCGCCGCTGGTGCTGCATATGGAACTGCAGTTGGTGGCAATGAAATGAGGGGTGAACTGCATGACTTTGAGTGTTGTGCACATTTGGACTTTGACTGAACATCACAATAAATAACTATTACTTATATCAGGACTTTGAGGATGGGGTAATTGACTAATAGAATGTTTACAAACAGCCACCTTCACTTCCTTTTTGTCAGGTTCCCAAATGGAGTTGCTGGCATCATCATCATAATCATCATCCACAAATTCACTTTGGATGCTGTTCTCCTGTGGAAATATTCCAATCACAGCCACAATACTATCATCCACACTTTTTTCATCAACATTTGAATGTTTGAATGGACTAACCTCAAGATCAGTGGAAACATGACACTGTGAGTCATTAGCATGACCAGAATCATGTTCAACTGCTGTGGGGAGTGGGACATCAATTACACTCAAGTCTTGGGATTCAACAACATTTTTCCCACCTGATATGTTTACCCAGGTTGAACTTGTAGCAATACCCATGGTGTTACCAACCATGCTGTCACTAGCTTTATTACCTGCATAGACGACAGCATCTCCAACCAGCCCTGAGGTGACTGATTTCGCTGGGAAAAACAGAGTGGGAGAAATCCCTTTACTAGCAGCAATTGCTACCTTTCCCTTCTGCTGCATACTACCATGGCTGCTAGTGACCCCATTTGGGAACTGGACAAAAAGAAAGTGAAAGTGGTTGTTTGTAAATAGTCTGTGTATCAATCCCCCCTCCTCAAAGTTCTGATATTGCTGTGCCTGTTGCTGACCCTGACGTAATAGTCATCGATTGTGATGTTCATTCGAAGTCCAAGTGTGCACAACACCAGAATTCATGCAGTACACCCCCCATTTCATCGCCACCAAGACTGCTGCTCCATATGCAACCACAGAAACGACATATGAAGAGTAGGGCATCAAAATCCTTAGTTTGGGATTTTTTCATACAAGATGGTAGCAATGAAACAGTGGCAACCTGCTAGCTTTGCCAAGTTTGTGTGAAGCATGGTAAAAAGGGTAGCCATCTGGGCACTAGGGGCCAACATACTCATCTCAAGATCAGGCACACAGCACTGTGGACTCAGCACCAGAGTGGAGCTAATGCTGTAGTGGGGCATTCACCCTCAGCCACCTTAGTGAGCATGGTATCCCCTTACTTTAGTGTAAGTAGCCATGTTGGTAAAAGTGGTGAAATAACACCATAGGATTACTACAAGCATGAGGAGGGGGAGGATTCTGAATGTTCAAGTAGTGGTCAGAGCAGAAGTGGTCCATGTAGTAATTCTAGTACATCAACCATTGTGCTTAAAACAGGTAAAATAACTGCATTTATTGGCTTGTCACCTGTGCACCCACCATCACACGCAAAGGTACCCCATCCATGTCAGTTCACAGAGAAGAGCCATTTGGCATGCCACGTGCAAAACTCCAAACAATGAAGCCCACATTGCACAGCCTTTTTTCCTGGAACTGTAAATACCCACAAAATCATATAGTTGCATGTGAACTCAATGCTGCAGTAGTAGAAATGTTGGCAATTGACCTTTTGCCATTCTCCTTTGTGGAGAATGTGGTATTCTGGTGCTTGGTGGCATGTGCCTGTCCTAAATGGAAGATCCTGTCCAGGACCTAATTTTTCACCCATGCTGTCCCTGAGTTATGTCGAACTTAACCACCACAGTGAAGCTGACTGCTAACACCTCTTTCTACAAGAGAAAGGGAAAGTAAAACATTGACTTCCTGCCTATTTAAGTGTCTCCCTGAATCATGTGACTTGCAGACCTGCAGAGACAGGCATGTGATCAGTGGCCTATTTCTTACCAACTTCGCCTTATCAAACTGAAACTCGAAGTGAACTCGAAGTGCACAACATAAGTAAGGCAAATTTTGACTTTTTAATGGAGAGTTCGCATAGTGTTACACAAATTCGAAGTTAACCACTTCACGTTCACTATGCAGGTGAATTAAAACTTTGCTGTATCTCTAGTCATCCTCATGTTCAACTACTGTGGGGCGTAGGACATCAGCTACACTCAAGTTTTCGCACTCAACAAAATTTTTCCCACCTAGTAACTTTGACTGGGTCGAACTTGTAGCAATACTCATGCTGTTATCAACCATGTCATCACTAAATTTACTACTAGCAGAGACAACAGCATCTCCAACCAGCATTGAAGCAACTGATTTTGCTATGCAAAACAGAGTTGGAGAAATTCCTTTACTTGCAGCAACTATTACCTTTCTCTTCTGCCACGTACTACCACAGCCATGGCCACGACCACTCTTAACATGGCTAGACATGCTAGCCCCTGATGAACTTGCCTTATCATCACAACAGTTTCCACTGCTAATAGTCTTCTTGGCAGCAGCACCACAGCCAGAAACAGTTTTGAATGACTGTCTCTTTGCCGGCATTTTTTAAGATTACACAGAAAATTAACAGCCACTTTATATTTCTGCAGTTTTTGGTGGATGGAAAGCAAAAAACTAAAGAGATGCAGCCACACAGGCACAACACAAGACCTTAAAGGGACAGTAAACATTGCAGGGATTGCTCAAACTGTGAAACCCCATGAAAATGTATGCTGAATGAGGTATTTGGCTTCCTTGTAGGTTTCAAATGTCCCAAGATATGAATATTTAAATCATCTGAAAATCAAAACAAGGCAGCAGCCATTTCATTCAATCTTACAACAGAAAGTGATGTAACTGAGGGGAAAGCTGTAATTAACAACATAGAGCTAGCCGCTCAGTGACATCACTTCCTTTTTTTAAGACTGCATGAAATGGCTGCTGCTATGAGTTGATTTACACATTACTTAGCTATTCATATCTCAAGACTCCTGTCCCCTACAGATAAACCCAATACCTCATTTGAAATATCTTTTCAAGGGCTTTCACAGTTTGGGTGACCCCTGAAATGTTTAGTGTCCCTTTAACCAGTCTTAAAAAATCCCAAAGTCCAAAAGCAATAACTTATTTTGTGTGTAGGAGGGGGTACAGCAGTGTCTACACAGAAGCAGGGAAAATACTGCAGACAGGCTGAGAAATTCAGAGTACTGCTATTGCAGTGCAGCAGTAAAATATGTATGAACTGACAGCATGCACACAGATTAAAGGTCAGGCACAGAAACTTTAACTGTTCAGTAATCTACAACAGAGACAGTCTTTTAAACTGACTGAAAAAATGAACAGCAAAAAGAAAAAACATGGAAAAAATTAATTGAAGTTGTACTGTGTGTACCTGAACACACAAATACTAAAACACTAGCCAACAACAGTTGGAAAGACTTCCTTTCTCACTGTGGTCAGTGACTCTAACTTCTACACCACAGATCCACCCCCTCCACTGAAGCATACTTCTACAGTGTCTGTCAGTACAGAGACTGAATGTACTAAATTAACATTCAATATTTACACAGAATCAATAATTATTCAATAATATAAACACTCAAGGGTTTACTACAATTGACGTACCAAATGTTGACACAAAAGTTAGTTGCAAAAATGCTTTTTTAAAGGTTTTTAGATGGTTTGATTCTCAGAGCTCTGACAGCAAACTGTCTCCAGCTTTCCACTACACACACTGGGCGCTATGCACCAAGTGGGCAGGGTACGTGTGTAACCCCCATGTTACCTGGGGTTACAAGAATCCCAGTTAGACCTAGTGGCAGGCAGGGACAGGCAGCTAGTGAGACACCTGTTAGATGGGTTTCACTCTGTCTTGCTCTGTGCTCAGTCTCTGCTGAGCTGGAGAAATTACATCATTTAGAATTCTCGCAGCAGCATGAGCCACATTGGAATGCTGCAGCTGGGAGTTAGGATGGAATGTTGGGAGGTTTTTGAATCAGTCTAGTGGGAGACTCAGTAGAGGAAGGAGGTGTTCTGCTGTAGGCAGGCCCTCAAAGCCCTCAGCTTTCACATAGAGCTGCTGTTTGTTTTGGTGTGTGTTCTCACTATAAGAGGAACACAGAAGAACTAGCATTGAGGTGGTACAGACTGCTCCCCAGTTGGTTCAGTGCCCCCTCCTCCCTGCCCCCTCCCTGGGAAGGGGGGGAGCCAACAGCCAACTTCCAGGGAAAATCCCCTGGCCCGGCTAGAGAGAGAGAGAGAAAGCTGCCTGATGTTGTGCTGAGGCACCACGAAGATTTGTAATGCTTTTCCTGTGAGAGAAACCTGTGGGGCACCTGCAATCAGGGGTGAGTCTGCTCTTAAAAAGGGCCTATGTTTCACCAGAAACTTTGTGTATTAAGTACCTGTTACTGTGGGTCAGGAAAGGACAGCCAAGTACAGTGCTTAAAGAGTGTGGGATTTGGACAGCTTTAATCAGTGGGGGTCTACAGGGATGGACATAGCCACTTAACATGTATGCCTCAAGTCAGCGCACTGGAGTTTCAGAGACTGTAGATTGAATGTGAAATACATTTAAAGTGATAATCTACAACAGTAGTTTTTTTCAAAGAAGAGGTGTTAGAGTCCAAATGAATGGCCGGGTATGAATTATGGGAGCAAGAGGTAGGAGACCCCCTCCCATCAGGAGTAACCAGATTCACCTATACGGGTTTGCTTTGGGACACCTGTTGCTTTCTCTCGGGTACTTGGCCAGTGCTCAAAGAAAGTACCCAGATGTGGGATTAGATGGAAGAACTTCCCTTATGGAGCCTGTATGTGCTCATGTGTGGTTTACAGAACCACCCAGTAATTTTCCATGCCATATGGAAAGTGATACAGTTGCTGTCTGGATGTGCCATGCAGGGAAGTAGTCCAAGGCTGGTCAGATGTGCCAGGCCAAGGAAGTCCAGATGACAGTACAAGTTCGGACTGAGTGCTCAGTGTGTTTCTAAACCTGAGGGTTACAGTGTGTGAGAAGATGTGTTCTGATCTCCATAAATCTGCATTACCAGGAGTGTATCCCCATGAGGGTCCATCTATGCTTTGTTATTCTGTTTGGTTGTGAATAAAAGCCACACTCTAGAATCCCACTCCTGGTTTGGACATTACAGTTATTGCTTACTGTGTCCGGAGTTACTTGGGTACCCCTAACTAGAAGACAAACCTAGCCAAAATACTGAGCAACAGTTTTCTCCCTGAACCCAGGTCCCAGGTAGGGGGTTACATATGGAGGCACCGCACAGCATTAATAACACAGAAAATACCATCAACCTGACCCCTGGGGTTATACGTGGAAAAGTCATGTACCCTGCCCATGGCACTTTGCATCCACAGACACATGCGCCCACACCAGCAGTCATGAACACTGGCCACCTGTCCATGGCTCCTCCCTTCCCTGGTGCGTAGGACTCTGCAGGGTGGCTGGGGGCAGAGTCACGGACCCATCCAATGGGATGCCTGTCCTGGGTCCAACAGTAGATCCCTCATGCTGTGATATGTGTGTCCGAGGTTGTGCATGCCTACTGTAACCACCCAGACCCTCACAGCATGGCCCCTATGGCCAGTTGGTTCCCTGGCCCAGCCACAGCAAACAGCACCCTCCTAGCACACTGCAGGACCCCAAAGTGCATGCCCACAGTGGCAGCCATACCCTGACCACAATGTGTCTGTACCCCATACCCCTGTAGGTGGTCATGTGCTGCAGTCCATTCCCCTGGCACCATCCCAGTGCCACAGCTACTCTAATGGTATGGGCACTCATCCATCCCACTGCCCTCACTGGCTGCCTAGTGGGCAGGGGCAGCATGAAGAGCACTGTCCTGGTCCCCTGGTGTCTGGCAGATGGAGATCATTGGGGCATGCAGAGAGTTATGGCAGGGTCTACCCTGGCATACCCTGTAACACCCTCCACACCCATGCAGCCAGCACTACGTGGTTTAGTGAATACAGTGTAGTGCTGGCATGCCTCCAGAACGCCCCCAGTGTGATGTGGTTCACGGACATGGGGGATCGGGTGCGGTGGATCCGTGCGACCCCTGTTTGTGCATCCCATGTGCAAGGTGGCTATGCACCTAAGTTACGTGGTGTGTAGCCACACCGCACCTTCGTGCATTGCACCCACTACACTGAACTGAGGCTGTGCAAGACAATATAGAGCCCATGTGACCTTACATCCCATGAATCACTGCAAAAAGGAAGGTCCTGTCAAACTAATCTCATAGATTTCTTTGACTGGGTAACCAGAGTGGTGGACCAAGGGGGAGCAGTTGATGTTGCCTACCTTGACTTCAGCAAAGCTTTTGATACTGTTCCACATAGAAGATTGATTAATAAGCTGGGTAGGCTTGGGGTGGGTCAGACATTGGTCAATTGGGTGGCAAACTGGTTGACGGGAAGAAAACAGAGAGTTTTGGTAAAAGGTACACAGTCAGAAGAGATGCAAGTCACAAGTGGGGTAACTCAGGAATGCATCCTGGGGCCAGTCCTCTTCAGTATCTTCATCAGTGACATTGCAGATGGACTGGAGGGTAAGGTTTGTCTGTTTGCAGATGACACCAAGATCTGCAACAGAGTAGACAATCCAGATGGGGTGGGCAGAATGAGAAGAGATCTGGATAAACTAGCAAAATGGTCGGAAGAGTGGCAACTGGGGTTTAACGCAAAGAAGTGCAAGATCATGCACATAGGGAAGAGAAACCCTGAAGCCACCTATAGGCTGGGAGGGGAGTTGCTGGCAGTCACAAGGGAAGAAAGAGACTTGGGCATCATCATCATCACCGATGACCTGAAATCATCCAAGCAGACCTCTAGAGCAGTAGGTAAGGCTAGAGGGATGTTGGGGTGTATCAGTAGGGGTATCACAAGTCATAAAAGGGAGGTAATAATCCCTCTTTACAAGACACTGGTTAGGCCCCATCTGGAGTACTGCGTGCAGTACTGGAGGCCACACCTTCACAAGGACATTAACCAAATTGAGGCAGTACAGAGAAGGGCAACCAAAATGGTGCAGGGACTGCATCAGAAAACATATGAGGACAGATTAACTGAGCTCAATATGTATACCCTAGAGCAAAGGAGGCAGAGAGGTGATATGATCGAAACATTCAAACACCTTAAGGGCATTAACAAGGTGAAAGAGTCTAACATGTTTCAATATAAGAAAAATAGCAGGACAAGAGGACACAGCATGAGATTAGAGGGAGGCTGATTAAGGGGTAATGTGAGGAAGTTCTTTTTCACAGAAAGGGTGGTGGATGCATGGAACGGCCTACCTCAGGAAGTGCTGGATATGAATACAGTGCAGGGCTTCAAACAGGCATGGGATAGGCATAAGGGAGCAATACAGATGAGTATGAATAGATAGGCCACTGACAGAGCAAAGGCCTATGGCTCATTCATAAAGTAGAAAAAGAAATGGGCAGATTGGATGGGCCTTGCGGTCCTTAACTGCCGTCAGCTTCTAAAATTCACCTTAAAGAGCCCCCAAAAGGTGAAGTAATGTGATGTCCCTAGGAAACAATGGGAACTTCATGTTACTTCAGTATTCAGAGTTATTCACTTTGCTTTGCGGAGTATTTTTATGAAATTCGGGTTATACGCAAAATACTATATGGAATGGAAGTTTATGGACTTCACTCACCTCCATGCAGGACAAACTGAAATAACCAGTACCTCAAAAGACATTAAACTGTCCAAACTATCAGACAGTGATGACACTGAAGCCTACATCACACTGTTTGAGAGGATCGCTCGAACATGCGCATGGCCAAGGGAACAGTGGGTTGTTCAACTGGCACCACACCTGACAGGCAGTGCCCAGTTGGTTTATAGCCACATGAACTCCTGAGAGGCAGAGGACTATGACTGTGTGAAGCAGGAGATCCTCAGGTGCTATGACATAAACATTGAAACCTATCATGAGAGGTTTAGGTTTCTTAAAATGCAGTCATTGGCTATCCCACCAGAGAGACTTATGCCTCTCTCAAGAAGCTCTGCTACAAATGGCTGCAGCCAGATAACAAGAGCAAGGACCAACTTCTGGAGGCAGTAACTGTTGAACAGTTTATTAAAGTTTAACCCCAGGGTGTACAACTTTAGGTTTGGGAACATACAGTAAGCTTGATTCTGCTTGATGAAACCATCACGTTGGCAGAAGACTTCCTGGCAGACTGACCATTCTGACCCAGAGAGTTCCAAGGGACATCAGCAGCTGTCACCACCAGCAATCCAGTAAGGAACCCTTTTAATTATAAACTGTCAAATCCAGCCCCAATGAAACAAGATTGGAGAGCAGAGAGAGGGGAGAGAATTCCTGTAACAGTAATTGTGTTTCATGGGTGACAAAACATAGAAACATAGAAACATAGAATTTGATGGCAGATAAGGACCGCTTGGCCCACCTAGTCTGCTCATTTTCCTACCTGACAGATAAGCTGCAGATCCTAGTTAACCAACAGCCTACTTCCTCCTACCCCCCACTAGAATTGCCTTATGTCTGTCCCATGCATTCTTGAATTCCCCCACTGTTTTTGACTCTACGACCTCCTCAGGAAGGTTGTTCCATGTATCCACAATCCTCTCTGTGAAGAAATACTTCCACACATTACCTCTGAGCCGTCCCCCCTCTATCTTCAAATTGTGTCCCCTTGTTTTTGCACATCTCTTTTTCTGAAAGATGCTACCCTCTTGGACTTAGTTGATTCCCTTGAGGTATTTGAAAGTTTCTATCATGTTCCCTCTCCCTCCTTTCCTCGAGGCTATACATCTTTAGTTCCTTTAGTTTTTCTTCATATGTCTTCTGATGCAGACCCTGCATCATTTTGGTTGTCCTCCTCTGGACAGTCTCCCCCCTGTCTATGTCTTTGCGGAGATGGGGTCTCCAGAACTGTACACAGTACTCCAGATGTGGTCTTACCAACTGTCTGTACAGAGGGCCAACAACTTCCCATTTTCTACTGGTGATGCCTCTCCCTATGCATCCCAGTATCCCCCCAGCCCTCCTTACTGCCTTCTCACATTACTGGCCCACCTTTAGGTCATCTGATATGACTTCTCCCAGGTCCCTTTCCATTTTTGTTGTCAGTATCTCCCCCCCCATTGTGTACTCTTCCCCTGGGTTTTTGTTTCCCAGGTGCATTACTTTGCACTTCTTTGCATTGAATCTAAACTAGTCCCTTTTCATCCTTTCCACTCCACCTTGTGTATCAACCCTGTTGCAGATCTTTGTGTCATCTGCAAAGAGACATACTTTCCCTTTCAGTCCCTCTGCAATGTCACTTATAAAGACATTAAAAAGGACCGTCCCCAGTACTGAACCCTGCGGTACCCCACTAGTAACCCTCCTTTCTTCACTGTGGACTCCATTTACTATTACCCACTGTGTCCTGTTGTCCAACCAGTGTTTTACCCAGGCTGCCACCCAAGGACCCACTCCCAGGCTGCCTAATTTGTTTATTAATCTTTTGTGCGGGACTGTGTCAAATGCCTTGCTAAAGTCTAGGTAGGCCATGTCCACAGCCCCTCCCTGGTCTACTGCTTTGGTCACCCAGTCAAAGAAATCAATTAGATTTGTCTGGCATGACCTTCCCGCTGTGAATCCATGCTGCCTTGGGTGCTGTGCCCCACTGGCCTCTAGGTACTCAACAATTCTTTCCTTCGGAAGTGATTCCATTATTTTCCCTACCACTGAGGTCAAACTGACAGGTCTGTAGTTTCCTGCCTCTGTCTTGCTCCCACTTTTGTGAAGGGGAATCACATCCACCTTCCTCCAGTTCTTAGGTACCACCCCATCCTCCCATGATTTATTAAAAAGGGTAGTCAGTGGTGTTACTAGTTCTTCCCTTAGTTCTTTTAGAATTCTGGGGTGAATCCCATCAGTCCCCATTGCTTTATCCAAATTCAGTTTTAAGAGTTCTTTCAGAACCCTTTCTTCTGTGAAAGGACTAATATCAACCCCCCTATCCAGAGTGCTTCTATTGACCAGATTAGGTATTTCCCCCTGCTTTTCCACTTTGAATACTGAGCAGAAGTATTTGTTCAGCATCCCTGCTTTTTCACTGTCGCTCTCTGCCCAACCACCTTCCTCTTTGTTCAGCCTCAGTATCCCTGCCTTACTCTTTCTTTGCTCCCTAATTTACCTATAAAAGGTTTTATCCCCCTTCTTAACCAAGTTGGCTATCTTTTCCTCAGTTTGGGCCTTTGCTATTCTGACTGCCTTATCCGCTTCCTTCTGCTTTAACTGGTACAGTTCTCTGTCCTGCTCCTTCAGTGTTTCCTTATACTTCCTGGATGCTATCTTTTTTCCCTTACCTTCCCGGCCACTTCCTTTGTGAACCATAGTGTTTTTTTCTTTCATTTTGATTTGTTTATTTGCTTCACACAAAGACTTGTTGCCTCTGTGATGGCGGTTTTGATGTTTCCCCATTGTTGCTCCACCCCACCTTCTTGCCTGTTTGCTAGTGCTTTTCTGAGGCACTCTCCCATTTTGACAAAATCAGTCCTCCTGAAGTCCAGTACCTTCACTTTTGTGTGGCTTGACTCTACAGCTAAGTTTATCATGAACCACTCTGTTTGGTGGTCGCTTGTTCCCAGATGGCAACCCACTTCAAGATCAGAGATCCTCTCTCCATCTCCATTTGAGAGTACCAGGTCTAAGATTGCTCTCTCCTGAGTGGGTTCCAAAACTAGCTGTCTGAGGCATGCCCCCTGTAGGGCATCGAGAATGGCCCTGCTCTTGGATATGGCTGCAGCAAAGTTGCTCCAGTCAACATCTGGCATATTCAGGTCCCCCATCAGCAATGTCTCCCCTTTCTCTGCCATCTCAAGGATGCCTTCTATCATTTCCTTGTCCATTTCCTCCCTCTGAGACGGGGATCTGTATACAACCCCTGTGTGGATTGTGGAGCCATTTCCAGTCTCCAGGGTGACCCAAAGTGCCTCCTTTCTTCCCTGTTTACCCTTTAGTTCTGTTGCTTCTTATCCCTTCCCTTACATAGAGAGCTACTCCTCCTCCTCTTCTTCCCTCCCTGTCCTCCTGTAGATTGTGTACCCTGGTATGTTGACATCCCAGTCATGGTTCTCTGTGTACCATGTTTCTGTGACTGTCACAATATTCAGGCATCCCTCTTCCATCAAGGTCACCATTTCAGGGTGCTTTTCACCTAGACTACAGGCATTGGTACTCATTATCCTCCATTTTTTTTATGGCTTTATTTCTTTTGCCTCATCCCTGTCCCTACTGCCTTTGTCTTTTTCTCTATTTACCCCTGCCTTTCTCCCTATCGACTGCTCTTTTTTGGTGTTTACCTCACTAATAACCCTGATTTTTGGGGGCTAGGATTTCCCTTCTCCTCTTCAGTGCCTCCCCCCGGCTAGTTTAAATGCTTGCCACTGAAGCATTTAAACCTATCACTTAGGATCCTGGTTCACCTCCAGGATAGAAGCAGACCATCACACCTGTATAGGCCTGCATCCCTCCAGGTGGAGCCCCAGTCCCCAATGAAACCAAATCCCTGAGCTCTGCACCAGCTTTTCAACCAGTCATTGAATCCCATGGTGCAGAGTGCCCTAGCCTCATCCATGCCATAGACAGGTAGCACTTCTGAGAAAGTTACTGTGTGTGCTACTTGTCTAAGGCTCCTCCCCAACTCCACAAACTCCTGTTGCACTGCTCTGATCCCATTCTCAGCCAGGTCATTCATCCCTAGGTGGATAATGACATCCAGCTCCCTCCCCCTTACCGCTGCTCCCACAGTCCTGAGGATTCATTTCCTGTCCCTCCAAGCCTTGGTGCTGGGCAGGCACCTTACCTCCCTTTCCCCTCGTTCCCCCAGTTCTATCTCCTAACAATTGAGTACCCCACCAGGAGTTGTTTCCTTCCTCTGTGGGGTCCTGGGCCACCCTCCTGTGGGTCTCCACTGTGGAGGTTCCCAGCATCCTCCTTGGTCTCCTCTGCAGTTGCCTCCATAGAGGAACCATGCTTCACCAGAGTGGCAAATGAATTGTGGAGAGACACAACTGGAGGGATGTGCCTCTGTTGCACCACCCTCGCCCTCCCTGAGCCCACCTTGGTCCAATCAGTCCTGTTTCTTGGCAACCTCTGAGGTAGTGGTGATGGCCTGAGTGGTCCCTGGGTGGGGGAGCAGGTTTCCTGAATCCTTGCCAGGTCAGCATGGAGACCAACAACCTCCTCCCTCAGACCAGAGAGGTGCCTGCAAATAGGGCAGCAATGCAGTTTCCAGAATGTCTCCCAGAAGACTGCTGCTCCACAGCCAGTGCATTGCACCACTCCCCACATGTCTGTGTCCCTTCCAGTTACAGATGCTTTTTTGTTTATTGTTCTTATTTTAGTGTGTGCAAGCTTGTGAGTGTCTCTACCCCCTATTCAGTGTGCTGTGCCTTTAAGGATATGAACAGGTGTATGTTGTTAGCAGTTTTGAGGAAGTGATGTCAGAGCCCTGCTATAAAGGAAGTTATGCACTTGGGGTGGATGGGGTGAGGGAAGGGTGGGTGGGAGTAAACCTATGCTGTCCAGAAACAATCACCTACAACTCTTACCTCCACCCTGGGAGTGCCTTCCTTCCTTTCAGACGCCATTTCACAAAGGCTAAGTAACAGGTCTAGTCACAACTGACTGCAAATATCTCCCAGCTACAGTTCCTCCCTGGCAAATTAAAGCTAAAACTAAGAAAGTCCACCCCCAAAAACAGAATCAATACTAGTTACTTACACAGGTCCAAAAAGTAATAATTCAGTTCAGTGTATTCTAGAAAATAACCTCCTTGATTTAAGGAAGCTGTGGCTGCTTTCTCACTCTCCCTGTCTTCAATGTGAGAAGGAGACTGCAACACCTCTGAGACAAAAAAAACCTTTTCAACAAAAAATAAATAAATAAAATAGGGGCAAACAGTAATTTTACTTAGCCTAATGATAAAAAGTAACAAACATTTAAGCACCAACTGTAATAATTTCACAGAAGATATACTCTGTAAGAAACACTTTGCTACTGAGAAAAATAAAGCAGTAACAGAAGATATACCTTGCAAAAGACTATTTGAATCAGAAGATTACAGCAGTAATCTGTTAGCACACACCTGTAGGCACACCTTGAAATAATGTAGCAGAGGGTATACCCGGCAGCAGCAATGTGAATCGGAGAAAAATAAAGCAAAAAAATGTTAGCAACAAACAGTAACAATCCCTGTGTGTACAAAATAAAAAAAACAACACACAGTAAATCTGCCTAGCCAAAAGTCTTAATCTTTTCCCTTACTCTGGTAAGGTTCTTAGTTCTGTCCTTTCAAACAAGCTAGAAGGAAAGGGCTCAGGTGAAGCTAGGTGCCTTGGCCAGCAAACCTAGCCTTCCTCCTTATGTAAGAAACTGTCCTGATATAAAGAAAGAGACAGCTCATGTAGCCATAGTGAATTGGGGTCACTTTATGGCTACTGTGCAGATTGGAACACAGCAGATGATGGGACTGACTGATTCAGGGAACTTCCAGACTCTTGTACAACCAGATCTGGTGACCGGGAATAATAAAGGGCCAGACACAGCAGTCATCTGTTTGCACAGTTATACCCATTGCTACCCTACAGCCACCATACAAATGACTATTCAAAAAAAGACACATGAGGTAGGAGTAGGGTTGGTACCTCACCTTACCAATGCCAGTTATTATCAGACATGACCACCCAGATGTTGCTTCATTTATACATTGTCATGCCACCCAGGACTCTGCTGTAGTTGCCGTAACCACCAGAGTGCAAGTGAAACAAGGACATTTGCCATCTGTGTTCTCATTTGATGATGATGTTTTTGAGGATCCTGGCAAGGACTGTAAAGCTAAGGCAGAGAAGAGAAAGCTAAAGAAGAACTGGATTGATATTCATGCTGGTGTACAGCCAGACTTGGGACACGCTTTTAAATGTGATATGCAACATCAGCAAAAAGCAGACCCTTCACTTAATCTTTTTTTCCACGGGTAGGAGGGAGTGGAAAAAGTTGCCCCTCAGTTTGTTGTAAAATAGGGAATACTGTACAGAGAATACACTAACCCCAAAACTGCAGAGGCAGTAGACCAACTAATGGTTCCAGAAAAATTCTGCTTGCAGATCATGTATCTGGTGCATGACATCCCTTTGGCTGGCCATGCAACCAGAGATAGCAACCTAAAAAGGATATTACCCATATTTTATTGGTCCTCTATTCACAAGAACATAGCTGAGTATTGTAAAGCATGTACTGAGTGTCAGAAAGTAGCTCAGGCAGAAAAAAGGGATAGAGTACCACTACAACCCATCTCCATTGTGACTAACCCCTTTGACAGGATAGCCATGGATGTAGCGGGCTCCCTTGGAAAGAGCTCCAAGGGTAACAGATTTGTACTAGTCATATGTGATTACACTACCCACTACCCAGAAGCTATCCCCATGAGAAATGTCACCACCCCAAGGATAGAAGAGGAACTAACAAAGGTGTCTAGCCACATGGGAATCCCCCAGGAAATACAATATTTACTGATCAGGGGAGTAATTTTAATGCACACCTGCTAAAAGAACTGTACCATCTGCTGGGCATAGTAGCAGTGCATACTTCCTCATACCACCCACAAACTGATGGCCTTGTAGAGAGGTTTAATCAGACATTAAAGAGAATGTCGATGAAGTATGTAAAAGAAGAGGTTAGAGATTGGGATAGGTACCTCTCCTATTTACTTTTTGCTTAAAGAGAAATCCTTCGAGCATCCACTTGTTTCTCTCCTTTTTCATTACTGTATGGGAGGAACCTGAGGGGGGCACTGGATGTGGTTAAAGAACACTGGGAAGAAGGAAAGGAGTTGGGACATCTTAATATCATAGAGTACATGACCTAGTTACTCAAACACCTGGTGAGGTATATCATCTTGGCACACCAGAGTTTAGAACAGAAGCAAGACTCACAGAAAGAAAGATAGGACCAGGGTTTGAAGACTAAAACATTTCACTAAGCGGACAAAGTGTTGTTACTTCTTCACTCCACAGAGAACAGACTACTCATGAAATGGCAGGGCTGCTTCACCATTTTGAGGCAAACAGGAATAGTGAATTATGAGCTTGGCATGCCAGGAAGAAGAAACCCCCAGAAAATTTACCATGTGAAACACCTTAGGAAATGGCTTGAGAAGCCTAATCCCTCCCTTTATATCCATCCTGAAATTAGGGAGTCAGAGCTGGAGGTTGCCTATAAAAGGCTAGAGCAGTCAGAACAGTTGGGGGAGATCCAGATAAACCCTGAACTAGAGCCTCAGCAACAGAAAGATTTGCAGGAGGTATTACAAGAATTTGAGCCCATATTCACAAGCATCCCTGGGAGAGCCAACGGAATTGTGCACACCATAACTGCTATGCAAGACACATCAATACACCAAAAGCCCCACTGATTGCCCATGAAGATGAGGGATGAGGTGATTCAGAAAGTCAAAATAAATGGAACAGTTAGGCATAATTGTGCCCTCAAAGAGTGCATGGTCTTCATGCATGCTCACAGTGGACAAGAAAGAGGGTGGAATACATCTATGCCTAGATTTTAGAAAGCTTAACAATACGTCACTATTCAATGTCTAGCCAATGCCCCAAAAAGATTATATCATTGACAAGCTAGGCAATGCACAGTATATCGCCACCCTTGACCTTACTAAGGGATATTGGCAAATCCCCTTGAACCTGATTTGCAAGATAAAACCGCATTTAGCACTCCAGCTGGTTTATACCAGTTTGTCACAATGCCATTCAGACTACATGGGGCACCATCCAGTTTTCAGCTTTTATGGACCACATACTAAGACACACATACTGAATACTGTGTGGCTTATTGGGACAATGTGGTCATATTCAGCCCTGACTAGGAATCCTATGTTAGACACTTGTCCCAGGTATTGCAAGCAATAAAGGAGTCAGGAGTGACCATTAACCCTGCTAAGACTGCCTTAGCAGAAACAGAAGCAAGATACCTAGGGTTCATTTTGGGCAACAGACAAGTGAAGCCTGAGGTAGAGAAGGTTACAGCAGTAGCAAACAGTCTAATACCTACAACAAAAAAGCATGTGAGATCTTTCCTAGGCCTGGCTGGCTATTACCAGAGATTTATTCCTAATTTCTCAACCATTGCCAGTCCTTTGACTGATCTCACTAAAAAGAGGTGCCTTAACAAGGTTCAGTGGACTCCTATTTGTGAGGAGGCTTTTGGGAATATCAAGGCCATTCTATGTACAGCTCCTATATTGAAAAGCCCTAACTTCAACCAAATGTTTGAGATTCAAACTGGTGCATCAGAGAATGGTATTGGGCAGTCTTATCTCAGAAAATAGATGGGGAAGAACATACGATCATGTATTTCAGCAGGAAGCTACATGAGAGAGAGAGAAGATATGCTACCATAGAGGAAGAATGCTTAGCTTTGAAGAGGGCTATTGAGTCTCTGAAATATTACTTGTGAGGGGCTGAATTTAAGGTTGTAACTGATCATAACCCCTTTTGCAGTTTGCATTAAATGAGAGAAAAAAATCCCTGTATAATGCAGTGGTATTTAGCTCTTCAGCCCTATCAATTTACTGTGTCCCACAGAGCAGGGACAACACATGGAAATGCTGATTTCATGTCTAGATATGGTGCAGGAATTGATGTCAATGAAATATGATGTGCTTGCCCTAAAAGGAGATAGTGCAGGGAAGGTACCATTAGTCTCTATTGAGAAATGTGTTAATGCTTCAGGGTAAAGAATGATGATATCCACTATGTTTATGATGGAATGTTTATCGTTACTAGGGACCCTGAGATGGAGCTTCTGAAGATGGATGGGTGGAAGCTCCTTCCCTTCCTGGGACAGGAAGGTGGTAAGCAGTCTAAGATAACTGCTTCCCTCTTAAGGTGGGGAACATGTGACAGGGAGATCCTGCAACTCTTGAGGACCAACCTTTTCTTAAATCTGTTGCAACAGTTCTTCTATTTATTAGCCTAATCTATCCTTTACAATTTCTAGTCCATAACATCCTGCATCCATACAGGAAATAGCGAAGAGAGAAAGCATAACAAAAAACAAGAGAAAAAAATAAATATTTGGGAGATAACAAATAGCCATCTTAAGCAGGCAGTAGATTGAGGAGGGAAACAGATATAATGGGAGTGGTATAGTGCAGTGATTGTGGAGCAACTGTCTTCAGGGAGATGTTCTGGAGGCTGTGATGCTGCCCTATCTACAGGCACCTCTCTGAGCTGAGGGAGGAGATTGCCTGTCTCTGAGCAGATTTGGTCAAGCGGAAGGCAGCAATCACCCCCACCCAGAGACCACTGGGTCCACAACCTGTACCTCAAAGGATGCCGGCGAAAAGGAGTGATTGGACTATGGTGGGCTTAGGGAGGGTGACGGAGGGGGGTCAAAAGCATATCCCCAAAATGGTCCTGCTTAGTAACTCCTACACTGTTTTGGAGGAACAGGAAAGCCCCACTCAGGAACCCAAGGCTGGGACCAGGGAGGATGGGAGGGCCTCCAGGATGGAGCCCCAAGGAAGGGAGGTAGGGGACTCTGGAGGAGGGGGAAGCTTCTCCTAGTGGTGGACTCTATTGTTCAGGGATTGGAGGTAGGGACACCTAGCAGGGGAGGGAGGGAGAGAGAGGTCAAGTGTCTCCCAGGAAGTGCTGCATAGAGGGATGGGAAGCAGATCCATAGGATCACTATGGTACAAGCTAGGATGGAGCAGCTGGATGTCATCATCTACCTGGGGACCAATTACCTGGCCAGGAAAAGGGTGGCATTAGCCAAAGTCCAGGAGGATTTCAGGAAACTGGTGGGGAATCCTGAAACAAATGGCATGCTCCTTCTCATTCTCAGAGGCAATACTTGTCCAGAGCACAGGGGAAGCTAGGGCACACCACATCTGCACCTTCAACTCCTGGTTGAAGGATTGGTGTGGAAGGGAGGGTTTCGGCTTTATAAGTGACTGGGGTCTGACCTGGGCTAATGCAAGCTTATATAAGGAGTACGGCCTGCATCTGTCTGAGAAGGAGATCTTGGTCCTTTATGAGAAGTTTAAATGCTTCAGTTGTGAGCATTTAAACTGGCCAAAGTGGGAGAGCTAGTACAGTCAGGAGGCTTAGGAACAACCCCCCATAGGAACATGCAGGAACATAAGTTGACTACAGGAACAGCTAAAGCAGGTAGAGAGGAGCAGGCAGGTGATGAATGTATAACAAGTGATACGGGAGGGTGAGAGCACATAGGAAAGGAAACTGGGGTGGGGGAAGATGCTGGAGAGGAAGAATAAGAGCAGAGGGAGGGCAGACTGTAAAACATGGAAGGTTATGCTATCTAATCCCTGTAGTCTAGGAAGTAAGGTTCCAGATCTGGAGGCCTTGTTGGCAGATGCAGACCCAGACATAGCAGCAATAACAGAGATGTGGTACTCTGCTAATCATGGCTGGGAAGTCAGTGTACCAGGCTATACAATGTTCAGGAGGGACAGGAAGGGTAAAAAGGGTGCGGGAGTGTCCCTGTATATCGCAGATGGTATAAAGGCTACAGGGAAGATGGGGGGGCTGAGGTAATGTGGGTCACCCTGGAGCCAGGGCATAGAACAGCAATATGCACAGGGGTGATCTACAGACCTCTGGCACAGAGGGAGGAAGTAGACAGGGAACTAGTGGAAACATACATGACATAGCAGCTAAAGGTGAAATCTTGCTACTGGGGATTTCAATATGCTGGACGTGAATTGGGCCACTCAGGTGGCTGCTTCTGCTAGAAGCACAGCCATCCTGGAATTCCTGCAGGGGGTTGGTCTCATGCAGCTGGTGCATGAGCCAACCAGGGACAAGTCAATTCTGGACCTGATATGGACCAATGGTAACAGAGCTGAAGAAATACAGGTGGAAGGGCAGCTGGGGTCCAGTTACCACCACATGGTGTGGTTCAGCATGTAGACATGGACTCAATTAAGCCACACAAAGCAAGAGTATTAGATTTCAGAATGGTGGATTTCACCGAAATGGGTAGATGTATACAAGCAGTCCTGGGAAGGGGAAGGGTAATAGAGGGGGGATGGTACCACAATGGGAGAAACTGAAAGGAGCTATAGTGGATATAACAAACCAATGCATTAGGATAGTGGCCAAAGGAAAAAGAAGAAGGAAACCACTATGGTTCTCCAAAGAGGTGGGGGACAAAGTCAGGGCTAAAAGGCTGAGTTTCAGGTAATATAAGAGGAGCCAAAGGGAGGAGGACAGGAAGGAGTACCTTGAATGTCTAAGGGAAGAAGGGAAGGCTGTTAGAAGGGTGAAGGTGCAGACAGAAGAGGGTTTAGCATGGTCTGTAAACAAAGGGGATAAAGCATTTTATAGATGCATTAGTGAAAGAAGAAAACCTGGGGGGGATTGTGAGTCTCAGAGGTGAGAAGGGAGAGGGTAAGGAGGGGGATCTGGACAAGGCAGAAATACTGAACAAATACTTCTGCTTAGTATTCACTAAGGAGGGAAGGGTCAAGGACCACAGTTGGATTGCAGAGACAATGGGGGGGGAGTGGACACCAGTCCATTCACAGTGGAGAGAGTTCTGGAAGAACTCACAAAGCTGAAGGTGGATAAGGCCGTGGGGTCAGAAGGCATACACCCGAGGATATTAAAGGAGCTACAAAGGGAAATAGAAGTGCTCTGGTGACCCTGTTCACAGAGTCATTTAACACAGTTGTCATTCCAAAGGACTGGAGGAGGGCACATGTAGTCCCACTGCACAAAAGCAGCAGTAGGGAGGAGGTGGGGAACTACAGGCCCATCAGCCTCACCTCAGTGGTGGAAAAGATCATGGAGACACTGCTGAAAGAAAGGATAGTGGCACATATGGAATTCAGTGGTGCTCAGGATCTGAGGCAACATGGATTCACAGCAGGACGATCATGTCAAATGAATCTAATAGATGTTTTTGATTGGGTGACTAGAGAAGTAGATCAGGGAGGGGTGGTAGATGTCGCCTACCTAGATTTCATCAAAGTCTTCAACATCATCCCACATAGAAGGCTGATTAACAGGATGGGTAGTCTGGGCATGGGAGACAAGGTGGTGAACTGGGTTAGGAACTGGTTAACAGACAGGAGACAGAGGGCAGTGGTAAATGGAGTACAATCTGGGGAGAGATGGTGACCAGTGGGGTATCACAGGGAGCAGTACTAGGATTAGTCCTGGTCAATGTCTTCATTATTGACCTTGCAGAGGAGCTGGAAGGAAAGGTCTGCCTGTTTGCAGAAGACACCAAGATCTGCAACAGGGTGGATACTCCAGAAGAGGTGGAGAAAATGAAGAGGACCTGGAGAAGCTTGAAAGATGGTCGGAGATGTGGCAACTGAAGTTCAGTGCAAAGAAGTGTAAAATAATGCACCTGGAGAGAGCTACAGGGTGTAGAGGGGAACTGACTGTCACCAAAGAGGAAAGGGGCCTAGGGGTTATCATCTCTGATGACCTTAAGGTATCAAAGCAGTGCACAAAGGTGGCAGGGAGGGCCAGTGGCATGCTGGGGTGCATAGGAAGGGGTATCACTAGCAGGAGGCGGGAGGTGGTGATGCCATTGTACAAAACATTGGTAAGGCCTCACCTGGAGTACAGTGTGCAGTTCTGGAGGCCACACCTGTGCAAGGACATAGATAAGGTGGAGACTATCCAGAGAAGGGCAACAATGATGGTGCAGGGTTTGCACCATAAAAAGTATGAGGAGAGACTAATGGACCTCAATATGTACTCACTGGAGGAGAGGAGACAGCGGGGGGATATGATTGAAACTTTCAAGTACCTCAAGGGCATAAACAAGGTACAGGTGGGGGACCTTTTTCAATGTAGAAAAAGTACTAGAACAAGGGGGAACAATATGAAACTGGTAGGGGATAGAATAAGTGGCAATGTGAGGATGTTTTTCTACACAGAAAGGGTATTCGATGCTTGGAATAGTCTGCCACAGGAGGTAGTGGGAGCAAGCACAGTGGAGGAGTTTAAGCATGCCTGGGACAGGCACAAGGGATGCTTGTGAGGGAAGTGACTGATGAAAAGCCATTGATCACATAGGGTAGTGTCCACATACAATTTATAGGACTTACGAGCAGACTGGATGGCCTAGCGGTCCTTATCTGCCCTCAATTTCCATGTTTCTATAAGTCTGGCCACCTATGAGCACCCCTTCCCCTTTCTTGACCATGCTGTGCTGTAGTGTCCTCTTTTAATTTTCCTTTTCCCTCTCAGGTCCTCGTACAGGGAGGTTATTGTGGTGACTGAGCTGATGTAAAGCAACAGGCTGTGTTCCTCATTGTTGGATTTAGTATGCAATAGCACTATGTCATAAAATATCTTGATGTATATGCCTTATGTATATGAAACCTATAAATGTTGAAAATATCACTGCACTAGATGTTTTTGATCAAGATAAAAAGTTACTAGGGGACTGTATTATAAAAATTAGCTTAGTTGTGTTATTTAAAATGCATGTAAATTACAGATTGTTTGAGATGCCCTTTGGCACAGTGCATTCCTGCTTTAAGCTGAACAAGCCTAAAATTCCATGGTTATTTGCATATAGATCCCATTGCATTATATGGATATGTGAGATGTGTTTCTTTGAAACTTGGCTTTATTGCCAATGCCCTTTGGGGTAACCCTTGATTCAGTGCTTCTGCACTGAGATTCTTTGTCTTTAGCTTGTTTTGGGGTTTTTCTTTTTTGAGCTCCTCATCACCCAAATGCACAAGACCAACATAAGGAATAAAATAATTTTCACTAAAGAGCTAGATCAGTAGAACAGTGGGTCATAGGTGCTGACTAAGTGCAGATGAAAGAAATGCATTGTCTGTTGCTACAAACTGATGTATTGAAGAAGGAATATATCATTGCTTAAGGTTGTCTCCTGTGTTTTAAATAAACATCACACAAGGATTGTGTGTTGAACCTGAAGTTTGGTGTCTGGTCCATCTATTATCCCACAACCCCTTCACAGAGACATTTCCTGGCATCTTAGCCAATATTCCCCTTCCTATGAAACCAGTTCATGGAATTGTCCACGGTTGTTTATGGGTGTTGATGTGTGAAATGGCTGCCACTACATGTTCAGTCACTTCACTACCAGTCTAGCATTGCTTGCAATGTGCTTTGGGATGCAATGTGTATGAAAAGTACTATACACAGTAAATACTGATTCTTCTTCTTCTTCGTTTAATGTTATGTATGTTGGGCACTGCACTGCACTGCTACAATGACTCTGTGCTCTATAGTTACTTGCATTAATGTCACTTTATACCCAGTTCACTTGGTTCTGTACCTTTTGTTTCATAACACTTAATGTACTGTAATGACTTACTGTACCTTGTATCTTTTGTACTTGTGTTCCTTTTTACCTTGTTTGTGTTATTTTTATGGCCCAGGCCACACCTGAAAATGGCCCCTGGGATCAGTGTACCCATCTGGTTAAAAAAAAAATAACATATACTGTGTATATATATATATATATATATATATATATATATATATAGTTTGCCTGTACATGCTGCAATTGGAGATCATGAGATGAGCGGTTTGGGTTTTCATTGCTACACTGTTGAGTCCCAGCTGTACATGTCTTGTGCACCTGATGGGGGTGTTGCAGTCTTAGGGCTGAGCAAGTGCCTTAGAGAAATTCAAGTCCATATGACTGCCAGTTGGCTTAGACTTAGTCTGCTGAAGATAGAGGTGTTACTAATGTAAACTGCTTGGAATGGTTCTGCATTGATTAGCTGTGATGCTACCATTCTATCATTAGACTTGAAGCTGTGGATAGCTTAGGAATTTGGGGGTCACTGTTGATTCCAAGCTGACCCTAGAACATCAGGTGTCGACTGTTTTTCACAGTGGCATCTATCATCTTTGGAACACCTCCTGAATCAAGCCCCCTGTCTTGAGGGGTACCCAGTTAGTTTAGCGCTACACAAAATAGTGCCTGTCTATAGAGCGCTAGTTCATGTAGCACTAGCACAGACACCGAGAGGGGATCTACAGCGCTTTCAGTAAGTGCTCCCCAGGTCACTGTCCATGGTGCTTACCACAAACAAGAGCACCAGGATACAGGAGGCTGGCCGATCTGCTTCCATGGTGTGGAGGGCTAGGGCATAGAGTAGCTTGACCAGCTGCACTGGAGACCAGGGTTCTAATCCTGATGGCATTATTGCCACACTATTGTTGCCAACGACATTGTGGTCAGTGCTATTCTGACCCAGTGCTTTCTTGAGCTGGCCAATTTGGTAACCCTGTTACATGCCCTGGTTACCTCTAGACTGGATTATTGTAACACTCTCTGCCTTTGGTTATCCATGAGGTTGGTACACCTCTTGCAGATGGTCCAGAATGCAGCAGCCTGACTAGTTGTTGGAACCTCCTGGTCTGAGCATATGATGCCAGCTCTCTATGCTCTGCAGCGGTTGCCAGTGTGGTTGCACATCAGTTTCAAGGTATGCCTGTTAACTTACAAGGCCCTGCATGGTTTGGTTCAGGGCTGTCTGAAAGACCTCCTGATTCCATATGCTCCTGGTCACCCACTTCAGCCTATGGAAGTGAGTTTCCTCACAATACCCAGATCTATGCTCAAGTCTTCAGGGGATTGGGCATTCAGTGTTGCTTCCCTGTTTTTGTGGAACACCCTTCCCCCAGAGGTTAGAGGAGCTCCTTTGATTGATCTTTTTAAGTCTTACCTCAAAACCCATTTGTTTATTCTAGAGCTGTATATCTGGTGCTGCTTTTTAAAGCATTTTATTATTTATTATTCATAATCTGATTTTATATTTAATGATTTGTTGTTTTGTTGTTTGTACTGTAAGGCACCCAGATCCTCAGAGATTGGGCACTGTATACATAAAATAGCCTTGTCTTTCCTTACTCTACCATGCTTTTTTGTAGTTTTCAAGTCTTTAATCCTATTCTTTTTTTGCCACAACACTTGGCGACTGGTACCTCTCTCCTTTGGGCTACAAAACTATATAATCTCCCTCTCAAATTCACCATTCACTGCCTTTGGGGAAGCTCAAAACCTTCCGTTGTGCTGAAGCCTCCATAGGGCCAACTTTTCCCTGCCATGAGCCACATCTAGCCTAGAGGAGCAGTGCCTCTATGTCTTGTATTTTTCTCCTGAACTGGCTTGTCCCGCTGGCCCCCCTGTCCTAGAGGAGGGAGTGCTTACTTACTTGAAGACACCAGCTACAGGAGTCCTTGATGGTACATGAGAGGATCTGTTAGTATGGTGGCCAAGGAAAAAGGACACAGATTTGTAGGGAACTGGCAACAGTTCTGGGAGCGAAAGTTCTTTAAATTTGATGGACTGCATCTGGCTAAAGAGGGAGCCAGTGCATTGGGGCAGAAGTTTGACGTCTTTGCAGAATATTTAAACTAGCAAATGGGGAGAGGGGTGCAGCACCCCATCGTCGAATGGGAAGAACACCCTCCCCCTCAGCTAGTGGTCAAACAGGAATTCAACATGTTTGCCATTCATTTGCATCACCAGGTAAGAAAAAAGGTCATCTCCCATACTACCAGGGTAATGCCAAACTTCACCCAACAACTAACACACCAAAATCTGGCCAATGGAAAATCATGTACACAATGCTCACAGCCTGGGAAATAAGATCCCAGACCTGCAGGCAATAATGTCAGAGGCTAAACGGACATAGTAGCAATTAGTGAGGCGTGGTTTACCAGTAACCACAGGAGACTTCAGTACCTGGCTATGTATTGTTCAGAAGAGACCGAGGTGCAAAAAGGGAGGGAGGAGTGGCCCTGTATGTTAATGAAAATATCAAAGCTACAGAAATTCAGAATACACATAAGGAGCCAGAAGAACTGTGGGTCACCCTGGAAACAGGAAATGGGACAGCCATAAGAACTGGGGTTGTCTACAGGCCCCCAGACCAGAGGGAGGACATAGACACATTACTGTTAGAAGATATACAAAACATGACAGCTAAAGGGAGGTTCTGATAATGGGAGACTTCAACATGCCGGATACAGATTGGTCAATACCAGCAGGAACATCTGCCAGAACTAGACTCATAGTGGATTCCCTGCAGGGGAGGGCCTCAAACAACTGGTACAGCAACCCACAAGAGACAGGGCTATCCTAGATCTAGTACTGACTAACAAAGAGGGATCACAGATCTCCAGGTAGAAAGGTCACCTGGGGCCAGTGACCATCACATGGTATGGTTCAATTTGGCTACTACATCTAAATCATCCCATTCCAAGGCAAAAATATGGGACTTCAGAGGAGCTGACTTTGATAAGATGGCCAACAGAGTTAAGCTAGCCCTGGCAAAAGAAACACAGGAGAGGGTACAGGCAAAGTGGGCAGGCTTTAAGGATGCAATACTTGAAGCAACATCCCATTGTGTTAGACAGAAAAGGAAGTGCAAAGAAGAAGGAAACCACTTTGGTTCTCAATACAGTAGCAGAAAAGGTCAGAGCCAAAGGCTGGCCTTCAGGAAATATAAGAGAACACAGCGGGATGAAGATAGTAAGGCATACCAAACTGCCCTAAGGGAAGCAGGTAAGGCAGTAAGGCAGGCAAAGTCCCAAACTGAAGAAACACTAGCACGAACAGTAAAAGAAGGTGACAAGACTTTCTATAGATACATTAGTGAAAGGAGAAAGTTCAGAGGGGGTATTGCTAAGCTTAATGGAGAAAAGGGAGCATGTGAGGAGGAGGACCCTGTAAAGGCATCTATCCTAAATAGATACTTTTGCTCAGTATTTACTGAAGAGAAGGTAGGGCAGGGCCCACAGCTCAGCATCATGAACACAGGGGAGGGAGGTGAGCACTACTCCCTTCACAAAAGAAAGGGTCCTACATGAGCTTGCTAGCTCAGGGTGGATAAGGCAATGGAACTGATGGCATACATCCCAGGGTACTTAAGGAGCTAAAGGAGGAACTAGCAGAGCCATTAGCAGAATTGTTTAGTGAGTCTCTGAGCACAGGAGAGGTCCCAGAAGACTGGAGAAGGGCTCATGTGATCCCGCTCCACAAGAGTGGTAGCAGGGAGGAGGTGGGAACTACAGACCGGTCAGTCTTACCTCAGTAGTGGGCAAGATTATGGAGGCATTCCTTAAGGAAAGGATAGTGCAACACCTTGAATCCATAGGGGCACAGGATCCAAGACAGCATGGGTTTACAAAAGGAAGGTCCTGTCAAACTAATCTCATAGATTTCTTTGACTGGGTAACTAGAGTGGTGGACCAAGGGGGAGCAGTTGATGTCGCCTACCTTGACTTCTGCAAAAGCTTTTGACACTGTTCCACATAGAAGATTGATAAATAAGCTGGGTAGGCTCGGGTGGGTCAGAAGTTGGTCAACTGGGTGGCAAACTGGTTGACGGGCAGAAAACAGAGTGGTGGTAAATGGTATACAGTCAGAAGAGATGCAAGTCACAAGTGGGGTACCTCAGGGATCAGTCCTGGGGCCAGTCCTCTTCAACATCTTCATTAGTGACCTTGCAGATGGACTAGAGGGTAAGGCTTGTCTGTTTGCAGATGACACCAAGATCTGCAACAGAGTAGATGATCCAGATGGGGTGGGCAGAATGAGAAGAGATCTGGATAAACTAGCAGAATGGTCAGAAGAGTGGCAACTGGGATTTAATGCAAAAGTGCAAAATCATGCACATAGGGAAGAAACCTGAAGCCACCTATAGGCTGGGAGGAGTTGCTAGCAGTCACAAAGGAAGAAAGAGACTTGGGCATCATCATCACTGATGACCTAAAATCATCAAGCAGACCTCTAAAGCAGTAGGTAAGGCTAGGGGTGTTAGGGTGTATTAGTAGGAGTATCACAAGTCGTAGAGGAGGTAATAATCCCTCTGTACAAGACACTAGTTAGACCCCATCTGGAGTACTGCATTCAGTATTGGAGGCCACACCTTCACAAGGACATTAACCAAATTGAGGCAGTCAGAGAAGGGCAACCAAAATGGTGCAGGGACTGCATCAGAAGACATATGAGGACAGATTAATGGAGCTCAATATGTATACCTTGAGCAAAGGAGGGAGAGAGGTGATATGATCGAGGCATTCAAACACCTTAAGGGCATAAACAAGGTGAAAGAGTCTAACATGTTTAAATATAAGAAAAATAGCAGGACAAGAGGACACAGCATGAGATTAGAGGGAGGCCGATTAAGGGGGAATGTGAGGAAATTCTTTTTCACAGAAAGGGTGGTGATGCATGGAAAGGCCTACCTCAGGAAGTGGTGGCTATGAATACAGTGCAGGGCTTCAAACAGGCATGGGATAGGCATAAGGGAGCAATACAAATGACTATGAATAGATAGGCCACTGACAGAGCAAAGGCCGATGGCACATTTATAAAGTAGAAAAAGAAATGGGCAGACTGGATGGGCCTTGCGGTCCTTATCTGCCGTCAACTTCTATGTTTCTATGTATCTATGTTTCTATGTTATGTTTCTATGTAGGACAGCTGTTTTCTAGCATGCTGGTGTGGCCTTTTCATCTGCATATCTCTACCCCTCCTCACTACTGACTCATTCATGCTTGCAACTGGCCCGGGGAGGGTGCCAGATAGTGTGTTATAGTGTATGGTGGAATGCTGTTGTGGATGGAATTCCATCCCTAGAATAGTCTTCTTGTGCTGCAGTAGCTATGTCATGATGTTGTTGTGCTGCACTAGTGACATCACTACTGCAGCAAAACAAGTTGGAATGCTGCCACACGCCCATCAATCTGTATCCGTGCTGGGGATTACATGGAAGATGTTTTTTTTTTCCAGGTGTTAGTACTGTTAAGCAGGTTTTTTTTTGTTCAGTTTCTGACAGCGCTAATACAAAAGGGAGCAATGTCAGCCTTCAAAGTGCCGCAACAAAAAAGTAAGATTGTTTTCCCCCCTTGGTACAGAAAATGCGCTGTCAGTTGAAGAGGCTGACCCGGGCACTTGACACAGACAGAGTGAAAGCAACTTGGCATAAAATGACTGTAAAATGTAAAGAAATGTGTCCCAGGTTATTTATTTTCTGTTATGTTTGCTCACATACTATAAAGAATTGTGTATGAGCAGTCATATATAAACAAGACTGGTTTTGAATCAAGAGGTTGCTTTGGTAACAGAAGACCTCTCGAGCAGCGCTCTCAGGGTCTCCTATTAGCAAGGAAATCTCTCAATTTAAACCCAGCCTTGTTGTGTTTGACTGCTCATACACAATCCTCTATATCTCCTATGTCATCAGTGATACCTCCATCATGCCAGTATCAGCATCCATTGTAAAAGCAGTCCAATGAGCACTTCCTCGAAGGAGCAGAGCATCCACTGGACAGTCTAAGCCCTCCCTGCCAGCCTCTACTACTGATATTTCAGTCTCAGTGAGTGAAGCCAGGTCACTTGGCACCAGAGTGGGGGCTGAGCCTATTTTAGACAATCTTACTGTATGTTATTAAATCAGTTAATTTCAAAATATTTCTTCTGTGAAACAAAACAGCAATGTGCTGAAGTCCTTTTATGAAGTCCATTTAAATGTCAGTCTTGGAACTCTGCTTAAAAGAAGGGTGTGCGCAATAAACAGAAAAGGGTGGTTGTTTGGAATCCATAATTAAAAGTAGGAAGAGCTCACCTATAGGAAGCTGTTATGCACTGTCATTATAAGTCCTTAAGAAAGTGTCGTATATGATCAGAGTGCATGGTGGAGATACCCGAGTGAAAAATTGAAGACTATTTCTATTGGATTTAGACACAGTACATTGTACAGTGATGCAAACTGAACCTCAGATCTTAGCAGCATAATCCTGTTAGAAGAAACTGATATTCCTCCCAATGCTCCATAGAAAATAATAGAAAGTGATTCCCAGAGTGGAATAAAAAGACCTGTGCACTGGATATTCATAGGGCAAGATTTTCAAAGCCTTCCCATTGTGGTTATAATGTATTCCTGTGACCTGCAGGTGAAAATTAGACCCCCTAAAAAGTAATCTGATGTTTAGGCAAACTTGCCACAAGTTGTGCTCAGAAAATGCTGCATCCATCAAATATATGATGCACACATCATTTTTGTGCTGTAAAACTGAGGAAACTGTCACAAATCTGTTGAAACATTTGAAAATAGCATCCGAATACAGTATTCTGATACATTTGGCATGTCACAGGCTGCATCAAAAACTGGAAAGTGTGGCTATGTTATACTTTTTTAAAGTCTTGCCCATAGTGTTAATCCCAGTGAAAGACATTTATGCAAAAGTAATGACTACCCAACCTTGAGTAGGGCAAATGCATTAAGCGGGTTAACAGATATGACACTGCTCTTGCAAGCTACTAATTCTGGATATTGTGCATTTTTGTTTATACGTGCCTTCACAGGGTGGCTAATAATAACAAATGATAAAAGGATTTCATTTGGCAGGAAGTCAAAGAATAGTAGGCAAAAGTCAGAAGTAATGATATAACAGAGAAACTTATAATGAGGATAGAGGTGATGTAGATAGGGTTGTTAATCCTGTGCTTTACATTACAGCTGTCTAAATCCCCTTCAGAGAGAGTTTAAAGTATATCTTGATAGTTCAGCACATAATTTTCAATCATATTACATTCTTCACTCCTACATCCTGTATCTGTACTGTATATATTACTGATATTGCTTCATCTTTGAACTGCTGGAGGTGTATTAGGACCACATGAGTCCCACTGACTAATAAAGGTATCAAATATTTCCATTCAATGAGGGGTTTTCATACCATGGTATGGGTATAATATACACTAAAGCTGCTTCCAGCCTTTGAAGCAAAAAAGAATTAGCAGAGGTTAAATCTGGCATCTGTTGAAAGCATTCCAGAAATTTTTTTCTCCTGTGACAATATTTTTTAATAGCAATTAGGGAAAAAAGCTGCAATTATGTGGGTCTGCTATGTGTTAATAATTGTTGCTATAAAAGTTCATTGCATGGGATTTTTCTTGTTGATTTGGTGGAAGGTTTCACACTGCAGAAGCACACATTCATGTTTCCAAAAATAACTAGACTTGTGATTACAGGTCACATATCGGTTATGATGGGAACACAATTAAGTGAGGTTCATTAATTGCAGCATTATCAATTTCCTTAGTCTTTGTATTTTGCTTTCTGTAAAAATAACCTCCCCATTTCAATATGTATTACACAATGCCATTGTTGCAAGGATATTTATTTTCAGGGTGGCAGATGAAGGCAGAGAAACAGTCATTAGTTTTTTCAATTCAGCACATAATATTGCCCATCACTTTGAGACATGAGCCCATGATGGACAAACCCCGTCTGTGATCGCAACACTGGTTATTGAGTCACTAATGCCATTTTATGACTCCAAAGGAGGGAAGGACAACAAAATGCTATAAAGGGTGGTATGGTTAGCAAATTGCTAACCCATTTGTGACTGACAATAAAATATGCTGGTGCCCCTGTGTCAATTGGCTACTAGTACAGTGCATACAGGCACAGCAGCCTATTGGTAGGTTTGGAGAGGTGATGAGTAGCCATTTGTGTCACAGTATTTAACACTTCCTCAAACCAGGTCTTAGAAGTCTGACCTGCTCTCCCTAACTATGGTCCCCAACCCCTGCCACCAAACACCTTACGAGTATACATCTATGAATTCTTTGCTGTCTAGTGGTCCCCCACCCCTGAACACCCTCCAATATTCCTTGAACAATACTCTGGTGTCTAGTGGTCCACACTGCCCCAGAAAACCCCCTTGATATACAGTGAAAAAATGTCCTAGTGTCTAGTGGCCTCCATAACCTTAGAGCAACCCATTGCTATTATTTTCTTTCCTGATGTCTAGTGGTCCCTCCACCCCCAAACACTCCATCAATAGTATTATCATCTGTCCCTGGTGTTCAGTGTCCTCCCTGCCCCCTCAGTTGGAATCCCCCTGGCGTGCCCTCACACGAGGTGTGACTCTACCCAAGTTGCCTGTTCTGCCCCCAGTGCCCTCTTCTGTGACTGGCACAGAAACTCTGCTCTCCTCCATGGCTGGTCACCAAATGATATTTCATGATTGCATGCTGACTGTAATCAGTTGTGAGTACAGTAGAATTGCAATCACAAAATGTCAGTCGGCAGCCAGCCCTACAGGTGAGTGGATGGTCTGTGTGAGTCACAGAGAGGGGATGCTGGGGGCAGTACGGGTGAGTTGAGAGGGAGTCAGACCTGTGAGAGAGTGCCGGGACAGGGCGGGAAGGGGGATTCAAGCCCAGGGGTAGGAGGACCACTGACAATTAGGACAAATATTGGGGAATTCGGGGAGGAGGGACCACTAGACAGCAGGGTATTTTTCACTTTATATCATGGGGTGTTTGGGGGGGCAGGGAGACCACTAGACACCTAAGTAGCATACCAGGTATAGTTTAGTAGTATTCTGGGGTGGCGGACACTGGACACCAAGAACAGGCTACTACATGTTGACAAGGGTGTTTGGATGGGTGGGGGGCACTAGATCACTAGTATCAGCAGCCTTGACAAGTGCTGTGGGGTGAGGGACACAAACTAAGTTTGCTCCTGCCCTGTGATGAGCCTTAATGAGATGCAAATGACCCATTAACACCTTGCTAGTTCAATGTGTCATTTGCATCATAAGGTACAAATATGGCAGATTGCTCCAGAGGAGCAATTGTCATCAGCAGGCCCTAACAGTCCAAATGAGATTGCAATCCCCATAGCACCCTATTGGCCACTTACCTCCTGTGGCCAGTAGAGGGCCAGGGTTTGTGATCGCAGTCAGGATAGTCCCTGGCTGGCATACTGGAATCTGACTTTAACACTTGCGAAGTGTCCCAGCATATTTCATTATACCTCTGGTTTACTCCAGACACAAATTCGCTCCCAGAGCAAACATTTAGTGGGCTCTAATTTAGACATTTGCATATCCTGGCCATAGTGTCTATGTCGGGCAGGCTTAACTAAAAAAAACAACATTGGCCTTACCCAGCTTTTTGTTTTGAGGGCTGTTGACCTCCTAACCTTGTCCACTGCACCTCCGCCATTGTAGAAATGGTGATTTGCACAGGGCAAGGTATAAGAATACCACAGACCATCATATATATATAGTTTACAGTATGAACCAGTACCCCAGCAGTCCACATCAACATATAGAAATCCCCTGCAGAGGAAGCAAGCTGCCTGATCCCTCAGAGAGGTCACTGAAGCAGTAGAACCTGACACCATCCTGCCCCGTCTGGCAGTGGTGCCATGCAGCAGTGCCTCCTCAGCATCCTGGGTCACCCAGATGGCTCCCAATTTCACTTCCAAAGTGGGGCTGCCAGTTTAGAAAAGTAACAGAATACACACTGAGTCATGAAGCAGCCTTGCCTTGTTGCACCTTTGAAAGCACCAATGTGTACAGATGAAGATGTTTCCCTCTGATAAGTTTCACTTGAGACACTAATGACACATACAAAAAGATTAGGCATTTTTTTCAGAATGTGAGAAAATGCAACCTAAAGGTTAGAACACAGAGCTGTGAATCCAGAGAAAGAGGTTCAAATCCCACCACGGCCAGTTAATTACTGTCATTGAGCAAGTCAACTAACCTCTCTCTGTTTCATTCTGTCCAGCAATAAAACTGGGTAGAAGCAGGACCCCAGTAAATGCAAGATGATGGACTAATGCTTAAGAAACCCATAATGGGTATTCTACACATGCTAATGCATAGCACAAAAAATTAGCAGTGAAACAATTACAAGCAAGGACATCAGGCAATACTAATCAGCAATCTCTGAGGGTTGGGAACCATCAAAGGGAGAGGAGGGGGAAGGAAGAGTAGGGACTGGTTCCAGGACTACATGGGATGGGAAGGAGGGTTAAGTGGGGAAATTTTGACCAGGCCCAACACACAAAGGTGGAAGGGGAACCCGGTACTCAACCAGCTGTACAGAACCACCATAGGCACGATGGCTAAGTTGGGGATATCCTATGAAATCCTCAGTAGCTGAAGACTGAGACTGCAAGTCAAATGCTTGTGTAATGCATCCTAAGGCGGGGGAGAGGCAAAGAAGGTAGCAAGTGGTGGAGAACGAGAGTCACTAAGGAGGTCTTGGTGGGTCTGCAACCCTCTGATGAGGGACATGCGGGTCCATGGTGCAGAAAGGAGAGGCTAAGTAGGGGGACCATACCTTGTAGTACATTGCCAGGGTCCCCTTGGCCATGTGCAGAATCCTAGGGAAAAGGGCTAATTGGATTACTGCCAAAAGGGGTGTTGACTGTTCTCCAGTGGCAGGGAAGGAGTCTTTCGGCTTCCACCCCTACTGCTGTCAGCCAAAGGAGCCTTTATTTTGGAATCTGGGTACCCACTGAGGGAAGGACAAAGAGGAAATGGTTGGGAGACAAAGGGGCACATGTAACCATCACCAAATGACAGAGCAGTCCTACAAAATGTGGAACAGTTCGCACTCCCATTGACCCACACTGCCAATACTGATCAGCAGGAAGTCGTCCTAGGGATTTTAATTGTGAAGGGGTACAGAACCATTGATGGAGGATTTTGTTTTGAATAAAGAAATCACGGCTGTCAGGGCAGGTCAACCAAGCCACCTTCCAAGAAGACATTCAGGGTGCCACAGTGATGGTAATTTGCAAGATTACCACCCATTTGTGTCTGGCTTTCACTGTGGGGTCTGGGAGCATGTCATGAATAACAATATTAATCTGACCTGCTTGGTCCAGGCGGCCTTCAACCAGCTGGGCATCAGCAGAGTCTGGGAGTAAGAACATAGAAGAGAGACCTTTTCAAATCAGGATGGACACACACTACAAAACTGTAGATATTTCTAAAAATTGGGCCAAGGGGTTGAAAAACAAGATTGCAGATGCTCAAAGGAGATCACAGTGCGCATACCTGGTTGCAATATTTAGCCACTACTCTGGATCCCCAATGATTTATCAGTATGACAGTGGAATGGCTGTCTACCTATCCACAGTGCAGGGTAATTCCAGAGAAGGGTCAGCACCAGTCAGTGTGTGTGTGTGGGGGGGGGGTATTTGGGCTCAAAATTAAGCCCTGCAATTTTGTCCAGGCCACCACAGGTGCTGAGACTGTAAGTCAAGACTTCAACGCGGTTGGTATGGGGGCATAGCAAGCCCCCCAAGGGCCCATTCTATATATATTCACAAGAGAAGGGGGAGTAAGAAGGAGCCAACCACTTGCATGTCTGTGTCCCCAAAAGCAGAAGGTGGTACCCACAGAACCAAGGCAGGTTCCAGCTCCCTTCTTGCAGTGTAATCCAAACTTTACCCAGCTGTATTCTGGGTGTGTGGATTGCCTTCCCACAAGAAATTCCCTACCAGGAAGTCAATCTTGGATAACCAGGATTATCTAATCTTGACTGGCAAATAGGAGAGGCAGTGGAATGTCTTTGTGGCATTCACCATTTAAAGGGCTGCAATTTTGCCAGCCATGGAAAAATAGAAGGTTTTCCATCTGTCACACTCAACTTTGCATCTCTCTTTGACAAAGAGACCAGGCTGGATGAGCACAGATGGGAGAGATATTCAGTAAGGTCTATGCCGAAGTATTTGATGGAATCCAGGGAACTTCTCAGATCCTGACCTAAAACTTGGGACTGCATGAACAAAGGGCTAAGAGGGAGAACCTCCATTTTGGAGGGGTTGATCTTGAGCCCAGAGATTCTGGTAAAGGACTAGAGGAGAGCCAACAGATGGAGGATCCCACTGGCAGTACCTGCAAAAGTGATCATCAAGTTGTCACATAAAGCTTAATCTGGTATTCCAAAGGGTTAATCCATTCTCCTGGCAGGGCTGTGTGTTTTCAAATAGCAATAGCCAAAGGCTCTGTTGCGAGCATAAAGAGAAAGGGGAGATCAGGCAACCTTGTGTAGTGCCTCTGGCTAGTGCGGAAAAGGAGGACAGAAGGTTATTCATCAGAACCCTTGTAGTGGGGGAGTTGTAGAGTTGATATCCACCCCAAAAATGTGTGCCCAAACCCCATCTTGTTAAGCCCCAAGTAAAGAAAATCTCATGCCGTAGAAGCAAAAGCTTTTCAAAGTCCAGTGCAACCTCTGCTGCAGGAGTAGCGCTCGCTACTTTGATGAGGTTGATAAGGGAGTGAAAGTGGACTGCTCCCACTCGCTTAACAATGCCCAAATGGGAAGGGTGGACTAAGGTGGACAAAAAGGGTTCTAACCTGCAAACCAGCACTTTCACTAACAACTAAGTGTCAGAGTTCATAATGTAACTATCAATTTTGAGCCACTTTTGGACTCACCTTGGCTGTTTCTGGAGCCCTCAGGTCCTCCCTGAACACACCTCGAGGGGGCAGGTCTAGGTTCTTGGAGTACCAGTGGTACTGGAACAATAAAAGCACTTAGTGCCTCCACCTGGGGTAGTGAAATGGTAAGCCTGAGATTAAATTGCAGGTTAGCAACCCCAAGGAAAATATAGTAGCTGCCCCCACAGTACTTTCCCCATACAACAGCAATTCACACTTTTCCCAGTAAGTCACTGTACCAGGATATAACCTCAACAGCTAACAGTTTTCATTTTGGGGAGGGGAAAATGGGAGAAAAATAGCATAACAACTTTAAAAACTTTTAAAACACTTTGGCCCACTAAACCCTGCCTCCCACCCACGAGTGCATCCGCCTATCAGGAAGGTAGCTGCCCAAAAGTCTGTGGAGTCCCAAGGTGGGTACCACACCACCAAAGCAGGAGACACTGAGGAACTTGTGTTAGAGTCCAATAACTTTAAACAGATAAGAAACTTTTAAACTTTTACCTGGGCACAGTTTTGATCTTGGCACAGTCCTGTCCAGGAATTAGCCCCCTTTGTTTTCTTTGATTAGACCACTAGATGAAAAGACTTCCCTAAAGCCACAGCCCGGGGTACTTACAGTTCTACAGAGTCTCAAGGGGTTTTGAAGATACTTGAATTCACAATACCATGCTGGTATTAGGGATTGATGATGCAACACACAGCCACTGGCTGAAGCAAATATGAAAACCAGTCTTTACCTGCCAAACCTTTTCAATCGTCACCCTTGGGGGGTCTTTGTATTTGGTTTTCACCTGGCAGGCTTCTCAACCTCTTCCTCTCGAAGGATTCTTTCCTTGTTCGGGTACACTTCTCCACCCCAACTAGGGTAAATGTACAGGCAATCACACTTTCTTAGCTGGCAGATACTGTGGATATTAGGTAGCAACCTTTACAGTCTCTGATTTACAACTGTATCTCTCAAACGACAACCTTCTGCACTGCAGGACAGTCCAATTCCTTCTGAACAAACCTCAGGAAACTCACACTTCAGACTGAAGGGTCTTCCTTCCACAGACACAGGTTCACATCTCACTGGCTCACCCTCTAGAGTAAAATTCACTTCACAGAAGCACCTCAGTCAGCCACAGGTTCAAATCTCAGGGTCTCTCTCTATGAAATAAAATTCTACTTCACTGTAGCACTTACCTCAGCCATAGGTTCCAATACCACAGACTCTCTCTTTGGAGCAAAATTCCTTCTTTCACAGCCGAAGGTTCCATTATGAACAGCAGCTCCCAATGGCTTTGAAGCAAATTCACAAAGGCTCAGTGCAGCTTGTCCTATACTGTGTCCAAACTAACCAAGGAGCAAACACAACAGCAATCTCTCTCTAGACTTCAGGCTGGGCTCCAGCAAAAGACTCCTCTGGAAGGCAAATAGTCCTATTTAGTATCTCTTCAGCCTCCTCTTCCCTTCAGAACCTCAGTCCTCTCGAAGTCACTAGCCGTACACACAGTGCTCTCACCACTGAGGCTGCAGTCAATTTACTTATGGTTCTCCCAGACCAGAGGTTCTCCCTTGATGTACAGGGATGATGATGCAGTTGCTGGAAGTCTCACTCTGGATAGTTTCTCTCTCATTCCTTACCTCTGAAGGTCTCTGGTGTTGGCCAGTGAATGTTTATCTGTCTAGTTCCAGTCAGGCCTCTCCTGATCTCTGCACTCAGCAGACAGTTTTCTTATGCACACAAGGCAACTCAGCTTGTGAAACCAGAACCAAGACTGTGCAACACTACACGTCCTGACATCAAGTCCATAACATATTTCAACTCCCAGCACCATGATGTAGAACTGACTGGGTGACTTTCCAGACTAGCTGTGGTCACTATTTGGCTGTCCAGGGATGCAGCGCAGCAGTCTTTTAAGGTGTGTTAACACTGCTACAGTACATTTGCTCCACAGCAACTTGAGTGCTTAAGTTGCTGTGGTACAAATGTGACAGCATGAACACTTACTGGAGTATGGTACATCAATACCCGATCCTCTCCTGGAGTTGCAGCCAAGTTGGGGATGTAATGTGAGTTGTGTATGCTACCGTGTGGACAGGCAGTCCCACTTGCACTGCTGCAATATGAACGCTTCCATGATGCTGCTTGAGTAATCAGATACGGGAATGTTGCACATCAAGGGGATGAAAATACGACTCTCACAACAAACTTAAGCAAACTGTCATTTATTCTCCAGTTGCTCAGAAAGAGAGCCATACAAGTGAAGATATTTCAGCACTTCGCTTCAAACAAGGTTTTGTTAGCTTACTGTAGCTGTTTGAAGGCAAAGTGCTGGGGTATATGTTTCAGTTGTGTGTCTGGCTATGGCTCTGAATCTGAGCAACTGGTAAATAAATGATAATTTGATTAAGTTTATTGTGTGAGCCATATTTTCATCCTGTTGGCATGCAACTTTCCTGTATGTGATATCTGCTACTGGGTTTAGCCACCACTAGTTGTACTCCTCTAGGATCCATTAGAGTGTGCAAACACATTTGAGATAAATGCTGCTGGAGTAAGTCAGACATTTGCAGTACATTCAGAAGCATGACAAACTGGTTGGCAGCACAAAAAGGTAGACTTTAGGGAGAAATAAATCGATAAACTGTATGGAGCCCAGTATAGATGGGGGGGGGGGGGATTCAAGCATGGCCCCATTCCCCGAGAGTGTGATGTCAGCAGTCTAGGCATCATCCAGGGCACCCTGAACACCTGTCCACCCCAAAACTCACAAGCTCCTCTAAGTGCAGTTTGCATCAGTGCTGAGACGGGGTAATGTAAATATGCTTTGGCATTGGCACAGGAGGTGGGGACAGGACCAGGGCAGACCACTGGAACAATGGGTGTGGCAGTGTGAATGTGACTTTAGTTTACAGGTGCAGCCTTCAGCTTCAGTTGATACTGAGCTGGAATGCAATTACCACCTTCTGTGCAGCAGCAGATCATCTGCTTTACTTCTCTATGATAGATGCATGGTCTGTTCCCTGGGAAACACAACAGCAAACCATCTCCCTGTCACACTCTGCTGTAGACTCATGCAGACTGACTAAGCTCAGGAACAACCCCTGCTGTTCACTGGAGAATGTCAGTTTCTGGCTGACCTATCTGTGCTGTCACTCCCTGTTGGCAGGAGGTCTGTCCCTCAACAGATGATTTGTCAAAAACTCATGACAGGATTCATGAAGTCCTCTTGTATCTCAGGCGCTCCTTGTTGCTCTACTTCCAGGATCTGCACCTGACTGGTTAAAATGCAACCCCTGACCTCTGTTGCTGTAAACAACAACAACAAAAAAAACACTAGGGAGTCACACCCTGGAATAAAATAATAGAGAAAATGCTTTGTGAGCAGCAAAAATACTAAATTTTATTTAGTCATGGAGTGTGCCACTGGCTTGCCCCAGTGCTTCGGGTCCAATTTGACCCTTTGCTGTGGTAGTGAGGAGTAGGGTGCACCAAGATGGTATCCTGTGAGGTGGACACATGGGGAAGGGCACCATCTGTAATGGTGACTCCTTCCCGGCAAAACCCCTCACAGCAATGGGAGGGTAGGGCAACCAGAAGAAGGGGTGGGCGAACTGGGGGACAGGATGTCGCTATATGTACGCGCGCACAGGGGGGGGAGCGAGCACAGTGAGCGAGGGCTGGGAGGGGGCAGAGGAGCTGTAGGGGGTGGCACTGCGGTGGATTGCTGAGCTGCATCGTGGTGACAGAGGTTGGCTTGTGGTTGGGGTGGTTGAGATATTGGGTTCGGGTCAGAGCGCTGGTGCGATTTTATTGAGCCCGGCTTGAACCTTTATTTTTCCATGCTTTCACCCCCCCAACATGCACCCCCCCTGGAGTTGAGAATCCTTTAGTAGGGGGGTGCAGGGGACGAAGCCTCCCACATGGGTGGGCCCCCCCCCCACAGAAAGCATTAAAATATATGTCTCTGGCACCGTTGTCCTGTATGCCAAGGGTGTCAGAGTGCCAAAAATGTTTTCGGCACTCTGATCATGAATAACGGTGATCACCTTTAGGCTTTCACTGTTATCACATAGGACCCACCAAGATGGTGGCACCAGTCATAGCCCGAAAGGGCATTGACCCCAAATCTTAATTTTATAAAGAGCTCTTGCCTGTAAGCATTTCTCTTTTGGCCCCATTTTATCCTACTTGGTTGTTCTTTATGTCTGGTCAGTCAAACTCCATGTCCCTGGGGCCTGGAGAGAGCTGAACAGCTGGTACAATTTGTCTGAACTCTAAGGAGCCTTTAAGATAAACCCCACTTGCTGGGTGGGAGTGTTACACTAGTATACTTATTCATACCTGCTTGAAGGAGGACATACATAATGGCTATAGAGTCTCTTCTGACCTTAAGTTACTATGTGCAGGGCAACCAAGATGGTCCAGTGTCTTAGGTAATGATATGCAAGAAGAGGCTTTAGTACTAGGACATGTACACTCTCGAGATGAGAAGGGAAGGGAAAGGGTAACATGACAGAAATATACAAGTACCTACACAGGATGTCAAGGCCATTTTCTCTTGAGCTCAAATACAGTGATGAGGGGAAAATTACTCTTACTAGCAGAAGGGAGAGTTAAGAAAGATATCCATAAACACTTTCTCTTAAAAGGAGTGGCAGACAAGTTGAACAAGCTACTGGAAGAAGTGGTAAGGACCAGATTGGTGAGCAGATTCAAGGAGTGTTGGACAGACATATATCAGACAGGGGGGCAGAAACTAAAGGGTGGGATGGCCACTACGGGCAGTGCAGAGTACCATATTTCACTGAATTGTAGCTGCCACTTCTATTAGATTCACTTATTTTTGGCTGTGGCTATAGTTCGAGGATGGCTTCAATTCTTTTATTAAGAAACATTCAGCCGAGTGAATCTGTCAATGGTAATTTAATCAGCTGCATTCAGCTGATCACTTGCCTGCATAGTTAGAAAGCTCCTTCTTGCTGCCAGCTGCTGCTGCAGACAGTGCTCGGTTATTGTGCTGCTTGAACTCCTGCAGGGGCAGGAACAGCTCTCTTTGGAGAAAGTCTTTCTTCTAGAAAGTAATAGATGATCTGAGATGAATGCAGAGCTGTACAGCCACTGAACAACACAGCTGTATTCCACCGAATGGTAGGCGTGGCTATGAAATGAGGGTGGCTTCTGTTAGTGAAAACTAGATTTAAGTGTGGCTTCAATTCGGGGTTGGTTTCTATTAGAGAATGGCTACAGTTTGGTGACATACAGTAGCCAGGTTGGGTAGGGTAAGCAGACTGGGTGGGTAGGTAAGCCTTGATCTGCCTTTAGTGTCTATGTATGTATGTTACTATATTAATGTGTATACTACACAGAGAACAATGCATGGATCTGGGAGCAGTGCGTAATGAGGAATTTTATACATCCAAAGCACATGAAGCCTTATAAACTATGATAGTGAAGCTTGAGTAGTTTGCATAAGCATCACACACCTGAGGGTTTGTAAAAACTCCCAAGTTACAACAATCCTCATGTTTTATTCTTTATAATTACTGGTTTCTAATGGTTTGGAATCTGAACATTCTCTCCTTTTTTTTCTTGCACTTAATGCTTTTTTCCTCCCCCACAGCATTCGTGGTCTCCCCCTTTCATGGCTGCCACCCCAGTCCTGTCACCCCAACTATCTTCCAGGACTTACCCTTGCTCAGATGCAGCATGGCCTGGGTGCTCATTGCGTATGGGGCCTCTGGGTAGATGGGGTTGGCTGGTCCCTGGACCCTTTTCCATTTTTTATGCCCCTGGGAGAAGTGGGCATGGAGTGCCACCCAGACTGCCCCATGCACAGTCCTGTGTGTAGAACATCAGTAGTGTCACTCCTCCCATTTCCCAACAGTTGGTCCCTGGTTGCCATGCCCCCAGCCAACACAAAGGGCCAGGAATACACTGGGCACTGTAACCCATCCTCCTTGGGAGAGGAAAGCAGTTTTCTGTATGCTCCATCCTTTCCCCTCCCTGGCTAACCCTCAGCAACCCAGGTCTGCTCCTGAACCTGTATCACAAGCGTGGGGGCAGGTAAGGCCTCCAGTGCATCTATCCTCCATTCCAATGGGTTGCCTAGAAGTTGTGTATTTTCTTGTGAGAAAAAAATGAAAGTGTTTTGTCAGTGTTTTGGTGCACACTCTGTTACACACACCTTGTTATCAAGGTGGTGTATAATGGAGAATTCTAGCACTGGATTTTGGGCTGTAATCAACTAGTACCAATTACTGTACCTTTATACAGTGTAACACTTTTGAAATAAAATTACAAAACAATTACCTAAACATGATTCTGAATACTATACATCTCTGAAGTGATATTTTATCTATTTAACATAAAAACTGTATGTTTAAATTACAAGTTTAATGGAAGCTACTCCATCCCAACACAGAAAATGCTGTCCATTGCTAACAAGCGCTGCTATCAGCTATTTTTCTCTTCTGCCACTTCCTACTGAAAATTCATTTTATGATACATGCCACAGATAAGCTCTTATTTTATGGCTACATTTTACATTTCCTGTTCTTTATTAAATTACAGGCACTGGAATAGAGTGAAAGCTTCTTTTAAATCATGTTGGCTAGAGGACACTGAGAATGCCACAGTATTTCTGCACTGATCATATCCTTGAATCAAAGTGCAACATACAGATTAAAAAATGAGAAGTGCTTTGAATAAAGTGAGGATAAATAAAACCTGATAGAAAACACTTTTTGTAGAGGGAAATTTATTGCAGTTCCATGGGACCTTTCTAAAAAAACAAACAAAATACTCATCCAATTTACCCAAACAAACTGTCCAGTTTTTCCCCCTCCTTCCCATGCCCCCAGTTTGCCACTCCTTTGGCTGACTCAATGTCCCTACTGTCCACCAGCCTCACTCTGCTGCCAGCTTCCACCACCTTGCTCCCTGTGCTTACCTGGGTTCTGGAGGGTTCCCGATTATCCCTGCCAGAGGGAGCAAGGGTGGGGAATAATGGTCTCTGAGTCCTCTGAGACGACAGGTGCAAGGGGGCAGGATTGGTGAATCTTGGGGACTTCAGTGTGGTGGGATGTGGCTGCCATCATCCAGATGGCTGAGACGGTGATTCTTTATTTTTGGGGCCCCATCCACCTCCCACATGTGTGTAGCCGCAGTGATGTCCTGGAGCAGGGATGTTCAGCAGCATGTGGTCACTCATGCTACCAGGAATGCCTCCACAGAGCCACCACCAGGAATTGCTATAGTACTGGCTCACAACAACTCTCCCCCTGGGAGAGAAACATCCAAGGGACACCTGTATCTCCCTCCCTGCTGGCCTCTCTCCTGACATCCATGCTTGGGGCTTGAACTGGGATCACAAGTGTACCACAGCAATGCCCTATCTCTTGGTACCATGCAGCCAGATAACTGTCCGGCTTTTAAGCATAATTATCATCATTATCGGCATCGTCATGGTTATAATTTCAATTTCATCATAAGAGATCATAACTACATTATAAGCTGGCAGGAGGAAATTTAGGAGGGATGTGAAAAATTATTTTTTCACAGAGAGGGTGGTTGAAAAGTTTAATCATCTGCCAGTGGAGCTGGTCAATGGTAACCTAGTGGCAAGCTTTAAGAGAGGTGGGATTAACAGACAGGACAGGTGAGGTTGATGGGGGAGGTGAGGTGGTGGAGCAAATGGTGGAGGGGGATTAGTTCAAGTGGAACTATGGAATGACTGATCCACTAAAGGCCTAGCCAGTGCTAGACTGTCAAGGGCATAAGTAGAACTGGGCAGCAATTCAACATGGACCCACGCCATGGTGCTGGAGTGTAGTCAAGGCCATTGCCAGGATTTTGCAAGGGGGGGTTCTTATTTTGCTATCTGTGATCTTTAAAAAAAAAAAACAGAAAACAGGGATCTGGGAGGCTGCCAGGCCGCAGAAGTCCTGGGGTCCGAGATGCTCTGTAGTGCATTTTCTGGCTTATTTTGAAGCTAAACAACTCATATCTGAGCTCTCCTCCACCCATTGCTGAAAGGAAAAGTATTATTAATATTACCTACAGCTGGCTGCAGGGTGAATACATATATAGAATACTGGATGGGTGACCATCCACAACAAGGCTGTGTTTCCATCGAAGTTCTTGATGACATCATGGAGACCTCGAGAGCGAAGCTCGAGAGGTCTCCATGATGTCTTCAACAACCGAGATGGAAACACAGCCATAGTTGTGGATGGTTAACCATCAACTATTTTATATAGTATATGGTTCCTGGCTTGTGTCTCCCCCCCCCCAGTTGATGGTTACTATCTTTGTTATGTCGTGCTGCTTCTGCCCCGCTCCAGCTCATTTCGCTCTCGCTTTAGCTCGTCCCGCTCTCAATTCGGCTTCATCTAGTTTAAAAATAAAATTAAAAAAAAAAGCGATTCACTTCTAAGACATGGAGCCTTTTGAGGCTCTCCGTGTCAAGATGACGAGGATCTACTTTATTTTTAAAAATGTGAGGGTTCCCGACCATGTCTGAACTACCACAGTACACAGCTCAGCACTCACTAAGTCGTGTCACCATGTTTTTTTTTATTTATTTCCGTGAGAGCGTAGATTGCACCAATCAAATTGCAGGACATGTCTTAAAAGTTGTTATACTATCGATATGACATCAAAACGGTAGTACAACAACTTTTTTGACCTTTAAATTGTCCTACAACAGGATTTGGAAAACCATCGTTTTCCATCTACAACAAACCCTAACCATATACTATATATAGAATAGTGGATGGGTGAACATCCACAACAAGGCTGTGTTTCCATCGAGGGAGTTGATGACATCACAGAGACCTCAAAAGCGAAGCTCAAGAGGTCTCATTGATGTCATCAACTGCCCGAGATGGGAACGCAGCCTTAGTTGTGGATGTTCACCCATCCACTGTTTTGTATAGTATATGGGTTTTTTTTGTTTAAATTTTGTTTTTTACCATTACTTCATGTAGGTGCTGGTCTCGTTCTGTCTGGTGATTCTGCTCGCGCCTGTTCCCGCTTAAGCTGCATACAGTTTCTCCCCTGCACATCACTCGTTTTAAAATCGGTGAGAAAAAAAAAAGAAATTGTCTTTTTTGAGAAAGGGAGCCATGTATGGCTCTCCGTGTCCCGATTCCCGACTTCTAAGTCACTGGCTAGGCTGCTGAGGCGCTCGCTAAATCACGCCGCCATGTTTTTTTTTAGAGAGCCTCGTCTGAGCCAATCAGGTGGCAGGTCAAAGGTAAAAAGTTGTTATACTATCGATGTGATGTCAGAGTGATAGTACAACAACTTTTTTGACCTTTGAACTATACTACAACAAGATTTCAGCAGTTGCTGAAATCCATTGAGAATAGGCAGCACCCATATACTATATATGTATTCAGTACCTGAGGCAAGCAAGATGCTGATAATATACTGTACCTGAGGCATAGCGTCTGTGAATGTAATTGGTTGAGTATTGAACCACCTTGTGGAGCAGTGTGTGTGTGTGTGTGTGTGTGTGTGTGTGTGTGTTTAAAGCTAACCAACTCATCTCTGACCTCTCCTTCACCCCTTGCACTAAGAAAAATGATTACTATCTGGCTGGCTGCGGGGTGAATACATATATGTATTCAGTATCTGAGGCAAGCAAGATGCTGATAATATACTGTACCTAAGGCATACAGTCTGTGGATGCAATTTGCTGAGTATTGTACTACCTTGCTGCTGTGTCTGCTGGCTAATGACAATGGTCTGGGGGCCACTAGGCCCCGCCCCGAAGCTCTGGTGTACTAGATGCTCTGTGGTTAATTTTGTGCGTGTGTGCGATTTTTGTAGCTAAATAGCTCATCACTGCGCTTTCATCCACCTGTTGCTCTAAGGAAAATTATTACTATCTGGCTGGCTGCAGGAATCACTGAGGGGTCTCAGGCTGCTAGACCCCCAGAGGCCCTGGGGTTCTGGATGTTCTACGGTACATTTTGTGGGTTATTTATTTTTTATCATGTAAAACTGTATTGATTTTTCAACCTTTGCACAACATCGGTAGGATACACAGAGCAATACTATCCATATCAACATCAACAGTTTCAGTTTCAGGCATACGTAGGCCACAGACATCAGATATAGCATCAATTAACAGGGAGACATGACTTAAGAAAGAAGTAACTTATCATAGCACATCTGAGAGTCCAAAATGGATTCCAACACACCTATAACATGCATTATCTGGCTATATCATACTGTAAGCAGCCACAGACACACATTTGGGGTAATACGGAAAAAAAAAGCCAGTTAGAATGGGCCGGACAAGACTTTCACAGGTGGAGTCGGGCACAGAGATAACAACCAGGTCAGAGAGTATCAGAGGAGTAAAAAGAAAGACGGGGGTGAGTAAAAGACACAGACTACAGTGGTGGGGAACAAAAGTATGAACTGCCTGGGGGGGGGGGGCCCTTCTGTTGTCACAATCTATATTTAAGTAACAGGGGGATTTTGCAATGGGGGAATGCTACTGTGCAGATATGAGAGTGTAGATATGCATCTCATTTAAGATGGTAGACAGCCAGTTTACCCTTAGCTACTGCCGTGAGTGTCTCAAAAATGGCCAGTCTGGCCATAGCCGCCTGACAGTGTGAGATTGTAGGAGACGAAGAGTGCCTCCATTTCAACAGAAGAGCTCTTTTCGCTTCCATAACTGCAACAAGGACCCACGCTTTGCTATAATAGGAAAGTGTATTTAATGGGGAGGCATCCCACAGTAATGGGGTAATGATGAAGGGGAAATTTGTGTGCCTACTATGGCAGAGCAGTCCTTCAGGACTTGCATCCAGAAAATATGTATTGTTGGGCAAGTCCAGAGTATGTGAAGCAAGTGGGCCAGGGAGGAGTGACATCTCCAACATTTGTCTTGTGAGATTAGCTGACGAGTGAAAAGGATTGCGGGGGTCCTATGCCATCTAAGGAGAATTTTAAGTTGAAGTAGCTGGCTCTTGGAGTCTTCATAAGCTGTATGGGCCACCCTGAGACATTCTGACCATTGCTATGGGGATATAGGGTGTGGGAGGTCTCGATCCCATGCGATTTTGCTAGAGAGAGAGGCATCCGGCTGGGTATCTCTAAGAGTTCTATACAGGGAGCTTACAAGGCCCTTGCCACCGTTGGGTTGGTGAAGGTTATCTAGGCAGCTCCATTTGGATTGGGGTGAAGCAGACTTGAGAAGAGGAGTTAAGGCACTCCTTAATTGAAGAAAGTTCCAGAAATCTTGGGATGGCAGGCTTTATTTGTCCCTGAGCTGTTCAAAAGACATTAGTGTGTGAGTGTTTGGAAGGAGAAGATCTGCTACCGTGTTGATGTGCTTAGAGGCCCAGAGTTTCCAAAGGATCGGCTTGTGATCCACCCTAATAAGGGGGTTATTCTAGATTGGGGTGTAATGAAGGGAAGGGGGGTAGTCCGCTTTTGGAACCCCAATGAGAGCCATTGCCCTGCACCAGGATCTGCATGTCTCTTTCATAAGAGGCGTCAGATGTTGCCCCAAGGGTTACCTGCTGGACAGGAGAAAAAAAAGAGGAATGCTTAGTGACAAGGCAGTTTCTAACTGAATCCATGGGGAGAGGGAGCAAGCAAGGGGTGAACCAGGCCACAACCTGGGCCATCCGAAAGGCAAGCTGATAACCCATGAACCAGGGAAGGTTCAGACCCCCCCCCCCGGTCCCGTGGGCATGCATCTTTGCACGTCCATGTCTAGGGACCTTGCCCTCCCAGAGGAAATATGCCACTAGCCTATCTAAGGCCTGAAATGGCTTCTGAGAAAGAGGAATAGACAGATTGGAGAGTAAGTAGGAGACCCTGGAGAAAATAAACATTCAAACGGCTTCAACCTTCCCTTTCAAGGTGAGACGCAGCTTCCTCCACTGATGTATCTCAGCAGCTAGAGATGCCAGAAGGGGGGAGAAACTAACTGATTCTAAATCTTTCCAGGCTGTTGTAATAGTGATGCCCAGATAGAGGAAACCTTGCGAGGCCCAGGCAATATCCATGCCAACAAAACAGTGCATATTACATTTCTTGTTTAATGGAGAAAGTGTAGTTTTCTTTTGGTTCACCAGAAGTCCTGATAATGAAGCGAACTCTTGCAGGATGGACAAAACCGAGGGTAGGGAGGCTTGTGGATTAGAAAGTGTGAGCAGTATATCATCTGCATAAGCATTGACTAAATATGAGGAGTCACACACTGGAATACCGGTGATATTCGGGGTAGTGGTAAGCTTCCTTATCAGTGGGTCAAGAGCCACAAGGAAAAGCAGAGGGGAAAGGGGACAGCCCTGCCTGGTACCTCTGTGCAGGGAGAAGGGGGGGGGGAGACGTCCTTATTAGTAAGGATTCTGGCCATGAGTAGATTGTACAGAGTGGATACCCAGGAGCAAAAGTGAGGTCCAAATCCATACAATCGTAGAACCTGGTGGAGGTATGCCCATTCCAGAGAATCAAACGCCTTGGCGAAATCAATCGCCAAGGCAGCCATGGGAGTATCGGACTGTAGAGCTAACCATTTGAGGTTTAGTATAAGACGCAGGTTGTCTACACTGGACTTCCCCGCTGAGAACCCCATCTGTGAGGGATGGACCAGCTCTGACAGTACTGGGGACAATCTGGCTGCCAATACTTTGGCCAGTAGCTTAGTGTCCACTGGGAGGAGCGATATGGGCCTGTAGCTTGCACAAAGTAAGCCGTCTGATGATTTTTTAGGAATTACCGTGATGAGGGCCTCATGCATAGTAGAGGGGAGTAAAGTATCTTTCTGGGCTTCCTGAAGAGCACTTAAAAGGGGGGGGGGGGTGGTGATCTCATTCTGCAACAATTGATATAGCTCAATGGACTTCGCATCCGGACCCAGGGCCTTCCCTTTAGCCATGTGGGATAAGGCCAGTCGTAATTCATCCTGGGTAGTTGGGGCATCCAGCGCATGGGCTTGCTTGTCGGAAAGCAGAGGAAGGTAGACTCCTTGGCAGAACTCTTGCAGATGCTGGGATAACTCAGCATCGGACAAGGTGTTTTGGGACTGATAAAGTTCTTGATAAAAATGATGCATGGCTGCATTGATAGCTTTGGGTGTAGTCACTACCTTCCCCTGCTTGGTCTTTAAGGCGAGGATCCTAAAGAATGCCTGCTGTTTCAGGAGGTAATAGGCTAGTAGTTTTCCCCCCTTATCGCCTCCCTCCCAGGAGTGATGTTTAGCCCAAGTTAGCTGCCACTCCACCTTTCTGTTCAGCAATACATTAATTTTGTATTTTAAGCCAGTGATGTCAGCCAGAAAAGAGTTAAGTGGATGATCAGTGGATATCTTAAAACGTATTTCCAGGCATGCAAGTTCAGCTTGCAGCTTAGTTATCTGTTGCACCCTTTGTTTGTTTTTAGTCACTGAGTAGGACATAATTCTCCCCCTTATAAATGCCTCGAAGGCTTCCCAAACTATGGTTGCACTGGTTTCCCTTGGGGTGTTAAAGGTAAAATAGGAGAGAGTCTCTTCCTTCAAGAAGTCTTGAAATGATGCATCTTGCAGCAAAAGTAGGTTACACCTCCATCTTGTGCAAGGCAGTCCCTGCCCTGGGGGCAAAAAAGTGATTGTCACCGGGGCATGGTCCGATATAAGTATGCTGCCGATGGTGGAGGACACTATCCCGGGAAGGGCAGCATAGTTGGCCAACCAGAAATCAAGTCTGCTATGTGTCCCGTGTATGTTAGAAAAGAAGGTGTAGTCTCGCCCGGTCGGTTGATGAAGTCTCCAAGGGTCCCCCAACCCCATTCTGATATTAGAGTGTTTAGGAATTCCAAGACCCTTGGATGGGACTGTCGTGTCATGAGAGATTTATCTAGAAAGATATCTCACACCTAGTTATGGTCACCTCCCAGCAAAATTGGGATGTCGAGTTCTTCAGCAGAGAGCTCAGCCAAGGCCTGGCCCAGATCAGGGTAGTTGTCTCCTGTGTCAGTGTTATAGCCGTAGACATTGGCTACTATGGCTTTGCCACCGGTATATGACAGCTTGGCCATTACCCATCTGCCCAGTGAGTCCCGGCATTGGGCTTCCACTGTCCAGGGGCCTGACTTCCGTAGTAGAATAACAACCCACTTGGATTTTGTGGAGGCACAACTGGCCAGCACTGTGCCCACCCAAAGCTTCTTTAGCCACTGGACCATGTGGGTGGTAAGGTGCATCTCCTGGAGTAAAATTATGTTCGCCCTCATTGAGTTTAAAAATTGAAAAACTTTAGTGCGCTTTACCGGATGATTCAACTTGCGCACATTCCAAGAGACGCACTCCGAACCGCATGGCCCAATTGGGGTCTGAGTCATTGTGTGTACACCACCAAGTAAATAATAGAGAAGAGGGTACTCACCTATTCAGTAGCAGCAAAGGAGACAAAGGAGTGAGAAGGAAGGGGGGGAGTACCTGGGCACCGACTTGTGCTGAAACATGTGTCACAAGTAACCCCAAAGAGCAAGAGCTGAGAGAGAAGGAGTGATAGCAGTAGAAAGTGTTCCATCTGTGAACTGCAGAAGAAATTGAAGCAAAACAGAAAAAGATAAAATACCAATTATATAACTTGAGGAACCGTAAATGTAGCAAACAACAATTTAAATGTAAAACGGTATAAACTTTCTATACAAACACAAACTCAGTTATGGTGCCGAGGTGTATGTGTGAGACGGGTGGTTGGTACACCCAGCAGCCACACTGCTTCAGACACCAAATATATAAAGGGCAGAGGTCACACCAGATGTGGGTGATCTGTCCCAGCCCGGCTCTGCCAGATTGGTCCTGAGACCCACCTCCTGGAATCAGGAAAGGCCCAACTATCCTGACCATCCTGAGCCAGGTGGGACACCCTCAGCCAGTGAGTAGCAGTATACGTACGCCTGCTCAGGAAATGGGATGGGGAGGGGAGGAGGTCTGTCAGTCACATATTACAGTTGCAGGTCAGGTATCGGGAGTAAAAATCAGGTTATGCGGGAGTCAAAAAAGAGATAAGGGCGAGGGGGGGGGAGGCCACTTGGAAATGGCAGATCAGAACGCCCACGGGGAGGGTGAAACCATATTATGGCAGCACTAGTAAGCGTTCCTTGACCAACTAGGTGTATGGGCCCTTTCCATAGGACAAAATTGCCCATGCACAGTGCTTAGTGGACGGGGGGGGGCAGCGTGAGAGGTACTAGAAGTACAGAGCAACACTATGCAGTGGAGGCATGCAGCTACCCAGAAGGATAGTCGCATGTGCACAGCAGGAAAAAAACAGAGGCCCAAAGGTCATGGGTCGAGTCTCAGCCAGGACAGAGACAGAGAGGGAGGAAAAGGAAACAAGGAGGTCCCTCTACTCCTGGCATCAACCCTTAGGGAATGCGGCAGCCCGAGCCAGCCAGCGAAGAAAGATGCATACCTGCTATATCATTAGTGTATCACGTGTTCTTAAATGGCTCTCCCTTGCTAGGTGTTGCAAGAGTTTCAGTGGAAGTTTTAAGTCCAGGTTTAAGCAGGCCAGCAGTCGCTGCTGCATCATCTTCAGCCTCATCCATCACTTTCGCCCAATCCAATGGGATTGGGTCTTCCGAGTGACCCACCGACCGGTTCTCCACAGGGTCCAGGTGCTTTCCCATATCCAAGGTTGATCTATCCATCCGAAGGAGTTTTGCTGAAGGGGACGCAGCAGGGTTGCCTGATGCTGAGGAGCGGGGGCTTCTAGCCTGCTGACGCAGCTTCACTGGGAGAGAGGAGTCAGGTGAGTCCATTAATTTGGCTGTCACACCATCACTAGGTAAATCAGGATTAGGCTGAGTGGCATCTTCAGTTGCTGGAGCCCAGAGCTGCCATTGTGTGCAGGGATCCTTACTGAAGGAACCCGTCCATCTGCGATCAATGTCCCTAGGAGCAGCGTTACCCTTTCCACCTGTTCCATGATCCATGCAGTCCCGGGGTTCCCAGAGGTGTCTGGGGAATGTAGTCCCTGATAACAGGCCAGGTCAGTGACTACGAATCCAGGCCTCAGCATCTCGAGGGACTCAGCCAGAAAAGACTGGCCATTCTTCGACAGGTGCAAGGCGGTAAGGTTCTTGAAGTGATATTGTATGGCATTTGCACTCAGTACCTTTTTCAAATAGTTATAAGCTTTGCATTTAGCTGCAGCCTCTTGGGAAAAGTCTCTATAAAAGGAAATGGAATGGCTCCTCCAGGTCAACTTCCCAGCTTCCCTCGTGGCCCTGAGTAGTTTCTCTTTAATAGAAAAACGCAGTACGTAGGCAATTATGGTCCGGGGACTCTTAGTGTTATTTGGACTACCAGGAACACGATGAGCATGTTCCATCCCCACAGGCTCTTTCCATTATTCACCTAGAAGCTGGGGGATCCATTCATTTAGGAACCTCTCCGTATTTGGGCCTTCCATCCCCTCTGGCAACCTGAGGATCCTAATGTTGTTTCGCCTACAACGGTTTTCCTGATCCACAGCTCTGAGCTATAATTGAGCCAGTTTAGCTTCATGGTCCCTAGGCCTGTGAAGGGTATTTAAATGTTGGGTTTCCAGCTCCTCCACACGCTGCTCAAAAATATTGTGCTGGTCTTCGAGGTGGTGCACATCCGCAACGTTACCTGCAAGGGAGGTGCCAATTGTGTTCACTCCACTAAGCAGTGCCTCCAGCATTTTCATAATATTTGCCAAGGCTTCCCCCACCTGCATGTGATCCGTTGAACTGAGGGCTGCCCGGGACTCGGTACCTTCAAGAAAGCTGCCAGCCTGCTCCATCTGATTAGGAGAGGCTCGCAACCTGTAAGTAGCTGAAGTGTTACTGGTCTGCTGCTGGACTAATGCCAGTCCTACTAGGATGCGTAATGCCCACGAACGCCACCCAACGGGAAGCAGGGGGGGAGGGAGAGAGCTAGACACCACTGATCTGACTAAAGCCACGCTCGGGCCTTTATGGCCAAATAGACTGGGCCGGGACCGAAATCAACGTGGCATATAAAAGTTACCAGACCATGGCCAAACCCAAGAGAAAGTCAGTAGTAGGTGACAGTGGTATGACAGGGAAAAACCGTCAGGAGGGAAAGGTCTTCAGTCCAGCATAGTGACCAGATACAAACAGATTTTTGCCGGCCTGGGGCAGAGCGAAGGAATCAAGCAGCCATCTTCTCCGGGTCCAGGCCACACCTCCATTTTGTGGGTTATTTTGAAGCTAAATAATTCAGTCTGAGCTCTCCTCTGCACTACAGCCAGCTAGATAATAGGAATTTGCCTTATAGGAAGTGGAGAAGGAGAGCTCAGGCTGAGGTATTTAGCTTCAAAACAACCCACAAAATGTACCACACAGCATGTACTACCCCATGGCATATTTGGGAGCCTAGAGGCCCCCAAACTCCTGTCATGAAGCAGGCAGGCACAGCAGCAACTTAGTACTGCACAATACTTAGCCAACCACTGCTGCAGGCTGTGCCTCAGGTACAGCACATTATCAGTATCTTGCTAGCCACAGGTACTAGACACACATATGTATTCAGCTTGCAGCCAGCCAGATAGGAATAATTGTACTTAGAGCATGGGATGGAGGAGAGCTCAGAGATGAGTTATTTAGCTTAAACACACACACACACACGTGCACACACACACAACACACACACACACACACACACACACTGCACCACAAAGCATCTAGTACACCAGGGAAGCCCTGGGGACTACCAGCCCCCAGTCCCCTGGCATTGAAGCCAGCAGGCACAGCAGCACGGTAATACAATAGCCAGCCAATTACATCTGCAGACACTGTGACTCATGTACACTAATATCAGCATCTTGCTAGCTTCAGGTACTGAATACATATATGTATTAACAGTGGAGCCAGCAAGATAATAACAATTTTCCTTTGAGGAAGGAGTGAATACATATACTGTACATATTCAGTACCTGAGGCTAGCAAGATGCACAGGAAGCACTCTGGACATATTACTCTGCCAACACAAGTTAATGTCTAAAACCAAGGCAAATCACATGATTGATTTTCTGCTGGGGAGTCAGTGGGGAAGAGTTCCCTAAAAACACTAAACCAGAAAATCTGACACACAATGTAGTCACATCCATGACAGTAGGCTTCATTGGCTTCAAACTTCATTGTGGGCGCCAGCTCTTCATGTTGACTGTTCCCCTTTTAAGCAGTCTGGGCAAATAATGACACCTGAGCCACAATCCCCTAATTCAGTAGTCAAAGTAAGCCCCCCAACTTTGGGGAATAGTGGGGTGTTAAACAATAAAATGCCTGAGGGGTGGGGGTATGAAACAGCATGAAGTCTCAGGGCCCCCACACTCTTAAGCAGAGAAGATGCTGACATCCCCAGGTAATCCCAATTTTCCGATCATTGCCAGATGTGTGTGGGGGGTGGGAGGCTGGCAGTGTAGCCTAGAGGGTAGAGGAACGAGGTGTGAACGAGCTTGATACATCCAGCAGACCAGACCTGAGTTTGATTCTCACAACCTCCACTTGCATACTGTGTGACTCTAAGCAAGTCACTTAACAACCCAGTGCTCCCAGGTCACCCCTGAAAACAGGCACTTGTGCCTAGTGGGGCTTACCCAGTTACCAAAGACTAAAATAAAAAAAAAATAAAACTGCTGCATAACACATAAGTAAATGTATTTGTTTTTCTGGCCTTTTGTTTATAATATCTAAATTTATTTTATACAGACACAACAATGCAGTGGTTTTGTTTTTGAATCCTCTAAAAAAATATGACTGCATCTGCACACACAGAATGAACCTTTGTGAAAATTATCAAACCACAAAACAGGTAACTGGCACATTGATAACATTCACAATTAATTAAGCACCAGGGGTTGTCTCTGTCTAAAATCCATAGGCCATGTCATAAATCTCAGCCTTTTGTCACTGAATTGAGGGACACAGGTTCTCAAAATCAGGGACACTAAACATAATGAGGGACAAATCCTCAAACATGGAGAAACAAGCTCAGAACAATGTGGAAACCATTGTGTGTTTGATTTAGCATCTTAGAATTATGACATTTTGCTTTAGAGTGTGAATTTACAGCATATTTTCTATGTGAGCAGTACCTTTTCTATGAAGGACGGAGGAGGAAAATGGCAATTTTAAGGGGTAAAATGAGAAAAGTCCTTCTTAATCAGGGACAGTTGAGAGTGGTATGGGCCAGATGGCATAGTCAAGGACTTCAGCAATTATGCTCTGACCTTGTAATGTCATTGTAATGTTAGTGACTGTGGTGGCTGTTTAGCTTAGGTAAGGGCGGTCATCCCTCAACTCATGACACTCCTCTGAAGTTCAGACATAGAGAATGGCCAAGCATTCAAAGACTATAGCACACAACTTTGTCAGAACAGTTATACAGCGCTGGACCATGAAATTGAAGATTATGTTAAAAAGAACAAATCTTTAAAAGCACCTACATTGAGGATGGTTATTTTTCGGGAAAAGAGTTCACAGAAGCAATAAGCTCCCTACCAAAAAACAAGACCCCGGCCTTGACAGTCACACATCAGAGTTTTAGTTTGCATGATTAAAACAGCTTTTAGTACCATGGATCCAGATTCTGACTGAAGAAATGATGAATAATATTAATACAACCAAATCTATGTTGGAAGCCATCATGATACTAAGACATAAAGACAAAAAAGTCCTTTAACCAACAGCTATTGACCAGTAGCTTTTCACAGTGTTGATTACAAAATTATAACTAAAATGTTAGTTCATACAATTAAAAAACAATTACTGGAATTACTAAACATTAATCAGACCAGTTTAGGATTACCACCTGTCCTGATTTTCGCAGGACAGTCCTGATTTGGGCAGCTGTGTCCTGCAAAAAAACATGAAAAATACTATTATGTCCTGACTTTATAGAAGAAAAAATATTTTGTAACTTTCCACTAAAAGTTGCAGAAAACTAAAATACCCTAATAAAAATACCTTAAAATGATAAGAAACAATAGATGCAACTAAGAAGCTACAATACTTTGCCTTAATTCTGATTGCACAGAGAAAACAAGTCTGTTCCATTGCTCGAGATTACGTACTGTCCTGCGAAAAATCATGTTTCAGTAACAAATGTCCCATTTTGGGCTTCTTAAAAGGTGGTAACCCTAGACCAGTTACGTAAAAGACAGTACCATCTTTCAATGCCAAAGATATGGTCGAGAACAACTTGACAAGTAGGAAAAAAAATCAAAGGCAAAATGATCTAAGACTCAGAGGATTACCTAAGGGCATTGAAGGCAGGGATATGGTAGCCTTCCATATTTGACCTAGCTCCTTCAGGTGCTAAACGTAAGCCAGACTGGCAGTAATGCTAAGATAAAAGTAGATCATGTGCACAGGTCACAGGTGCCAAAACGACTGGTAGATGCCCCACTGAGAAAGATAATATTCCAGCTGCACAAACATGCAGGTAAACAGTTTATCCTTAATGCCTATAGAGCACCTAAACAACCGAAGCATGCAGAGCAGTGTACACCAAAAGGATGTGGCTACTAGAACCAAAGGGGAGTCATGATGAAAAACAAGCCAAGTGCAGAAAGGAACAAGTTGGGAACTCACAAACCAGACTGAAATAAATAACCAGTTCAAAGCTTGGTATCAGTTAAAAAGTTTTAATTTAAACTTAAAAGATAACCCGTCGAAGTTCTGCTCAGAAATGTCTTATAATCTCACTGTCCCAGGATCACTGGCAGAGAGGAATGTGACTTTTGTGTCAGTCTGTTGGCAGCCACCAGAGAATGCAGCTGTTTTTCTTTTTGTGAGGTGATGTGGAAAGGCTTACCAGTCAGTGCTGGTCCCTTGTTGTTCTCAGTCTTCAACTCCTCTCCTCTCCTTACTGCCAGCCCACTTCATTGTTGGGTCTCTCACTGGTTGACATTGTAATGGTGCACTCTCATGCCATGGGTCAGTTGTATTCTCATGCTGCAGCCTATCAGCATGACTTGAGGTCATCAGCCACATGCTGACTGGATGATCTTGAGTGGGGTGGGGTGTGCGAGGAGGGAAGGAGGAGCAGGACAACTGTACAATGTGCAGACCACAATGAGTCTTCTGGCAGTGGGGGGGGGCAGATTTAAAGGGATATAAATGTGGTAGAGTAAAACCCCAGAGTAAAACACACACAAAAACATCACAAAAAAAAAAAACAGGGGTTCCAGAAAGGGCGGTTACTTCAAACCGGACAAACCCCAGCTGGCAACAGCCCTGGTGGTGCTCCTCAGAGAGCCAGTCCCCAATCTCATAACCACAAAACACAAAGTAAAGCTCTCTTGTAGACAAAATAACAATGCTAAGGCTGAAGTATTCAAGTGCATAAAGCTGGCATGCACCAAGCTGCTTCAATTGATTTTGTATCACAATTTACAGTTTATAGCCACAGAATGCCTTTCCAATCAGTTCAGTGCAACGCTGTGCAAAATACAAACCAGTGCATATACTATAATTTCAGGTCATTTGAATATAAGGTGCTACTTAATAGATAAGTAAATAGTTGTAACAAACTCTTGCCAACTGCCCTGATGCTTCAACTCCACCAGATCTTTGTCAGGAGGTGGGCTCATTGAGGATATGAAACCTCTTATACATTCAAAAAATTGATGACACGGTTTGATTCTCAAAGCTCTCCTGACTGATGCAAGGGGCTTGTGCCACAAGAAATGGCACAAGATGTGGCTTACGCCAAAAGATGCACCGGAAGCAATTCTCAAAAGCAGCCTACATGTGCCAAAGAGGACTTGAACCATCCTTGTGGCACAAATTGGGCTGCAGCATGGCACAAGGAGCCTTGTACCAATGTAATGCTGCATATCCCTTTTTTCAGAATTCACAGAGGTGTGCATTGCCACCAAAATGAAACACACACTAGATCAACCAGTGCTGGTATAAGGGTTCTTGCGCCACCTGCAGAGCACTCCCTGGGTGGGAGGGAACATGTGATCAGTCCCCTGTCCCTGTCCTCAATCTGCCTATATTAATGGAAGTATAACTGTCCCTGATGGTCTAGCAGATCCTCCTCCCTATCCCCCGATTTGCCGATATTAATAGAAATATAACTGTCTCTGGTGGTCTAGGTGACCCCCATCCCTATCCCTGATCTGCCCACATTATTATAAATATAACTTTCCCCAGTGGTCTAGCAGACCCCCCACCCCAGCAGGCAGTGCCCCTCCACCCTGCTCCCCTATCCCATCCCCAAGCTGATAACTGGCACAGCCCTCTGCTCTCCACCACAGCCAGTCACTGACTGAGCTGACAATGAACACAAGCTGTAACAGTTGATTGTACAGTATGTACTCATCGACAGTTCAGTCAGTGGCCATTCGTGGTGTGAGTGTAGGGCTGTACCAGTTACTGGCTCAGGGATAGGATGGGGAAGTGGGGTGGTGGGGCACTGCCTACTGGGGTGAGGGTGTGGGTTGCTAGACCACCAGGAAAAGTTATATTTATATTATATGGGCAGATCGGGGATAGAGAGGGGGGGCTGCTAGATCACCAGGGACATGATTACTTGTAATAACAAGGGGGGATCGGGGCTGGGGAACCACTAGCCACCACCTACTCTGCCCTTACAAGCATGCCACCCCACCACTATACAGCTTGTGGCAAACCCCTTATATGTGCAGTCAGTTCGGTGCATGGCCATGGTATCTGTGAGGTGGGTGCATGAGGAAGGACACTGTCCATAACAGTGACACCTTCCAGGTGCAATCCCTCACAGCGATGGGAGGGTAGGGTGACCAGATGAAGGGTTGGGCAAACTGGGTGACAGGATGTCACTGTGTGTACATGCGCAGCATGGAGTGCGCATGGAGAGCATGGGCTGGGAGGAGGCAGAGGGGTTGTAGGGGGTGGTGCTGCAGTGGATGGCCAAGCTGCATCGTGGCACTGGTGGTTAGCTAGTGGCTGGGGTGGGTGAGGTACTGGGTTTGGGTCCGGGCGCTGGTGCAATTTTATTGCACCTGGCCTGAACCTTTATTTTTTTTAATGCTTTCACCCCCCAGACATACACCCCCTAGATTTGAGAATCCTTAAGTAGGGGTGCAGGTGGAAATCCCCCACTAGTGGTGTGTGTGTGTGGGGGCTGAACCCCATAGCAAGTATTAAAAACATCTCCTGCCGCCATCCTGTCCCAAAATAGGACAGAGTGTCGAAAAGCTTTTCAGCACTTTGACTGTGCGATAACGAGATCGCCTTTAGGCGTCTGGCCATTATCACATAGACCCCGTGGCCACAGTTGCAGCAAGCTGCAGGACTTAGATGCCAAGACCCTACCCAATAGAGAATCGGGCACAGGGTACCTGACTCACTGGCAATCATTGCAAGCTGACACTGGTGTGGGTTGCACCGAGTTTTGAGAATCGAGACCACAGTATCAAAATACTGCCTATAAAGGCTAATGAAGCTAATAGCTAAGATATTCAAAAAAGTATTACAGTGCTCAGCATAATAAATTTTAGCCATACAATAACCATTAACAAGGCACTCTTTAAAAAGGAACTCTCAGCTCTCCTGCTGAAATGTTGTGGGACCATGAGATTCAGATTAGGCAAAATGCAAAGAGAAATATTTTTGTCATATGTTTATTTAAAAGTTATTGTAGTTTTTCATCTCATCAATCCCACGATTCCCCACACACCATGACCATAAACTAATGTTCCCATAGTCCTCTGTGACCAGCCTTCTGACAATAAATGCAATCATATGCTTCAGTAATCTATTATACTGTAATCTAGATTGCTGGCACATAGACATTCCTCATGGCTTAGCCATCACTCATGTCATCAAAGGACTGCCTGCAGGATACCCTGGAAATATTAGTCTATGGCCATGGTAGATGGGGGTGGGGCATAAGATCAACCAGATAAAAAACTACTAACTTTTAAGTGAGTGTAAAAAAAAAATTCCCTCTGTGTTTTGCCTTATCAGGACTTGACAGTCCTGCAGCATTTCAGCAGGACACCTGAAAGTTCCCCTTTAATAAATTCATTATTGTACCAGCTAATAACACATGCTGCTAGGGTCCATAGTTAGATTTGTTTTTGTATCAAAAGCTAGAAAATAAGACCCAAACATCACATTCAGTACTGAATAATATTTAATTTGAAATTAGGTGGCTATCTGAACATAGACCAGAACCCCAACATGAAGCTAGAACAAATAAAAGAAAAAGTCATGCTAACAGGAAAAAATAGATCAAAAGCTTTAGTCCACATTAAAAATTAGTTTATTAAAAAACTCACGTAGGCAGCACTCAACATACCTAAAAACTGACCAATGTTATGTACCATCGTGTGAGTTTTTTCAAGGCATGGTCATCCGTATCTCTTAGTCCACTTAAACAGTGGGATCTTAAAGTGACAAGCTACTAACAATATACAAGTCAAACATACCACATAACAAATATGAAATACATGGATGACCAAATATCAACTCATCAGGACCCAACCAGAATTAAAACATATTAATTCTGTATCATAACATTACAAAAACATCTCAGAGTTCTAAATAATTGTACTATATAGTTTCACCATAAAATCACATCTGCCATCCTGGCTTGTGTATTATTTGTCTTATAATAATCTTATAATAAGGGATGCAAATGGCTACGCCACTGAATAGACAATCACTCCCCCCCCACACACACACACACATATGCATAGGACACACATCCTCCTAACCAACAAGACATTAAGCAAAATCTGACAATAGGCATATTCAAATATGAAAAATCTTACACAGTTTATTAATAATCTTAATCTCTATGATAAGGTAAATAATGACCACTCACAAAACAGATAAGAATCACAGTGCTGAACAATAATAGCATCTTTTTAAGTCTTTTATGCAACTAGTTTTAGGAATACTTCAAAACAGGTACTAGAGAGAAAGCCTCATTGAAACAATGTGGTTGATGTGCCCTCGACCTATACTGCAAGGCACAGTCAACTTTCAAAAGTCTATTATCCAAGTCCCAACCACATGGACCTAAATATACCCTCTCCAGGCCCTGGAACCAAAAATAGTGTCACTTTCCTCGTTCTTTTACATCTATTGCCAAAGCATTATTATTGATTGGCAATACTCCTGAGGTGTTCAGATATCCATATTTTAAATTTTCTCATTCTTTTCCCCACATCAAAGATTACAGTAACATACTGCCACATAAACAATATTTATGGTATTGCAATTTACAAAATGTTTTTAGTCATAAGTAGTACCAGTCATTGGATGAACAAATGTTTACTGACCTAGAGGGAGGCACAAAATGAATAATTCGCACTATGTTCAAGCTGGCAGGGGATTCTGAGTCTGTTCACCTTCATATCTCTGTAGTTTGTGTGTCACATAATCTGTTATATTTCTTCCTCAGCAATAAACCATCCAGAGCTTCTCACTAGTCACCTGACTCAATCTTTTTCTCTTGGCAGTATATGCCAGTTTTGAAACAAGACCTTTTTAATTAAGTCGCTCTTCGGAGTAAAGGAAGTCGCAAAATTTAACTCTACAGATTTATTACCAACTCCATTGTTAGATTTCAGTAACTGTGATTTAGATGTCTTTCACCGTATTCATAGCTTTATCCATACTCAAATCTCTATATCCCCTTTCTTTAAATAGTGGTCTTAAATCCTGGGTGTCTTTCCAATATTATGCCTCTTCAGTTGTATTTCACGTCAATGTCATAAATTTTCCCTGTGGAATATTTTCTATCACATGGCATGGATGGCAACTATCAAACTTAAGTACATAATTCTTATCTGTTGGCTTTCTAAAAAAACTGGTTCTAACTCCTCCACCTGATATAACTTCTTTGAATCACAGAAAGCTAATTCTGTTCAAATCAAATGTCAATGTGAATTTTTAATTTAATTACTAAATTTAAAGTATTCCACAAAGACAAATAGTTTAGTGGTGGGTCCCCTCCACATTAAAAATATGTCTTCAATAAATTATTTGCAGATGTCAATTTTTTCAAAGAAAGGATTAATGGCTTATGACAAAACATAGTTCTTTTCCCACTGGGTCAAATAAAAATTAACATAATTAGTTGCAAAGGAGGCCCACATAACACTACACTTCATTTGCAGATAATATTCACTCAGAAATGAAAACATATTGAAATTTAAACCTTTTTTAGTCAATCTTAAAATAAATTCAATCAAAGCATATATACTGTATATCCTCTTAGCTGATATAATGAGTCATACAGCACTTCTTCTCCATCTAGTAGTAGAATGTTCGTATAAAAGTGCTGTGACCTCAAGCATGACTAGCTATCAATTATCTGCTAAATGCAAATCCTCTTACATATTAAGAATGTGAGTGGTGTCTTTGATGTGTGCTGGAAACAAAGGCACCAAGGGCTTGATATATTCATCAACCAGTTTAGCCAATTGCTCTGTCAAGGAGTCTATACTTGCTATGACTGGACACGCCAATGAGTCCACTGTATTTTAACATATTTTAAGTAAACCATTTATGGTGTTCCTAACTGGATTTTCTACTGTTAAAAAATCAGGTATTTTTTTTTTATAAAGCCCTGCATAAAAGTCTCATTTAAATACACATCAATATCAATTTTAAATACTGTAGTCCTGTCCCTAGTTAACTTACAATAAAAAGTCTCATAATTCAGCTGTTTTAAAATTTCAGATTCATACTTATCTTTGTGCATAATTACAGTTGAGCAACCTTTGTCAGCTGCTTTGATCACAATTACATCATTACTGTCCAAATTAGCTATTGCTTCTCTCTCTCTGCTCTGGTGCAATTCTGAAAGCAGCTTTTGGGTATGTCTTGCATTCATTTCTGAATGTCTTTCACATGCTTTTTGAAGAACTGACACTGTAAGATTTATTGGTGGGGATAAATGTAGATTTTTGTGAAAACATCTCATTATTGTCACATAAGTCATCATTACCACTACTGGATTATATGTCACAGGAGTTAAAAAATAACTTTAAGTCTAAATTGTGTGTGAAGTGGTGCAGGTAAAAATTTGTATCAGATCCATATATTCTATTAGTTTGGATATATTTTAAGCCTTTCTGTAATACCTGCAAATGTTCAGTATCAGTACATTCATAAGAAGAGATATTCACCTCTGTGGTTTTGGCTTCCTATGTTATCACCTCTGTCTGAAGCTCCTCTGTTGTTGTTGTCCTCTCCTCCTCTGATTCTTCCTGTTGTTGTACTTATCTCTTCTACTTCTTCTCCTCAGCTCTGGTTCCTTTTCTTGTTCTTCTCTGAACCTGGGAATGTGTGTGCTGCACTGTAGTAGTCATTGAGGCAACTTTGGATGCTCTGTGAGGTTAATGGGCTGCTGTCACATTGGTGTTCTTCTGCTCTGTTCCACCAAACTCTCCACTCTAGCTGCCAGTTGGTTGGGGGTAAATTTCCTCCTGTCTTAGTTTTAAAAAGGTTCATTATGGCTGGTAGCAGAACTATCAGATTCAGAGCCCCTTGTACAGGTATCCAAATTAACATGGGGTCATTTTGTTTTCCATTATGGAGCATGGCTGTTTGTAATCCTGATTTTTGTTCCTGTTTAAAAATGTTGCCCTCCATATGATTCTGTCTGTCCCTCTCAAATGTCATTAATTTTTCAAACTCTAAAATCATAATTTTTTATTGCTGTACTTAATTGTTTCCTGCACTTCTCATAGTCAATATGAGTTATAAATTCCTTAACCACAGCTTCTCTTTCAATTAGTGTAGTTTTCACTTCTTGTTCTATTGCTTCACTATCCTTCAATATAATTCTAATTAATCCTCATCAGGATTCTAACCAGTGAATCTACCAATGTTTGTAGAAAAGGGTCTCTCTTTACCCCACATGAGGGCTGTTCTATTAGCCATAATCCCCTTGGGACCTTGTTAACTCTTAGATAGGCAGTCAAAGTAACTTTTTGCCAATACAAGCAGCATGCTTTTAGCATGACCCTTTCCAACTGAATAAAAGCTTCCTTACTATCCAGCAGTTCATTTTATACAATATTGTTTGTTTGTCCCTCTATAGGTGTTATAGGATTCCTCAGCAATAAAAGATTAATGTCATATTCTTTAAAGAACAGAGACTCAATAAAAGTATTGGTTGCAGACCTAATGTAGCTTGCATAAAGTGGGAAATGCTGCTGAGATCAGAACTGCTTATTGATCCATCAGTTGCCATTCTTCATGAAAACAATTACACTGTTTGACATGCAAAATCTAACCATCCATAAAAGACATGGAATTGAAAGGAGGTGGCTACTTAAACATAGACCTGAGCCCCAACATAAAACTAGTACAAACTAAAGAAAAAGTCATGTTAATGGGGAAAAAAAATTACAAAAACTCTGTTTCATGTTAAAAGCAAGTTTATTAAAAAAAATTCACATAGGCTGCACTCACCCCACATAAACAATGCCCAACATTTTGCACTATCATGTGTGCTTTTTTGAGGTGTGGGCATCTGTATCTCTAAGCTCATTTAATAATGGGATCTTAAGGTGACAAGCTAGTAACAATATATACAATACAACATAATACAATATAACAATAGAATACAGTATAAGTCAAACATACTGCATAAAAAATATAAAAAACATAGATGATCATAATCAATTCATCAGGACCCAACCATAATTAAAAAATGTTATTTGATGCTGTAACATGATATTATGAAAACATCTCTCATAGTCATAAATAATCATACTATATAGCTTCAGCATAATATCACATCTGCGATCCTGACATGTCTATTATTAATTATATAATAATCTTATAATATTGGATGTAAACAGCTACACTACTGAATTGAAGATCAACCCTCCCCCACACATGCATATGGAAACACACCCTCCCAACCAGCAAGATAGTAAGCAAAATCTGACAATGGGCATATTCACATATTAAAAATCTTATAAATTATTTTATTAGACTTGGATAATAGACTTTTGAAAGTTAAATGTGCATGGAAGTGTAGCTTGAGGACACATCAACCACACGGTCTCAATGAGACTTTCTCTCTAGTGTCTTTATGATGGAGTCCTAAAACTGATTGCATAAACGACTTAAGATGTTATTATTGTACAACATTGTAATTATATTTTTTTTTGTGAGTGGTGATTAGTTTCAGTTCCAGTTTCAGTTTATTTATTATATTGGAAAGGCATGTGAGCATAAGTTACTTATTTTCACAAGTGTCCAGTTTTGGACAAAAACAACAGAAGGTTACATAATTCAAGGAAAAACAGTAAACGTATTAGAAAATGGGGAAACAGGAGACAATATATAGGACAACAGAGCACTAATATGTTACATAGCAATATAGGAAACACCTTTACAAGTGAATTGGTAGAAATTATGCTAAACTAGACTTAGGACAATTGAGCAATTAAAAGACACTAAACATTATAATGTTAAAAAACTATTTAAAAGACTAAGAACCTCTGTGCACAAACACTGAGGCAAGGGTTACCCCAAAGGGCATTTGGCTGGGAAGCCAAGTTTCAAGAAAATTAAGACAGTGTGCCTTGGATATATTGTGGTGAACCCATTAAAATAAAAAACTATTTAAAAGACAAAGAACCTCTGTGCAAAGCATCATGGGCTGCATATGCAAATCACCACAGAATGTTATGCTGGTCCAACTTCTTGTGTTCTGTTAGCACCCTTTGCAAACTGTGTGAGAGGCATTTCGGCACCATGCAATTCTGCTTAAAGTTGGACCAGCATAACATTCTGTGGTGATTTGCATATGCAGCCCATGATGCTTTGCATTGTGGGGGCATGTGTGATTTTGTATTTTCTTGAAACTTAGCTTCCCAGCCAAATGCCCTTTGGGGTAACCCTTGCTTCAGTGTTTGTGCACAAAGGTTCTTTGTCTTTTAAATAGTGTTTTTATTTTAATGGGTTCACCACAATATATCCAAGGCACACTGCCTTAAGGGTAGCTGGTCCATTCCACTGGGGTGTCAAACAGACTAGGCATACTGATGAGTCCTGGTAGGATGAAACATGTGTCTATGTCTTCTGTTAGCACCCTTTGCAAACTGTGTGAGAGGCCTTTCGGCACCATGCAATTCTGCTTAAAGTTGGATCAGCATAACATTCTGTGGTGATTTGCATATGCAGCCCATGATGCTTTGCATTGTGGGGGCATGTGTGATTTTGTATTATAATGTTAACATTTACAAGTGCATTGGTAAAAAGTGCTAGGCATTATCAGTCCAGTAGATCATGCCTCCACTGTACAGGGTGAATTTCAGTTGTTAAGGAGGTGGAGGAGAGGACGAGGACTAAGTGGGAGTATCACATAGTGGTACATCTGCAGATGGTGGCCTGAAAAAGGTAAGACTTTAGGTTATACTTAAAGGAAGCTGGTGAGGGACTCTCAGCAATAGCAGAGGGAAGACTGTTGAACAGCTTGGCACCCTTGTAGGAGAGGGTGTTTTTTTCCATGCATGGTCCAACAGAAAGGGACAGAGAAGGAAAGGGAGGAGGACCTTCTGGTTGTCCAAGGATGGGAAGACTTAGGCAAAAGGGAAATAATGCTGTCTGGGAGGAGGCCCAGTGATAGTTTATGGAATAAAGTGAGTGTTTTGCTGTTGAGTCTGTCCTCTAGGGTGGTCCAATTAGAGATTCTGTAAAGGTCACAGTGATGGGTTAGTCTGGGGACACCTGTGACAAAATAAATGATGCTGTGATAGGTGGAATGTAGTTTTTGGCGGTTGCTTTGGGTGTGGGGTGGAAAATAGACTAAGGCAACATAGTCGAAAATTGGGATCAAGAAACTGGTGGTGGTATTTATTTGAATGGCTTTTCTGTCAATCGATATGGATAAGTTTATTTCCCCAAAAGTTGGAGGAAGAGGTGCTCCTGTGCATGGGCCTCTGCCAGCAAATGGACCAGGGGCTTCTCCTGCAGTAACCCACTCAGAGATGGGAGCGAAACCTAAGGTGTCTCAGAAACCAACTCTCGCTTCGATTCAGGCTCTTTGGATGGAGTTTCAAGCTGAAGTGAGATAATCGACTGCCCGTATTGAAGCTTTGCTTTAGGAGATATCTGTTTGTTGTTCTGCTGTTGAAATATGAATGAAAAAAACAGAGTCTACTTGGGACAAATGAGGAGGAGATAAAGGGAATATCAGCTCATGTTCTTACAGCAGAAGGAGCTACCAATGCTGCTTTATATGAGCAATTGGCACAAATGGCAAAACTAGAGCATCTTGAGAATAATATGTTAAGAAAGAACTTAAGATTGATTGGGTTCTCTGGAGCTGTCCCAAATGCTGAGCTAAGAGATGCGGTACAGAGGGCAATAACTCTCGTATTGGCATTGGAGTCACCTTTGGTTCTTGATTCTGTATTTTACCCTGTATCATGCTAATCCAAGGATCCTACTCGGCAATCTAGGGTGCGATTTGTTATTCTTTCATTTAAAACCATTGCAGAGAGGAATAAAATTCTTCAGCTAATGAGGCAAAAGAAGCAGCTGTTTTCTGATGCGCATAGGATACATTTGTATCCAAATTTTTGTGTACAGACGCAATGAAGAAGAAAGCGCTTCTTGCCCATTCTTTCCGAGTTTAAAGAAGCCTGACTGCTTGCAGTTCTCTATGTTCCTGATCACCTGAATGTAAACTTTCAGGATAAGAATTATTTTTCCGGGGATCCAGATGCTGCAAGATCTTTTTTTTAAATAATATTAAAATTCCTGAAGATATCGGCTCTGATTTCGAAGATAAAGATGCAGCTGAAGTGATTGAATATCTTCCGGCTTAAGTTTTCTTTGCCTCACTTTGCTTTGATTTTCTTACAATAGGCTTGATACTTAACAGACTCTAAAAGATAGATGCCTTACTGTATGATTTATAAAGTAATTTTGCAGGGCTGTTGAAACTTAGAGCACTGATAGACCTTAATTCTTCTTTTTTCCTTGTTTTTTTCACAAATGATTGTAAGGTATTAACAGTCTTTAAGCCCCCCCAATAATATACAAATAATTTTTTGTGTCTTTATTTAATTACATGAGAAGTTGTTAGGGGGAATGTAATTTTCTTAATGAAATTTGTTTCTCTGATTGTAATTATTTAAAAGTGGATATTTTTTTCTGTCTTAAAGAATAAAAATAAAGTACAAAAAAAGAAACTAGTGGTGAGCAGAGTCTTAGATCCATTGGTCAGAAAAGGCCTCACTTAGTATAGCAAGCCTAGCCATTGGTGGGTTTTCTTAATGAGCTGATTTATGTGTGAATCAAAGTTTAGGTGGCTGTCAAGAAGTTGTCAGAGGTATCTAAATTTGCTGACTCTTTTGATTGTATTGCCCTCATTGTCAAGTTGTGTGAAGTCAATTAAGAGTGGTTTCTAGAGGCTGGAGAAAACCATTGAGTTTGGTTTTCTTTGCATTAAGCACTAGCCCCTTGGACAAGAACCAGGACTGAAGGCAACTGAAATCACTCTGTAGCGTGTTGAGTAAGGAGGCAAGGTCTTTGTCTTTGCAGAAAAGGGCGGCATCATCAGCATACATGATGAGTTTGGTGTTCATGCAGATTTCAGGAAGAGAACTGACTGCTAGGGAGAAAAGGAGGGGACCTGGAATGGACCCTTGGGGTACTCTGAGCTTTATGGGGCAGGGGTTGGACAGGACACCATTTATGATGGTTTGATGTGACCTGTGGCTATGGTAGTTTTTGAACTAGTTTGTGACATCTGGTAAAAAGTGGAGATCAGAAAGGGTGGATAATAGGACGTTGTGGTCCACAAGGCTGAAAGCTTTTGTGAGGTCCACAAAAAATGATCCGGCTTATTTATCTTACCATAGAGATTAAAGTTACTAAGAAAATAATGTGTAAGACTGTTAATATGTGAATATGTATAATGTCAGATATTGCTTACTGTCTTGCTGGTAGGGAGGGCCTGTGTCCATGTGCGTGTGCGTGTGTGTGTGTGGGGGGGCAGGTTATTCTTCAATTCAGTGATGTAGCTGTTTACATCCCTTATTATAATATTATTAGAAGATGAATGATACACATGTCAGGATGGTAGATGTGATATTATGGTGAATTTATATAGTATGATTTTTTTATACAGTAACTGTGAGAGACATGTTTTCATAATGTTATGTTACATTAAAGGAATAATGCATGACAGGGTGTGTGTCGTGCTGGGATAACTCCACACCTGGGGGGGGTTGGGCATGAGGCCGCAGGCCAAGTTCGTCCAATGTCCCAGGCGTGATGTTATCCCAAACGACACAGACCCTGGAGTGCATTATTCCTATTATACAATGGCTTGTTGTTATACAGAATAAAAAAAATAATTGTAAAGATGTTTTTGTGTGGAAAAATATTTTTTGTTTTTAAGAGAAGATGAAGCAATCAATAAAAAGCTCCATAAAACAATCAATAAAAAGCTCAATCAAATGCTCATATAAATGGGTTCACAGTGCTGAGACTAGACCTGTGGCATCGTGCTGGGATAATGCCATGGGTCCAGCCCCAAACTGACCAATCACAGTCCAAGATTCTTTCTTGCATTGTATAATACTAAATACAATTTTTTTAAATTCTGGTTGCATACTGATGAGTTGTTATGTGCTCATCTATATATTTTACATTTTTTATGTAGTATGTTTGACTTACATTATATTACATGTTGTTAATAGTTTGACACTTTAAGATACCACTATTTAAGTGGACTTAGAGATACAGATGACCACACCATGAAAAAATGCACATGATAGCAGGAGATATTGATCATTTTTTAGGTAGGGTGATGGGTGAGTGCTGCCTATGTGAGTTTTTTTTTTAATAAACTCATTTTTAACATGGACCAAAGGTTTTATTCTGTTTGTTTTTTCCTGTTAGCGTGACTTTTTCTTTAGGGTGAATCTTATTTGAGCAGTGGGCAAGCGTCTTCTACCAAGTATCCCTATTCTTAAAATTATCATGGTGTACAAATGGGTAAGTTGGTAAATTGTAACCCAAGAGGTGCTCTTTCTTGCTCCAAACAGTTTTATTTATGTGTAATTACATTATAAGACAAATTTAGTTTAACAAATAATAACTTTTCATGTTTGAGAAAACAATACATTGACATTCCCTTGTTTTTGATTTGCCAGTGCATTCTGTTTTTCAGTATATCTTTGTGAATCTTTAAAGCACTTGACTCCATTAGGCAAATGTGTTTACTTACCGCTGCTGCTTCTGTGCTTGCACCGTCTTGCATGGGTCCCAGCACAGTGAGTTACTTTTGCCACAAAATGCAGCTTCCAAGTCATTTCCTTCTTCAATCCCTCATGGACTCTGCCACGTTGCTGGGGAGTGGTGTTCCACAGGGATGGCCAGTATTGAATCTCGTAACTGCAAAACACAAATTGGAGCACTCTTGCAGGCAAAATAACAATGCTATGTCTGAATATTCAAGTGCATAAAACTGTTATTCACCAAACAGTTTTTATTGAGTTGGAATCCCAGTTCACAGTTTATTGCTGCAAAATGCTTATCAGTTTAGTCCAAGGCAGTGCAAATACAAACCAGTGCAAAGAGCCTAATTTCACCTTGTGTTCAAATTTAAAATGCTAATTAGACAACAGGTAAATACCTGCAATGACCTCTCACCAAATGCATCAGCACCTCAACTCCACCAGGTCTTTGTCAGGGGGTGGGCTAATGGAGGAAAAGACACTGTGTCATAATACTGCAAATACCATGCCTTACTATGTACATGTGTCTTTGTGGAGATGACAGAGAGAGAGAGAGAGAGAGATGAGTAAAGAGAGAGATCATCCAAGTCTGAAAAGAAGAACAGAACAAAAAGGGGATGGGAAACTGTTCATTTTGATGCAATATATTTTAATTACTATAGATGTTTGGTACTTAAGAACAACCAAAAAAAGGCATTTGTCAATGACAAATGTTGATTGCTTTGCTCCATTGAGTTCGCTCACTCCCCCTCTTTCACTCGCTCATTCTGTTTCTCTTGGCACTGCAGGCTGTGCTTTTGTACTGGGCTCCTGCCGGTATTGGCACCTTTGTCTGCCCACAAAGAAATCTGTAGCTGTCCAGACAGAGCTCCATTGAGGTCACTCAGTCTCCCTCTCTCATGCGCTTATTCTATTTCTCCTGGTGCTGCAGGCTGCTCTTTTGTACTGGGCTAATGCCTCTGTTGGCGCCTTTTTCTGCCCACAAAGAAATCCACAGCAGTCCTGATAGAGCTCCATTGAGCTCACTCAGTCCCCCTATCCCACTCACTCGTACTGTTTCTCCCATTGCTGCAGGCTGCCCTTTTGTACTTGGCCCCTGCCTGCATTGACGCCTTTTTCTGCCCACAAAGAAATCTGCAGCAGTCCTGATAGAGCTCCGTTGAGTTTTCTCACTCCCCCTCCCTCCCTCACTCGCTCTCTCGTTCTGTTTCTCCCAGTGCTGCAGGCTGCCCTTTTGTACTGGGCTCCTGCACTGGAGCCTTTTTCTGTCCACAAAGAAATCCGCAGCAGTCCCGACACAGCTCAGTTGAGCTCAGTCACTCCCCCCTCTCACTCACTCAATCTTAATCTGTCCCAAACAATGATTTCCCACAGCGACTGTGCTATTCTGCGATAGGAGTGTAAAGACATATTTTGGCTGGGATGTGAAAAATGACAGTTGTATTGTTCATAAGGAGGTGTGAAAAAATGCCAGGGTTGAAAATGTGGCGTGAAAATATTACAAATTTGGAAAGTTACAAGGGTGCGTGGAAACAGTTCGACGCACGCTTGTAACACAGTAATTTTATGGAGTTCCATCAACAAATTTTCTACATAGGGATTTTAGGACCTCTGCTCATGAACAGTGTCACTGTTATTTTCTTAATCTGCCCTGGACACTGATTTCCCACAGTGACCGCGTTATTCTGCACCAGAAATGCAAAAATGCATTTCGGTCAGGATGTAAAAAATGACAGCTGTACTGTTCATTAGGAGGTGTGAAAAAATGCCAGTGTTGAAAATCTGGCGTGACAATATTACAAATCTGCGAGTAACAAGGCTGCATAGAAACTGCGCAACGCACACTTCTAACACAGTCATTTGATGAGCTATCATCACCAAATTTTCAACATAGGCATTTTAGGACTTCTGCTCATGAACAGTATCACTGACATGTTTTTAATCTGTCCCAAACACTGATTTCCCACAGCGACCACACTATTCTGTGCTGGAAGTGTGAAAACACATTTTGGCCAGAATGGGAAAAAATGACAGCTGTACTGTTCATAAGTAGGTGTGGGAAAATGGCAATGTTGAAAATCTAGAGTGAAAATATTATAAATTTGCGAAGTTACACGCGTGCGTGCAAACTGCACAACACACGCTCTTAACACAGTCACTTTATGGAGTATCGTCACCAAATTTTCAACATAGGCATTTTAGGACCTCTGCTCATGAACAGTGTCACTGTCATTTTCTTAATTTGTCCCAAACACTGATTTCCCACAGTGACCGCACTATTCTGCACCAGAAGTGCAAAACACATTTTGGCCAGGATGTGAAAATGACAATGTTGAAAATCTGGCATGAAAATATTGCAAATTCACGAAATTCTGCGTGCATACAAACTGCACAACACACGCTCGTAAAACAGTCATTTTTTGGATTTTTTCCACCAAATGTGCAACATAGGCTTTTTGAGAGCCCACCTCATGAACACTGGCACTGTCGTTTCATTAATCAGTCCTGAAAGGTGATTCCTTACAGTGACCGCAAAATCACCTTTCAGGGCCAAATAACACCATGACAGTGGCAGAATTCATGAGTAGGGGTCCCAAAAACCCCATGTTGAAAATTTGGTGCCAAAATTCTGAAAAAAGCCTGAGATATGCACCAAAGTTGAAAAAAAATATTAATGCCATTATACAGCTCACCGGCATTTCTTCAGTTTGCGGTCAGCTTTGAAGAGTGCAGATGTGTTCCCGGTCCACCGAAGATCATTGTGACAGACTCCGCAGGTAAGTATGGGGTGGGGGAGTGTGGGGAGGCAGGGTGCGCAGAAGGTGGATGTGGGTTGTGGGAGGGGGCAGAGAGACCGCGAGGGACCATTTTCTTTTTTGACAGGTTAAAAAATAAATTAAAAAAATTGCGGTATGTGTTTTTTTACAGGGCCATTTGGCATGCTGGGGTGGGCTCCCAGTGTGCCAACAGAGTGTGTTTTTTTGAGGGGGTGGCTCTAGCTGATGGAGGATTGGGCACCGCCATTGGCACAAAAGGGGGGGCATAAGAGCCGAGGGGGATTGGGCACCCCCTCAGCACAACTGTACTGTGTACTGGGGGGAATTATGCTGAAGGTGAGTGGGCTCCCCCATTGGCAAATGAAACTGGGAGGGGGGACATAATGCCGACAGGGAACGGGCTCCCCCATTGGCAACATGAACATCAGGGCACTGAAGCCAACGTGGATTGAGGCCCCCGTCGGCAAACAACACGGTGGGGAGGCACATGCTACCGAGGGGGCCTGGGCACCACCTCGGCAATGGGGTGCTTAATAATGTTTGTGAACACGGTGGCAAGCTGCAGCCGTGTTCACAAACAATATCACAGTAACAAGGCTCCACCCAGCAGTGACGGGTCACTCCCTCATTGCAGCAGAATGGCCTACATTACAATGACGAGGCAGCCCCTGATTGCAGTGGCTGAAACCTTACAAGGTTGTGGCACACTGGCTGAACTAGTGCCAGCAGCTGTGGGCCACCCCATTGGGAAAAGCAGACCAAGCCTCCAAAGGCTCTGGGGGCATTGGCCACAACAGTGCCGTGCCTCCACAACCAGCTTCTGCAGCAAGCTGCCACAATACGTTTCTTGTGCATGCTTGAAATCAACATAAAAATTACGATCAGATCCAATACTGTAATCCAGTTTCTTCTCTTTATTTTTTTACTATGCGCAAAAGTAGAAAGGGCAACATTTTGTGGCTTCTTCTCCACATTGTCTAGGCCCACAAGTATTGCTGTGTTTAAAAATCTGTTAAATTATATAGCAAATACTACTCACTATATATGTATGGTATAATGATGCACTAACCACCATGCCACCACCACCCTGGTAACTAGTACTCCCATCACCAACTAGATCCTGGCACAATTTTCCATAATCTTCTGAAACAAGTAACTAGGAGTTATACTTAGCAAAACTTCTATATATCAGCCAAATACTACGGAAGATGGCCACTGGGCTGGGCACATTGTCGGCTGCTTTTGCAGCCTAATGTTTTTAGTAATTTTTACCCAGTAGATTATTTTATTTGTCGTGGTTTTTATAGTTTGCGTATCTCCTCCTCTCGGTTATGTATTTCGCAGACTTTTATCCTTCTGGATTTGTTTGGTATCTACTTTCTTGTTCCTGAACATTTTGACCTTGTGGTCTGCCTCCTGAGCTCAAGCTGGAGTGAACTGTTGAAGAGTCGCAGCCAGAGTATGTTAAACTCCGGAGCAGCACCGGGATAACTTTGAAGTACGCACTGGGATTGCTCTGCATTGTTTTGGATTGTCACTGTTACCTGGATTTGGCTGGTTGGACCCCTGTTCCCTCACTCTGCTGGACTCTGTGGGGGCCGTTGTTTGTGGGACACCCTATGGAGCTATTGTCACTGGTGCTCGGAGTCTTTGTGTGCAGCTGAGGTGGCCATTGAAGTCCTTGGGAGGTTATATTGTTGTTTTGGGAGCAGGAAGAGTGGAGAGGGGAATTTGTTTTCACAAGAGAAGATTACTGGATTACTAATCCTGACTGAGGACATCGCAATCTTTGGCAGTTTGGTTTGAGGCTTCAGGAGCAGTGGGTATTTGAATACCAGATTTCTGATTTGGAGCAGGGAGCTAGCACCCTGACTCTGCTGGTGCACTGACGATGGTGCACGGCTGAGCAGGGGTCCAGGTCCCATGATTTGGTCCAGTGACCCCTAGGGTTCCTCCTTGGGGCCTGCTGGAGAGTGGGCCTGGTGTGGGACTTGTAGCAATAGCCACAGACTTGTGGTTTAGCTACCTAGCAGGATTTGTCAGGGCTTGCTCCTGCTCCACAGCAGCCAACACCCGAGTGGATTTCCTTGGGTCCTTTCCTCCTTCAAAGACAGTCAGATTTATCTGTTTTTCATTTATTCTCTGCTTAAGGCAGTGAAAGTGCCTGTTCTCTTCCACCTTGGTACAGTGAGAGTGTACTGATTTGATAAAAGTGCTTGGACATAGTTTGAATACCCCCCCCTTTTTCAGTGAGAGTACTCTGGGGGTTGGGGGAAAGTAAAGAGACATTCTACATCTACTGGTCCCCTTTAGTGGTGTGAGGAGCTTTGGGGGCTGGAAATCTTGTGCTTCTTTGATATTTGACTTATATTCATTTTTTAGTTCTCAGCTATAACTTGAAGGCTCTCTGGCTTTTATGCTCAGTCTGTGACCATTCTGAACCTGCTGACCTGGACTGGTTGACTGTGATATTTTAGTTAATTTACTGTGATTGTAATATTGCTTGGGGTTGGGTCTGAGTTTGTTTGTTTGTAACAACTGCGTTTTTTGATATATTTAATTTATTTTCTTATGTTTATTTGGAATTATTTTGCTTAGAGTTTTAGATTGTAGGTGTGTGTTATTAGAGAGATGAATTTTTTATTTTATTATTTTGGGGAGGGAATTTAAGTTATTTATTATTTTATTTTTTCTTTCTTTTGATATTGAATTTCATAGCTGGATAGTTTGGAAAGAGTTATTTGGATCACCAAAATGTGTTGGAGTCATGCCCCTACGGTCTTGCACTATTTGTCCTCTGCTCTTCATGCTCTCTGCCCTTTCTCCCCCCATTACAGTTAACTACATATCTGCACTGTAGGGCAGTGGGTATTGTTCAGAGGTGTCAGAAGAGGGTATGTGAATGTGAACAGCAGAGGATGAATGAGGGAAGCCACTGTGTCAGGGTAGTGGGGTCCAGGAGATGCCCTGGGGTGAAATGGAACCCAGATCGTGGCTTGCCATGCCTGGTATCCATAACCAAGAGCACTTCAAATGATAGTAGGAAGCTGGTCCAGGTGGCCTGAAAGGTTCATCCAACTCAGGAGGTGTTATATAATGCTAGGTCCATTAAGAACAAGACAGCAATTATGGCAGATCTTGTTGGGTCGGTGGACCTGGCTTGCATCACCGAGACTTGACTGGATGAGAACTCTGACCCCATTTTGGAGGCTGCAGTTATATCTGGGTACTCGGTGATACACCGCCCGAGATTGGATCATGGGCGGGATGGGGTAGTGGTCTGTTTCAAGACTGAACTGAACCTCACGAATGTACCAGTTGGGGAGACCAAGTCATTTGAGTGTACTGTGGTAGCAGGTGTAGGTTGTAGGATCATTCTCATCTACCATCCACCAGGAGATGAGAAGAGGTTCCTTCAGGAAGTTGCGGACTTCATCATCGACATGGCATTTGAATCGCCGAGGCTGATGGTCCTGGGTGACTTCAACGCTTGGGTCGACAAAGAAGTCTCACAGTTTGGTCTGCACTTCCTCCAGTTGATGACATCTCTTGGCCTTACACAGTTTGTTACCACTGCCACTCATGAGCATGGTCACTCTCTTGACTTAGTATTCCTTCTGGGGATCGAGGCCTCTAACTTGGGGGTGGAACCAGTTGGATGGTCTGATCACTACACCGTAGGATTTAGTTTTTGTACCCCCCTTGGTAGGCCTACCCCTGTGGAGATGACACGGTACCATCCTTTATGAGATTTAAGTTCTCAAGGCCTAATGGCAGTGCTGGATCTCTCATCCCTCTCAGAGGCAAACAGTGACACAGAGGCCCTTGTAGTGGCTTATAGATCGGCCATTGCAGCGGCCCTGGATGTCATTGCTCCAGTCCATGTTCGTCCTCTCTCACTTCGCCTTCGGTCCCCCTGGTTTGACAGGACCTTGAGTGAGCTGCGGTAATTAGGTCAAAGGTTAGAGCGCTGCTGGCGGAAATCTGCTCTAGATGCCAACTGCCTTAGATTGATGGATCATTATCAAGTCTATCAATCTGCAATCTCAAGTAAGAAGGCAGAATTCCTGTCTGGGGAGATTGCAGCTGCTCAAAATCGACCAGCTCAGCTGTTTCGAACTGTGGACAGACTATGCAAATCCAGCCAGTCTACAAGTTTGGAAAGCATTTTAGCAAGTAGAGTGCTACAAACTTGCTCAATTTTTTGCAAATAAAGTGGCTGACATCAGATCGGCCTGCTGTTCAACATGCCCTATGGGTGCTGCTGTAGATCAATGTGAGTTCACTCATCCTCAGACTTCTTGGAGTACCTTTGTCCAACTGGCTTTCATGGATGTCATGCGGATCTTCCAGAGCATGTGCTCTACATGCTGTAATTTGGACCTGGGACCTACTTCCCTAAATTTTGGGTTGTATCAATGTTATCGGTCTGGTCCTAGCTCAGATAGTCTGGTGCTCTTTGGAGACAAGTGAGTTTCCAAACTCACTGAAAGAGGTGGTGGTGACACCGCTTCTGAAGAAAGCTTCTTTGGACCCAGACTGCCCTGCAAATTACAAACCAATCTCTAACCTTCCCTTTGTAGGGAAAGTGATTGAGAAAGTAGTGGCCTTGCAGTTGGAGGACCATTTGCCCATCCATGACATCTGTGAACCCATCCAGTCCAGATTCTGAAAGAAGCATAGCACTGAGACAGCGCTAGTTTGGGTGCTCAATGATCTCCTAATGGCTAGAGATGGGAGGAGCCGCTCTATCTTGATCCTCCTAGATCTGTCATCAGCATTTGACACTGTGGACCATGGGGTCTTGCTCGATCACGTGAGGTTCATTTGCAGACTGTCGGGTACAGTCCTCGAGTGGTTTACATCATGCCTCACAGGAAGATCTCAGAGGGTGGTATCCTGGGTCTTTGCCTCGGACTCTGTCCCTCTGTTATGTGGAGTTCCTCAGGGTTAGGTGCTGTCCCCCATGTTGTTCACAATGTACATGCTGCCTCTCAGAAACATTGTAAGAAGGTATGGGCTGAAGTTTCACTGTTATGCAGATGATACTCAGCTCTACCTTTCTTTTGTGCCTGACCAGGATAGAGCTGTCTCGGTCTTTAATAGCTGCCTCACTGAAATCCAGGAGTGGATGGATGCCAGTTGGTTAAACTTGAACTCCGATAAGACCAAAGTATGGGTTGTGGATCTGGGTTGCCAGACAGGGGGGTTAAGTGGGGGCTCACCCTATGGTCTTTACCTTTGGGGTGTGCCACTCTTGACCTCTGAATGGGTGCGGAACCTGGGGGTAATCTTTGACGAGAGGCTGACCCTGCATTCACAGGTGTCAGCTGTTGTTAAATCCTCATTTTACCATCTGAGGAGTATCTCCAGGATTAAGTACCTAGTTCCATCTGGTGACCTTCCCACTTTGATCCATGCCTTTGTGACCTTGTGTTTGGACTACTGCAACTCTCTGTACCTAGGGCTACCTGGGGTGGAATTCCACTCCTTGCAGCTAGTACAGAATGCTGCAGTGCAGCTTTTGATGAGATCTTGGTCCTGTTATATTACACCTGTGCTGCACGGACTGCACTGGCTATCGGTTCAGTGGCGGATCATCTTTAAAGTCGGTCTTCTGACTTTTAAAGCCCTACATGGACAGGGCCCAGACTACCTGAAAGAGCTCCTGATTCTTCACTGCCCAGGGCGATTGCTCTGGTTAGCCAATGAGGGGTTGCTAGAGATTCCGAGGGTATGTTTGAAATCTTATGGAGCGAGATCATTTATGTATGCTGCCCTTACCCACTGGAATTCTATACCCAGTCAGTTACATGAGTGCTTGACCGTAGAGGGCTTCAAACAAGCATTAAAAACATACTTGTGGAACCGAGCCTTTGGTGATTGAGTAAAAGTGTTATTAGTAAGATTTTTGTTTTATACTGGGTAATTTGTATGTGTATTGTGATTTTAATTATTGTTAATGCACCTTGTTTTTTTGAAAGGCGCCATACAAATACAATTTATTATTATTATTATTATTATCATTATTATTATTATTATTATTATATTATTATTACCATGCAACTCATGCCAGTATATGGTCATACACTTTATACAAAATTCTTCCTTATAGTTCCTGTTTCTAAAGTTAACAAGTAACCAGAAAAAAAGTATTAAAACAGTGCTAATGCACTGCTGTTGTTAAAACTACAACTGGAAAAATATAATAAGTCTGCATTTACTGATGTTTGTTGCTGTATATAACCTGTAGAAAGATCAGTTGTGATATTTTCTGTACTGTTTCGTAAACTTGTTTCTGTCATTCTTTAGGCTAAATCTGTTCAATATAAAAGTCAATTTTAGGCATTCAATTCCTTGTCTCAAATCATTTCACATTACAAACTCTATGCCTCAAATAGATACAAGTCTTTCATACGATGTAAAGTAATTAACCTTATATGGCCATTGGACACTACCCCTCTAAAGAAAACACAAATTGTGCATCTATGGAGGTAGAAGAAACAAGTGCAGAAGCTCAGTTTCTTTAGATATCTACAGCCATCAATTATCTAAGAAAAAAGAAGTTTATCTGTCACTAACTCATCAAATAGTTGCAGGGAATTCATACAGTCCTTTGGCCAATTCCCATGTCATTAATAGCAGCCAGAGCTGACTGCATGCTCGGTTTAATTACCACATTGCAGATGGTGGGATGACATCACTGCTATCTCACAGTGGCTCCACCTCCATTGTGGATCACTAGAACTCAGCTGCAGCTGAAGTCAATAAACTGACAACAGCAGAGAGTGCTGGGTCAGTGGACTGTGACATTCCATTGAGCTATCTGCCTCTACGACAGTGGTTCTCCACTCATCTAGGACTGACATCCCAAGTTTTTATTAAAATCTCAAAATGTAGGTAAATTACTGTTTTTTTATGTTTTCCTTAAAACTGATGGTTTGAACTTTTGCACCTTGGTATAAACAGGAGGAAGAAGCCTGAGTGGGAAAGGTTGGCACATGCAGCTCACAGCAGTGTGCCTATACAGTAAATAAGTTACCTTTACTGTGACTTCCTATCAACTGCGATTTCATTTTGGTAAATGAGAAAAATAGCCCATATAGAACTCATATTTCATGTATTTTTAATGGGTAATCACACTACTCCAGCACAATACTCCAGTGCAGTAGTCAAGTTAATTTCACAGAGAGTCCCTTTAAAACATAGTCTGACGGTGTCCATATCAGACCATACAGATGTAGTAGATATACTGTAACTGGTCACCATAAAAGTGACCAGTCACACTCCTCATTCATTCTTCAGTCTGGTGAGACTAAACCCAGTGTGTTTGTCCAAAAGACTTCTCATCTAAGAAGTTATGTGTCCCAGTCCATGTCTCTTCCTGGCTTTTCCACTCAACCCTATTTTGTTTTTCTTGTAACATTGTTGTTTGTGGGGTTGTCCATGACCAAGCAGTTGTTTTGCTACAAAATAAGAAATTGAGCATCCTAGACTCTGCTCCTGGAAATGCAGTGGGTATACACAATCCTGACTAACTAATGATCCAGTGGCCCAAATTGCAACAGCACAGAGGTTGCTTGTTTCATACACAGCCTATCACCACTCCTCACCCTCACTCCATATCCACAAACCCTCAGGTAAAGAACAGAAGCATCATATGGGATTACAACAGATTAGTTCAATATTTGTGGAATAGCAATGGGGTATATAGTGTTTGTGTATCTTGTAGTTCTTTCTGTGGCTTTACTCTATTCCCACCCTTGAGTAGTAGGTATGCAGGTATGATCCTGAGGATGAAGAATAGGTCCTTTTCTGAAGAAGTGGTAGAATACTAATTACGGAACAGATCTAGTTGAAGAAGGGCGAATGGAGTCTAGATTCCCAAGGAGATGAAGGATGCATGTCCAAAGGGATTGCAGGGGCATGGTGGGCCTTGAGAGCATGATCTAATCAATATGCTACCAGACGGTGGATGGTGGGAAGTGCAATGATTTGTAAAGTCATAGGTAAATGATTGAATTTGTGCAAGGGCTGACATTCAAGATAGTCTGGGAGTAAGGAATTCAGGAGTGAGTGATGAGTTGCTTAGTAAGCATTCATGAAGCAGAAATTAGTAGAGGAGAGTTTTAAGAGTGCATGATGGGAAAGATATCATAAATGATTAGGAGACGAATAGAAGAAGATTTGCAGTTGCAGTCCAGATAGTAACCTACCATATATGAAGAATAATTTGAAGTTTGGTATAAGGGATTGGATGGCTTCTTTGGGCATGATGTCGTAGCTATACTTGTATATGCTCTGCTGGTATGCTGGCTGAAGTAAATACAGGTATTTCTGGGTTGTGATTGTCCATGAGATGCACTGTGGTGGCTTATAGTTGGTTAGATTTACAGGTAATCTGATACTGAAGTCCTCGAGAAAAGCTTGGAGGTGGCTATATAGAAGAATCTGCAGACTGAACTGGAAGTGAGGTTGAGTAGTGAGGAATGCCAGAGGAGCTTATTGCTATAGCTGATTAAGACCGGTTGGGAGGCAAGACTGGGCTAGTGAAGTAGCTTTAGCAATTGCAGATTTCTGGATGGATGTCAGAAAAGCCTGTTCTTGGTGGTTGTCTTTACCAGAGAGATTAATGGAGATAATTTGTGAAGGATAAGCTGAAGGGTCTACTGGATGGATGGTTAACTTGACTGATGGTAATATGTGAAGAAATGCACATGATTGTATGAGCTATAGTGATGTCCAGAAGCTAGAAAATGGGGATTTTGGACAGCATGATGTTAAGAAGCAGCTAGGCACTGGAGATCCAATGAAGAATGTTCTGGGAAGGCAGCTGAGAAAGTCATAGGACAAGCAATGTCTGTAGAGGAAGTAGGAGTCGAGTAACATGCTCAGTGGAGTCAATGATTGTAGGAGAGGCTGCAGAAGATAACTGGATGATGTCTGAGGTATCTTGTGAGTCCTGATATCCATAGCAGTGATAATGGATACTAAGTGGAGCATAACATAAAAATTCAAGTCCTTTCCATTTAGGAGGATAGCCTGTGAGGCATGGTAAACAGGGAAGTCTACATAGACTGAATAGACAAGATTCATAGGGACTATCCAATAGAGGGAGATAGGAATGTTTCTAGTGCCCAGTCAAATGAGAGTCCAGAATGATCAAGGGGAGCTGATTGGGCAGTATGGTAAACTTTAATTAGATGTGAGAGTTTCTGAGGCATGGTCTCCAAGTGATGTGTGCTAGAAGTAGTTTACTCAGGTGAAATGAACAGTAATACATCGAGTAGTGGATGGGAGCTGTAAGAATGGCCAGAGTAGGAGTATGTGATGGAAAAAATGGGGGTAGTGGTTGCCTGAGTAGGAATGCTGGCCAGGGATATGGTAAAATGCCCAAGAGAACCAAGGCAAACAGGTCAAGGCCCTGAGCCTGCAAGGCAGAGATGGCTGCTATCCTAAGACAGAAGGAAAGTCTGGAGTGAATACTGATGGCCAGAAGGTCTGATCTGGGAAAATGCTGAGCTGAGTGAAGCTGGATGACATACCGAGCAGGAAGAAACAGGACCGGGTCAGCTCCTCAGGAAAAGGCAGTGGAATGCTGGAAGGCAGCAGCAGTCACTAGAAGATGATCCATGGAAGGTCAAGGAGTGAAGCCAAATGCTAAGAGCAACTGGGTTCAGGTACATAAGACCCACAGCTGACAAAGGCTGCAAACAAAGAGTAGAAGGATGGAAGGTGCAAGAACGAAGAAGGATAAAGTTTCCACATCTGAAGGAGAAGATAAACTCATACATTGACTTGAAGGGGTGGCCTGCATCAAGGAGGTCCCAGAGGTGATAATCTAACAGTACCAACCGCTCAGTCCAGGAGCATTAACAATCGTGTGCACATTCAGAGGGAGTGGGATCTAAGGGAGTGTTGCTGTTAAAACACAGGGATTGCACATCCCTCTCAATCTGTGGAATTAAAGGGCTGGCATCTTCATTATTTCGAGCCCAGAGTCACTGCTGAAGCATTAAGGAGTCTTGCACCTATGGCCACTGACATTACCTCTAATTAGGTGGAAATACAAGTTTTAGGAAGCTGATACAGGTCAGAAACAGTTTTGTCAGGAAGCTGATCTGAAACGACTTTGTCTGGGAATTGTTGTATGCAGAATATCTGTTTTAACATTTAACCCACACATCTAGGCCGAAATCACCCAGCTTGTGATGCACAATTACATAGCAGCCAATCCTATTGGCTCAGGGACCTCAAAACAGGTCTGGGAAGGCGATTTTGAGCCCTGCCACTGCAGATTCATACTCGTTATAAGTGACCCAGCTACTAGATACCAAAACCTGAAGCCGCGCCGGGTAGTTCATCCTGAATTTGATACCCATGACAATAAGTAAGCAATAACACATGACAAGGTGTGGGTTATGTGCTGATAAGAGCACGCCTAGGGGTGTGCTAAGGCACGAGGCACTTGCGCCGAGTGCCTTATGCCTAAGGTGCTTTCATGCGTAACCCACACCTCGGAGTGTGTTATTCGCTTTTATAAATGGGCAACAGTAAAGTGAATAAACATTTTAGTTTTTAAAGTTTTTTTATTGGTATTTTAAAAATAATAGGAGAACATATTTTAGGAAGAAAATAGTCCTTTTTGTTATTGTGTTATTGCCATTAGGATAGTTACATTTGCATTAGTATACTGAGATTGAAGGTTTTAAGAAGGATTTTATATATTTTAATAGTTTGATTTGGATTTAATTAGAGAATTCAAACAGGAATGATTTTGGTTTTAATTTAGAGCCTTCGCTTGACATCGAACTGGAAACGGCTGGAAACGGCTTATCTGTTAACTCTATTGCTGTTTAAAATGCGAGCTACTAAATGTGGAGAGCGCTCAAAAAGTAAAGCACAGATGAATGAACGGAGTCTTGGAAGAAGAAAGCTTTGTACAACAAAATGATGTACCTTGTTCAGTGTTCATCATTGCTGCGATCACCGTATTTAATTGTGTGGAATCTGCTGTTTGAGGTGCTGGTGCTTCATGTTACGTCATACTGCGTTTTACTTCGGGAGGGTGATGAACTCTACATGGTGTATCGCAGAGTTTCAGAGGTTAAATGCTGACGTTTTGGCCGTTTTAGTGTAATGGTGTGTTAAGGTTGTTGGTGGGAAGGTTTCTTGTTGGGTTGGATTTTCGTCGGAGCGGAAGTTGTTATGTTTACGGTAATGGGACGAATATTGGAGCTGGAGCAAGGTACAGTTTTCCTTTACGAATTCTTTTTTTTTTAAATGATTTGGCTTTATTGCTGTGTGGTTGTGGAGTTTTATTTGTGGCTATTTAAACAGTCATGGAGTTGAGGTCTTTGGTTTTTGGCGCCGTTTTCAGTTCGCGCTGTGAGGCGAGAAGGTGTCGGGCTGTGGCATCTCTGTGAGCTCTGCCAGTCAGCGTTCTTGTTTTCAGTTGGCAGAGCTCACTGATTTTTTCCGTCATGAGGCATGTTGCTGGGTGGTAGTGCCGGTTGGCTACAATATCATCTGATAAGGACACGGCTCAGATGATTTTGTAGCCAATCAGTGCTTTAGGATTTAGAAGCCCATTTTATAAGCTTCATTACCAAGGGGTGAAAGCTTGCTCTTCTTTGCTGCACCATTGCTGGTAAGTCCTGGGCAATCCGGATTTTGGCTCTCTCTCATCTTAAGTCTTGGATTTCTTTCACTTTCTGTAAAAAGTGCTGCCTTTCGAGAAAGTTATGGAATCTGAAAATGAGAGGACGTGGTGGGGCTCCAGGTGAAGGCATTGGGAGGAGGGCATGGTGTGCCTGTTCGATAGTGTACTTTAGCCCAAAGGGTTAGGGGCCCGCAATCTTCTACATGAATTTTTCAACAAACAGAACAGAATCCAGACCTTACTCTTTTTTCTGGGAGACCTATAAAGACAGCATTGTTTCACCGACTGCAGCCCTGAAGGTCTTCCACTTTGGATTCAAGCTTGGTCATCCTCTGCCTAGTCCCTATTAATTCAGGGTCAATCTTGTCCTCCCTTTTTTATAAGGAACAAATTCTGACCTTGATATCTGCAGTACATTGGGAAATATCTTCCATAGCCTGTGATAGCGATCGTAGCTCAGTTGTGATGCTTTTCGATTTTTCTTTAAAAGGTTTAAATTCATCAAGAAAGTGGGTTAAGGTGAGTGGCTCCTGGTCTGTGGCAGGATGAGACCCAGTTGGCACATTGGCAACACCAGAGGCCCTGGATTTTTTAGGGGCCTTCTCTGGAGTGTTTGGAGGTGTATGGCATGGTGGATCTTTATGCATTTCCACCTCCATTTTGCACAAATGCCACAATCCACCTGCCGATAGTGTTAGATGCTTATAGTAGCTGCTTTTTCTGCATTTTTTTCTTTAAAAATTTGCCAAAAATGGACTTTAATCAAGCCAGGTGGCTGGAGAGAAGTAGAAAAGCTGTTAACAGGTGCACTGCATCACCGGAAGTCAGGAATGACAGATCTACTTTCAAACCCCGTTCCTGGCAAAATTAAGGATCTTCTGGAACGACGGAGTGAAAGTCTATAATTCCTATGATGAGGCCTGTACAGCTCTAAAAGCCAAGGATTCTCCTTACCAACTCAAGAAACTGAACGGTCCCAAAAGAGACATGGACCCTACATGGATTGGCTACTAGTTGCTCACAGGAAGAAAGCAAGTGCTCCACTGCTGAACACACAGGAAGTGCTCCAGCACCTCTCCGCCTTCATTCAAAACTCAAAAGGGAAAATACCAGAGCCCTCCATAACTACAGAATGCTGAAGTGGGTGACACACGTTAATAGAAGGCAGAGACTGATTCCTATGTGGACCTTCCTAAGGAATGGATTTCTCAGGATGTCAACTACCTACCCTGGGTACACCTCCTAGACTGCAGACTTTAATCTACAGATGTGACTTGTCTCTCTGAGCCCTTAAACTGAATCTGTTTTATCTGTTGTTAATTAGTGTTGGGTGAAGTGAGTGAAATTCATTTCCTGGAGTAATTCACAAAATTCCTGGTGGAGTAGCAAAATTTCGCCAGGTGGAACGGCAAAATTTCACCTTCAACAGTGAAATTTCTCTCTAAATCCCTTCCCACTCCTACCTCAATTGCTAATTTTCCTTTTGTTTAGAATCGCACCACCACCCACTCCTCAAGCTCCCGTCTGCCCCGGCCTGACTATAACTCCAGCTTAATCTGCCTTTATCTAATGCTGTTCTCCCTCTTTTCTCACAGGCTGCCACCACCCCCTGAGCGTCACCTCCTGACTCCAGCGGCATCTCCAGCTGCAGCCGCTGACCCCTCGGATGACCTCAAGCCGCCCTCCTGGTCTCAGCACCTGGCCAAGCCTTTCAGGTACTGCTGCCAAAACTCCCAGAGACACCCAGCTTCCAGCAGTTCTCCCATTGGTCCACCTGCTGCCTAGGTGACTCCTGAGTGGTTTGGCGGGTAGCCCTAAGCTCCCGATTGGTGCGCCTTCTGACCGAGGTATCTAAGCTGCTGTACAGCTTTCTGAAGCCCTGCAACTGAATTGCCTTAGTGGTCGTTACCGAGGCTAACAAAGTGCACAGCCAGCCTGCTTTTTCGGTCTAATGCATGATTTTAGGGATTAACTCCATAACATTGTATTTTTGATCTATGTAGTCAATTACTGACACACTACTTCAGGCTTAAAAGTGCTGTAACCTTGTTATTTATGTGTTGGTTGTAGTTATACTGCCTGTTTAAATTTATTGCTCTAACTAAATGATTACAGCCCTGTTTTTGCTGCTTGTATTTCTCTGCTGCTTTTTTTCTCACTGCCCATGGTCTATGGGAGCCTGCCTTTCAGTATTTCTCTAAATCCCGCTCAACTGGTGACTTTTCCCAGACCCCTCTGCTGTTTTTTTCCTTTTCTCCCCTAACTCCTGTACTAAGCTAACTCTCAACAGTCAGACCCCCCACGCTTTTAAATTTCTCTAACTCCTCTTAATCACCCTTCCTCTGGTTCTCTAAATCCTCTCCCACTCCTACCTCAATTGTTAATTTTCCTTTTGTTTAGTATCACACCCCATCCATTCCTCAAGCTCCCATCTGCCTCCCACCTGACTATAGCTCCAACTTAATCTGCCTTTGTCTAATGCTGTTCTCCCTCTTTCCTTGCAGACTGCCACCACACCCCGAGCGGCGCCTTCCTACTCCGGCGGCATCTCCAGCCGCTGCAGCCGACCCCTCAGATGACCTCAAGCCACCCTCCTGGTCCCAGTGCCCAGCCAAGCCTTTCAGGTACTGCCACCAAAACTCCCGGAGACACCCAGCTTCCAGCGGCTCTACCATTGGTCCGTCTGCCACCTAGGTGACTCCTGATTGGTCCGGCGGGTAGCCCTAAGCTCCCAATAGGTGCACCTTTTGACCAAGGTATCTAAGCTGCTGTACAGCTTTTGGAAGCCCTGCAACTGAATTGCCTTAACGGTCACTACCGGAGGCTAACAAAGCACACAGCCAGCCTGCTTTTTTCTCCCACCCCCACCACCCCCTCCCAGGCCTCCTATTAAATACACTCCTTGCCCTACCCCTTATACTTGCTCCTACCATTATTGGCTCCTAGCTTCCTCCCAGCGACTATCGCCCTCCTGTCAGCTGCAAACAACCGCCCTTCTCCCCCAACGCATATCTGGTTTCATTTCACGCCCCCTGTGCTCCTTCAACCATGGCACAGAATTCAAGGAACCTACTCCTCATCATCTCCTTCCTATCCTATGCACCCGCCTTAATTCCTCCTCTAACCTGCTACCCAACCCCTCCCCCTCAATTGATCGAACTTACTCTCCCTACCCATGTCCCCCACACTGCCACCTCACCCCTTCCAGCCACCACTTGGACCTACTTTCCAATGAGCCCACCCCCTTGCTTTTCACCCTGTCCTGCTCGTTATTGTCCATCCACCAAATTACCCACCGTGCTTCAAATGCTGGGTATTCCAGTCCACCTACCAGAAGGCACTCTCCCAAATCAAAATGTTTGCACATTCTTTCTCACCATTTAGCTATTGCCTTACTGCTCCTTGCTGTGGGGGACATACACCCAAACCCCAGCCCAGTGCCTCAACTTCAATGTCTCTCCCCCCTGCCAATGCCTTCACTAATAATCTGTCCGGCTCCCTCTCCCGGGGGCTACGCTTACTCCACCTCAACATTCGTAGCTTAGCCCCAAAACTTGATCTCCTCCAAGTCTTAGCTGCACAGCACATCCCCAATATTATCAGCTGGTCTGAGACCTGGCTAAACCCTAACCTTCCAGACATAGCCATTGCCATCCCGGGTTTTAATATCACTTGGCAAGACAGACCTTCCCGTGGAGGCAGAGTGGCTATTTATACCAAATCTGACCTGCAGTTTTCGATCACTCTCACAAAATCTGAGCCAAAAGCCTATGAACTCCTCATGCTAAAACTGGCTCTGCCTTTCTCCCTCCCTATCTATGTGACTGGTATCTACTGTCGCCCTGGTACCCCGGCCATGACAGTCACTGACCTCCTAACCCACCTAGCCTCCTTAGCCCTTGCGGGTGAGCTCTATATCATGGGTGACCTAAATCACAACTGGCCATCATCTGCATTCAACAAAGCTCATGCTGAGATTATCCCCCTCAATCTAGCCCAAACAATCTCTGAACCCACATGCTCAAACCCTAAGACTAACAATCACTCCCTACTTGACTGGGCCCTCACCTCTCAACCCCACCGGGTCATCAGCTCCGGCTTACTTCCTGACTCGATAAGTGACTACCACATCAACTACATAGTCTGCAAAATCAATTGACCAAAATCCCCCCAAATATTCTACTACAAAGGTCATACAAATCCCTAAACCTCACTCCTCTCCTGGATGACCTAGCCCACTCTAGCTGGGACTTCCTCCTTAGTAGTAATGATATTGATGAAGTCTTTGCAGTCTTCCGGAATACCTTCCTCAGTGTCTGGCACAAACATGCCCCCTGCATCGAGTTAGAGTCCGTGGAGCCCACCTCCCCTGGATCTCTCCCAAACTAATTGTATGCCAGAATGCCAGGGCCAAGGCGTGGCATTTGTTACACGAGGTCCCAGCACCCTAATTGGTACCCTCAGAGGTACACTGTAGACAGCTAGCATTTAGGTATATGTCATACTAACATTTAGGGCTAAGGGCATCTACCGTACAAGAGTAGATGTCAGGATATGAATGCATATTGTTGTAATACACTTTGCTTGCTAATACATATATTCTGCCATGAATTTTCTGTATATTTCTTATTTGTAAGATGCCAAGACACCTGTGTCCTTGGAGTAATTACAATATGTAAGACAGCATTGCCATCTTTTGGTGATTTGTACCACTACACTGAGTTATGTAAGACCTTGTATAAAAACTCTTTTGTTCTCAAACTGATGACTTTACAGAATTGTATAATGTTATCTTGGACCATGGAGCCACCTCTAATTTAGCCAATAGGGCTCATCTCTGTAACTAGAAATGTTTCTATCTTTTGGCAACCATATTAATTATCATAGGTATGTAATGTAATGCACAAAGCCTTATACCTCGGAGACCCGAGAGACCCCAAGAGACACAGATAAACCTCGAGGTGTAGGGAATGCTTAGCACTGGCTCCCGGTTCATATTGGTAAGAACTGCTTAGGGCAATTGTGATTTAGCCCTTGGTAGTAATAAACTTGTTTATTACTCTAATGCAATGTGTCTGTGATTACTTGCATTCCCAATATCATCAAGAATCTGAAATTGAGGTTTAGACCTCCCAACAAATTGGCGACCGTGTGTAGGCGATATTTGGTGTTTGTAAGTTTTCACTTGTTGCTGAAACCTTTCCCTTTCCGACGGGAACAGTAGGTGTACATTCCCATATCGCGTCTCCCATATTAAAACCAGTTTGTAGTAACTTACAAAGTCTGGCTGACTTTTTGGGTGTGGTCGATGCCGTCTCGACCCACTCCATAGCAGTTTTGAATTGCAAGTCTGCAACTAATACAGTAGCCCGACTGTGTATAAAGTACTCGTGCTGTGGATCGATACGCAGCACGATGCCTTTTTCAAAGTCTAAATTTTCGTTCCCTCCCACACATTGGCCACAGTATCAGATATCTGCGCAGAACTGAGACTCAATGTCTCGAACTTCCTTGCCTCCCATGGAGGATGGACTGACTTCTCGCGGGACGCAAGTCAATCTGACAACCCCATACTGGGGATTTCAACCCAGTATACAAAGACGAGACAATCAACCAATAAGCGTCATGCTAAAGGGTTGATGGTCATGGCTCTCTACAATGCTTTGGAAGCCTCCGAAGCGAGGTTTCGAACCCTTGATCTGCAGATTTCATCTCTTAAGCAACAGATGGGTTTGAAGGAAACGGCATGTATTAGACTGCTGCAGAACTTGGAATCTGAACTCCAAACTCTGCAACATGAAAAGGATTCACTATTGCATCATTCAGATCAAGCTGGAGAACAGGAAATATGTATGCTGAAGCAGAAGTGTGAAAGTTTGAGACAGGATAAGAGTCAGGCAGTGCAAATGAATGATTTGCTGAGTGCTGCAAATGCTCAGTTGAGTGACAAAATGGGTGAGCTGCAGGACGAGATAAACCAGGTATGTAATGAATTAGAAGTGGCTTACAGGGACAATCATGAATTGAGCACCGTGTATAGAGTGTTGCAAAAACAAAAGCAAGATGAGGTTGATATGGATGCTGCAAGTGTGAGTCACGATGAATGTAGAACTAAGATGGCGACACTGCATCATCAGCGAGAGGTTCTGGTTGGACATGTTAAGGCAACGGGAGGTGTAGCCCCTGCCTTTCATTCGTCATCAGAAGGGGAGTTATCTGATGATGACATTTCACAATACAACGCCCAGTCACACCCCTACTATGGCCCAGACACCACACCCAGTCATCCACAGCATGGCGGGTCCCGGCCCCCAACTCCCCATGTCACACGTCTGCAACGTCGTGACACTCATCATTGGAGATGCCAACATGGCGGCCCCCATGATAGGGGAGGAACAGGCCCAAGCCTGGTCCCGACGGCACCTCCGGTAGCCGTTATTAATGTGGAAGACAGGCAGGAGATAGAAACCATGATTGAAACTGCAATAGGCAATGTACCTCTTCCTGAGAGAAGTAAATGGGCTATTAACTCATTGCCTCCACAGGCTCACTCTGAGATTACACCACTTGCCGCTTGAAGCTCCTGTATACTTTAAACAGTGAATCCTGGGCCTTTCTAAGCAAAATCAAGCCATAGTCAGCATGTCGCAAACAAATGTTAATAGCTCAATAACTGTACATGCTAGACACAAAGTATGAGTGGCAGAATTATTCAGCACAAAATTGCCTTTCCAAAGGTGGCATGCATGTAATAATAAGTCATTTTGTTTTTTTTCTATGCTGGTCGAAAGAGCAAACTAAATTTTTTTTTTCACTAAAAAAGGGCAACATAACCCATTTTTTGTTGGAAAATATCAACACCAAATTAAGCATACAGGCATTAGATAGTGTTTTAATATTATGTTTGTTAAAAAAAGATATCTTTTTACTATAAAATGTAATTTTTCCCCATTTTAGTCAAGGTGCATTGGTGAGATTTATGGGATGAATCTCAACCACAACCATATCATAAACAAATCATTATAACTCAAAAGTATACATGATACACAAAGTATCAGCATGAAAGTTGATGAGCACAAAAATGCCTTTCCAATGGTGCTATGCAACCAGTTGTAATCAATACGCTTTTTATTTTATACCTGCTGAAGTGCCAAAAAAGTGAATTTTATTCAAGCTGCTTAGGTGAATCTTGATGGAAAACATGTCAGCCATATACACCATACCATAAACAAATGTGAATAACTCCTAAAGTATACATGATATACACAAAGTATCAGTGGCAGAGTTTTTCAGCATAAAATTACCTTCCCAATGGTGGTAAGCAAATAATAATATTTAATTTAGTTTTTTTTTAAGCTGGTTGAAACAGCAAAAAAAATACTTTTTTCACTAAAACAGGCAACATAAGCCATACACACCATACCATAAACAAATGCAAATAACTCCTAAAGTATACATGATATGCACAAAATGTCAGTGACAAAGTTGTTCAGCATAAAATTGCCTTTCCAATGGTGCTATGCAGTCAAATATATATTATATTATGTTACACTATATATTAAAATATATAAGTGACTTCTCCAGACATTGCAAGGGCACACTGGGAGTCAGTAGCTGACTTCTGCAGACGTCCTCAGGACACACCAGTGTATTTTATTGACAACTACAGGCATCTGCTAAGAGACAATGAGTTAAAAGCCAGATTAGGCAGCTTCTGCAAGAGGCTGGCACTCAGGAAGGGGTTGTCTGCACTGTGACTGAAGCTGCAGCTCGTGCTGCCCTGGACGCACTCGAGACAATCTACCCTTGCCTGATCAACCCACTAATCCCTTAAAAATGGCCTACTCTGTTCAGCAAATGGCTGACAGCATTGGTTGGATGAATCCATCTGACAACCTCAGCTGTCACTTGGAGAAGGTGCATTCTAAATGTGAGATGCTTAGCCTCGCTGCAGAATATCAGGTCCAAATACTACGCCAGACCATCGATCCTGGTTTGTGGGCCAAACTCCTTGATGCTGTTCACCAGGATGGGAATGCTACCTTTGACAAGGTTGCAGCTGAGCTCATTTCTGCTCACAGCCCAGGTGTAGTAGGAGTGATGCTTGCATACCCTGTGAAGCAGAATGCAAAAGAAAGTTCAGCGACTTACCACCAGAGACTTTGGATGGCCTACAGAGCAGGAAAGCACCTGGCACAAGAAGCTGCAGATGCAGATTTTATTGAATGTAAGACCCTGTTCCTTAGGAACATGATGTCAGCAGTAAGAGAAAAGGTAGATCCAACCACTTACCCTAATACGGATAGGTTTGCTGACATCCTTCAGAAAACCGAGAGAGTGTATCAACTCTATATCCATGATCTGGGCTCCGGTTCCAAAAAGGTAGCTGCCATGGAATCCATCCCGGAGGCCACGACACACTACACAGAGGAAGGGCAGGCCCAGCGCCAACAAGCCCAACATCAGCAAGCCCCTCCAGCTGATAATCAACACCCTCAACAGGCCCATCAGCAAAAACCACAACAACAACAGCAGTGGGGTGGGAACCGGAATTGGCATAAGAACAGGAAGCATAAGGGTAGGGGTAAACCACAACAACAGAGAATAGGTCCTTCATATAGGGAGATAGCTGAAAAGAATTGGAAATTTTGAGAGCTCCTGGGACAAGTGCGCTCTGTGGTGGATGCTGTTCCTGCACAGGCCCTTGTGGTGGTACAACCGGCGGCCCAGGCCACAACCGACCATGGGGACACTGGCGGTGCAGGCCCTCAGGCACATACAGGTCTGAACCCAGAAGCTCCTCCCTATATAGCATCAGTGCAACATGGTGAAGTGATTCACGTGAGCCAGACCCAACCTCTGCATGCTTCTGGCAGTACGGATTGACAATTACAGGCCCCAGTCCAGATTGTAAACAAGCTAGTCTTGGATACAAATGGAAGGCCCTGCACCGAGGCCGAGGTCTGGGGCCGACTACTAGTAGTTTTGTTAGATACAGGTGCAGCTGTATCTGTGCTACATGATGAACACCCGGACACATCCCCTTGGTCCACCGGATGGAGGACCAACATGTCAGGAGTTGACGGTACTAGGCTCCCTGCATACCGTTCTCTACCCTTACCGGTAGAGCTAGGTCATCTAAAGGCCTCACACACTTTCCAACTAATGGTATTCCATGATCATCCTAGTATTATAGGGATTTACTTCCTTGCACCACATGGCTGTGTAGTGGACCTAGCTAACATACTACTGATACAGATTCAGGGTCAATATCATACCATTCTGATTCCTGATTCACACGTTGTGGCAACAATATCTGCCAATGCCAAAGAGTATGATGTCATAGATTTGTTCAAGAATCATGAACTTTTCCCGAAGCTCCTACCTATTTTTCAATGACATTTGGAAGCATTTGCAGTCAACAAGCATGACTGTGGTAGAATGCACACCGTCATTGAAGTGCCAGGCCCAGCACATGAGAGGCAAAGGCAGTATCCTTTCCCAACTGAGGCCTTGCCTTCCCTCAGAGATATGATCAAGTCACTCCTCAAGCAAGGAGTAATCAGAACTTGTGTTTCCACTGCCAACTCCCCAGTATGGCCCATGAAGAAACCCACAGGTGCCTGGAGACTTACTATTGACTACAGGAAACTGAATCAGGTCACCACCAGTTGTTTCCCAACTGTGGCATCAGCACCAGATGTGCTATGACTTCTGACCCCTGATTTGAAATGGTTCAGTGCCCTGGACATCTCCAATGGTTTTGGTCATTACCACTGGCCCTTAAGAGTCAATATAAGTTTGCCTTCACCTTTGAAGGAAGACAGTACACGTGGACCTGCTTGCCACAAGGATTCCATAACAGTCCATCCCTATTCCATCTCCACATGATGGGTGCCCTCGAGAGTTTCTCTACTCCCCAATGTCTCTTACAATATGTGGATGACCTGTTGCTGGCAACAGCCACACAGGAACAACATTTGGATCTCTTGGACGAACTATTGACTCTCATTCAGAAAGCAGGCCTAAAATGTAATCCAGCAAAAGCACAGCTGTGTCAGAAAGAAGTACTCTTTCTGGGTCTGAAAATAACTGACCAAGGTCAAAGCCCTACCTGGAAGAAGGTATAGGGATTGCAAGACTTGCCATTACCTACCAGTGTGGAAACTCTTCGAAGATTTCTAGGTATGGTAAACTATTTGAGAGATTTTATTAGTGATTTTGCTCAGAAAGCTGCTCCTCTGTATGAATTACTCAAAAAGGATGTACCATGGACTTGGGGCCCTATACACACCCAGGCTGTGACATCACTGAAGCAGGCCTTGGCCTCTGCCCCAGCACTGGTCAACCCCAATCCAGCACTACCATTTCATCTGGAATGTGCCACCTCTGACATTGCCATGTCAGCAGTGCTGGCCCAGAAGGTGCATGGCACCTTGAGACCCATTGCATATGCCTTACAGCTCTTGACCCCAGTGAAATAGAAGTATGGCCTTTGTGAAAGGAACCTTCTGGCCACCTACTGGGCTGTCAAGCACTTCCTGTATATCATTGGGTACTCACCGCTGATCATTAACACCAACCACACCCCAACCACCTTTCTGCTCTCAGATAGAGTGAAGGATGGGTCAATCTCTAACACCAGACTGACGCACTGGTCACTTCTTCTCCAGGACAGAGACATACAGGTACAACCAACTAAAGTTTCATCTATGTTAGCTCATGGACTCCTTTTCCAGGGAGAACCCCATGACTATACACTACAGTCACTTGATCTTCCCGATCCAGGTCCTTTCATCCCTGCCACACCACAAATACTTGATAACACTTCTTTGTGCCGTGTCTTTACTGATGGTTCAGCATCCTAGTATCAGGGAGAACAAATTGCAGGAATGGGCATTTTAGTGATTTACCCTTATGGGAACACTGTCAAAATATCTAAGCACTGTAGTGTAGCATCATCACAATATGCAGAGATGGCAGCAGTGGCCTGTGCCCTCGAGTTCATCCAGCATGGAACCGAGGATACCATCATTTTTACAGACTCTAACTGGGTTTGTTGTTCCCTTACAGAATTTCTTCCCTTCTGGCAGACAAACTCCTTCCTCTCCTCTGATGGCAACCCAGTGAAGTACAAGGAATTGGTAATATACATACTGTACATTCACTGGCACAAAAATTTGCACACAAACTCTATGTACACAAAGATAAAGCCCACTCTCTCTCCATGTCCCCTATCATGCCTTCAATGACACAGCAGACATCCTTGCTAAGGAAGGGGCCCAAGGGGGGACATCTGGATGATGGACCATCCAGAGGCTAATTTAGCTGTGCACATTGCAGCACTCAGGAAGAAACCTGAACCTTTTTCCCCCTTGGACCTCTCCACAGCCCAGCAGCTTGACACTGAACTCAAAGAGGTGTTCAGATTCCTTGACAAAGGTACTGAAGAGAAACTTCTCACACACAACCCCTATCGGAGGCATGAAGCTAAGTTGTGCTTGTCACCAGATGACAAACTCATTTGGTTCCAACCAGATGATTCCACCACTAAGTTGTGGGTAGTCCCCATAAATTTAAGACCTGAATTTTTGCACCAAGTGCATGACATCCCTACTGGTGGACACCAGGGAGCAGAAAATACCCTCCAACGACTCAAGACCACCGCCTGGTGGCCTGGTATCACCAAAGATGTTAAACAGTACATAGACAATTGTCTCATTTGTGCACAAAACAACCCCATCCCTACCAAACAAAATGCCAAACTCTTACCACAAAGACATTCTTGCCCTTGGCATGCCATTCAAATTGATTTCATTGGCCCTCTGACCAACACTAGCAGAAATAATAAATATGTTCTTTTGGTAACTGATCTTTTCTCTAAGTGGGTAGAAGCTTTCCCCACTAAGACATGTACAGCGAAAACTACTGCCAAAATCCTGGTGGAACAGATTTTCTCCAGGTGGGGTCTACCTCTCAAGGTAGACTCTGACAAAGGAACCAGTTTTACAGGTGAGTTGATGAAAGAATCCCTTGAACTCCTTGGAGTTCAACAGAAGTTCCACATACCTTACCACCCTCAATCCTCAGGTCAAGTAGAGAGAGCCAACAGACAGATTAAGCAAATGCTTTCCAAATTCATTGAGGACAGTCCCAAAACCTGGGATTCCCTATTGCCATTACTCCTTATGGCAATTAGGAGGACACCCTCAGCCACCACCCAGCCCACACCCTTTGAGGTGATGACTGGTAGACAGATGAGATTACCTGAACACCTATTGTTTGACCTGCATACCCCCACTGCAGACCATGTGTCTGTGGATCAATATGTGGAAAAACATAGGAAAGACCTCATACACACACACCTGTATGCTGCCAACTTCATGGGCAAGGCCCAGCAACAATCCAAAATACAGTTTGACAAACACGCACAAGAAGTGGATTGGCAAGTTGGAGATCAGGTAATGGTACTTCGATTTGCACATCCCACCCACTCCTTCTCCAACAAGTGGGAAGGCCCATACCCTATTGTCAACAAGCTCAGTCTGGCAGTCTATCATGTTAGACTCCTCCACAAGTTGATTGACAAATGATTACATGCAAACCAGCTGAAACTGTATAAAGGAGCTTAAATTACTTTTCCTCACCCCATTGGGCAGAATAGTACTAACATACTAATCTTTGATCTTCCTTTTCAGATACACTGACAATATGGCTATCTTGTTCCATTATTTCCTCCTCTCAGGAGTTATTCCCTGCATCCAAGGCACGGTACCGGACCTCCTACGACACCTCGATCCTCTAGCACCTCCTCCAGAGGGAGTATCCATCAATATACCAGACAGTATGATCACTGTCCAGGAAGGTTCCGATGCTTACCTCACTGCCTCGGTTGTTGCTCCTGATAAATCTACCCTTCAAATTGAGTGGCAAACCACATCCCAAGGACAAATTCTCCCTGTGATCGAACTCTCCAAAGGAACCTTCCAAGGTTGGCCCAATGCTAAATTATCCCCAATGGTTCACTGTCCTTGTTACAAACTGCATTAAGACATTCTGGTTTGTACAATATAACTGCCTTAATAGATCCTTCTTGCTGTAATTCTTTGTCCAGAGATTCTGCTCAGAAATTCTGTGCTATACACCACATGGCTTCTGCAGCCATGTACCTCTCTGTATTACCACCCACCGACAAGCAGCTTTTGGAATGTCCAAAGCATACCCCTGGTCCCCGTAGTGGTATCACAGCCACTGCCGTCCCAGGTTCTTTGATTAATAACTTACAGTTTATGCATATACCTGTTTTGTTTAATCTTACTTACTGGAATATGAAAGAGTTTGGTATGTGTCACAATACTAATACATCAGCATTTTATAGTACATTACTGCTTGATAGTTTAGCTGCATTTCAGATTCTTACGCAAGACCCTATTGCCGGGGTCCATTCTACTGAACATAGAGGCAACTTCAGGAGGAAGTCCTCTCCTGATAATCTAGCTCATAAACGTAACAGACATGAAGTTGACAGTTCTGATGTTACAGGTGCAACAGGTACTGTCACAGGCCTTTTTGGTACGGCTATGTCTATCTGGAACAAAGCAGACATTGCTGCTATCAAAAGTCATTCTGCCAAATTCTCCACTGGTTTGGTCACAACATATTACCCCCATTATTGCATGGTGTGGATGGCCTTAGTCAGGAAGAAAGATACACTGTATACAACATGCACGACATTGCTAAGGCATTCTCTGATTCTAAAGATAAGATCAACGCACTCATACAACAGAACAACAAAGAAGCAGATAAACAATACATTGCTAGGGAGATACTCTGCTCTGCTTATGGCTCCTATATCATCACTACCATCAATAACCTCTTCCGTGATCTAGAATCTGGAAGAATACCTGACATTATACATGATAGACGCATCTCCAAATGGCATTGTCCAAGATGTAAAACCACTAGCTGTGTTTCCATGTGTATGCAACATACTTTAATTATTCCTCTCTCCACAGCTAGGAATTTGGGGTTTGTGACCAGACAACCTAATACTGGTCCTTGTTTTGCTGCTAAGAAGTGTTCCATAATAGATACCATGTTTGTTTCCTTTACTGTCTCCTTACCACACTTTGATCCTACTACAGCTTTGTTCGGCAACCTTGCACTGGTTCACTCCATTGGGCATTTGGATGAAGACATCTACAGAGAATGCCTGGATCTACCACCTCTCTTGGTTTATCATTCTTTCCTGGATGCCTGGGTAGCTCCGCACATGGACTGCTGTGCGAAAAAGCAATATATTTACTTGTGCCGATGTGATGTATTTGATGTTATTCAACCTGTTTGTGGTTACTCTCCAGACAGCATTGATTAGACTTTCACTATGGATGATGACATCACCGCAAATAGCACCGGCTCCTTTGACTCGACTTTGGCTCTGGTGAAGCTCTACCAATCCTATCATGAGGAGGTTCATCACCTGTCAACATGGATTTCAAAGATGACCTACACCTGCCCTGTCCAGTTGCAAAAGTGGAGACTGCCTACTGTGTGCTCACAGTATAATTCCGATGGCGAGTACTGCGTGGTCACGAATTATAAATCTTACACATATGGATCTGTTACCTGTGCTATTGATTATCCCAATTTTTGTTTTATACCCCACCAGAAGACTGTTATTGGACATACTGTTATAACCCCCTTCCCCCTTCTGGATGCAGATATTATTGATGGTAACCCTGATCATCTACTCACACTGTCAGAATATTTGCCATACTTTAATGTACACATAGACCCTCTCACACTTACATTGAAATCAATTTTAAACAGGAAAGCAACACACCTCATCCACATCAGCAATAATATGACCAAAGCCAATGAAGCTGTCCTTGCCTTGATCAATGATGGAAATATGAATAACGCATTAACTAACACATGGTTAAAGATTTTGTTGTTATACAAGCATTTTTAATTTTCATTTTAATTATTATGCTCTGCTGCCTACGGCGCACACTATGCCAACACCGTGAGCAGCTCGAATTCCTTTACAAGGCTCGTGCGTCGGGTTTGTAGACGACCACTGCTCCTGTCCTTTCCCCTAGACATCTGCCTGTGTTGACCTTAGAGGCAACAAGGGGAGGAATGTTACATGAGGTCCCAGCACCCTAATTGGTACC